>OX336393.1:532203041-533403041 GCA_946902985.2 Meconema thalassinum | reverse complement strand
CATAGCAAAGATAAAACAAGAGGCTGTGTGCGTGTCGCAAAGGCTGTGGCGAGCAATGGGGATGCGATCGAGCTGGCAGTCCCCAGAGAAAAAAAAATGCAAACACCAAAGATACTACAAGGAGAAACAAATGACGTCAAGTGTCCGTGAAATATATCATGATACATGCACGCAATCAAACACACAAAATGCCAGCCGACGATGCAGTAATAAAACACAAAGCAACTCGTGCTTGTAGGTAGTCTAGCAAAATATGCTAAACCTATATAGTCCCCAACTTACGTTCCGAGTTCGAGCTGAATACGGTAAGGCCTACTTAAAGTTACCGCCGTGATTCAGTTGCCCGAAGCATGGAATGAAGGGAATACATAAGGGCTAAAATATATGGTGTCATGCCTCGTGTTGGGAGAATGGTCGAAACGCCAACGTCCACAAACAACGGGAGACCCATTCGAAGATATACCCAATCAAAACAGCATCAATGCACCTGGCAGCAAGAAAAACATACACTCACAAAATCACTCGCAGATATATTTCACGGCACAAATAAAAGGTTAAACGAAGACTCAAACAAAATAAAACAGGAGACCGCCATTTCGATCGGTTCCACAGCAAATCCAAGCACACGGGGTTGTCCGGGTTTTAGTGACCACCATGGACAAATACTGAGTTTTGAAGTATCCGAAGTAATCAATAATAATGATAATGGAGTAAAATCAAAGTGCAGGTCATTCACTGAATCAAATGTTACATATTTCAATGACTTATTAAATAAGGAAACATGGTCAGAAATTTATGAACTAGAAAATGTAAATGATAAATTTAATGCATTTAACAGTACCCTAAAACACTATTTTGAAATAGCATTCCCCTTTAAACGAAGAACTGTTCAAAATAACAAAACTAGCAATTGGATAACAACAGGGATTATAAATTCATGTCAAAGAAAGAAATTTCTACACAAATTATATAAACAATACCACACAACACCTGAATTCAATTTATACTACAAAAAATACACTAGCATATTAAATAAGGTAATAAGACTAGCAAAGAAAATGCATAATGATAATTTTATTTCCCAATCATCTAATAAAAACAGGGCTATGTGGTCTGTAATAAAGAAAGAAACTGGAAAATCTGCTAAAATACAAAGGAACATTACACTGACCAGAAATAATAAAGTGATTAATAATCCAGAGGAAATAGCAAACACTTTTAATGACTATTTTCTGGAAATTCCGCAAAAATTATTAAATAAATCACAGGTAAATACACTAAATTCTAATAATAAAATAAATATATGCAGTGATTCTTTATTTATAAATCATGTCACAAGTGAAGAGGTAAGAATAGTTATAAAAGAGCTAAAAAATAAATTCTGTGCTGGCATTGATGGCATCCCTGATGCAATTTTAAAGAAATGTGCAGAAAATATAATAAATCCACTTACGCACTTAATAAACAGTTCAATTCTCTCAGGAACTTACCCGGATATTTTGAAGTTATCAAAAGTAATTCCAGTGCACAAAAATGGTTCAAAAGATGAATTAGATAACTATCGTCCTATTACCTTACCAACTGGTATTGCAAAAATTGTGGAAAAAATTATGTATAAGAGACTGATAAGTTTCATAGAAAAAAATAAAATATTATCAAACTCACAACATGGATTTAGAACGGAAAAATCTACACAGACAGCAATTTACGAATGTAGTAATAGTATACTGAAATTAATTGACAATAAGGAACATGTAACTGGCCTATTCTTGGATTTATCGAAAGCATTTGATGTAGTTGACCATAAAATCCTCCTTACCAAACTAAATCAATATGGTGTTAGAGGTCTAGCTAATAAATGGATAGAGTCTTACTTAACAAGGCGTAAACAAATAGTAAGCTTGAGACACAAGGATGATGGAACCAAATTACTTAATGAAACATTGTCCAATGAGGGAATTATTGAATTTGGAGTACCCCAGGGATCGGTTTTGGGCCCACTACTCTTTCTTCTATATATCAATGATATAACACAGAACGTTCATTCACATAAGGAAATTTTGTTTGCGGACGATACAACACTCGTAATAAAAGGTGAAACTAAACAGGTCATACAGCAGTCTGCTGACTCCGTTACAGGAGAGTTAACCAAATGGTCACAAGATAATCGCCTCATAATAAACTATAAAAAGACAGTATGTCTAAATTTCCACACTATACAGAATAGGAATCCTGCGATGCCCAATATAACATTAAATGGTCATCAAATAGAAAATAAATCAGAAACAAAGTTTTTAGGACTATGGATACAACAAGACTTGAAATGGAATAAACATATACAATATCTGAATACTAAACTGAACTCGATGTGCTTTGCGTTACGTATTTTGAAAACCTGCACTAGCATGCACACATTAAGAAATACTTATTTTGCTTATTTCCATTCATACTTAAGATATGGGATCATATTTTGGGGTATGTCGCCAGATGTACTAAGCACGTTTAGGATACAAAAGAGAGCGATTAGAATTATGGCAAATGTACACTCTAGAGAATCATGTAGACCTCTGTTTAAAGATTTAAACATTCTCCCACTGCCCTGCATATATATCTTTGAAAGTATTATGTTTTTTAAAAAGAATTTAATGAATAAAGATGTTTTTCTTAAAACAAACAATGATGTTCATAGGCATAACACAAGACAAAATCAAAACATTCATATTTCACACACACACACAAGCATATATCAAAAAGGAACTTTTCACACTGGAGTTAAATTATACAATAAACTACCCCAGTATATAAAACTGGCCCCAAAAATAAAAACCTTTGATAGAATGTTGAAAGCTTATCTGCAGTGCCATTGTTTTTACTCAGTAGTTGAATATTTTAGCGTATAGGAGTGATGGAATCTATAACTATATTTTACTTTTTTAATTTAATTTTAATACCTAGCTGTATGTTGTTGTATTTATAGAATTAAGTTTTCATATTATGATAATAGAGTGAGGTGTAAATAGTTGTGCAATAAGATTGTATCTATTAAGATTTGCTATTATAATAAGTTATAAATAGTTTTAATCTTAGTAATATATACCTGTTAGTTCTTTTATTTTATGCATGTAAATTCTGACGTGTCCTATATCAAAAATGTATTGAATGCATGTATTTGATCAAATGGAATAAATAAAAATCTATCTATCTATCTATCACGACGAAGATCAAAAAGAAAGGTTAAATTTAGGAAATGAGCATAGTGGACACAAGGTTAGATGTATTACTTACATGAGTAAATGGAAGGCTTCGGCATAATAACAATGTTAAATAAAAAGGAAAACATTACATTTTAAATAATAAGGCGGAGAGCCTCAAGGCACGTCCGGACAGAAAGTATCTCACATGGCGTCTGAGTCTACCGGGACGGCCGCCAAAGAAAATAAAGAAAGAGATATGTTAAACATGGCTCAGGATCCACACCACCCCCCAAAAGAAAAATTATTTATAATAATAAAAGATTTTTCTTTTTACATCACTAAGCACCACCGCTTTGAAATCAAACATGTCCCAAGTGTTCCTAAATACACAACATCCTTATCACACAGGTGGTTTGTCAACAACTATAACAGTATACAAAATATGAGGGGGAGGGTGAAGGATATATCAATCACTTAAGCAATTGAGCCATATCAGAAAGAATACAGTTATAAAATGAAGTAATATATAAAAATAATCAGATCGCTTCGGCGATCGCAATATCAGGACAGAACTCCTTCGGGGTCCCCAAAGGCGCGCGTTCCTTTGACGATCCCTCGGCTTGTCATAATGGTATTACGGTTCGCCTGAGCGTTACAATGACAAGAAAAGTAGATAGAGACACGGACGAAAATCATAAACAAAAGACTTTCGCCCTTTGACGCCGAAGTCTGCCATTCTCCTTATACCCATCATGAAAGTGACATATTAAAATAACAAAGAAGCGATATTATGTGTCCATTATTTATAGAATATAAATTCTCTACTGGCCGAATTCGCAAAAATACATATTTTTACAATAAATATTAAGTTACACAGAGTATGTAGGCCTATTTCTTCTTGTATTATTTTCTTTCTTGAGCTCGTAAATTTGTACTTGACTCTGCCTCGGTCAAAATTGGTTCAATAATAGGCAGGTCAAGGAGACGCCATATGAATACTAGCTTCCTTGGATAACATAAGCAAATTATGATTGGCTAACCTACGCAGAAAAAGGACAACATTAATCACAGCAAATAAGAAGGTTACACAATAAATGGTTTCAATTGAGATATGTGAGCTCTGGATACGTCGGTGGGATTCTCCTTGGAGATCAATTCAACAGTGACAGGTGTTAAAAATCTAGTGATAGTTTTGGGCGTGCTCCAGCGAAGCATTAGCTTAGCTGACTCCTTATTCTTGGCCGAACTCTGTGGGTGCAGGCGCACTAGCACGTCGTCATTCACCTGAAAACAAACAGGTTGCCTACCCTTGTTATAGCGAGACGCCACGCGATCTCGTGCCCTTTTCAGATGCCGTACAGCAACTTCCCATTTTTCTTTGACTGAGGTACGGCAGGATGGCGCAGCCAGATAATCTATTTTCCACTGAAGCTGAAGTGGATCAACAATACGCCTTCCTAAAAACAATTCCGAAGGGGTAGAATTCGTCGATTCATGAAGAGCAGTGTTAAATCCTAAGGAGAAAAACTGAAGATTTGCGTCCCAACGTGACTGATCTGCGTTGTGGAACGCACTCAAGCAAGCCTTCAAGTTACGATGAAACCTTTCAACGTGATTTGGCTGAGGGTGGTAGGGTGCCAAAAAGACATGATCAATTCCCCAAGAAAAACACATTGATCTAAAAGACTTGGACCGGAAAGCGCTCGCGTTATCGGACACTAAAAACTTTGGAGGACCAAAAACACCAAAAATATGATTGGTCAAAAGCCTAACAGTGGTACGTGTCGTGATTTCCCTGACAGGAAATAACCATACAAATTTTGAAAATCCATCAACGACAGTAAGTATAGCTTTATGACCAGAAGATGACCTAACTAGGGGACCAAAATAATCTATAAACAGGCGCTCATTAGGATATGACATCGTGTCAGCGTGGTGAAGTCCAATGCGAGAATTCTTTGCTGGCTTAGAACGTTGACACGTAACGCATTTTCGGACGAAAGCAAAAGCATCAGCTTTCAAATGAGGCCAGAAGAATTCCTGAGAGATTTTATGGAAAGTCTTCGTCATACCTAAATGTAATCCAAAACAGGATTCATGGAAATACGCCAAGAGCATACTTCGTATATTCTCTGGCACGAAAATCCTACATTTCGAAGATCGAGGAGCGGTATGCACTATAACATCATTGCGCAATGAAAACTCAGATACACCAGGATCTTTCCCGAGAATTTTTTCACGCAATGTGACACAAAATGGGTCATCTGCTTGGTACGTACGGATGTCAGTAAAAGACCATGGAATGTGTTGGAGAAGATTCACTGGCTCGGGGATCTCAACAATGGGAGGAGGTTCCTCAAACATGCGTGACAAACAATCCGCTACAACATTTTCACTGCCTCTGACGTGAATGATGTCAAAGCTGAAAGAGGATAGACGAAGAATCCAACGATTTATACGTCCCAATTTTTTGACATGCGAGCGCATCCAGGACAGAGCTTCATTGTCGGTATACACTATGAAATGCCGATGTTCTAGAAAAGATCTGAAACGTTCACAGCCGAATACGACAGCCAGACTTTCTTTCTCGAAAGTGGAATACCGGCGTTCGCAATCATTAAGCATCCGACTGGCAAAAGCGATGGGTGCCAAATTACCATGCACCTGCTGACTAAGCACACAAGAAACTGCGACATCACTCGCATCACAATGTAACATAAAATCTTTCCCAAAATCCGGAGTTCGAAGGACGGGAGCAGAAGAAAGACATTCTTTCAATTTCTCAAAGGCGAGACACTGGTCGGGGCCCCACACGAATCGTACATTCTTCTTCTTCAAATAATTCAGGGGCGCTGAAATGTCCGAAAAGCCCTTAATGAACCTACTGTAAAAGCCTGCCATTCCCAAAAAACGTCGGACTGCTTTCACATTCGTGGGAGTAGGGAACTCTTGGATACATTGCACACGCTCAGGGTTCACTTCTATGCCCACATCCGAAAGAATGTGACCTAAAAATTTGATTTGCTTCGAAGCCAAAGAGATTTTGTCCGGGTTAACAGTGAGTCCGGCTCTGCGAAGACGACATAGGACTTCACGTAAATGGATCAGGTGATCCTCAAAAGACTGACTGTAAATCACGAGGTCATCTAGATAGTTAAACACAGATGAATACTTTAAATCTCCAAATAACTCGTCCAAAACCCTACTCAATACTTGTCCACCGATAGAAATGCCCATGGGTAACTTATTGAACTCAAAAAGGCCGAACGGAGTGGAGAACGCAGTTACCTTACGGCTCTCGGGATCGAGAGGAATTTGATAATATGCACAATTCAAATCTAGGACGGAATAGTACTTCGCCCCGTGAAAATGCTGAAAAGCGCTCTCCAGAGTTGGAAGGGGAAAGTTGTCGAACACCACCTTAGAATTGAGTCGACGATAATCAACTACTAAACGAAAAGTACCCTCTTTCTTAGGCACCAGGAATGCTGGACTACCATAAGAAGACTTAGAAGGACTCACAACACCGCGTGCCTTAAGATCATCAATATATTCTCTCATGGCAATGAGTTTGGGTGGAGAGCAAGAAAATGGCGCCGACCTAACTGGAACCTCATCAGTCAAATCAATATGACACTCGTAGCCGATAGCGGAACCCAGTTCCGACGTGAGAACATCTGGAAATTCATTCACCAAATCAGATAAAGCGTCACGTTGACTCGTGAATAAAGTAGGAGGGATTAGAACAGCAGAGATACCAGAAAAATTACAAGGAACACTCGCTTCACAAGTATTAAAATGAAACCGCTCCTTTGATTTAAACAAAAAACTGAAGGAATGATCCGAAAAATCAAGCCTCAACCCTGCTTTGTGCATAAAATCAGAACCTAAGATCATAGGCGTAGATAAGTCATCCACCACATGGAAGTTCCAATCCCAAGAATAACCACATATCTTAATATGACATGTTACAACGCTAGAAACGGAAATAGATGACTTCACCGCAGAATAAAATTTTAAACCCCCATCTGGTGGACAAATCTGAGTAACAGGAAGCTGTTCCGCGATGGAGCGCTGAATAAATGAACGTGAAGCACCAGAATCCAGTAAAGCGGGTATCGACAATTTCTTAACACTTACAGGGACCCAAGGACAGAAGTTTCCAGTCGTGGAAATGTTCATTTCCCGGCGAACTTCATTGCATGGCCACTCCGGCGGGTCTAAACCGGGGACCCATGCTCGTTTCCCTGACGCGAAGCACATCTAGGACAGGCTATGTTCGTCACGTCACGAAGACCACATGTGTGACAAAACACACGCGAGGGCGCACGGCAGGAATTAAAATGATGCCCCAAACGATCACAATTCCAACATTTTATACGGTTATACATGTTCGGGTTTCGAGGTAACTGTTGATCCTGAGGAGCGGGATTCGCAGAAGAAGTAGCATTGGGAATACTCCCGACAATATGCGAGTGGGGACGGTTAACTGCCCGGTCCTCCTGACGAGATATTGAAGATGGGTGCGCAGTCCTCTGAATCTGGGATTCCGCGCATGCAGTCTCTGGAAACAAACTGTCAGAGGGGAGGGGTGGGGGTACATATGACTTGCGCAGGCGCCGATTGAACTCGCATTCACGTCCTTGATCAACAATGTCAGCCACACTATACACACTGGACCGGCGTATGAAAGACTTGTACTCAGGTGCTAGATTTCTATACACAATATCAACAGTTTCAATAAGGGGAAGGGGCTGCGACAACCTACTTATTAAAGTCATTAGCCCAGTAACAAAATCGTCTACAGGCTCTTCCAAACCCTGGGTACGGCGATGAATTTCAGCCTTCAAGTCATGTTCAAAATCATAAGTCGTAAACCGCTCCTTTATTGACTTACAGAAATCAACCCACGAGATGAAAGATCTGTTGGTAAGTCGATACCATTTTAAAGCTAAGCCACTCAACAATAACGGTAGGCAGACAACAATGTCGTCTGGTTCGAGGTCATAACAATGGCAGAGTTCACTGACCCTGTCTAAGAACTCAAATACAGACGAAACTCCCAGTTCACCAGAAAATGAAATTCCCCACTTGGACACTATATTGGCTACGCCTCCCTTGCGATGGCCTTTCACCTCAGTCAATGGATTAGTGTCTTTCCCACAGACACTTTCAAACGATAGCAGATCATCGTCAGACTGGATGAGCTCCTCCTTCACGTTACAACCTGGGAGAGAATACATGGCTAAACTACAGAAGTACTGCTAGCTACAATTCAAAACAATAACTACAAATGTCTTGCCTCCGTCTTGCGCCTGAAATGAGTACGAAACAAGAAGTAGGGTTGGTTAGTACATTACCAATGCTGGGGTTCGTTGATAGGGTCCAACTCATTGCACTCTCCTTACAGTTTGTTATTTTTATGGTCCATACTCCTTGGAAGTTCACATTGACTCTCAATATTTGTTTGCATAGTATGCAATAGGGAACATGAAACAGAATAAAAACAACATTGAAAAATATGCAGCGAAATATTAAAATTCAATTGATATGGCTAAGCGACCAGGAGACTTAACCTCGCAACTGATACCATCTGCACCGCCCTCTTAAAATAAACATATTCTTGGCGTGCCTCCTAGCTGCATCACTGGAACCAACTAGAAAAGAAAGGAGTACGCAGTGGAAATGGATGTTAATTTCTGACCTGTGCTGGGCCCGTACTTGCAGGCCAGATGTGCCGAGCGACTCCAGACTCCGTGAAGGTGGTCCCACGACGAGTGGTAGGAATACCCTCCTGGTGCTAGACAGCTAGAATAAGTTAGGCCTAGGTTTGAAGAGAGAGAGATAGAGAGAGAGCGAGCAGCCCGATCGCCAAACACTACTAAACAAGACACATGGTAAAGGAATGGAAATTTAATGAATTGAAACCGAACACACAAAGAAACCCGGCCAGAATAACACACACAAAAAAGAATACCCTTCACCTAGGGGTCAAATAAAGTCACTTTCAAACGGGGAAGATAAATATAAATAACAATAAATAACTTACGATAGTAAATAACGTTAACAAATTAAATTCATACCTGTGCTCACTTCGGTGAAAACGATGTAAAAAGGGAGGAAGTAAAATATCAAGAGGCAATCGAGCCGGTCGCTGGTCAACAACAATCACTTCTCTGCCTAGAGATGGATGGTTGTCATGACGACCACAAATAACAAGCATAGCAAAGATAAAACAAGAGGCTGTGTGTGTGTCGCAAAGGCTGTGGCGAGCAATGGGGATGCGATCGAGCTGGCAGTCCCCAGAGAAAAAAAAATGCAAACACCAAAGATACTACAAGGAGAAACAAATGACGTCAAGTGTCCGTGAAATATATCATGATACATGCACGCAATCAAACACACAAAATGCCAGCCGACGATGCAGTAATAAAACACAAAGCAACTCGTGCTTGTAGGTAGTCTAGCAAAATATGCTAAACCTATATAGTCCCCAACTTACGTTCCGAGTTCGAGCTGAATACGGTAAGGCCTACTTAAAGTTACCGCCGTGATTCAGTTGCCCGAAGCATGGAATGAAGGGAATACATAAGGGCTAAAATATATGGTGTCATGCCTCGTGTTGGGAGAATGGTCGAAACGCCAACGTCCACAAACAACGGGAGACCCATTCGAAGATATGCCCAATCAAAACAGCATCAATGCACCTGGCAGCAAGAAAAACATACACTCACAAAATCACTCGCAGATATATTTCACGGCACAAATAAAAGGTTAAACGAAGACTCAAACAAAATAAAACAGGAGACCGCCATTTCGATCGGTTCCACAGCAAATCCAAGCACACGACGAAGATCAAAAAGAAAGGTTAAATTTAGGAAATGAGCATAGTGGACACAAGGTTAGATGTATTACTTACATGAGTAAATGGAAGGCTTCGGCATAATAACAATGTTAAATAAAAAGGAAAACATTACATTTTAAATAATAAGGCGGAGAGCCTCAAGGCACGTCCCGACAGAAAGTATCTCACATGGCGTCTGAGTCTACCGGGACGGCCGCCAAAGAAAATAAAGAAAGAGATATGTTAAACATGGCTCAAAATCAATCTATTTATCAACGAGACCATGACCAGTATAGGTTGTTCCTGGACCACTGTACTGGTAAGCAGGTACATGAAGTTCAAAGGGGAGTAAATCAATCTATTTATCAACGAGACCATGACCAGTATAGGTTGTTCCTGGACCACAGTACTGGTAAGCAGGTAAATGAAGTTGAAAGGGGAATAAATCAATCTATTTATCAACGAGACCATGACCAGTATAGGTTGTTCCTGGACCACTGTACTGGTAAGCAGGTACATGAAGTTCAAAGGGGAGTAAATCAATCACTTTATCAACGAGACCATGACCAGTATAGGTTGTTCCTGGACCACAGTACTGGTAAGCAGGTACATGAGGTTCAAAGGGGAGTAAATCAATCTATTTATCAACGAGACCATGACAGTATAGGTTGTTCCTGGACCACAGTACTGGTAAGCAGGTACATGAAGTTCAAAGGGGAGTAAATCAATCTATTTATCAACGAGACCATGACCAGTATAGGTTGTTCCTGGACCAGAGTACTGGTAAGCAGGTACATGAAGTTCAAAGGGGAGTAAATCAATCTATTTATCAACGAGACCATGACCAGTATAGGTTTTTCCTGGACCACAGTACTGGTAAGCAGGTACATGAAATTCAAAGGGGAGTAAATCAATCTATTTATCAACGAGACCATGACCAGTATAGGTTGTTCCTGGGCCACTGTACTGGTAAGCAGGTAAATGAAGTTCAAAGGGGAGTAAATCAATCACTTTATCAACGAGACAATGACCAGTATAGGTTGTTCCTGGACCACAGTACTGGTAAGCAGGTACATGAAGTTCAAAGGGGAGTAAATCAATCTATTTATCAAAGAGACCATGACCAGTATTGGTTGTTCGTGGACCACAGTACTGGTAAGCAGGTACATGAAGTTCAAAGGGGAGTAAATCAATCACTTTATCAACGAGACCATGACCAGTATAGGTTGTTCCTGGACCACAGTACTGGTAAGCAGGTAAATGAAGTTCAAAGGGGAGTAAATCAATCACTTTATCAACGAGACCATGACCGGTATAGGTTGTTCCTGGACCACTGTACTGGTAAGCAGGTACATGAAGTTCAAAGGGGAGTAAATCAATCTATTTATCAACGAGACCATGACCAGTATAGGTTGTTCCTGGACCACTGTACTGGTAAGCAGGTAAATGAAGTTCAAAGGGGAGTAAATCAATCACTTTATCAACGAGACCATGACCAGTATAGGTTGTTCCTGGACTTCTGTACTGGTAAGCAGGTAAATGAAGTTCAAAGGGGAGTAAATCAATCACTTTATCAACGAGACCATGACCAGTATAGGTTGTTCCTGGACCACAGTACTGGTAAGCAGGTAAATGAAGTTCAAAGGGGAGTAAATCACTCTATTTATCAACGAGACCATGACCAGTATAGGTTGTTCCTGGACCACTGTCCTGGTAAGCAGGTAAATGAAGTTCAAAGGGGAGTAAATCAAGCACTTTATCACCGAGACCATGACCAGTATAGGTTGTTCCTGGACCACTGTACTGGTAAGCAGGTAAATGAAGTTCAAAGGGGAGTAAATCCATCTATTTATCAACGAGACCATGACTAGTACAGGTTGTTCCTGGACCACTGTACTGGTAAGCAGGTAAATGAATTTCAAAGGGGAGTAAATCAATCACTTTATCATCGAGACCATGACCAGTATAAGTTGTTCCTGGACCACAGTACTGGTAGGCAGGTAAATGAAGTTCAAAGGGGAGTAAATCAATCTATTTATCAACGAGACCATGACCAGTATAGGTTGTTCCTGGACCACTGTACTGGTAAGCAGGTACATGAAGTTCAAAGGGGAGTAAATCAATCACATTATCAACGAGACCATGACCAGTATAGGTTGTTCCTGGACCACTGTACTGGTAAGCAGGTAAATGAAGTTCAAAGGGGAGTAAATCAATCACTTTATCAACGAGACCATGACCAGTATAGGTTGTTCCTGGACCACAGTACTGGTAAGCAGGTACATGAAGTTCAAAGGGGAGTAAATCAATCTATTTATCAACGAGACCATGACCAGTATAGGTTGTTCCTGGACCACTGTACTGATAAGCAGGTAAATGAAGTTCAAAGGGGAGTAAATCAATCACTTTATCAACCAGACCATGACCAGTATAGGTTGTTCCTGGACCACAGTACTGGTAAGCAGGTACATGAATTTCAAATGGGAGTAAATCAATCTATTTATCAACGAGACCGTGACCAGTATAGGTTGTTCCTGGACCACTGTACTGGTAAGAGGTACATGAAGTTCAAAGGGGAGTAAATCAATCACTTTATCAACGAGACCATGACCAGTATAGGTTGTTCCTGGACCGCTGTACTGGTAAGCAGGTAAATGAAGTTCAAAGGGGAGTAAATCAATCACTTCATCAACGAGACCATGACCAGTATAGGTAGTTCCTGGACCACTGTACTGGTAAGCAGGTACATGAAGTTCAAAGGGGAGTAAATCAATCTATTTATCAACGAGACCATGACCAGTATAGGTTGTTCCTGGACCACTGTACTGGTAAGCAGGTACATGAAGTTCAAAGGGGAGTAAATCAATCTATTTATCAACGAGACCATGACCAGTATAGGTTGTTCCTGGACCACAGTACTGGTAAGCAGGTAAATGAAGTTGAAAGGGGAATAAATCAATCTATTTATCAACGAGACCATGACCAGTATAGGTTGTTCCTGGACCACTGTACTGGTAAGCAGGTACATGAAGTTCAAAGGGGAGTAAATCAATCACTTTATCAACGAGACCATGACCAGTATAGGTTGTTCCTGGACCACAGTACTGGTAAGCAGGTACATGAGGTTCAAAGGGGTGTAAATCAATCTATTTATCAAAGAGACCATGACAGTATAGGTTGTTCCTGGACCACAGTACTGGTAAGCAGGTACATGAAGTTCAAAGGGGAGTAAATCAATCTATTTATCAACGAGACCATGACCAGTATAGGTTGTTCCTGGACCAGAGTACTTGTAAGCAGGTACATGAAGTTCAAAGGGGAGTAAATCAATCTATTTATCAACGAGACCATGACCAGTATAGGTTTTTCCTGGACCACAGTACTGGTAAGCAGGTACATGAAATTCAAAGGGGAGTAAATCAATCTATTTATCAACGAGACCATGACCAGTATAGGTTGTTCCTGGGCCACTGTACTGGTAAGCAGGTAAATGAAGTTCAAAGGGGAGTAAATCAATCACTTTATCAACGAGACCATGACCAGTATAGGTTGTTCCTGGACCACAGTACTGGTAAGCAGGTAAATGAAGTTCAAAGGGGAGTAAATCAATCACTTTATCAACGAGACCATGACCGGTATAGGTTGTTCCTGGACCACTGTACTGGTAAGCAGGTACATGAAGTTCAAAGGGGAGTAAATCAATCTATTTATCAACGAGACCATGACCAGTATAGGTTGTTCCTGGACCACTGTACTGGTAAGCAGGTAAATGAAGTTCAAAGGGGAGTAAATCAATCACTTTATCAACGAGACCATGACCAGTATAGGTTGTTCCTGGACTTCTGTACTGGTAAGCAGGTAAATGAAGTTCAAAGGGGAGTAAATCAATCACTTTATCAACGAGACCATGACCAGTATAGGTTGTTCCTGGACCACAGTACTGGTAAGCAGGTAAATGAAGTTCAAAGGGGAGTAAATCACTCTATTTATCAACGAGACCATGACCAGTATAGGTTGTTCCTGGACCACTGTCCTGGTAAGCAGGTAAATGAAGTTCAAAGGGGAGTAAATCAAGCACTTTATCACCGAGACCATGACCAGTATAGGTTGTTCCTGGACCACTGTACTGGTAAGCAGGTAAATGAAGTTCAAAGGGGAGTAAATCCATCTATTTATCAACGAGACCATGACTAGTACAGGTTGTTCCTGGACCACTGTACTGGTAAGCAGGTAAATGAATTTCAAAGGGGAGTAAATCAATCACTTTATCATCGAGACCATGACCAGTATAAGTTGTTCCTGGACCACAGTACTGGTAGGCAGGTAAATGAAGTTCAAAGGGGAGTAAATCAATCTATTTATCAACGAGACCATGACCAGTATAGGTTGTTCCTGGACCACTGTACTGGTAAGCAGGTACATGAAGTTCAAAGGGGAGTAAATCAATCACATTATCAACGAGACCATGACCAGTATAGGTTGTTCCTGGACCACTGTACTGGTAAGCAGGTAAATGAAGTTCAAAGGGGAGTAAATCAATCACTTTATCAACGAGACCATGACCAGTATAGGTTGTTCCTGGACCACAGTACTGGTAAGCAGGTACATGAAGTTCAAAGGGGAGTAAATCAATCTATTTATCAACGAGACCATGACCAGTATAGGTTGTTCCTGGACCACTGTACTGATAAGCAGGTAAATGAAGTTCAAAGGGGAGTAAATCAATCACTTTATCAACGAGACCATGACCAGTATAGGTTGTTCCTGGACCACAGTACTGGTAAGCAGGTACATGAATTTCAAATGGGAGTAAATCAATCTATTTATCAACGAGACCGTGACCAGTATAGGTTGTTCCTGGACCACTGTACTGGTAAGAGGTACATGAAGTTCAAAGGGGAGTAAATCAATCACTTTATCAACGAGACCATGACCAGTATAGGTTGTTCCTGGACCGCTGTACTGGTAAGCAGGTAAATGAAGTTCAAAGGGGAGTAAATCAATCACTTCATCAACGAGACCATGACCAGTATAGGTAGTTCCTGGACCACTGTACTGGTAAGCAGGTACATGAAGTTCAAAGGGGAGTAAATCAATCTATTTATCAACGAGACCATGACCAGTATAGGTTGTTCCTGGACCACTGTACTGGTAAGCAGGTACATGAAGTTCAAAGGGGAGTAAATCAATCTATTTATCAACGAGACCATGACCAGTATAGGTTGTTCCTGGACCACAGTACTGGTAAGCAGGTAAATGAAGTTGAAAGGGGAATAAATCAATCTATTTATCAACGAGACCATGACCAGTATAGGTTGTTCCTGGACCACTGTACTGGTAAGCAGGTACATGAAGTTCAAAGGGGAGTAAATCAATCACTTTATCAACGAGACCATGACCAGTATAGGTTGTTCCTGGACCACAGTACTGGTAAGCAGGTACATGAGGTTCAAAGGGGTGTAAATCAATCTATTTATCAAAGAGACCATGACAGTATAGGTTGTTCCTGGACCACAGTACTGGTAAGCAGGTACATGAAGTTCAAAGGGGAGTAAATCAATCTATTTATCAACGAGACCATGACCAGTATAGGTTGTTCCTGGACCAGAGTACTTGTAAGCAGGTACATGAAGTTCAAAGGGGAGTAAATCAATCTATTTATCAACGAGACCATGACCAGTATAGGTTTTTCCTGGACCACAGTACTGGTAAGCAGGTACATGAAATTCAAAGGGGAGTAAATCAATCTATTTATCAACGAGACCATGACCAGTATAGGTTGTTCCTGGGCCACTGTACTGGTAAGCAGGTAAATGAAGTTCAAAGGGGAGTAAATCAATCACTTTATCAACGAGACCATGACCAGTATAGGTTGTTCCTGGACCACTGTACTGGTAAGCAGGTAAATGAAGTTCAAAGGGGAGTAAATCAATCACTTTATCAACGAGACCATGACCAGTATAGGTCGTTCCTGGACCACTGTACTGGTAAGCAGGTACATGAAGTTCAAAGGGGAGTAAATCAATCTATTTATCAACGAGACCATGACCAGTATAGGTTGTTCCTGGACCACTGTACTGGTAAGCAGGTACATGAAGTTCAAAGGGGAGTAAATCAATCACTTTATCAACGAGACCCATGACCAGTATAGGTTGTACCTGGACCACTGTACTGGTAAGCAGGTAAATGAAGTTCAAAGGGGAATAAATCAATCACTTTATCAACGAGACCATGACCAGTATAGGTTGTTCCTGGACCACAGTACTGGTAAGCAGGTACATGACGTTCAAAGGGGAGTAAATCAATCTATTTATCAACGAGACCATGACCAGTATAGGTTGTTCCTGGTCCACAGTACTGGTAAGCAGGTACATGAAGTTCAAAGGGGAGTAAGTCAATCTATTTATCAACGAGACCATGACCAGTATAGGTTGTTCCTGGACCACAGTACTGGTAAGCAGGTACATGAAGTTCAAAGGGGAGTAAGTCAATCTATTTATCAACGAGACCATGACCAGTATAGGTTGTTCCTGGACCACAGTGCTGGTAAGCAGGTAAATGAAGTTCAAAGGGGAGTAAATCAATCTATTTATCAACGAGACCATGACCAGTATAGGTTGTTCCTGGACCACTGTACTGGTAAGCAGGTACATGAAGTTCAAAGGGGAGTAAATCAATCACTTTATCAACGAGACCATGACCAGTATAGGTTGTTCCTGGACCACAGTACTGGTAAGCAGGTACATGAAGTTCAAAGGGGAGTAAATCAATCTATTTATCAACGAGACCATGACCAGTATTGGTTGTTCCTGGACCACAGTACTGGTAAGCAGGTACATGAAGTTCAAAGGGGAGTAAATCAATCTATTTATCAACGAGACCATGACCAGTATAGGTTGTTCCTGGACCACAGTACTGGTAAGCAGGTACATGAGGTTCAAAAGGGAGTAAATCAATCTATTTATCAACGAGACCATGACCAGTATAGGTTGTTCCTGGACCACAGTACTGGTAAGCAGGTACATGAAGTTCAAAGGGGAGTAAATCATTCTATTTATCAATGTGACCATGACCAGTATAGGTTGTTCCTGGACCACAGTACTGGTAAGCAGGTACATGAAGTTCAAATGGGAGTAAATCAATCTATTTATCAACGAGACCATGACCAGTATAGGTTGTTCCTGGACCACAGTGCTGGTAAGCAGGTAAATGAAGTTCAAAGGGGAGTAAATCAATCTATTTATCAACGAGACCATGACCAGTATAGGTTGTTCCTGGACCACTGTACTGGTAAGCAGGTACATGAAGTTCAAAGGGGAGTAAATCAATCACTTTATCAACGAGACCATGACCAGTATAGGTTGTTCCTGGACCACAGTACTGGTAAGCAGGTACATGAAGTTCAAAGGGGAGTAAATCAATCTATTTATCAAAGAGACCCTGACCAGTATTGGTTGTTCCTGGACCACAGTACTGGTAAGCAGGTACATGAAGTTCAAAGGGGAGTAAATCAATCACTTTATCAACGAGACCATGACCAGTATAGGTTGTTCCTGGACCACAGTACTGGTAAGCAGGTAAATGAAGTTCAAAGGGGAGTAAATCAATCACTTTATCAACGAGACCATGACCGGTATAGGTTGTTCCTGGACCACTGTACTGGTAAGCAGGTACATGAAGTTCAAAGGGGAGTAAATCAATCTATTTATCAACGAGACCATGACCAGTATAGGTTGTTCCTGGACCACTCTACTGGTAAGCAGGTAAATGAAGTTCAAAGGGGAGTAAATCAATCACTTTATCAACGAGACCATGACCAGTATAGGTTGTTCCTGGACTTCTGTACTGGTAAGCAGGTAAATGAAGTTCAAAGGGGAGTAAATCAATCACTTTATCAACGAGACCATGACCAGTATAGGTTGTTCCTGGACCACAGTACTGGTAAGCAGGTAAATGAAGTTCAAAGGGGAGTAAATCACTCTATTTATCAACGAGACCATGACCAGTATAGGTTGTTCCTGGACCACTGTCCTGGTAAGCAGGTAAATGAAGTTCAAAGGGGAGTAAATCAAGCACTTTATCACCGAGACCATGACCAGTATAGGTTGTTCCTGGACCACTGTACTGGTAAGCAGGTAAATGAAGTTCAAAGGGGAGTAAATCCATCTATTTATCAACGAGACCATGACCAGTACAGGTTGTTCCTGGACCACTGTACTGGTAAGCAGGTAAATGAATTTCAAAGGGGAGTAAATCAATCACTTTATCAACGAGACCATGACCAGTATAAGTTGTTCCTGGACCACAGTACTGGTAGGCAGGTAAATGAAGTTCAAAGGGGAGTAAATCAATCTATTTATCAACGAGACCATGACCAGTATAGGTTGTTCCTGGACCACTGTACTGGTAAGCAGGTACATGAAGTTCAAAGGGGAGTAAATCAATCACATTATCAACGAGACCATGACCAGTATAGGTTGTTCCTGGACCTCTGTACTGGTAAGCAGGTAAATGAAGTTCAAAGGGGAGTAAATCAATCACTTTATCAACGAGACCATGACCAGTATAGGTTGTTCCTGGACCACAGTACTGGTAAGCAGGTACATGAAGTTCAAAGGGGAGTAAATCAATCTATTTATCAACGAGACCATGACCAGTATAGGTTGTTCCTGGACCACTGTACTGATAAGCAGGTAAATGAAGTTCAAAGGGGAGTAAATCAATCACTTTATCAACGAGACCATGACCAGTATAGGTTGTTCCTGGACCACAGTACTGGTAAGCAGGTACATGAAGTTCAAATGGGAGTAAATCAATCTATTTATCAACGAGACCGTGACCAGTATAGGTTGTTCCTGGACCACTGTACTGGTAAGAGGTACATGAAGTTCAAAGGGGAGTAAATCAATCACTTTATCAACGAGACCATGACCAGTATAGGTTGTTCCTGGACCGCTGTACTGGTAAGCAGGTAAATGAAGTTCAAAGGGGAGTAAATCAATCACTTCATCAACGAGACCATGACCAGTATAGGTAGTTCCTGGACCACTGTACTGGTAAGCAGGTACATGAAGTTCAAAGGGGAGTAAATCAATCTATTTATCAACGAGACCATGACCAGTATAGGTTGTTCCTGGACCACTGTACTGGTAAGCAGGTACATGAAGTTCAAAGGGGAGTAAATCAATCTATTTATCAACGAGACCATGACCAGTATAGGTTGTTCCTGGACCACAGTACTGGTAAGCAGGTAAATGAAGTTGAAAGGGGAATAAATCAATCTATTTATCAACGAGACCATGACCAGTATAGGTTGTTCCTGGACCACAGTACTGGTAAGCAGGTACATGAGGTTCAAAGGGGAGTAAATCAATCTATTTATCAACGGGACCATGACAGTATAGGTTGTTCCTGGACCACAGTACTGGTAAGCAGGTACATGAAGTTCAAAGGGGAGTAAATCAATCTATTTATCAACGAGACCATGACCAGTATAGGTTGTTCCTGGACCAGAGTACTGTTAAGCAGGTACATGAAGTTCAAAGGGGAGTAAATCAATCTATTTATCAACGAGACCATGACCAGTATAGGTTTTTCCTGGACCACAGTACTGGTAAGCAGGTACATGAAATTCAAAGGGGAGTAAATCAATCTATTTATCAACGAGACCATGACCAGTATAGGTTGTTCCTGGGCCACTGTACTGGTAAGCAGGTAAATGAAGTTCAAAGGGGAGTAAATCAATCACTTTATCAACAAGACCATGACCAGTATAGGTTGTTCCTGGACCACTGTACTGGTAAGCAGGTAAATGAAGTTCAAAGGGGAGTAAATCAATCACTTTATCAACGAGACCATGACCAGTATAGGTCGTTCCTGGACCACTGTACTGGTAAGCAGGTACATGAAGTTCAAAGGGGAGTAAATCAATCTATTTATCAACGAGACCATGACCAGTATAGGTTGTTCCTGGACCACTGTACTGGTAAGCAGGTACATGAAGTTCAAAGGGGAGTAAATCAATCACTTTATCAACGAGACCCATGACCAGTATAGGTTGTACCTGGACCACTGTACTGGTAAGCAGGTAAATGAAGTTCAAAGGGGAATAAATCAATCACTTTATCAACGAGACCATGACCAGTATAGGTTGTTCCTGGACCACAGTACTGCTAAGCAGGTACATGACGTTCAAAGGGGAGTAAATCAATCTATTTATCAACGAGACCATGACCAGTATAGGTTGTTCCTGGTCCACAGTACTGGTAAGCAGGTACATGAAGTTCAAAGGGGAGTAAGTCAATCTATTTATCAACGAGACCATGACCAGTATAGGTTGTTCCTGGACCACAGTACTGGTAAGCAGGTACATGAAGTTCAAAGGGGAGTAAATCAATCTATTTATCAACGAGACCATGACCAGTATAGGTTGTTCCTGGACCACAGTACTGGTAAGCAGGTAAATGAAGTTCAAAGGGGAGTAAATCAATCTATTTATCAACGAGACCATGACCAGTATAGGTTGTTCCTGGACCACAGTACTGGAAAGCAGGTACATGAAGTTCAAAGGGGAGTAAATCAATCTATTTATCAACGAGACCATGACCAGTATAGGTTGTTCCTGGACCACAGTACTGGTAAGCAGGTACATGAAGTTCAAAGGGAAGTAAATCAATCTATTTATCAACGAGACCATGACCAGTATAGGTTGTTCCTGGACCACAGTACTGGTAAGCAGGTACATGAAGTTCAAAGGGGAGTAAATCAATCACTTTATCAACGAGACCATGACCAGTATAGGTTGTTCCTGGACCACTGTACTGGTAAGCAGGTACATGAAGTTCAAAGGGGAGTAAATCAATCTATTTATCAACGAGACCATGACCAGTATAGGTTGTTCCTGGACCACTGTACTGGTAAGCAGGTACATGAAGTTCAAAGGGGAGTAAATCAATCTATTTATCAACGAGACCATGACCAGTATAGGTTGTTCCTGGACCACAGTACTGGTAAGCAGGTAAATGAAGTTGAAAGGGGAATAAATCAATCTATTTATCAACGAGACCATGACCAGTATAGGTTGTTCCTGGACCACTGTACTGGTAAGCAGGTACATGAAGTTCAAAGGGTAGTAAATCAATCACTTTATCAACGAGACCATGACCAGTATAGGTTGTTCCTGGACCACAGTACTGGTAAGCAGGTACATGAGGTTCAAAGGGGAGTAAATCAATCTATTTATCAACGAGACCATGACAGTATAGGTTGTTCCTGGACCACAGTACTGGTAAGCAGGTACATGAAGTTCAAAGGGGAGTAAATCAATTTATTTATCAACGAGACCATGACCAGTATAGGTTGTTCCTGGACCAGAGTACTGGTAAGCAGGTACATGAAGTTCAAAGGGGAGTAAATCAATCTATTTATCAACGAGACCATGACCAGTATAGGTTTTTCCTGGACCACAGTACTGGTAAGCAGGTACATGATATTCAAAGGGGAGTAAATCAATCTATTTATCAACGAGACCATGACCAGTATAGGTTGTTCCTGGGCCACTGTATTGGTAAGCAGATAAATGAAGTTCAAAGGGGAGTAAATCAATCACTTATCAACGAGACCGTGACCAGTATAGGTTGTTCCTGGACCACTGTACTGGTAAGCAGGTAAATGAAGTTCAAAGGGGAGTAAATCAATCACTTTATCAACGAGACCATGACCAGTATAGGTTGTTCCTGGACCACTGTACTGGTAAGCAGGTACATGAAGTTCAAAGGGGAGTAAATCAATCTATTTATCAACGAGACCATGACCAGTATAGGTTGTTCCTGGACCACTGTACTGGTAAGCAGGTACATGAAGTTCAAAGGGGAGTAAATCAATCACTTTATCAACGAGACCCATGACCAGTATAGGTTGTACCTGGACCACTGTACTGGTAAGCAGGTAAATGAAGTTCAAAGGGGAGTAAATCAATCACTTTATCAACGAGACCATGACCAGTATAGGTTGTTCCTGGACCACAGTACTGGTAAGCAGGTACATGAAGTTCAAAGGGGAGTAAATCAATCTATTTATCAACGAGACCATGACCAGTATAGGTTGTTCCTGGTCCACAGTACTGGTAAGCAGGTACATGAAGTTCAAAGGGGAGTAAATCAATCTATTTATCAACGAGACCATGACCAGTATAGGTTGTTCCTGGACCACAGTACTGGTAAGCAGGTACATGAAGTTCAAAGGGGAGTAAATCAATCTATTTATCAACGAGACCATGACCAGTATAGGTTGTTCCTGGACCACAGTACTGGTAAGCAGGTAAATGAAGTTCAAAGGGGAGTAAATCAATCTATTTATCAACGAGACCATGACCAGTATAGGTTGTTCCTGGACCACAGTACTGGAAAGCAGGTACATGAAGTTCAAAGGGGAGTAAATCAATCTATTTATCAACGAGACCATGACCAGTATAGGTTGTTCCTGGACCACAGTACTGGTAAGCAGGTACATGAAGTTCAAAGGGGAGTAAATCAATCTATTTATCAATGAGACCATGACCAGTAGAGGTTGTTCCTGGACCACAGTACTGGTAAGCAGGTACATGAAGTTCAAAGGGGAGTAAATCAATCACTTTATCAACGAGACCATGACCAGTATAGGTTGTTCCTGGACCACTGTACTGGTAAGCAGGTAAATGAAGTTCAAAGGGGAGTAAATCAATCACTTTATCAACGAGACCATGACCAATATAGGTTGTTCCTGGACCACTGTACTGGTAAGGAGGTAAATGAAGTTCAAAGGGGAGTAAATCAATCACTTTATCAACGAGACCATGACCAGTATAGGTTGTTCCTGGACCACTGTACTGGTAAGCAGGTACATGAAGTTCAAAGGGGAGTTAATCAATCTATTTATCAACGAGACCATGACCAGTATAGGTTGTTCCTGGACCACTGTACTGGTAAGCAGGTAAATGAAGTTCAAAGGGGAGTAAATCATTCACTTTATCAACGAGACCATGACCAGTATAGGTTGTTCCTGGACCACTGTACTGGTAAGCAGGTAAATGAAGTTCAAAGGGGAGTAAATCAATCACTTTATCAAAGAGACCATGACCAGTATAGGTTGTTTCTGGACCACAGTACTGGTAAGCAAGTACATGAAGTTCAAAGGGGAGTAAATCAATCTATTTATCAACGAGACCATGACCAGTATAGGTTGTTCCTGGACCACTGTACTGGTAAGCAGGTACATGAAGTTCAAAGGGGAGTAAATCAATCACTTTATCAACGAGACCATGACCAGTATAGGTTGTTCCTGGACCACTGTACTGGTAAGCAGGTAAATGAAGTTCAAAGGGGAGTAAATCAATCACTTTATCAACGAGACCATGACCAGTATAGGTTGTTCCTGGACCACTGTACTGGTAAGCAGGTACATGAAGTTCAAAGGGGAGTAAATCAATCTATTTATCAACGAGACCATGACCAGTATAGGTTGTTCCTGGACCACTGTACTGGTAAGCAGGTACATGAAGTTCAAAGGGGAGTAAATCAATCACTTTATCAACGAGACCCATGACCAGTATAGGTTGTACCTGGACCACTGTACTGGTAGGCAGGTAAATGAAGTTCAAAGGGGAGTAAATCAATCACTTTATCAACGAGACCATGACCAGTATAGGTTGTTCCTGGACCACAGTACTGGTAAGCAGGTACATGAAGTTCAAAGGAGAGTAAATCAATCTATTTATCAACGAGACCATGACCAGAATAGGTTGTTCCTGGTCCACAGTACTGGTAAGCAGGTACATGAAGTTCAAAGGGGTGTAAATCAATCTATTTATCAACGAGACCATGACCAGTATAGGTTGTTCCTGGACCACAGTACTGGTAAGCAGGTACATGAAGTTCAAAGGGGAGTAAATCAATCTATTTATCAACGAGACCATGACCAGTATAGGTTGTTCGTGGACCACAGTACTGGTAAGCAGGTACATGAAGTTCAAAGGGGAGTAAATCAATCTATTTATCAACGAGACCATGACCAGTATAGGTTGTTCCTGGACCACTGTACTGGTAAGCAGGTACATGAATTTCAAAGGGGAGTAAATCAATCACTTTATCAACGAGACCATGACCAGTATAGGTTGTTCCTGGACTACTGTACTGGTAAGCAGGTAAATGAAGTTCAAAGGGGAGTAAATCAATCACTTTATCAACGAGACCATGACCAGTATAGGTTGTTCCTGGACCACAGTACTGGTAAGCAGGTACATGAAGTTCAAAGGGGAGTAAATCAATCTATTTATCAACGGGACCATGACCAGTATAGGTTGTTCCTGGACCACTGTACTGGTAAGCAGGTACATGAAGTTCAAAGGGGAGTAAATCAATCACTTTATCAACGAGACCATGACCAGTATAGGTTGTTCCTGGACCACTGTACTGGTAAGCAGGTAAATGAAGTTCAAAGGGGAATAAATCAATCACTTTATCATCGAGACCATGACCAGTATAGGTTGTTCCTGGACCACAGTACTGGTAAGCAGGTACATGAAGTTCAAATGGGAGTAAATCAATCTATTTATCAACGAGACCATGACCAGTATAGGTTGTTCCTGGACCACTGTACTGGTAAGCAGGTAAATGAAGTTCAAAGGGGAGTAAATCAATCACTTTATCAACGAGACCATGACCAGTATAGGTTGTTCCTGGACCAGAGTACCGGTAAGCAGGTACATGAAGTTCAAAGGGGAGTAAATCAATCTATTTATCAACGAGACCATGACCAGTATAGGTTGATCCTGGACCACAGTACTGGTAAGCAGGTACATGAAGTTCAAAAGGGAGTAAATCATTCTATTTATCAACGTGACCATGACCAGTATAGGTTGTTCCTGGACCACAGTACTGGTAAGCAGGTACATGAAATTCAAATGGGAGTAAATCAATCTATTTATCAACGAGACCATGACCAGTATAGGTTGTTCCTGGACCACAGTGCTGGTAAGCAGGTAAATGAAGTTCAAAGGGGAGTAAATCAATCTATTTATCAACGAGACCATGACCAGTATAGGTTGTTCCTGGACCACTGTACTGGTAAGCAGGTACATGAAGTTCAAAGGGGAGTAAATCAATCACTTTATCAACGAGACCATGACCAGTATAGGTTGTTCCTGGACCACAGTACTGGTAAGCAGGTACATGAAGTTCAAAGGGGAGTAAATCAATCTATTTATCAACGAGACTATGACCAGTATTGGTTGTTCCTGGACCACAGTACGGGTAAGCAGGTACATGAAGTTCAAAGGGGAGTAAATCAATCTATTTATCAACGAGACCATGACCAGTATAGGTTATTCCTGGACCACAGTACTGGTAAGCAGGTACATGAGGTTCAAAAGGGAGTAAATCAATCTATTTATCAACGAGACCATGACCAGTATAGGTTGTTCGTGGACCACAGTACTGGTAAGCAGGTACATGAAGTTCAAAGGGGAGTAAATCAATCTATTTATCAACGAGACCATGACCAGTATAGGTTGTTCCTGGACCACTTTACTGGTAAGCAGGTACATGAAGTTCAAAGGGGAGTAAATCAATCACTTTATCAACGAGACCATGACCAGTATAGGTTGTTCCTGGACCACTGTACTCGTAAGCAGGTAAATGAAGTTCAAAGGGGATTAAATCAATCACTTTATCAATGAGACCATGACCAGTATAGGTTGTTCCTGGACCACAGTACTGGTAAGCAGGTACATGAAGTTCAAAGGGGAGTAAATCAATCTATTTATCAACGGGACCATGACCAGTATAGGTTGTTCCTGAACCACTGTACTGGTAAGCAGGTACATGAAGTCCAATGGGGAGTAAATCAATCACTTTATCAACGAGACCATGACCAGTATAGGTTGTTCCTGGACCACTGTACTGGTAAGCAGGTAAATGAAGTTCAAAGGGGAATAAATCAATCACTTTATCAACGAGACCATGACCAGTATAGGTTGTTCCTGGACCACAGTACTGGTAAGCAGGTACATGAAGTTCAAAGGGGAGTAAATCAATCTATTTATCAACGAGACCATGACCAGTATAGGTTGTTCCTGGACCACTGTACTGGTAAGCAGGTAAATGAAGTTCAAAGAGGAGTAAATCAATCACTTTATCAACGAGACCATGACCAGTATAGGTTGTTCCTGGACCACAGTACCGGTAAGCAGGTACATGAAGTTCAAAGGGGAGTAAATCAATCTATTTATCAACAAGACCATGACCAGTATAGGTTGTTCCTGGACCACAGTACTGGTAGGCAGGTACATGAAGTTCAAAGGGGAGTAAATCATTCTATTTATCAATGTGACCATGACCAGTATAGGTTGTTCCTGGACCACAGTACTGGTAAGCAGGTACATGAAGTTCAAATGGGAGTAAATCAATCTATTTATCAACGAGACCATGACCAGTATAGGTTGTTCCTGGACCACAGTGCTGGTAAGCAGGTAAATGAAGTTCAAAGGGGAGTAAATCAATCTATTTATCAACGAGACCATGACCAGTATAGGTTGTTCCTGGACCACTGTACTGGTAAGCAGGTACATGAAGTTCAAAGGGGAGTAAATCAATCACTTTATCAACGAGACCATGACCAGTATAGGTTGTTCCTGGACCACAGTACTGGTAAGCAGGTACATGAAGTTCAAAGGGGAGTAAATCAATCTATTTATCAACGAGACCATGACCAGTATTGGTTGTTCCTGGACCACAGTACTGGTAAGCAGGTACATGAAGTTCAAAGGGGAGTAAATCAATCTATTTATCAACGAGACCATGACCAGTATAGGTTGTTCCTGGACCACAGTACTGGTAAGCAGGTACATGAGGTTCAAAAGGGCGTAAATCAATCTATTTATCAACGAGACCTTGACCAGTATAGGTTGTTCGTGGACCATAGTACTGGTAAGCAGGTACATGAAGTTCAAAGGGGAGTAAATCAATCTATTTATCAACGAGACCATGACCAGTATAGGTTGTTCCTGGACCACTGTACTGGTAAGCAGGTAAATGAATTTCAAAGGGGAGTAAATCAATCACTTTATCAACGAGACCATGACCAGTATAGGTTGTTCCTGGACCACTGTCCTGGTAAGCAGGTAAATGAAGTTCAAAGGGGAGTAAATCAATCACTTTATCAACGAGACCATGACCAGTATAGGTTGTTCCTGGACCACTGTACTGGTAAGCAGGTACATGAAGTTCAAAGGGGAGTAAATCAATCTATTTATCAACGAGACCATGACCAGTATAGGTTGTTCCTGGACCACTGTACTGGTAAGCAGGTAAATGAAGTTCAAAGGGGAGTAAATCAATCACTTTATCAACGAGACCATGACCAGTATAGGTTGTTCCTGGACTTCTGTACTGGTAAGCAGGTAAATGAAGTTCAAAGGGGAGTAAATCAATCACTTTATCAACGAGACCATGACCAGTATAGCTTGTTCCTGGACCACAGTACTGGTAAGCAGGTAAATGAAGTTCAAAGGGGAGTAAATCAATCTATTTATCAACGAGACCATGACCAGTATAGGTTGTTCCTGGACCACTGTCCTGGTAAGCAGGTAAATGAAGTTCAAAGGGGAGTAAATCAAGCACTTTATCACCGAGACCATGACCAGTATAGGTTGTTCCTGGACCACTGTACTGGTAAGCAGGTAAATGAAGTTCAAAGGGGAGTAAATCCATCTATTTATCAACGAGACCATGACCAGTACAGGTTGTTCTTGGACCACTGTACTGGTAAGCAGGTAAATGAATTTCAAAGGGGAGTAAATCAATCACTTTATCAACGAGACCATGACCAGTATAAGTTGTTCCTGGACCACAGTACTGGTAGGCAGGTACATGAAGTTCAAAGGGGAGTAAATCAATCTATTTATCAACGAGACCATGACCAGTATAGGTTGTTCCTGGACCACTGTACTGGTAAGCAGGTACATGAAGTTCAAAGGGGAGTAAATCAATCACATTATCAACGAGACCATGACCAGTATAGGTTGTTCCTGGACCACTGCACTGGTAAGCAGGTAAATGAAGTTCAAAGGGGAGTAAATCAATCACTTTATCAACGAGACCATGACCAGTATAGGTTGTTCCTGGACCACAGTACTGGTAAGCAGGTACATGAAGTTCAAAGGGGAGTAAATCAATCTATTTATCAACGAGACCATGACCAGTATAGGTTGTTCCTGGACCACTGTACTGATAAGCAGGTAAATGAAGTTCAAAGGGGAGTAAATCAATCACTTTATCAACGAGACCATGACCAGTATAGGTTGTTCCTGGACCACAGTACTGGTAAGCAGGTACATGAAGTTCAAAGGGGAGTAAATCAATCTATTTATCAACGAGACCGTGACCAGTATAGGTTGTTCCTGGACCACTGTACTGGTAAGAGGTACATGAAGTTCAAAGGGGAGTAAATCAATCACTTTATCAACGAGACCATGACCAGTATAGGTTGTTCCTGGACCACTGTACTGTTAAGCAGGTAAATGAAGTTCAAAGGGGAGTAAATCAATCACTTCATCAACGAGACCATGACCAGTATAGGTAGTTCCTGGACCACTGTACTGGTAAGCAGGTACATGAAGTTCAAAGGGGAGTAAATCAATCTATTTATCAACGAGACCATGACCAGTATAGGTTGTTCCTGGACCACTGTACTGTTAAGCAGGTACATGAAGTTCAAAGGGGAGTAAATCAATCTATTTATCATCGAGACCATGACCAGTATAGGTTGTTCCTGGACCACAGTACTGGTAAGCAGGTAAATGAAGTTGAAAGGGGAGTAAATCAATCTATTTATCAACGAGACCATGACCAGTATAGGTTGTTCCTGGACCACTGTACTGGTAAGCAGGTACATGAAGTTCATAGGGGAGTAAATCAATCACTTTATCAACGAGACCATGACCAGTATAGGTTGTTCCTGGACCACAGTACTGGTAAGCAGGTACATGAGGTTCAAAGGGGAGTAAATCAATCTATTTATCAACGAGACCATGACCAGTATAGGTTGTTCCTGGACCACAGTACTGGTAAGCAGGTACATGAAGTTCAAAGGGGAGTGAATCAATCTATTTATCAACGAGACCATGACCAGTATAGGTTGTTCCTGGACCAGAGTACTGGTAAGCAGGTACATGAAGGTCAAAGGGGAGTAAATCAATCTATTTATCAACGAGACCATGACCAGTATAGGTTTTTCCTGGACCACAGTAGTGGTAAGCAGGTACATGAAATTCAAAGGGGAGTAAATCAATCTATTTATCAACGAGACCATGACCAGTATAGGTTGTTCCTGGGCCACTGTACTGGTAAGCAGGTAAATGAAGTTCAAAGGGGAGTAAATCAATCACTTTATCAACGAGACCATGACCAGTATAGGTTGTTCCTGGACCACTGTACTGGTAAGCAGGTAGATTTTATTAATTATTAATTCCATTTGATCAAATACATGCATTCAATACATTTTTGATATAGGACACGTCAGAATTTACATGCATAAAATAAAAGAACTAACAGGTATATATTACTAAGATTAAAACTATTTATAACTTATTATAATAGCAAATCTTAATAGATACAATCTTATTGCACAACTATTTACACCTCACTCTATTATCATAATATGAAAACTTAATTCTATAAATACAACAACATACAGCTAGGTATTAAAATTAAATTAAAAAAGTAAAATATAGTTATAGATTCCATCACTCCTATACGCTAAAATATTCAACTACTGAGTAAAAACAATGGCACTGCAGATAAGCTTTCAACATTCTATCAAAGGTTTTTATTTTTGGGGCCAGTTTTATATACTGGGGTAGTTTATTGTATAATTTAACTCCAGTGTGAAAAGTTCCTTTTTGATATATGCTTGTGTGTGTGTGTGAAATATGAATGTTTTGATTTTGTCTTGTGTTATGCCTATGAACATCATTGTTTGTTTTAAGAAAAACATCTTTATTCATTAAATTCTTTTTAAAAAACATAATACTTTCAAAGATATATATGCAGGGCAGTGGGAGAATGTTTAAATCTTTAAACAGAGGTCTACATGATTCTCTAGAGTGTACATTTGCCATAATTCTAATCGCTCTCTTTTGTATCCTAAACGTGCTTAGTACATCTGGCGACATACCCCAAAATATGATCCCATATCTTAAGTATGATTGGAAATAAGCAAAATAAGTATTTCTTAATGTGTGCATGCTAGTGCAGGTTTTCAAAATACGTAACGCAAAGCACATCGAGTTCAGTTTAGTATTCAGATATTGTATATGTTTATTCCATTTCAAGTCTTGTTGTATCCATAGTCCTAAAAACTTTGTTTCTGATTTATTTTCTATTTGATGACCATTTAATGTTATATTGGGCATCGCAGGATTCCTATTCTGTATAGTGTGGAAATTTAGACATACTGTCTTTTTATAGTTTATTATGAGGCGATTATCTTGTGACCATTTGGTTAACTCTCCTGTAACGGAGTCAGCAGACTGCTGTATGACCTGTTTAGTTTCACCTTTTATTACGAGTGTTGTATCGTCCGCAAACAAAATTTCCTTATGTGAATGAACGTTCTGTGTTATATCATTGATATATAGAAGAAAGAGTAGTGGGCCCAAAACCGATCCCTGGGGTACTCCAAATTCAATAATTCCCTCATTGGACAATGTTTCATTAAGTAATTTGGTTCCATCATCCTTGTGTCTCAAGCTTACTATTTGTTTACGCCTTGTTAAGTAAGACTCTATCCATTTATTAGCTAGACCTCTAACACCATATTGATTTAGTTTGGTAAGGAGGATTTTATGGTCAACTACATCAAATGCTTTCGATAAATCCAAGAATAGGCCAGTTACATGTTCCTTATTGTCAATTAATTTCAGTATACTATTACTACATTCGTAAATTGCTGTCTGTGTAGATTTTTCCGTTCTAAATCCATGTTGTGAGTTTGATAATATTTTATTTTTTTCTATGAAACTTATCAGTCTCTTATACATAATTTTTTCCACAATTTTTGCAATACCAGTTGGTAAGGTAATAGGACGATAGTTATCTAATTCATCTTTTGAACCATTTTTGTGCACTGGAATTACTTTTGATAACTTCAAAATATCCGGGTAAGTTCCTGAGAGAATTGAACTGTTTATTAAGTGCGTAAGTGGATTTATTATATTTTCTGCACATTTCTTTAAAATTGCATCAGGGATGCCATCAATGCCAGCACAGAATTTATTTTTTAGCTCTTTTATAACTATTCTTACCTCTTCACTTGTGACATGATTTATAAATAAAGAATCACTGCATATATTTATTTTATTATTAGAATTTAGTGTATTTACCTGTGATTTATTTAATAATTTTTGCGGAATTTCCAGAAAATAGTCATTAAAAGTGTTTGCTATTTCCTCTGGATTATTAATCACTTTATTATTTCTGGTCAGTGTAATGTTCCTTTGTATTTTAGCAGATTTTCCAGTTTCTTTCTTTATTACAGACCACATAGCCCTGTTTTTATTAGATGATTGGGAAATAAAATTATCATTATGCATTTTCTTTGCTAGTCTTATTACCTTATTTAATATGCTAGTGTATTTTTTGTAGTATAAATTGAATTCAGGTGTTGTGTGGTATTGTTTATATAATTTGTGTAGAAATTTCTTTCTTTGACATGAATTTATAATCCCTGTTGTTATCCAATTGCTAGTTTTGTTATTTTGAACAGTTCTTCGTTTAAAGGGGAATGCTATTTCAAAATAGTGTTTTAGGGTACTGTTAAATGCATTAAATTTATCATTTACATTTTCTAGTTCATAAATTTCTGACCATGTTTCCTTATTTAATAAGTCATTGAAATATGTAACATTTGATTCAGTGAATGACCTGCACTTTGATTTTACTCCATTATCATTATTATTGATTACTTCGGATACTTCAAAACTCAGTATTTGTCCATGGTGGTCACTAAAACCCGGACAATAGACTTCTATTGAATGGTGATATTTATCTGTATTTATAAAAATTTGATCAGGAGTGGTTTTACTAAATTTTGTTATTCTTGTTGGTGTATTTACTGTAGGTTTCAGTCCATAGGAAATTAGTAACTGGTTTAATAATTCACAATTTCTATCAAGTTTTAAGAAATCCACATTTACATCCCCACAAATTATTATATCGAAATTTACTTTGCTCATGTTATTGAGTAACAATTCTAGTTTATCTATAAATAGAGGAAACTTTCCTGACGGGGAACGGTATACGCATACAATTATTAACTTAAACTGCTGAATTTTTACGGCAGAGAATTCAAAATCCTGTTCCATAATTAGATAATCATAAGCTGTTATCTGTTCATGATCTAAATTATTTCTTAAGAAGATGCAAGTACCACCATGGCTAATATTAGATCTAGAGTATTTACTAGCTTGTATAAACCCTGGGAATTGAATTAATTCGAGTTGTTCCTCTTTCAGCCAATGTTCTGAAATACATAGTGCTGAGATGTCTTTAAGTTCATTTTTAAGCATTAGATTTATGTAATCAATTTTATTATAAAGAGACTGGACATTCTGGTGGTAAATTTTAAATTTGTTACTTTTGCAAGCTTGTGTTGGTGATTTATTTACATTATTATTATCATAATTGTTATTATTATTGTTGCTAGACAAATCCGAAATACCATTGTTGCACTCCGTTAAATTTGACTTCAAAAGATGTGAATGCCAAACCTCACGTTTGGCTTCTTCTACCAGTTTCCCTGCTTCCACTCTAATGATATTACTGTTGAATTATTCTTACCATTTGAATTTACAATTTTGCAGATTTCATCACTAAGATACTCTTTTCCTAATCTATTTAAGTGTAGGCCATGCCGAGTGTGGAACTTCCTGTCTAATTTACTTACATCTACAATTTGGACATTTGGAAAACTCTTACAAATTTTATGAATTTTTCCATTTGTAGCCTCTATTTCTACATTTACACATGACTTGGGAATTAAATCGTGTCTCTACGGAATATTTACAATAATGACATTTGTTTTTTGCATGGATGGCAATGTACCCTTTAAATCTTTGATTACCTTTTTACTCTCATTTCTATAGACGTCGTTTGCTCCAGCGATGATCACTGCGTAGTCCTTTGCAGTAAGGGACGCACACTCTCCTATCATCCCGTTCGTGACTTCTGCAATCTGAGCTCCTGGCTTCACTGTCGAAGTGACCTCCATTTCTCGGCTTCTCTCCAAAACGCTTGCTGCTACATCTCGCCCGTGGCTATCCGCAAATATCCGCATCTTCCTGGATTTTCTCTTTATCACTTTCTTCTTTTCTTCTTGAGGAAAGTCATCATTTTCTTCGACAAGCACTCCAAATGAATTTGAGACGGGAATTTCAGTTACATGTACTCCATTTATAGGCCTAGGCTTATTCAATCTTACCTTACCAGCAATCACTGTCGACCAAGTTTCCTTGCTTTCCTCTCTGTTTCCTTTTAATTTATTCAACTCTTCCATTAACTTAGCAATATCTTCCTTTAGCAGCTTTATAATTTCGTCTTTTGAGGACAGTTCGTTTCTCAGGTTATGACATTCGCATGACGGTAGCGGTAGGCCTACATTACGACAATCGGTTTCACTTTTCTCCTCATTCAATTTTACCTGAGATCTTGTGATGATTTTATTTGCATTTTTTACTTTTATTTTGCACGACGAGCATAAATCCGTTACGGTTACACAACCTGACGAGATACTAACACTGTTTACTGTCGTCATACTAGAGATCTAAGTGAGCCTAGATGTTTACACCAAATTACACTAAATTTAATTTAATTATTACTACCTAATAGAATTAATCTAATAACCTACCAATAAAGAAGAATGTGAAATACGTATATCTTCCAATCGGGTGAAGTCTCGTAAAAGCACCACTGCTCTACTTGGTTCAAACAGTGATTGAAGAAGTCACCGAATCTTTGGATACACGTTCCCACAACTTAGTTTAAGTTTATTAAATTATCAACAAGAATTTCTAAATACTATCAATATTCCGTATTACACTTGATCTGAGGAAAGTAACTTTATAGATTTTAAGCCTCTGCTATAATATTTTACCACTTTTATCAAATATTTACACTAGCTGCTATTTCACTGCACTTTCACTGTGACGCCATCTTGCAACCCCATGAAGTTCAAAGGGGAGTAAATCAATCACTTTATCAACGAGACCATGACCAGTATAGGTTGTTCCTGGACCACTGTACTGGTAAGCAGGTACATGAAGTTCAAAGGGGAGTAAATCAATCTATTTATCAACGAGACCATGACCAGTATAGGTTGTTCCTGGACCACTGTACTGGTAAGCAGGTACATGAAGTTCAAAGGGGAGTAAATCAATCACTTTATCAACGAGACCCATGACCAGTATAGGTTGTACCTGGACCACTGTACTGGTAAGCAGGTAAATGAAGTTCAAAGGGGAGTAAATCAATCACTTTATCAACGAGACCATGACCAGTATAGGTTGTTCCTGGACCACAGTACTGGTAAGCAGGTACATGAAGTTCAAAGGGGAGTATATCAATCTATTTATCAACGAGACCATGACCAGTATAGGTTGTTCCTGGTCCACAGTACTGGTAAGCAGGTACATGAAGTTCAAAGGGGAGTAAATCAATCTATTTATCAGCGAGACCATGACCAGTATAGGTTGTTCCTGGACCACAGTACTGGTAAGCAGGTACATGAAGTTCAAAGGGGAGTAAATCAATCTATTTATCAACGAGACCATGACCAGTATAGGTTGTTCCTGGACCACAGTACTGGTAAGCAGGTAAATGAAGTTCAAAGGGGAGTAAATCAATCTATTTATCAACGAGACCATGACCAGTATAGGTTGTTCCTGGACCACAGTACTGGAAAGCAGGTACATGAAGTTCAAAGGGGAGTAAATCAATCTATTTATCAACGAGACCATGACCAGTATAGGTTGTTCCTGGACCACAGTACTGGTAAGCAGGTACATGAAGTTCAAAGGGGAGTAAATCAATCTATTTATCAACGAGACCATGACCAGTATAGGTTGTTCCTGGACCACAGTACTGGTAAGCAGGTACATGAAGTTCAAAGGGGAGTAAATCTATCTATTTATCAACGAGACCATGACCAGTATAGGCTGTTCCTGGACCACAGTACTGGTAAGCAGGTACATGAAGTTCAAAGGGGAGTAAATCAATCTATTTATCAACGAGACCATGACCAGTATAGGTCGTTCCTGGACCACTGTACTGGTAAGCAGGTAAATGAAGTTCAAAGCTGAGTAAATCAATCACTTTATCAACGAGACCATGACCAGTATAGGTTGTTCCTGGACCTCAGTACTGGTAAGCAGGTAAATGAAGTTCAAAGGGGAGTAAATCAATCACATTATCAATGAGACCATGACCAGTATAGGTTGTTCCTGGACCATTGTACTGGTAAGCAGGTAAATGAAGTTCAAAGGGGAGTAAATCAATCACTTTATCAACGAGACCATGACCAGTATAGGTTGTTCCTGGACCACTGTACTGGTAAGCAGGTACATGAAGTTCAAAGGGGAGTTAATCAATCTATTTATCAACGAGACCATGACCAGTATAGGTTGTTCCTGGACCACTGTACTGGTAAGCAGGTAAATGAAGTTCAAAGGGGAGTAAATCAATCACTTTATCAACGAGACCATGACCAGTATAGGTTGTTCCTGGACCACTGTACTGGTAAGCAGGTAAATGAAGTTCAAAGGGGAGTAAATCAATCACTTTATCAACGAGACCATGACCAATATAGGTTGTTCCTGGACCACTGTACTGGTAAGCAGGTAAATGAAGTTCAAAGGGGAGTAAATCAATCACTTTATCAACGAGACCATGACCAGTATAGGTTGTTCCTGGACCACTGTACTGGTAAGCAGGTACATGAAGTTCAAAGGGGAGTTAATCAATCTAATTATCAACGAGACCATGACCAGTATAGGTTGTTCCTGGACCACTGTACTGGTAAGCAGGTGAATGAAGTTCAAAGGGGAGTAAATCAATCACTTTATCAACGAGACCATGACCAGTATATGTTGTTCCTGGACCACTGTACTGGTAAGCAGGTAAATGAAGTTCAAAGGGGAGTAAATCAATCACTTTATCAACGAGACCATGACCAGTATAGGTTGTTCCTGGACCACAGTACTGGTAAGCAGGTACATGAAGTTCAAAGGGGAGTAAATCAATCTATTTATCAACGAGACCATGACCAGTATAGGTTGTTCCTGGACCACTGTACTGGTAAGCAGGTACATGAAGTTCAAAGGGGAGTAAATCAATCACTTTATCAACGAGACCATGACCAATATAGGTTGTTCCTGGACCACTGTACTGGTAAGCAGGTAAATGAAGTTCAAAGGGGAGTAACTCAATCACTATATCAACGAGACCATGACCAGTATATGTTGTTCCTGGACCACTGTACTGGTAAGCAGGTACATGAAGTTCAAAGGGGAGTAAATCAATCTATTTATCAACGAGACCATGACCAGTATAGGTTGTTCCTGGACCACTGTACTGGTAAGCAGGTACATGAAGTTCAAAGGGGAGTAAATCAATCACTTTATCAACGAGACCCATGACCAGTATAGGTTGTACCTGGACCACTGTACTGGTAAGCAGGTAAATGAAGTTCAAAGGGGAGTAAATCAATCACTTTATCAACGAGACCATGACTAGTATAGGTTGTTCCTGGACCACAGTACTGGTAAGCAGGTACATGAAGTTCAAAGGGGAGTAAATCAATCTATTTATCAACGAGACCATGACCAGAATAGGTTGTTTCTGGTCCACAGTACTGGTAAGCAGGTACATGAAGTTCAAAGGGGAGTAAATCAATCTATTTATCAACGAGACCATGACCAGTATAGGTTGTTCCTGGACCACAGTACTGGTAAGCAGGTACATGAAGTTCAATGGGGAGTAAATCAATCTATTTATCAACGAGACCATGACCAGTATAGACTGTTCCTGGACCACAGTACTGGTAAGCAGGTACATGAAGTTCAAAGGGGAGTAAATCAATCTATTTATCAACGAGACCATGACCAGTATAGGTTGTTCCTGGACCACTGTACTGGTAAGCAGGTACATGAAGTTCAAAGGGGAGTAAATCAATCACTTTATCAACGAGACCATGACCAGTATAGGTTTTTCCTGGACTACTGTACTGGTAAGCAGGTAAATGAAGTTCAAAGGGGAGTAAATCAATCACTTTATCAACGAGACCATGACCAGTATAGGTTGTTCCTGGACCACAGTACTGGTAAGCAGGTACATGAAGTTCAAAGGGGAGTAAATCAATCTATTTATCAACGGGACCATGACCAGTATAGGTTGTTCCTGGACCACTGTACTGGTAAGCAGGTACATGAAGTTCAAAGGGGAGTAAAACAATCACTTTATCAACGAGACCATGACCAGTATAGGTTGTTCCTGGACCACTGTACTGGTAAGCAGGTAAATGAAGTTCAAAGGGGAATAAATCAATCACTTTATCATCGAGACCATGACCAGTATAGGTTGTTCCTGGACCACAGTACTGGTAAGCAGGTACATGAAGTTCAAAGGGGAGTAAATCAATCTATTTATCAACGAGACCATGACCAGTATAGGTTGTTCCTGGACCACTGTACTGGTAAGCAGGTAAATGAAGTTCAAAGGGGAGTAAATCAATCACTTTATCAACGAGACCATGACCAGTATAGGTTGTTCCTGGACCAGAGTACCGGTAAGCAGGTACATGAAGTTCAAAGGGGAGTAAATCAATCTATTTATCAACGAGACCATGACCAGTATAGGTTGTTCCTGGACCACAGTACTGGTAAGCAGGTACATGAAGTTCAAAGGGGAGTAAATCATTCTATTTATCAACGTGACCATGACCAGTATAGGTTGTTCCTGGACCACAGTACTGGTAAGCAGGTACATGAAGTTCAAATGGGAGTAAATCAATCTATTTATCAACGAGACCATGACCAGTATAGGTTGTTCCTGGACCACAGTGCTGGTAAGCAGGTAAATGAAGTTCAAAGGGGAGTAAATCAATCTATTTATCAACGAGACCATGACCAGTATAGGTTGTTCCTGGACCACTGTACTGGTAAGCAGGTACATGAAGTTCAAAGGGGAGTAAATCAATCACTTTATCAACGAGACCATGACCAGTATAGGTTGTTCCTGGACCACAGTACTGGTAAGCAGGTACATGAAGTTCAAAGGGGAGTAAATCAATCTATTTATCAACGAGACCATGACCAGTATTGGTTGTTCCTGGACCACAGTACTGGTAAGCAGGTACATGAAGTTCAAAGGGGAGTAAATCAATCTATTTATCAACGAGACCATGACCAGTATAAGTTGTTCCTGGACCACAGTACTGGTAAGCAGGTACATGAGGTTCAAAAGGGAGTAAATCAATCTATTTATCAACGAGACCATGACCAGTATAGGTTGTTCGTGGACCACAGTACTGGTAAGCAGGTACATGAAGTTCAAAGGGGAGTAAATCAATCTATTTATCAACGAGACCATGACCAGTATAGGTTGTTCCTGGACCACTGTACTGGTAAGCAGGTAAATGAATTTCAAAGGGGAGTAAATCAATCACTTTATCAACGAGACCATGACCAGTATAGGTTGTTCCTGGACCACTGTACTGGTAAGCAGGTAAATGAAGTTCAAAGGGGAGTAAATCAATCACTTTATCAACGAGACCATGACCAGTATAGGTTGTTCCTGGACCACTGTACTGGTAAGCAGGTACATGAAGTTCAAAGGGGAGTAAATCAATCTATTTATCAACGAGACCATGACCAGTATAGGTTGTTCCTGGACCACTGTACTGGTAAGCAGGTAAATGAAGTTCAAAGGGGAGTAAATCAATCACTTTATCAACGAGACCATGACCAGTATAGGTTGTTCCTGGACTTCTGTACTGGTAAGCAGGTAAAAGAAGTTCAAAGGGGAGTAAATCAATCACTTTATCAACGAGACCATGACCAGTATAGGTTGTTCCTGGACCACAGTACTGGTAAGCAGGTAAATGAAGTTCGAAGGGGAGTAAATCAATCTATTTATCAACGAGACCATGACCAGTATAGATTGTTCCTGGACCACTGTCCTGGTAAGCAGGTAAATGAAGTTCAAAGGGGAGTAAATCAAGCACTTTATCACCGAGACCATGACCAGTATAGGTTGTTCCTGGACCACTGTACTGGTAAGCAGGTAAATGAAGTTCAAAGGGGAGTAAATCAATCTATTTATCAACGAGACCATGACCATTACAGGTTGTTGCTGGACCACTGTACTGGTAAGCAGGTAAATGAATTTCAAAGGGGAGTAAATCAATCACTTTATCAACGAGACCATAACCAGTATAAGTTGTTCCTGGACCACAGTACTGGTAGGCAGGTACATGAAGTTCTAAGGGGAGTAAATCAATCTATTTATCAACGAGACCATGACCAGTATAGGTTGTTCCTGGACCACTGTACTGGTAAGCAGGTACATGAAGTTCAAAGGGGAGTAAATCAATCACTTTATCAACGAGACCATGACCAGTATAGGTTGTTCCTGGACCACTGTACTGGTAAGCAGGTAAATGAAGTTCAAAGGGGAGTAAATCAATCACTTTATCAACGAGACCATGACCAGTATAGGTTGTTCCTGGACCACAGTACTGGTAAGCAGGTACATGAAGTTCAAAGGGGAGTAAATCAATCACTTTATCAACGAGACCATGACCAGTATAGGTTGTTCCTGGACCACTGTACTGGTAAGCAGGTACATGAAGTTCAAAGGGGAGTAAATCAATCTATTTATCAACGAGACCATGACCAGTATAGGTTGTTCCTGGACCACTGTACTGGTAAGCAGGTAAATGAAGTTCAAAGGGGAGTAAATCAATCACTTTATCAACGAGACCATGACCAGTATAGGTTGTTCCTGGACTTCTGTACTGGTAAGCAGGTAAATGAAGTTCAAAGGGGAGTAAATCAATCACTTTATCAACGAGACCATGACCAGTATAGGTTGTTCCTGGACCACAGTACTGGTAAGCAGGTAAATGAAGTTCAAAGGGGAGTAAATCAATCTATTTATCAACGAGACCATGACCAGTATAGGTTGTTCCTGGACCACTGTCCTGGTAAGCAGGTAAATGAAGTTCCAAGGGGAGTAAATCAAGCACTTTATCACCGAGACCATGACCAGTATAGGTTGTTCCTGGACCACTGTACTGGTAGGCAGGTAAATGAAGTTCAAAGGGGAGTAAATCCATCTATTTATCAACGAGACCATGACCAGTACAGGTTGTTCCTGGACCACTGTACTGGTAAGCAGGTAAATGAATTTCAAAGGGGAGTAAATCAATCACTTTATCAACGAGACCATGACCAGTATAAGTTGTTCCTGGACCACAGTACTGGTAGGCAGGTACATGAAGTTCAAAGGGGAATAAATCAATCTATTTATCAACGAGACCATGACCAGTATAGGTTGTTCCTGGACCACTGTACTGGTAAGCAGGTACATGAAGTTCAAAGGGGAGTAAATCAATCACTTTATCAACGAGACCATGACCAGTATAGGTTGTTCCTGGACCACTGTACTGGTAAACAGGTAAATGAAGTTCAAAGGGGAGTAAATCAATCACTTTAACAACGAGACCATGACCAGTATAGGTTGTTCCTGGACCACAGTACTGGTAAGCAGGTACATGAAGTTCAAAGGGGAGAAAATCAATCTATTTATCAACGAGACCATGACCAGTATAGGTTGTTCCTGGACCACTGTACTGATAAGCAGGTAAATGAAGTTCAAAGGGGAGCAAATCAATCACTTTATCAACGAGACCATGACCAGCATAGGTTGTTCCTGGACCACAGTACTGGTAAGCTGGTACATGAAGTTCAAAGGGGAGTAAATCAATCTATTTATCAACGAGACCGTGACCAGTATAGGTTGTTCCTGGACCACTGTACTGGTAAGAGGTACATGAAGTTCAAAGGGGAGTAAATCAATCACTTTATCAACGAGACCATGACCAGTATAGGTTGTTCCTGGACCACTGTACTGGTAAGCAGGTAAATGAAGTTCAAAGGGGAGTAAATCAATCACTTCATCAACGAGACCATGACCAGTATAGTTAGTTCCTGGACCACTGTACTGGTAAGCAGGTACATGAAGTTCAAAGGGGAGTAAATCAATCCATTTATCAACGAGACCATGACCAGTATAGGTTGTTCCTGGACCACTGTACTGGTAAGCAGGTACATGAAGTTCAAAGGGGAGTAAATCAATCTATTTATCAACGAGACCATGACCAGTATAGGTTGTTCCTGGACCACAGTACTGGTAAGCAGGTAAATGAAGTTGAAAGGGGAATAAATCAATCTATTTATCAACGAGACCATGACCAGTATAGGTTGTTCCTGGACCACTGTACTGGTAAGCAGGTACATGAAGTTCAAAGGGGAGTAAATCAATCACTTTATCAACGAGACCATGACCAGTATAGGTTGTTCCTGGACCACAGTACTGGTAAGCAGGTACATGAGGTTCAAAGGGGAGTAAATCAATCTATTTATCAACGAGACCATGACCAGTATAGGTTGTTCCTGGACCACAGTACTGGTAAGCAGGTACATGAAGTTCAAAGGGGAGTAAATCAATCTATTTATCAACGAGACCATGACCAGTATAGGTTGTTCCTGGACCAGAGTACTGGTAAGCAGGTACATGAAATTCAAAGGGGAGTAAATCAATCTATTTATCAACGAGACCATGACCAGTATAGGTTTTTCCTGGACCACAGTACTGGTAAGCAGGTACATGAAATTCAAAGGGGAGTAAATCAATCTATTTATCAACGAGACCATGACCAGTATATGTTGTTCCTGGGCCACTGTACTGGTAAGCAGGTAAATGAAGTTCAAAGGGGAGTAAATCAATCACTTTATCAACGAGACCATGACCAGTATAGGTTGTTCCTGGACCACTGTACTGGTAAGCAGGTAAATGAAGTTCAAAGGGGAGTAAATCAATCACTTTATCAACGAGACCATGACCAGAATAGGTTGTTCCTGGACCACTGTACTGGTAAGCAGGTACAAGAAGTTCAAAGGTGAGTAAATCAATCTATTTATCAACGAGACCATGACCAGTATAGGTTGTTCCTGGACCACTGTACTAGTAAGCAGGTACATGAATTTCAAAGGGGAGTAAATCAATCACTTTATCAACGAGACCCATGACCAGTATAGGTTGTACCTGGACCACTGTACTGGTAAGCAGGTAAATGAAGTTCAAAGGGGAGTAAATCAATCACTTTATCAACGAGACCATGACCAGTATAGGTTGTTCCTGGACCACTGTACTGGTAAGCAGGTAAATGAAGTTCAAAGGGGAGTAAATCAATCACTTTATCAACGAGACCATGACCAGTATAGGTTGTTCCTGGACCACAGTACTGGTAAGCAGGTACATGAAGTTCAAAGGGGAGTAAATCAATCTATTTATCAACGAGACCATGACCAGTATAGGTTGTTCCTGGACCACTGTACTGGTAAGCAGGTACATGAAGTTCAAAGGGGAGTAAATCAATCACTTTATCAACGAGACCATGACCAATATAGGTTGTTCCTGGACCACTGTACTGGTAAGCAGGTAAATGAAGTTCAAAGGGGAGTAACTCAATCACTATATCAACGAGACCATGACCAGTATATGTTGTTCCTGGACCACTGTACTGGTAAGCAGGTACATGAAGTTCAAAGGGGAGTAAATCAATCTATTTATCAACGAGACCATGACCAGTATAGGTTGTTCCTGGACCACTGTACTGGTAAGCAGGTACATGAAGTTCAAAGGGGAGTAAATCAATCACTTTATCAACGAGACCCATGACCAGTATAGGTTGTACCTGGACCACTGTACTGGTAAGCAGGTAAATGAAGTTCAAAGGGGAGTAAATCAATCACTTTATCAACGAGACCATGACTAGTATAGGTTGTTCCTGGACCACAGTACTGGTAAGCAGGTACATGAAGTTCAAAGGGGAGTAAATCAATCTATTTATCAACGAGACCATGACCAGAATAGGTTGTTTCTGGTCCACAGTACTGGTAAGCAGGTACATGAAGTTCAAAGGGGAGTAAATCAATCTATTTATCAACGAGACCATGACCAGTATAGGTTGTTCCTGGACCACAGTACTGGTAAGCAGGTACATGAAGTTCAATGGGGAGTAAATCAATCTATTTATCAACGAGACCATGACCAGTATAGACTGTTCCTGGACCACAGTACTGGTAAGCAGGTACATGAAGTTCAAAGGGGAGTAAATCAATCTATTTATCAACGAGACCATGACCAGTATAGGTTGTTCCTGGACCACTGTACTGGTAAGCAGGTACATGAAGTTCAAAGGGGAGTAAATCAATCACTTTATCAACGAGACCATGACCAGTATAGGTTTTTCCTGGACTACTGTACTGGTAAGCAGGTAAATGAAGTTCAAAGGGGAGTAAATCAATCACTTTATCAACGAGACCATGACCAGTATAGGTTGTTCCTGGACCACAGTACTGGTAAGCAGGTACATGAAGTTCAAAGGGGAGTAAATCAATCTATTTATCAACGGGACCATGACCAGTATAGGTTGTTCCTGGACCACTGTACTGGTAAGCAGGTACATGAAGTTCAAAGGGGAGTAAAACAATCACTTTATCAACGAGACCATGACCAGTATAGGTTGTTCCTGGACCACTGTACTGGTAAGCAGGTAAATGAAGTTCAAAGGGGAATAAATCAATCACTTTATCATCGAGACCATGACCAGTATAGGTTGTTCCTGGACCACAGTACTGGTAAGCAGGTACATGAAGTTCAAAGGGGAGTAAATCAATCTATTTATCAACGAGACCATGACCAGTATAGGTTGTTCCTGGACCACTGTACTGGTAAGCAGGTAAATGAAGTTCAAAGGGGAGTAAATCAATCACTTTATCAACGAGACCATGACCAGTATAGGTTGTTCCTGGACCAGAGTACCGGTAAGCAGGTACATGAAGTTCAAAGGGGAGTAAATCAATCTATTTATCAACGAGACCATGACCAGTATAGGTTGTTCCTGGACCACAGTACTGGTAAGCAGGTACATGAAGTTCAAAGGGGAGTAAATCATTCTATTTATCAACGTGACCATGACCAGTATAGGTTGTTCCTGGACCACAGTACTGGTAAGCAGGTACATGAAGTTCAAATGGGAGTAAATCAATCTATTTATCAACGAGACCATGACCAGTATAGGTTGTTCCTGGACCACAGTGCTGGTAAGCAGGTAAATGAAGTTCAAAGGGGAGTAAATCAATCTATTTATCAACGAGACCATGACCAGTATAGGTTGTTCCTGGACCACTGTACTGGTAAGCAGGTACATGAAGTTCAAAGGGGAGTAAATCAATCACTTTATCAACGAGACCATGACCAGTATAGGTTGTTCCTGGACCACAGTACTGGTAAGCAGGTACATGAAGTTCAAAGGGGAGTAAATCAATCTATTTATCAACGAGACCATGACCAGTATTGGTTGTTCCTGGACCACAGTACTGGTAAGCAGGTACATGAAGTTCAAAGGGGAGTAAATCAATCTATTTATCAACGAGACCATGACCAGTATAAGTTGTTCCTGGACCACAGTACTGGTAAGCAGGTACATGAGGTTCAAAAGGGAGTAAATCAATCTATTTATCAACGAGACCATGACCAGTATAGGTTGTTCGTGGACCACAGTACTGGTAAGCAGGTACATGAAGTTCAAAGGGGAGTAAATCAATCTATTTATCAACGAGACCATGACCAGTATAGGTTGTTCCTGGACCACTGTACTGGTAAGCAGGTAAATGAATTTCAAAGGGGAGTAAATCAATCACTTTATCAACGAGACCATGACCAGTATAGGTTGTTCCTGGACCACTGTACTGGTAAGCAGGTAAATGAAGTTCAAAGGGGAGTAAATCAATCACTTTATCAACGAGACCATGACCAGTATAGGTTGTTCCTGGACCACTGTACTGGTAAGCAGGTACATGAAGTTCAAAGGGGAGTAAATCAATCTATTTATCAACGAGACCATGACCAGTATAGGTTGTTCCTGGACCACTGTACTGGTAAGCAGGTAAATGAAGTTCAAAGGGGAGTAAATCAATCACTTTATCAACGAGACCATGACCAGTATAGGTTGTTCCTGGACTTCTGTACTGGTAAGCAGGTAAAAGAAGTTCAAAGGGGAGTAAATCAATCACTTTATCAACGAGACCATGACCAGTATAGGTTGTTCCTGGACCACAGTACTGGTAAGCAGGTAAATGAAGTTCGAAGGGGAGTAAATCAATCTATTTATCAACGAGACCATGACCAGTATAGATTGTTCCTGGACCACTGTCCTGGTAAGCAGGTAAATGAAGTTCAAAGGGGAGTAAATCAAGCACTTTATCACCGAGACCATGACCAGTATAGGTTGTTCCTGGACCACTGTACTGGTAAGCAGGTAAATGAAGTTCAAAGGGGAGTAAATCAATCTATTTATCAACGAGACCATGACCATTACAGGTTGTTGCTGGACCACTGTACTGGTAAGCAGGTAAATGAATTTCAAAGGGGAGTAAATCAATCACTTTATCAACGAGACCATAACCAGTATAAGTTGTTCCTGGACCACAGTACTGGTAGGCAGGTACATGAAGTTCTAAGGGGAGTAAATCAATCTATTTATCAACGAGACCATGACCAGTATAGGTTGTTCCTGGACCACTGTACTGGTAAGCAGGTACATGAAGTTCAAAGGGGAGTAAATCAATCACTTTATCAACGAGACCATGACCAGTATAGGTTGTTCCTGGACCACTGTACTGGTAAGCAGGTAAATGAAGTTCAAAGGGGAGTAAATCAATCACTTTATCAACGAGACCATGACCAGTATAGGTTGTTCCTGGACCACAGTACTGGTAAGCAGGTACATGAAGTTCAAAGGGGAGTAAATCAATCACTTTATCAACGAGACCATGACCAGTATAGGTTGTTCCTGGACCACTGTACTGGTAAGCAGGTACATGAAGTTCAAAGGGGAGTAAATCAATCTATTTATCAACGAGACCATGACCAGTATAGGTTGTTCCTGGACCACTGTACTGGTAAGCAGGTAAATGAAGTTCAAAGGGGAGTAAATCAATCACTTTATCAACGAGACCATGACCAGTATAGGTTGTTCCTGGACTTCTGTACTGGTAAGCAGGTAAATGAAGTTCAAAGGGGAGTAAATCAATCACTTTATCAACGAGACCATGACCAGTATAGGTTGTTCCTGGACCACAGTACTGGTAAGCAGGTAAATGAAGTTCAAAGGGGAGTAAATCAATCTATTTATCAACGAGACCATGACCAGTATAGGTTGTTCCTGGACCACTGTCCTGGTAAGCAGGTAAATGAAGTTCCAAGGGGAGTAAATCAAGCACTTTATCACCGAGACCATGACCAGTATAGGTTGTTCCTGGACCACTGTACTGGTAGGCAGGTAAATGAAGTTCAAAGGGGAGTAAATCCATCTATTTATCAACGAGACCATGACCAGTACAGGTTGTTCCTGGACCACTGTACTGGTAAGCAGGTAAATGAATTTCAAAGGGGAGTAAATCAATCACTTTATCAACGAGACCATGACCAGTATAAGTTGTTCCTGGACCACAGTACTGGTAGGCAGGTACATGAAGTTCAAAGGGGAATAAATCAATCTATTTATCAACGAGACCATGACCAGTATAGGTTGTTCCTGGACCACTGTACTGGTAAGCAGGTACATGAAGTTCAAAGGGGAGTAAATCAATCACTTTATCAACGAGACCATGACCAGTATAGGTTGTTCCTGGACCACTGTACTGGTAAACAGGTAAATGAAGTTCAAAGGGGAGTAAATCAATCACTTTAACAACGAGACCATGACCAGTATAGGTTGTTCCTGGACCACAGTACTGGTAAGCAGGTACATGAAGTTCAAAGGGGAGAAAATCAATCTATTTATCAACGAGACCATGACCAGTATAGGTTGTTCCTGGACCACTGTACTGATAAGCAGGTAAATGAAGTTCAAAGGGGAGCAAATCAATCACTTTATCAACGAGACCATGACCAGCATAGGTTGTTCCTGGACCACAGTACTGGTAAGCTGGTACATGAAGTTCAAAGGGGAGTAAATCAATCTATTTATCAACGAGACCGTGACCAGTATAGGTTGTTCCTGGACCACTGTACTGGTAAGAGGTACATGAAGTTCAAAGGGGAGTAAATCAATCACTTTATCAACGAGACCATGACCAGTATAGGTTGTTCCTGGACCACTGTACTGGTAAGCAGGTAAATGAAGTTCAAAGGGGAGTAAATCAATCACTTCATCAACGAGACCATGACCAGTATAGTTAGTTCCTGGACCACTGTACTGGTAAGCAGGTACATGAAGTTCAAAGGGGAGTAAATCAATCCATTTATCAACGAGACCATGACCAGTATAGGTTGTTCCTGGACCACTGTACTGGTAAGCAGGTACATGAAGTTCAAAGGGGAGTAAATCAATCTATTTATCAACGAGACCATGACCAGTATAGGTTGTTCCTGGACCACAGTACTGGTAAGCAGGTAAATGAAGTTGAAAGGGGAATAAATCAATCTATTTATCAACGAGACCATGACCAGTATAGGTTGTTCCTGGACCACTGTACTGGTAAGCAGGTACATGAAGTTCAAAGGGGAGTAAATCAATCACTTTATCAACGAGACCATGACCAGTATAGGTTGTTCCTGGACCACAGTACTGGTAAGCAGGTACATGAGGTTCAAAGGGGAGTAAATCAATCTATTTATCAACGAGACCATGACCAGTATAGGTTGTTCCTGGACCACAGTACTGGTAAGCAGGTACATGAAGTTCAAAGGGGAGTAAATCAATCTATTTATCAACGAGACCATGACCAGTATAGGTTGTTCCTGGACCAGAGTACTGGTAAGCAGGTACATGAAATTCAAAGGGGAGTAAATCAATCTATTTATCAACGAGACCATGACCAGTATAGGTTTTTCCTGGACCACAGTACTGGTAAGCAGGTACATGAAATTCAAAGGGGAGTAAATCAATCTATTTATCAACGAGACCATGACCAGTATATGTTGTTCCTGGGCCACTGTACTGGTAAGCAGGTAAATGAAGTTCAAAGGGGAGTAAATCAATCACTTTATCAACGAGACCATGACCAGTATAGGTTGTTCCTGGACCACTGTACTGGTAAGCAGGTAAATGAAGTTCAAAGGGGAGTAAATCAATCACTTTATCAACGAGACCATGACCAGAATAGGTTGTTCCTGGACCACTGTACTGGTAAGCAGGTACAAGAAGTTCAAAGGTGAGTAAATCAATCTATTTATCAACGAGACCATGACCAGTATAGGTTGTTCCTGGACCACTGTACTAGTAAGCAGGTACATGAATTTCAAAGGGGAGTAAATCAATCACTTTATCAACGAGACCCATGACCAGTATAGGTTGTACCTGGACCACTGTACTGGTAAGCAGGTAAATGAAGTTCAAAGGGGAGTAAATCAATCACTTTATCAACGAGACCATGACCAGTATAGGTTGTTCCTGGACCAAAGTACTGGTAAGCAGGTACATGAAGTTCAAAGGGGAGTAAATCAATCTATTTATCAACGAGACCATGACCAGTATAGGTTGTTCCTGGACCACAGTACTGGTAAGCAGGTAAATGAAGTTCAAAGGGGAGTAAATCAATCTATTTATCAACGAGACCATGACCAGTATAGGTTGTTCCTGGACCACAGTACTGGAAAGCAGGTACATGAAGTTCAAAGGGGAGTAAATCAATCTATTTATCAACGAGACCATGACCAGTATAGGTTGTTCCTGGACCACAGTACTGGTAAGCAGGTACATGAAGTTCAAAGGGGAGTAAATCAATCTATTTATCAACGAGACCATGACCAGTATAGGTTGTTCCTGGACCACAGTACTGGTAAGCAGGTACATGAAGTTCAAAGGGGAGTAAATCTATCTATTTATCAACGAGACCATGACCAGTATAGGTTGTTCCTGGACCACAGTACTGGTAAGCAGGTACATGAAGTTCAAAGGGGAGTAAATCAATCTATTTATCAACGAGACCATGACCAGTATAGGTTGTTCCTGGACCACTGTACTGGTAAGCAGGTAAATGAAGTTCAAAGCTGAGTAAATCAATCACTTTATCAACGAGACCATGACCAGTATAGGTTGTTCCTGGACCACAGTACTGGTAAGCAGGTAAATGAAGTTCAAAGGGGAGTAAATCAATCACTTTATCAATGAGACCATGACCAGTATAGGTTGTTCCTGGACCATTGTACTGGTAAGCAGGTAAATGAAGTTCAAAGGGGAGTAAATCAATCACTTTATCAACGAGACCATGACCAGTATAGGTTGTTCCTGGACCACTGTACTGGTAAGCAGGTAAATGAAGTTCAAAGGGGAGTAAATCAATCACTTTATCAACGAGACCATGACCAATATAGGTTGTTCCTGGACCACTGTACTGGTAAGCAGGTAAATGAAGTTCAAAGGTGAGTAAATCAATCACTTTATCAACGAGACCATGACCAGTATAGGTTGTTCCTGGACCACTGTACTGGTAAGCAGGTACATGAAGTTCAAAGGGGAGTTAATCAATCTATTTATCAACGAGACCATGACCAGTATAGATTGTTCCTGGACCACTGTACTGGTAAGCAGGTAAATGAAGTTCAAAGGGGAGTAAATCAATCACTTTATCAACGAGACCATGACCAGTATAGGTTGTTCCTGGACCACTGTACTGGTAAGCAGGTAAATGAAGTTCAAAGGGGAGTAAATCAATCACTTTATCAACGAGACCATGACCAGTATAGGTTGTTCCTGGACCACAGTACTGGTAAGCAGGTACATGAAGTTCAAAGGGGAGTAAATCAATCTATTTATCAACGAGACCATGACCAGTATAGGTTGTTCCTGGACCACTGTACTGGTAAGCAGGTACATGAAGTTCAAAGGGGAGTAAATCAATCACTTTATCAACGAGACCATGACCAGTATAGGTTGTTCCTGGACCACTGTACTAGTAAGCAGGTAAATGAAGTTCAAAGGGGAGTAAATCAATCACTTTATCAACGAGACCATGACCAGTATAGGTTGTTCCTGGACCACTGTACTGGTAAGCAGGTACATGAAGTTCAAAGGGGAGTAAATCAATCTATTTATCAACGAGACCATGACCAGTATAGGTTGTTCCTGGACCACTGTACTGGTAAGCAGGTACATGAAGTTCAAAGGGGAGTAAATCAATCACTTTATCAACGAGACCCATGACCAGTATAGGTTGTACCTGGACCACTGTACTGGTAAGCAGGTAAATGAAGTTCAAAGGGGAGTAAATCAATCACTTTATCAACGAGACCATGACCAGTATAGGTTGTTCCTGGACCACAGTACTGGTAAGCAGGTACATGAAGTTCAAAGGGGAGTAAATCAATCTATTTATCAACGAGACCATGACCAGTATAGGTTGTTCCTGGACCACAGTACTGGTAAGCAGGTACATGAAGTTCAAAGGGGGGTAAATCAATCTATTTATCAACGAGACCATGACCAGTATAGGTTGTTCCTGGACCACAGTACTGGTAAGCAGGTACATGAAGTTCAAAGGGGAGTAAATCAATCTATTTATCAACGAGACCATGACCAGTATAGGTTGTTCCTGGACCACTGTACTGGTAAGCAGGTACATGAATTTCAAAGGGGAGTAAATCAATCTATTTATCAACGAGACCATGACCAGTATAGGTTGTTCCTGGACCACAGTACTGGTAAGCAGGTAAATGAAGTTCAAAGGGGAGTAAATCAATCACTTTATCAACGAGACCATGACCAGTATAGGTTGTTCCTGGACCACAGTACTGGTAAGCAGGTACATGAAGTTCAAAGGGGAGTAAATCAATCTATTTATCAACGGGACCATGACCAGTATAGGTTGTTCCTGGACCACTGTACTGGTAAGCAGGTACATGAAGTTCAAAGGGGAGTAAAACAATCACTTTATCAACGAGACCATGACCAGTATAGGTTGTTCCTGGACCACTGTACTGGTAAGCAGGTAAATGAAGTTCAAAGGGGAATAAATCAATCACTTTATCATCGAGATCATGACCAGTATAGGTTGTTCCTGTACCACAGTACTGGTAAGCAGGTACATGAAGTTCAAAGGGGAGTAAATCAATCTATCTATCAACGAGACCATGACCAGTATAGGTTGTTTCTGGACCACTGTACTGGTAAGCAGGCAAATGAAGTTCAAAGGGGAGTAAATCAATCACTTTATCAACGAGACCATGACCAGTATAGGTTGTTCCTGGACCAGAGTACCGGTAAGCAGGTACATGAAGTTCAAAGGGGAGTAAATCAATCTATTTATCAACGAGACCATGACCAGTATAGGTTGTTCCTGGACCACAGTACTGGTAAGCAGGTACATGAAGTTCAAAGGGGAGTAAATCATTCTATTTATCAACGTGACCATGACCAGTATAGGTTGTTCCTGGACCACAGTACTGGTAAGCAGGTACATGAAGTTCAAATGGGAGTAAATCAATCTATTTATCAACGAGACCATGACCAGTATAGGTTGTTCCTGGACCACAGTGCTGGTAAGCAGGTAAATGAAGTTCAAAGGGGAGTAAATCAATCTATTTATCAACGAGACCATGACCAGTATAGGTTGCTCCTGGACCACTGTACTGGTAAGCAGGTACATGAAGTTCAAAGGGGAGTAAATCAATCACTTTATCAACGAGACCATGACCAGTATAGGTTGTTCCTGGACCACAGTACTGGTAAGCAGGTACATGAAGTTCAAAGGGGAGTAAATCAATCTATTTATCAACGAGACCATGACCAGTATTGGTTGTTCCTGGACCACAGTACTGGTAAGCAGGTACATGAAGTTCAAAGGGGAGTAAATCAATCTATTTATCAACGAGACCATGACCAGTATAGGTTGTTCCTGGACCACAGTACTGGTAAGCAGGTACATGAGGTTCAAAAGGGAGTAAATCAATCTATTTATCAACGAGACCATGACCAGTATAGGTTGTTCGTGGACCACAGTACTGGTAAGCAGGTACATGAAGTTCAAAGGGAAGTAAATCAATCTATTTATCAACGAGACCATGACCAGTATAGGTTGTTCCTGGACCACTGTACTGGTAAGCAGGTAAGTGAATTTCAAAGGGGAGTAAATCAATCACTTTATCAACGAGACCATGACCAGTATAGGTTGTTCCTGGACCACTGTACTGGTAAGCAGGTAAATGAAGTTCAAAGGGGAGTAAATCAATCACTTTATCAACGAGACCATGACCAGTATAGGTTGTTCCTGGACCACTGTACTGGTAAGCAGGTACATGAAGTTCAAAGGGGAGTAAATCAATCTATTTATCAACGAGACCATAACCAGTATAGGTTGTTCCTGGACCACTGTACTGGTAAGCAGGTAAATGAAGTTCAAAGGGGAGTAAATCAATCACTTTATCAACGAGACCATGACCAGTATAGGTTGTTCCTGGTCCACAGTACTGGTAAGCAGGTAAATGAAGTTCAAAGGGGAGTAAATCAATCACTTTATCAACGAGACCATGACCAGTATAGGTTGTTCCTGGACCACAGTACTGGTAAGCAGGTAAATGAAGTTCAAAGGGGAGTAAATCAATCTATTTATCAACGAGACCATGACCAGTATAAGTTGTTCCTGGACCACTGTCCTGGTAAGCAGGTAAATGAAGTTCAAAGGGGAGTAAATCAAGCACTTTATCACCGAGACCATGACCAGTATAGGTTGTTCCTGGACCACTGTACTGGTAAGCAGGTACATGAAGTTCAAAGGGGAGTAAATCAATCTATTTATCAACGAGACCATGACCAGTATAGGTTGTTCCTGGACCACAGTACTGGTAAGCAGGTACATGAAGTTCAAAGGGGAGTAAATCAATCTATTTATCAACGAGACCATGACCAGTATAGGTTGTTCCTGGACCACAGTACTGGTAAGCAGGTACATGAAGTTCAAAGGGGAGTAAATCAATCTATTTATCAACGAGACCATGACCAGTATAGGTTGTACATGGACCACTGTACTGGTAAGCAGGTACATGAAGTTAAAAGGGGAGTAAATCAATCACTTTATCAACGAGACCATGACCAGTATACGTTGTTCCTGGTCTACTGTACTGGTAAGCAGGTAAATGAAGTTCAAAGGGGAGTAAATCAATCACTTTATCAACGAGACCATGACCAGTATAGGTTGTTCCTGGACCACAGTACTGGTAAGCAGGTACATGAAGTTCAAAGGGGAGTAAATCAATCTATTTATCAACGGGACCATGACCAGTATAGGTTGTTCCTGGACCACTGTACTGGTAAGCAGGTACATGAAGTTCAAAGGGGAGTAAAACAATCACTTTATCAACGAGACCATGACCAGTATAGGTTGTTCCTGGACCACTGTACTGGTAAGCAGGTAAATGAAGTTCAAAGGGGAATAAATCAATCACTTTATCATCGAGATCATGACCAGTATAGGTTGTTCCTGGACCACAGTACTGGTAAGCAGGTACATGAAGTTCAAAGGGGAGTAAATTAATCTATTTATCAACGAGACCATGACCAGTATAGGTTGTTTCTGGACCACTGTACTGGTAAGCAGGCAAATGAAGTTCAAAGGGGAGTAAATCAATCACTTTATCAACGAGACCATGACCAGTATAGGTTGTTCCTGGACCAGAGTACCGGTAAGCAGGTACATGAAGTTCAAAGGGGAGTAAATCAATCTATTTATCAACGAGACCATGACCAGTATAGGTTGTTCCTGGACCACAGTACTGGTGAGCAGGTACATGAAGTTCAAAGGGGAGTAAATCATTCTATTTATCAACGTGACCATGACCAGTATAGGTTGTTCCTGGACCACAGTACTGGTAAGCAGGTACATGAAGTTCAAATGGGAGTAAATCAATCTATTTATCAATGAGACCATGACCAGTATAGGTTGTTCCTGGACCACAGTGCTGGTAAGCAGGTAAATGAAGTTCAAAGGGGAGTAAATCAATCTATTTATCAACGAGACCATGACCAGTATAGGTTGTTCCTGGACCACTGTACTGGTAAGCAGGTACATGAAGTTCAAAGGGGAGTAAATCAATCACTTTATCAACGAGACCATGACCAGTATAGGTTGTTCCTGGACCACAGTACTGGTAAGCAGGTACATGAAGTTCAAAGGGGAGTAAATCAATCTATTTATCAACGAGACCATGACCAGTATTGGTTGTTCCTGGACCACAGTACTGGTAAGCAGGTACATGAAGTTCAAAGGGGAGTAAATCAATCTATTTATCAACGAGACCATGACCAGTATAGGTTGTTCCTGGACCACAGTACTGGTAAGCAGGTACATGAGGTTCAAAAGGGAGTAAATCAATCTATTTATCAACGAGACCATGACCAGTATAGGTTGTTCGTGGACCACAGTACTGGTAAGCAGGTACATGAAGTTCAAAGGGAAGTAAATCAATCTATTTATCAACGAGACCATGACCAGTATAGGTTGTTCCTGGACCACTGTACTGGTAAGCAGGTAAATGAATTTCAAAGGGGAGTAAATCAATCACTTTATCAACGAGACCATGACCAGTATAGGTTGTTCCTGGACCACTGTACTGGTAAGCAGGTAAATGAAGTTCAAAGGGGAGTAAATCAATCACTTTATCAACGAGACCATGACCAGTATAGGTTGTTCCTGGACCACTGTACTGGTAAGCAGGTACATGAAGTTCAAAGGGGAGTAAATCAATCTATTTATCAACGAGACCATGACCAGTATAGGTTGTTCCTGGACCACTGTACTGGTAAGCAGGTAAATGAAGTTCAAAGGGGAGTAAATCAATCACTTTATCAACGAGACCATGACCAGTATAGGTTGTTCCTGGTCCACAGTACTGGTAAGCAGGTAAATGAAGTTCAAAGGGGAGTAAATCAATCACTTTATCAACGAGACCATGACCAGTATAGGTTGTTCCTGGACCACAGTACTGGTAAGCAGGTAAATGAAGTTCAAAGGGGAGTAAATCAATCTATTTATCAACGAGACCATGACCAGTATAGGTTGTTCCTGGACCACTGTCCTGGTAAGCAGGTAAATGAAGTTCAAAGGGGAGTAAATCAAGCACTTTATCACCGAGACCATGACCAGTATAGGTTGTTCCTGGACCACTGTACTGGTACGCAGGTAAATGAAGTTCAAAGGGGAGTAAATCAATCTATTTATCAACGAGACCATGACCAGTACAGGTTGTTCCTGGACCACTGTACTGGTAAGCAGGTAAATGAATTTCAAAGGGGAGTAAATCAATCACTTTATCAACGAGACCATGACCAGTATAAGTTGTTCCTGGACCACAGTACTGGTAGGCAGGTACATGAAGTTCTAAGGGGAGTAAATCAATCTATTTATCAACGAGACCATGACCAGTATAGGTTGTTCCTGGACCACTGTACTGGTAAGCAGGTACATGAAGTTCAAAGGGGAGTAAATCAATCACTTTATCAACGAGAACATAACCAGTATAGGTTGTTCCTGGACCACTGTACTGGTAAGCAGGTAAATGAAGTTCAAAGGGGAGTAAATCAATCACTTTATCAACGAGACCATGACCAGTATAGGTTGTTCCTGGACCACAGTACTGGTAAGCAGGTACATGTAGTTCAAAGGGGAGTAAATCAATCTATTTATCAACGAGACCATGACCAGTATAGGTTGTTCCTGGGCCACTGTACTGGTAAGCAGGTAAATGAAGTTCAAAGGGGACTAAATCAATCACTTTATCAACGAGACCATGACCAGTATAGGTTGTTCCTGGACCACAGTACTGGTAAGCAGGTACATGAAGTTCAAAGGGGAGTAAATCAATCTATTTATCAACGAGACCGTGACCAGTATAGGTTGTTCCTGGACCACTGTACTGGTAAGCAGGTACATGAAGTTCAAAGGGGAGTAAATCAATCACTTTATCAACGAGACCATGACCAGTATAGGTTGTTCCTGGACCACTGTACTGGTAAGCAGGTAAATGAAGTTCAAAGGGGAGTAAATCAATCACTTCATCAACGAGACCATGACCAGTATAGGTAGTTCCTGGACCACTGTACTGGTAAGCAGGTACATGAAGTTCAAAGGGGAGTAAATCAATCTATTTATCAACGAGACCATGACCAGTATAGGTTGTTCCTGGACCACTGTACTGGTAAGCAGGTACATGAAGTTCAAAGGGGAGTAAATCAATCTATTTATCAACGAGACCATGACCAGTATAGGTTGTTCCTGGACCACTGTACTGGTAAGCAGGTAAATGAAGTTGAAAGGGGAATAAATCAATCTATTTATCAACGAGACCATGACCAGTAATGGTTGTTCCTGGACCACTGTACTGGTAAGCAGGTACATGAAGTTCAAAGGGGAGTAAATCAATCACTTTATCAACGAGACCATGACCAGTATAGGTTGTTCCTGGACCACAGTACTGGTAAGCAGGTACATGAGGTTCAAAGGGGAGTAAATCGATCTATTTATCAACGAGACCATGACCAGTATAGGTTGTTCCTGGACCACAGTACTGGTAAGCAGGTACATGAAGTTCAAAGGGGAGTAAATCAATGGCCGCGTTTTTTTTTTAAGCGAGAAATTGCAGCGCTGCATCAAGGGGAAGTAAATCGCTACATCACAACTACCTGTAAATAAAAACGGTAAAGATGGCGCGAATTGGCGGTCGTTTAAAACGTGTTTCAGTCATTATTTCGAAATAAATTTAATGTAATTAAATTATTTATAATTTACTTTGAATTGCGCATATGTTCCCAGCGAGACGTGTTTCCATTATTATAAATAAATTTCCTAGTTCGACTGTGTAAAGTTTCGGCACTCCCTAATTTAAAGCGAAACGGTGGCATTGCGGTACACTGAATATTATGCGTCTACTAGAAGACCAAAGTTATGATGAATGCATAGTTATATCGCTCAATAAACAATTTTGTTAATTACCGTAGGCCTACACTAGGATTTCACATTGCTTGTAATTTTTAGGTTAGGCCTAGCCCATGTCATTCGAGTTGCCTTCCACGAAGTAATGCCCTTGGGTTAGCCATTAAAGTCGCATTCAAAATGATCGTTTTACGAATGAAGTAGCGTTAGATAAATATTTCAGAACTTAAGGTTACCATATCTATAATAATCAGCATAACTTTTATGTGGCAAGGTAACTTGGATTTAAAAATTGCAAAATGGGACGACCTAGCTCTTGACTCCTTTTGCCTTCTTATAAATATTTCCTAACTAACCAACTGAGATGCTGCCAATGGAAATGGAAATGTAGGCCTATCATTGTGCAATATTATATGCTACACCAATAGCCTGTGCATGTCACTAATGATTTCCCCAGGATAGTCACTTGTGGGGCAGTGTATAGCCTCTTCTGAATTATTATTAAAAGAAAAGCGCACAATGTGCAAATACATATTTGAACATATGATCAATTATGCTAATGCCAGTCTTATTATTGAGGTTGTCCTCATTTTGCAGTTTTGTGTGTGGTACCTTTCACAATGATCGTTGCACAGGTCACATACAGTCTTCATTTGGTTGGTGCAAATTCTTGGTTTTGCAGAATCTATGGTGAAATCCATGGGTGGCGTAACGTGTTATTACGTGTCGTAGTTCGTAATTAGTTTGTTTCCACTCTTCCGTCATTATGGCATCTGTGGAGTAAAAGTTGGACCAAATGGCATTTCGTTTCTCATTTAAGGTTCGGCGTGCATTCTCATAGGCTTTGGTGTTAGGTAGGTAAAACTGTATTTTGATGTCGTCGATGAAGTAGTCCTCCTTAGTTTATACATATGTCAACCTTGAAGGGGCAGACTTTCCAATGCCTAAAATCTTCTGAATTATGCAGTATGGTGCATCTACTTGTGCCAGGCTCCTCTTTCATCTTCCTGGCGATCTCCTTGGATCAATGGGGCAGAAGACCTCATTGTTCCACCCCTTTAAATAATAACTACAACTCCCTTGGTCATCTCTCATTTTCTTCAGACCTTCGAAGCCTAGGGAGTCTGTCATGGCCTTTCTCTTTACTCACCACCCCAATTTTTTTAAAGAGTCGAAATTCTTCCTTCTATAGCCTAACTCGACGCCAACAGGAAAGGGGGCCTCGATGTTACACTTCTTAAAACATTCATCCCCACCACCACCTGTCCAGCTACATAATTTTCAACATGAGCCCAAATCATTTAGATGGGATTCAAGTCGGGGTGGTACGATGGTAGACGCAAGATCGTGTGTCCATAGGTAGCAAGCAGTGTATCGATTTGATACGTCTCATAACGTGGTTTATGGGATTTAATCAAAGCGTACAGTTGAGGTTTTATCATCTCTGTAGAAAATGGAATACCCTTATCGGTCAACCAATCCTGCATAACTGTTTTTCGGGATGATGATGTGGGTACGCACTCACATTGGACATTATGGTACGAGGCATTGTCAATCACGACTACAGAATTTGTTGGCAAATTGGGAATTAATTTTTCTGTCAGATATTTTTCGTTATTTCTATAGTTCATCTCATCGTGATAGTCCCCAGTTCTTTTGTTGGATTTTGAAAACCAACAAAGCATTTGGAAAGAAACATGCATCAGAACCGGCATATACCGCTATTAATCTTTGTCCTTTCGAGATAGGCGACTTCAGTCCATGAAGAGAACCGTCACTCCATGCACTTGGCTTAGTGTGCGAACTATGCAAATATGTCTCATCAGTGTAAACAATAGGCCTACCTTGTTGTCGGTACCGCCTTATGCTCTGTAAGTACAGCATGCGTTATGTCAGGCTTCTCCATAAGTATTCTATGCATGTCTTCTGTCTTCCTCCATCTGAAGCCTAGGCCTCGAACTATCTTGCTTAATGTTCGTACGCCACCTTTAAAATTTATAACATCAACCAGTTTCCTACGGATCTTTTCCAGCGTTGGCCTCTCACCTTTGCTATAGTGAAAATTATGAATCGTATGCCTTACCACGCATTTATCAAAATCGTCTAACTTACACTTCTTGGCAGATTTTGGTCTTCTCTTTCCAGGCGTTGAAAATGAATCCACTTCACCACTTTCAATTCTTTTGGCGCCTTGTATTATATTCCGCACCGACCTTTCTGACACACCTGATGCTTCAGCCACTTTATTTTGAATTGCGTATAAGTTCCCAGCGAGATGTGTTTCCTTTTTCATGAATTTATACACATTATAAATAACTTCACTAGTTCGACTGTGTAAAGTTTTGGCACTCCCTAATTTAAAGCGAAACGGTGGCATTGTGGTACACTGAATATTATACACAAATTTCAAGGCTTCAGGTATTCAACAAACACACTTACAGCTATGTAATATACATAAAATAGTAATAATACACACGTGTGATGCCTCCTGCACTCTACGCTTGGTTTAAAGCTGTAGACCGTGTCTTGGAGCGAGCCGCATTGTTGAAGAATGGAGTGAGCAGTGAGCCCAGTAATCAGCATTCGGGGGACACACAGGAGCCCCGCAATGAGCATTGAAATACGCCAATTGATATTGGTCTCTGCTCATCGTTGAGTTTCGGCAAGCTCTTCTTGAGTCTGCTCTACTATTGTCATCGCACCAGGAGATGGAAGTTCAACACACTGTGACGGGGTGTGTGGGGGTCTTGCAGTACGTATGCGCGGCCCGCTTATTCTAAACCTAAATATATCGGCTTCCCGCATGCCAATGGTTATCACAGCAGATGACTCGCAGCCAGTGAAAAAGGAATGTGCTGTGTGAGTGAAGCAAGTAGTGGCCAACTTAATGTTTTTGGAATGTGCGATGCGCAGTGAGCGGGAAGACATCTGCAGTTCAATCCCAACTGCCATCTCCTGGCACGATATCAAAACCGTTCGCCTTGCGAATATAGTTTGCACGACTGTGCGGATAGCGGATAATATTTAGAGTAAATTTGCGGATAGATTTTAGAATACAATGTTGAACTGGATTTTTAGTTCTTACTAAGAACTGAGTCTTTCACGTTTCTTGTTATTTCCCTATTTGCTTTCGGTTGGGTTGTACGAGAATGAGAAGTGAGAGAAGCCAGTCATGGAAATACCCTCAATTATTGTTACCACAAAAAAAAAAAAAAAGCTTTATACCTGCGCTTGCCTGCGTGGGTATATCCGATGACTAAGTAAGTGCTATAATTAGCCACCCTCTGTTTCACTTACCATTGCTCAGAGGGACAAAACTCGGTCGAAGGTGGATGAGAAAGTGGGTTGTGCTTACGTTATTGATGGTGCAAATACCAAGATCTCTTTGCCAGAGGCCTGTAGTGTGTTTACTGCGGAGCTCGTTGCCATCTATGAAGCTCTGCAGTTTGCACTACAGGATGCATGAATCCACTTTCTCGTGTGCACCGACTCTTTGAGTTCGTTGCAGTCAATTGCTACTTGATTCCTGCAACACCCCCTAGTGCAGCGAATCCACGACCTACTAGCCGGGCTGTGTCACGCTGACACTCGAATCACCTTTCTGTGGCTTCCAAGCCACATGGGAATTGCGGGAAATGAGTTAGCGGATCAAGCTGCAAAAGAGGCGGGATCACTACCACCTCGAACAATGGAGGTACCCGCTAGAGATATTCGCTCTCAGTTACGCCTACAAGTTCTGGTATTTTGGGAGAGTCAGTGGATAGCTGACCCACTGCCCAGTAAACTGAGAACGATCAAGGGAACTACATCGTGGCCCACATTTTAACCGAGTGTGTGGATCTTACTGACTTACGAAGAAACCTTGGTTTGCAGATGACACTCAAACTTATATTAGCCGATGACGCGGTGGCTGTTGATCGCGTTATCCGCTTTATAAGCCAGAGTGGGTTAGGGCCAGCAATCTAAATTTTCCAGTGAATATTGACTCAACGACTTGTTCGTTTTTGAATGATAATTTTTTGTTTTTTCATAATTTTTGTTTATTTTTATAATTATTATTTTTATTTAATATTTTGTTTTATTAAATTTAGGTCTTTTCAAATTTAGGTGTCCACCTCTAAATTTTAAATTCAATTCCAAATTTGTATTCATTAATCTGTGTTAAGAGGGGCAGATGACCTCGTAGTTCCACCCCTTAAAACACACGGGCAATTGAGTATTCCATAACCCAGGCCTCGCCAACTCAGGTGCTTAGCGAGCACTGGCCGGCAACTGGAAAAGCACGGTGCTCTGCTGTAAGAGAGGAACTTGTAGTAGCAGCGCTTAGCGAGGCGAGAGTCGTGTTGTTTATTTGTAAATTGGGAGAATTGTCCCAATTTCCTTCTTGAAGCTGACTTTTAAAAAGCACAAGCTGCAATTTGAAACTTTCAATACGGTCACACATAGTACTGATTAATTTATTTTTGCTTTGCAACGAGTATTTAAATACCCCGTGATGTATTTCATGAAAGCGAGGTCAGTGATCCATTGCTCATCATCCAAGTCTGACTGTGGAGAAAGAGGGGTGGGAAGGGAAAAGCACCGGGGCGCGCAAGCACCAAGTGCTCGGGTTGGCATGGCGCATGCACAGTTGAGTATTTTATAGACATTTAATATATTGGTTGTGCGTCGGCTCTGAGAAGCTTGAGTCCCGCAAACTAAGTACAGCAGGCCTACACTCTGATTGTGACCTGACAAAAAATTCTGTATGCTTTGTTTTTAGAATTCTCACTAACATTTACACTCCACGCATGAATGAAATGTACAAAGTAGTCAGTAAAATCAAAATCCCCTTCCCTTCGCCTTACAACTGTAGGAACATAAAAGCGCTACCATGGTACTCGAGAGTTTATCCAGGAATTATTTTCACAAACATAGATAGAGTCCCTTCTGTATAAATTTCTTGCCATTGTTGTGGTCTAGAAGTATGTATTGAGATTGTTTGATTCCCAGCTCTGGAATATCATACAATGAGCTTCATAAGGACAACTGAGAAGAGGTTGGTATGATTCTTATTACAGTTAAGTACAGCATTTAGTGGCAGTGTATTCTGAGTGGGTCATGGCATCCTTGTTCATATCGCATAATACCATAATTACAAGAACTTCAGCACATAACAGTCAGGGCCAAAATAAATATGTATAATTGGAGTGAATATGAATAGAGTACACACAGTGGGAGGAATGGAAGACAAATGAAACTATTTGTATACTTAGTTAAAATGCACCTTAGAGAAAGAAAATAGGCTAGTGTCCATATTATTTGTCATGAGAAACATAAGTTAATAGAATTTGTTACCACCCGGCCAAGTACAGATATTTGTTACCATGCTGAGGTAGGGCCTATGTACACCAACAACAAAAATGGGGGAAAATGTTTGTAGACCGAAGACATAACATGCAGTATTTTTTCGTAACGACGTACTGTAAGTAAGATGCATTCACAAATCTGCGACTTATTATGGAGTATGGTATAATAGTAAGGGTTTTCCACCATAGTTGGCCTACATAGCACAGAACATAACCAAATAAATTTAATCATCAATTCAATACTCGTGTGATTACGACTTTCAAAGCAATACTACGTCTTCGTAGGCTTGATCCTACTTTATCAAACTTGATATTCGGTCATACACACATGTACAACAACACTTTAAAGAAAATCACACATTCCAGAAAATCTTGCAGGATAAGAACGTATTCAATTGGAGCCATTTTGATTATCGAAGCAACGCAGCAAAGCAAAGTAGCAAAGTAAAACTACGCTGCACGAAGGGGTAAATCGCAGCCAGCAGCAGAGAGTGCAGCATGAATAAAAGAACGCGCTGCGCGCGACACTGCTGAATCGCTGCGCGTTCCGCTTTAAAAAAAAACACACCCAATCTATTTATCAACGAGACCATGACCAGTATAGGTTGTTCCTGGACCACAGTACTGGTAAGCAGGTACATGAAGTTCAAAGGGGAGTAAATCAATCTATTTATCAACGAGACCATGACCAGTATAGGTTTTTCCTGGACCACAGTACTGGTAAGCAGGTACATGAAATTCAAAGGGGAGTTAATCAATCTATTTATCAACGAGACCATGACCAGTATAGGTTTGTTCCTGGACCACTGTACTGGTAAGCAGGTAAATGAAGTACAAAGGGGAGTAAATCAATCACTTTATCAACGAGACCATGACCAGTATAGGTTGTTCCTGGACTTCTGTACTGGTAAGCAGGTAAATGAAGTTCAAAGGGGAGTAAATCAATCACTTTATCAACGAGACCATGACCAGTATAGGTTGTTCCTGGACCATAGTACTGGTAAGCAGGTAAATGAAGTTCAAAGGGGAGTAAATCAATCTATTTATCAACGAGACCATGACCAGTATAGGTTGTTCCTCGACCACTGTCCTGGTAAGCAGGTAAATGAAGTTCAAAGGGGAGTAAATCAAGCACTTTATCACCGAGACCATGACCAGTATAGGTTGTTCCTGGACCACTGTACTGGTAAGCAGGTAAATGAAGATCAAAGGGGAGTAAATCAATCTATTTATCAACGAGACCATGACCAGTACAGGTTGTTCCTGGACCACTGTACTGGTAAGCAGGTAAATGAATTTCAAAGGGGAGTAAATCAATCACTTTATCAACGAGACCATGACCAGTATAAGTTGTTCCTGGACCACAGTACTGGTAGGCAGGTTCATGAAGTTCTAAGGGGAGTAAATCAATCTATTTATCAACAAGACCATGACCAGTACAGGTTGTTCCTGGACCACTGTACTGGTAAGCAGGTAAATGAATTTCAAAGGGGAGTAAATCAATCACTTTATCAACGAGACCATGACCAGTATAGGTTGTTCCTGGACCACAGTACTGGTAAGCAGGTACATGAAGTTCAAAGGGGAGTAAATCAATCTATTTATCAACGAGACCATGACCAGAATAGGTTGTTCCTGGTCCACAGTACTGGTAAGCAGGTACATGAAGTTCAAAGGGGAGTAAATCAATCTATTTATCAACGAGACCATGACCAGTATAGGTTGTTCCTGGACCACAGTACTGGTAAGCAGGTACATGAAGTTCAAAGGGGAGTAAATCAATCTATTTATCAACGAGACCATGACCAGTATAGGTTGTTCCTGGACCACAGTACTGGTAAGCAGGTACATGAAGTTCAAAGGGGAGTAAATCAATCTATTTATCAACGAGACCGTGACCAGTATAGGTTGTTCCTGGACCACTGAACTGGTAAGCAGGTACATGAAGTTCAAAGGGGAGTAAATCAATCTATTTATCAACGAGACCATGACCAGTATAGGTTGTTCCTGGACCACTGTACTGGTAAGCAGGTAAATGAAGTTCAAAGGGGAGTAAATCAATCACTTTATCAACGAGACCATGACCAGTATAGGTTGTTCCTGGTCCACAGTACTGGTAAGCAGGTAAATGAAGTTCAAAGGGGAGTAAATCAATCACTTTATCAACGAGACCATGACCAGTATAGGTTGTTCCTGGACCACAGTACTGGTAAGCAGGTAAATGAAGTTCAAAGGGGAGTAAATCAATCTATTTATCAACGAGACCATGACCAGTATAGGTTGTTCCTGGACCACTGTCCTGGTAAGCAGGTAAATGAAGTTCAAAGGGGAGTAAATCAAGCACTTTATCACCGAGACCATGACCAGTATAGGTTGTTCCTTGACCACTGTACTGGTAAGCAGGTAAATGAAGTTCAAAGGGGAGTAAATCAATCTATTTATCAACGAGACCATGACCAGTACAGGTTGTTCCTGGACCACTGTACTGGTAAGCAGGTAAATGAATTTCAAAGGGGAGTAAATCAATCACTTTATCAACGAGACCATGACCAGTATAAGTTGTTCCTGGACCACAGTACTGGTAGGCAGGTACATGAAGTTCTAAGGGGAGTAAATCAATCTATTTATCAACGAGACCATGACCAGTATAGGTTGTTCCTGGACCACTGTACTGGTAAGCAGGTACATGAAGTTCAAAGGGGAGTAAATCAATCACTTTATCAACGAGAACATGACCAGTATAGGTTGTTCCTGGACCACTGTACTGGTAAGCAGGTAAATGAAGTTCAAAGGGGAGTAAATCAATCACTTTATCAACGAGACCATGACCAGTATAGGTTGTTCCTGGACCACAGTACTGGTAAGCAGGTACATGTAGTTCAAAGGGGAGTAAATCAATCTATTTATCAACGAGACCATGACCAGTATAGGTTGTTCCTGGGCCACTGTACTGGTAAGCAGGTAAATGAAGTTCAAAGGGGACTAAATCAATCACTTTATCAACGAGACCATGACCAGTATAGGTTGTTCCTGGACCACAGTACTGGTAAGCAGGTACATGAAGTTCAAAGGGGAGTAAATCAATCTATTTATCAACGAGACCGTGACCAGTATAGGTTGTTCCTGGACCACTGTACTGGTAAGCAGGTACATGAAGTTCAAAGGGGAGTAAATCAATCACTTTATCAACGAGACCATGACCAGTATAGGTTGTTCCTGGACCACTGTACTGGTAAGCAGGTAAATGAAGTTCAAAGGGGAGTAAATCAATCACTTCATCAACGAGACCATGACCAGTATAGGTAGTTCCTGGACCACTGTACTGGTAAGCAGGTACATGAAGTTCAAAGGGGAGTAAATCAATCTATTTATCAACGAGACCATGACCAGTATAGGTTGTTCCTGGACCACTGTACTGGTAAGCAGGTACATGAAGTTCAAAGGGGAGTAAATCAATCTATTTATCAACGAGACCATGACCAGTATAGGTTGTTCCTGGACCACAGTACTGGTAAGCAGGTAAATGAAGTTGAAAGGGGAATAAATCAATCTATTTATCAACGAGACCATGACCAGTAATGGTTGTTCCTGGACCACTGTACTGGTAAGCAGGTACATGAAGTTCAAAGGGGAGTAAATCAATCACTTTATCAACGAGACCATGACCAGTATAGGTTGTTCCTGGACCACAGTACTGGTAAGCAGGTACATGAGGTTCAAAGGGGAGTAAATCGATCTATTTATCAACGAGACCATGACCAGTATAGGTTGTTCCTGGACCACAGTACTGGTAAGCAGGTACATGAAGTTCAAAGGGGAGTAAATCAATCTATTTATCAACGAGACCATGACCAGTATAGGTTGTTCCTGGACCACAGTACTGGTAAGCAGGTACATGAAGTTCAAAGGGGAGTAAATCAATCTATTTATCAACGAGACCATGACCAGTATAGGTTTTTCCTGGACCACAGTACTGGTAAGCAGGTACATGAAATTCAAAGGGGAGTTAATCAATCTATTTATCAACGAGACCATGACCAGTATAGGTTTGTTCCTGGACCACTGTACTGGTAAGCAGGTAAATGAAGTACAAAGGGGAGTAAATCAATCACTTTATCAACGAGACCATGACCAGTATAGGTTGTTCCTGGACTTCTGTACTGGTAAGCAGGTAAATGAAGTTCAAAGGGGAGTAAATCAATCACTTTATCAACGAGACCATGACCAGTATAGGTTGTTCCTGGACCATAGTACTGGTAAGCAGGTAAATGAAGTTCAAAGGGGAGTAAATCAATCTATTTATCAACGAGACCATGACCAGTATAGGTTGTTCCTCGACCACTGTCCTGGTAAGCAGGTAAATGAAGTTCAAAGGGGAGTAAATCAAGCACTTTATCACCGAGACCATGACCAGTATAGGTTGTTCCTGGACCAACGTACTGGTAAGCAGGTAAATGAAGTTCAAAGGGGAGTAAATCAATCTATTTATCAACGAGACCATGACCAGAATAGGTTGTTCCTGGTCCACAGTACTGGTAAGCAGGTACATGAAGTTCAAAGGGGAGTAAATCAATCTATTTATCAACGAGACCATGACCAGTATAGGTTGTTCCTGGACCACAGTACTGGTAAGCAGGTACATGAAGTTCAAAGGGGAGTAAATCAATCTATTTATCAACGAGACCATGACCAGTATAGGTTGTTCCTGGACCACAGTACTGGTAAGCAGGTACATGAAGTTCAAAGGGGAGTAAATCAATCTATTTATCAACGAGACCATGACCAGTATAGGTTGTTCCTGGACCACTGTACTGGTAAGCAGGTACATGAAGTTCAAAGGGGAGTAAATCAATCACTTTATCAACGAGACCATGACCAGTATAGGTTGTTCCTGGACTACTGTACTGGTAAGCAGGTAAATGAAGTTCAAAGGGGAGTAAATCAATCACTTTATCAACGAGACCATGACCAGTATAGGTTGTTCCTGGACCACAGTACTGGTAAGCAGGTACATGAAGTTCAAAGGGGAGTAAATCAATCTATTTATCAACGGGACCATGACCAGTATAGGTTGTTCCTGGACCACTGTACTGGTAAGCAGGTACATGAAGTTCAAAGGGGAGTAAATCAATCTATTTATCAACGAGACCATGACCAGTATTGGTTGTTCCTGGACCACAGTACTGGTAAGCAGGTACATGAAGTTCAAAGGGGAGTAAATCAATCTATTTATCAACGAGACCATGACCAGTATAGGTTGTTCCTGGACCACAGTACTGGTAAGCAGGTACATGAGGTTCAAAAGGGAGTAAATCAATCTATTTATCAACGAGACCATGACCAGTATAGGTTGTTCCTGGACCACAGTACTGGTAAGCAGGTACATGAAGTTCAAAGGGGAGTAAATCAATCTATTTATCAACGAGACCATGACCAGTATAGGTTGTTCCTGGACCACTGTACTGGTAAGCAGGTAAATGAATTTCAAAGGGGAGTAAATCAATCACTTTATCAACGAGACCATGACCAGTATAGGTTGTTCCTGGACCACTGTACTGGTAAGCAGGTAAATGAAGTTCAAAGGGGAGTAAATCAATCACTTTATCAACGAGACCATGACCAGTATAGGTTGTTCCTGGACCACTGTACTGGTAAGCAGGTACATGAAGTTCAAAGGGGAGTAAATCAATCTATTTATCAACGAGACCATGACCAGTATAGGTTGTTCCTGGACCACTGTACTGGTAAGCAGGTAAATGAAGTTCAAAGGGGAGTAAATCAATCACTTTATCAACGAGACCATGACCAGTATAGGTTGTTCCTGGTCCACAGTACTGGTAAGCAGGTAAATGAAGTTCAAAGGGGAGTAAATCAATCACTTTATCAACGAGACCATGACCAGTATAGGTTGTTCCTGGACCACAGTACTGGTAAGCAGGTACATGAAGTTCAAAGGGGAGTAAATCAATCTATTTATCAACGAGACCATGACCAGTATAGGTTGTTCCTGGACCACTGTACTGGTAAGCAGGTAAATGAAGTTCAAAGGGGAGTAAATCAATCTCTTTATCAACGAGACCATGACCAGTATAGGTTGTTCCTGGTCCACAGTACTGGTAAGCAGGTAAATGAAGTTCAAAGGGGAGTAAATCAATCACTTTATCAACGAGACCATGACCAGTATAGGTTGTTCCTGGACCACAGTACTGGTAAGCAGGTAAATGAAGTTCAAAGGGGAGTAAATCAATCTATTTATCAACGAGACCATGACCAGTATAGGTTGTTCCTGGACCACTGTCCTGGTAAGCAGTTAAATGAAGTTCAAAGGGGAGTAAATCAAGCACTTTATCACCGAGACCATGACCAGTATAGGTTGTTCCTGGACCACTGTACTGGTAAGCAGGTAAATGAAGTTCAAAGGGGAGTAAATCAATCTATTTATCAACGAGACCATGACCAGTACAGGTTGTTCCTGGACCACTGTACTGGTAAGCAGGTAAATGAATTTCAAAGGGGAGTAAATCAATCACTTTATCAACGAGACCATGACCAGTATAAGTTGTTCCTGGACCACAGTACTGGTAGGCAGGTACATGAAGTTCTAAGGGGAGTAAATCAATCTATTTATCAACGAGACCATGACCAGTATAGGTTGTTCCTGGACCACTGTACTGGTAAGCAGGTACATGAAGTTCAAAGGGGAGTAAATCAATCACTTTATCAACGAGAACATGACCAGTATAGGTTGTTCCTGGACCACTGTACTGGTAAGCAGGTAAATGAAGTTCAAAGGGGAGTAAATCAATCACTTTATCAACGAGACCATGACCAGTATAGGTTGTTCCTGGACCACAGTACTGGTAATCAGGTACATGTAGTTCAAAGGGGAGTAAATCAATCTACTTATCAACGAGACCATGACCAGTATAGGTTGTTCCTGGGCCACTGTACTGGTAAGCAGGTAAATGAAGTTCAAAGGGGAGTAAATCGATCACTTTATCAACGAGACCATGACCAGTATAGGTTGTTCCTGGACCACAGTACTGGTAAGCAGGTACATGAAGTTCAAAGGGGAGTAAATCAATCTATTTATCAACGAGACCGTGACCAGTATAGGTTGTTCCTGGACCACTGTACTGGTAAGCAGGTACATGAAGTTCAAAGGGGAGTAAATCAATCACTTTATCAACGAGACCATGACCAGTATAGGTTGTTCCTGGACCACTGTACTGGTAAGCAGGTAAATGAAGTTCAAAGGGGAGTAAATCAATCACTTCATCAACGAGACCATGACCAGTATAGGTAGTTCCTGGACCACTGTACTGGTAAGCAGGTACATGAAGTTCAAAGGGGAGTAAATCAATCTATTTATCAACGAGACCATGACCAGTATAGGTTGTTCCTGGACCACTGTACTGGTAAGCAGGTACATGAAGTTCAAAGGGGAGTAAATCAATCTATTTATCAACGAGACCATGACCAGTATAGGTTGTTCCTGGACCACAGTACTGGTAAGCAGGTAAATGAAGTTGAAAGGGGAATAAATCAATCTATTTATCAACGAGACCATGACCAGTAATGGTTGTTCCTGGACCACTGTACTGGTAAGCAGGTACATGAAGTTCAAAGGGGAGTAAATCAATCACTTTATCAACGAGACCATGACCAGTATAGGTTGTTCCTGGACCACAGTACTGGTAAGCAGGTACATGAGGTTCAAAGGGGAGTAAATCAATCTATTTATCAACGAGACCATGACCAGTGTAGGTTGTTCCTGGACCACAGTACTGGTAAGCAGGTACATGAAGTTCAAAGGGGAGTAAATCAATCTATTTATCAACGAGACCATGACCAGTATAGGTTGTTCCTGGACCACAGTACTGGTAAGCAGGTACATGAAGTTCAAAGGGGAGTAAATCAATCTATTTATCAACGAGACCATGACCAGTATAGGTTGTTCCTGGACCACAGTACTGGTAAGCAGGTACATGAAATTCAAAGGGGAGTTAATCAATCTATTTATCAACGAGACCATGACCAGTATAGGTTTGTTCCTGGACCACTGTACTGGTAAGCAGGTAAATGAAGTTCAAAGGGGAGTAAATCAATCACTTTATCAACGAGACCATGACCAGTATAGGTTGTTCCTGGACTTCTGTACTGGTAAGCAGGTAAATGAAGTTCAAAGGGGAGTAAATCAATCACTTTATCAACGAGACCATGACCAGTATAGGTTGTTCCTGGACCACAGTACTGGTAAGCAGGTAAATGAAGTTCAAAGGGGAGTAAATCAATCTATTTATCAACGAGACCATGACCAGTATAGGTTGTTCCTGGACCACTGTCCTGGTAAGCAGGTAAATGAAGTTCAAAGGGGAGTAAATCAAGCACTTTATCACCGAGACCATGACCAGTATAGGTTGTTCCTGGACCACTGTACTGGTAAGCAGGTAAATGAAGTTCAAAGGGGAGTAAATCAATCTATTTATCAACGAGACCATGACCAGTACAGGTTGTTCCTGGACCACTGTACTGGTAAGCAGGTAAATGAATTTCAAAGGGGAGTAAATCAATCACTTTATCAACGAGACCATGACCAGTATAAGTTGTTCCTGGACCACAGTACTGGTAGGCAGGTACATGAAGTTCTAAGGGGAGTAAATCAATCTATTTATCAACGAGACCATGACCAGTACAGGTTGTTCCTGGACCACTGTACTGGTAAGCAGGTAAATGAATTTCAAAGGGGAGTAAATCAATCACTTTATCAACGAGACCATGACCAGTATAGGTTGTTCCTGGACCACAGTACTGGTAAGCAGGTACATGAAGTTCAAAGGGGAGTAAATCAATCTATTTATCAACGAGACCATAACCAGAATAGGTTGTTCCTGGTCCACAGTACTGGTAAGCAGGTACATGAAGTTCAAAGGGGAGTAAATCAATCTATTTATCAACGAGACCATGACCAGTATAGGTTGTTCCTGGACCACAGTACTGGTAAGCAGGTACATGAAGTTCAAAGGGGAGTAAATCAATCTATTTATCAACGAGACCATGACCAGTATAGGTTGTTCCTGGACCACAGTACTGGTAAGCAGGTACATGAAGTTCAAAGGGGAGTAAATCAATCTATTTATCAACGAGACCATGACCAGTATAGGTTGTTCCTGGACCACTGTACTGGTAAGCAGGTACATGAAGTTCAAACGGGAGTAAATCAATCTATTTATCAACGAGACCATGACCAGTATAAGTTGTTCCTGGACCACAGTACTGGTAAGCAGGTACATGAAGTTCAAAGGGGAGTAAATCAATCTATTTATCAACGAGACCATGACCAGTATAGGTTGTTCCTGGACCACTGTACTGGTAAGCAGGTACATGAAGTTCAAAGGGGAGTAAATCAATCACTTTATCAACGAGACCATGACCAGTATACGTTGTTCCTGGACTACTGTACTGGTAAGCAGGTAAATGAAGTTCAAAGGGGAGTAAATCAATCACTTTATCAACGAGACCATGACCAGTATAGGTTGTTCCTGGACCACAGTACTGGTAAGCAGGTACATGAAGTTCAAAGGGGAGTAAATCAATCTATTTATCAACGGGACCATGACCAGTATAGGTTGTTCCTGGACCACTGTACTGGTAAGCAGGTACATGAAGTTCAAAGGGGAGTAAAACAATCACTTTATCAACGAGACCATGACCAGTATTGGTTGTTCCTGGACCACTGTACTGGTAAGCAGGTAAATGAAGTTCAAAGGGGAATAAATCAATCACTTTATCATCGAGACCATGACCAGTATAGGTTGTTCCTGGACCACAGTACTGGTAAGCAGGTACATGAAGTTCAAAGGGGAGTAAATCAATCTATTTATCAACGAGACCATGACCAGTATAGGTTGTTTCTGGACCACTGTACTGGTAAGCAGGTAAATGAAGTTCAAAGGGGAGTAAATCAATCACTTTATCAACGAGACCATGACCAGTATAGGTTGTTCCTGGACCAGAGTACCGGTAAGCAGGTACATGAAGTTCAAAGGGGAGTAAATCAATCTATTTATCAACGAGACCATGACCAGTATAGGTTGTTCCTGGACCACAGTACTGGTAAGCAGGTACATGAAGTTCAAAGGGGAGTAAATCATTCCATTTATCAACGTGACCATGACCAGTATAGGTTGTTCCTGGACCACAGTACTGGTAAGCAGGTACATGAAGTTCAAATGGGAGTAAATCAATCTATTTATCAACGAGACAATGACCAGTATAGGTTGTTCCTGGACCACAGTGCTGGTAAGCAGGTAAATGAAGTTCAAAAGGGAGTAAATCAATCTATTTATCAACGAGACCATGACCAGTATAGGTTGTTCCTGGACCACTGTACTGGTAAGCAGGTACATGAAGTTCAAAGGGGAGTAAATCAATCACTTTATCAACGAGACCATGACCAGTATAGGTTGTTCCTGGACCACAGTACTGGTAAGCAGGTACATGAAGTTCAAAGGGGAGTAAATCAATCTATTTATCAACGAGACCATGACCAGTATTGGTTGTTCCTGGACCACAGTACTGGTAAGCAGGTACATGAAGTTCAAAGGGGAGTAAATCAATCTATTTATCAACGAGACCATGACCAGTATAGGTTGTTCCTGGACCACAGTACTGGTAAGCAGGTACATGAGGATCAAAAGGGAGTAAATCAATCTATTTATCAACGAGACCATGACCAGTATAGGTTGTTCGTGGACCACAGTACTGGTAAGCAGGTACATGAAGTTCAAAGGGGAGTAAATCAATCTATTTATCAACGAGACCATGACCAGTATAGGTTGTTCCTGGACCACTGTACTGGTAAGCAGGTAAATGAATTTCAAAGGGGAGTAAATCAATCACTTTAACAACGAGACCATGACCAGTATAGGTTGTTCCTGGACCACTGTACTGGTAAGCAGGTAAATGAAGTTCAAAGGGGGGTAAATCAATCACTTTATCAACGAGACCATGACCAGTATAGGTTGTTCCTGGACCACTGTACTGGTAAGCAGGTACATGAAGTTCAAAGGGGAGTAAATCAATCTATTTATCAACGAGACCATGACCAGTATAGGTTGTTCCTGGACCACTGTACTGGTAAGCAGGTAAATGAAGTTCAAAGGGGAGTAAATCAATCACTTTATCAACGAGACCATGACCAGTATAGGTTGTTCCTGGACCACAGTACTGGTAAGCAGGTAAATGAAGTTCAAAGGGGAGTAAATCAATCTATTTATCAACGAGACCATGACCAGTATAGGTTGTTCCTGGACCACTGTCCTGGTAAGCAGGTAAATGAAGTTCAAAGGGGAGTAAATCAAGCACTTTATCACCGAGACCATGACCAGTATAGGTTGTTCCTGGACCACTGTACTGGTAAGCAGGTAAATGAATTCCAAAGGGGAGTAAATCAATCACTTTATCAACGAGACCATGACCAGTATAAGTTGTTCCTGGACCACAGTACTGGTAGGCAGGTACATGAAGTTGTAAGGGGAGTAAATCAATCTATTTATCAACGAGACCATGACCAGTATAGGTTGTTCCTGGACCACTGTACTGGTAAGCAGGTACATGAAGTTCAAAGGGAAGTAAATCAATCACTTTATCAACGAGAACATGACCAGTATAGGTTGTTCCTGGACCACTGTACTGGTAAGCAGGTAAATGAAGTTCAAAGGGGAGTAAATCAATCACTTTATCAACGAGACCATGACCAGTATAGGTTGTTCCTGGACCACAGTACTGGTAAGCAGGTAAATGAAGTTCAAAGGGGAGTAAATCAATCACTTTATCAACGAGACCATGACCAGTATAGGTTGTTCCTGGACCACAGTACTGGTAAGCAGGTACATGAAGTTCAAAGGGGAGTAAATCAATCTATTTATCAACGAGACCATGACCAGTATAGGTTGTTCCTGGACCACAGTACTGGTAAGCAGGTACATGAAGTTCAAAGGGGAGTAAATCATTCCATTTATCAACGTGACCATGACCAGTATAGGTTGTTCCTGGACCACAGTACTGGTAAGCAGGTACATAAAGTTCAAATGGGAGTAAATCAATCTATTTATCAACGAGACAATGACCAGTATAGGTTGTTCCTGGACCACAGTGCTGGTAAGCAGGTAAATGAAGTTCAAAAGGGAGTAAATCAATCTATTTATCAACGAGACCATGACCAGTATAGGTTGTTCCTGGACCACTGTACTGGTAAGCAGGTACATGAAGTTCAAAGGGGAGTAAATCAATCACTTTATCAACGAGACCATGACCAGTATAGGTTGTTCCTGGACCACAGTACTGGTAAGCAGGTACATGAAGTTCAAAGGGGAGTAAATCAATCTATTTATCAACGAGACCATGACCAGTATTGGTTGTTCCTGGACCACAGTACTGGTAAGCAGGTACATGAAGTTCAAAGGGGAGTAAATCAATCTATTTATCAACGAGACCATGACCAGTATAGGTTGTTCCTGGACCACAGTACTGGTAAGCAGGTACATGAGGATCAAAAGGGAGTAAATCAATCTATTTATCAACGAGACCATGACCAGTATAGGTTGTTCGTGGACCACAGTACTGGTAAGCAGGTACATGAAGTTCAAAGGGGAGTAAATCAATCTATTTATCAACGAGACCATGACCAGTATAGGTTGTTCCTGGACCACTGTACTGGTAAGCAGGTAAATGAATTTCAAAGGGGAGTAAATCAATCACTTTAACAACGAGACCATGACCAGTATAGGTTGTTCCTGGACCACTGTACTGGTAAGCAGGTAAATGAAGTTCAAAGGGGGGTAAATCAATCACTTTATCAACGAGACCATGACCAGTATAGGTTGTTCCTGGACCACTGTACTGGTAAGCAGGTACATGAAGTTCAAAGGGGAGTAAATCAATCTATTTATCAACGAGACCATGACCAGTATAGGTTGTTCCTGGACCACTGTACTGGTAAGCAGGTAAATGAAGTTCAAAGGGGAGTAAATCAATCACTTTATCAACGAGACCATGACCAGTATAGGTTGTTCCTGGACCACAGTACTGGTAAGCAGGTAAATGAAGTTCAAAGGGGAGTAAATCAATCTATTTATCAACGAGACCATGACCAGTATAGGTTGTTCCTGGACCACTGTCCTGGTAAGCAGGTAAATGAAGTTCAAAGGGGAGTAAATCAAGCACTTTATCACCGAGACCATGACCAGTATAGGTTGTTCCTGGACCACTGTACTGGTAAGCAGGTAAATGAAGTTCAAAGGGGAGTAAATCAATCTATTTATCAACGAGACCATGACCAGTACAGGTTGTTCCTGGACCACTGTACTGGTAAGCAGGTAAATGAATTCCAAAGGGGAGTAAATCAATCACTTTATCAACGAGACCATGACCAGTATAAGTTGTTCCTGGACCACAGTACTGGTAGGCAGGTACATGAAGTTGTAAGGGGAGTAAATCAATCTATTTATCAACGAGACCATGACCAGTATAGGTTGTTCCTGGACCACTGTACTGGTAAGCAGGTACATGAAGTTCAAAGGGAAGTAAATCAATCACTTTATCAACGAGAACATGACCAGTATAGGTTGTTCCTGGACCACTGTACTGGTAAGCAGGTAAATGAAGTTCAAAGGGGAGTAAATCAATCACTTTATCAACGAGACCAAGACCAGTATAGGTTGTTCCTGGACCACAGTACTGGTAAGCAGGTACATGAAGTTCAAAGGGGAGTAAAGCAATCTATTTATCAACGAGGCCATGACCAGTATAGGTTGTTCCTGGACCACTGTACTGGTAAGCAGGTAAATGAAGTTCAAAGGGGAGTAAATCAATCACTTTATCAACGAGACCATGACCAGTATAGGTTGTTCCTGGACCACAGTACTGGTAAGCAGGTACATGAAGTTCAAAGGGGAGTAAATCAATCTATTTATCAACGAGACCGTGACCAGTATAGGTTGTTCCTGGACCACTGTACTGGTAAGCAGGTACATGAAGTTCAAAGGGGAGTAAATCAATCACTTTATCAACGAGACCATGACCAGTATAGGTTGTTCCTGGACCACTGTACTGGTAAGCAGGTAAATGAAGTTCAAAGGGGAGTAAATCAATCACTTCATCAACGAGACCATGACCAGTATATGTAGTTCCTGGACCACTGTACTGGTAAGCAGGTACATGAAGTTCAAAGGGGAGTAAATCAATCTATTTATCAACGAGACCATGACCAGTATAGGTTGTTCCTGGACCACTGTACTGGTAAGCAGGTACATGAAGTTCAAAGGGGAGTAAATCAATCACTTTATCAACGAGACCATGACCAGTATAGGTTGTTCCTGGACCACAGTACTGGTAAGCAGGTAAATGAAGTTGAAAGGGGAATAAATCAATCTATTTATCAACGAGACCATGACCAGTATAGGTTGTTCCTGGACCACTGTACTGGTAAGCAGGTACATGAAGTTCAAAGGGGAGTAAATCAATCACTTTATCAACGAGACCATGACCAGTATAGGTTGTTCCTGGACCACAGTACTGGTAAGCAGGTACATGAGGTTCAAAGGGGAGTAAATCAATCTATTTATCAACGAGACCATGACAAGTATAGGTTTTTTCTGGACCACAGTACTGGTAAGCAGGTACATGAAATTCAAAGGGGAGTTAATCAATCTATTTATCAACGAGACCATGACCAGTATAGGTTTGTTCCTGGACCACTGTACTGGTAAGCAGGTAAATGAAGTTCAAAGGGGAGTAAATCAATCACTTTATCAACGAGACCATGACCAGTATAGGTTGTTCCTGGACTTCTGTACTGGTAAGCAGGTAAATGAAGTTCAAAGGGGAGTAAATCAATCACTTTATCAACGAGACCATGACCAGTATAGGTTGTTCCTGGACCACAGTACTGGTAAGCAGGTAAATGCAGTTCAAAGGGGAGTAAATCAATCTATTTATCAACGAGACCATGACCAGTATAGGTTGTTCCTGGACCACTGTCCTGGTAAGCAGGTAAATGAAGTTCAAAGGGGAGTAAATCAAGCACTTTATCACCGAGACCATGACCAGTATAGGTTGTTCCTGGACCACTGTACTGGTAAGCAGGTAAATGAAGTTCAAAGGGGAGTAAATCAATCTATTTATCAACGAGACCATGACCAGTACAGGTTGTTCCTGGACCACTGTACTGGTAAGCAGGTAAATGAATTTCAAAGGGGAGTAAATCAATCACTTTATCAACGAGACCATGACCAGTATAAGTTGCTCCTGGACCACAGTACTGGTAGGCAGGTACATGAAGTTCTAAGGGGAATAAATCAATCTATTTATCAACGAGACCATGACCAGAATAGGTTGTTCCTGGACCTCTGTACTGGTAAGCAGGTACATGAAGTTCAAAGGGGAGTAAATCAATCACTTTATCAACGAGACCATGACCAGTATAGGTTGTTCCTGGACCACTGTACTGGTAAGCAGGTAAATGAAGTTCAAAGGGGAGTAAATCAATCACTTTATCAACGAGACCATGACCAGTATAGGTTGTTCCTGGACCACAGTACTGGTAAGCAGGTACATGAAGTTCAAAGGGGAGTAAATCAATCTATTTATCAACGAGACCGTGACCAGTATAGGTTGTTCCTGGACCACTGTACTGGTAAGCAGGGACATGAAGTTCAAAGGGGAGTAAATCAATCACTTTATCAACGAGACCATGACCAGTATAGGTTGTTCCTGGACCACTGTACTGGTAAGCAGGTAAATGAAGTTCAAAGGGGAGTAAATCAATCACTTCATCATCGAGACCATGACCAGTATAGGTAGTTCCTGGACCACTGTACTGGTAAGCAGGAACATGAAGTTCAAAGGGGAGTAAATCAATCTATTTATCAACGAGACCATGACCAGTATAGGTTGTTCCTGGACCACTGTACTGGTAAGCAGGTACATGAAGTTCAAAGGGGAGTAAATCAATCTATTTATCAACGAGACCACGACCAGTATAGGTTGTTCCTGGGCCACAGTACTGGTAAGCAGGTAAATGAAGTTGAAAGGGGAATAAATCAATCACTTTATCAACAAGACCATGACCAGTATAGGTTGTTCCTGGACCACTGTACTGGTAAGCAGGTACATGAAGTTCAAAGGGGAGTAAATCAATCACTTTATCAACGAGACCATGACCAGTATAGGTTGTTCCTTGACCACAGTACTGGTAAGCAGGTACATGAAGTTCAAAGGGGAGTAAATCTATCTATTTATCAACGAGACCATAACAAGTATAAGTTGTTCCTGGACCACAGTACTGGTAAGCAGGTACATGAAGTTCAAAGGGGAGTAAATCAATCTATTTATCAACGAGACCATGACCAGTATAGGTTTTTCCTGGACCACAGTACTGGTAAGCAGGTACATGAAATTCAAAGGGGAGTAAATCAATCTATTTATCAACGAGACCATGACCAGTATAGGTTGATCCTGGGCCACTGTACTGGTAAGCAGGTAAATGAAGTTCAAAGGGGAGTAAATCAATCACTTTATCAACGAGACCATGACCAGTATAGGTTGTTCCTGGACCACTGTACTGGTAAGCAGGTAAATGAAGTTCAAAGGGGAGTAATACAATCACTTTATCAACGAGACCATGACCAGTATAGGTTGTTCCTGGACCACTGTACTGGTAAGCAGGTACATGAAGTTCAAAGGGGAGTAAATCAATCTATTTATCAACGAGACCATGACCAGTATAGGTTGTTCCTGGACCACTGTACTGGTAAGCAGGTACATGAAGTTCAAAGGGGAGTAAATCAATCACTTTATCAACGAGACCCATGACCAGTATAGGTTGTACCTGGACCACTGTACTGGTAAGCAGGTAAATGAAGTTCAAAGGGGAGTAAATCAATCACGAGACCATGACCAGTATAGGTTGTTCCTGGACCACAGTACTGGTAAGCAGGTACATGAAGTTCAAAGGGGAGTAAATCAATCTATTTATCAACGAGACAGTGACCAGTATAGGTTGTTCCTGGTCCACAGTACTGGTAAGCAGGTACATGAAGTTCAAAGGGGAGTAAATCAATCTATTTATCAACGAGACCATGACCAGTATAGGTTGTTCCTGGACCACAGTACTGGTAAGCAGGTACATGAAGTTCAAAGGGGAGTAAATCAATCTATTTATCAACGAGACCATGACCAGTATAGGTTGTTCCTGGACCACAGTACTGGTAAGCAGGTACATGAAGTTCAAAGGGGAGTAAATCAATCTATTTATCAACGAGACCATGACCAGTATAGGTTGTTCCTGGTCCACAGTACTGGTAAGCAGGTACATGAAGTTCAAAGGGGAGTAAATCAATCTATTTATCAACGAGACCATGACCAGTATAGGTTGTTCCTGGACCACAGTACTGGAAAGCAGGTACATGAAGTTCAAAGGGGAGTAAATCAATCTATTTATCAACGAGACCATGACCAGTATAGGTTGTTCCTGGACCACAGTACTGGTAAGCAGGTACATGAAGTTCAAAGGGGAGTAAATCAATCTATTTATCAACGAGACCATGACCAGTATAGGTTGTTCCTGGACCACAGTACTGGTAAGCAGGTACATGAAGTTCAAAGGGGAGTAAATCTATCTATTTATCAACGAGACCATGACCAGTATAGGTTGTTCCTGGACCACAGTACTGGTAAGCAGGTACATGAAGTTCAAAGGGGAGTAAATCAATCTATTTATCAACGAGACCATGACCAGTATAGGTTGTTCCTGGACCACTGTACTGGTAAGCAGGTAAATGAAGTTCAAAGCTGAGTAAGTCAATCACTTTATCAACGAGACCATGACCAGTATAGGTTGTTCCTGGACCACAGTACTGGTAAGCAGGTAAATGAAGTTCAAAGGGGAGTAAATCAATCACTTTATCAATGAGACCATGACCAGTATAGGTTGTTCCTGGACCATTGTACTGGTAAGCAGGTAAATGAAGTTCAAAGGGGAGTAAATCAATCACTTTAACAACGAGACCATGACCAGTATAGGTTGTTCCTGGACCACTGTACTGGTAAGCAGGTACATGAAGTTCAAAGGGGAGTTAATCAATCTATTTATCAACGAGACCATGACCAGTATAGGTTTGTTCCTGGACCACTGTACTGGTAAGCAGGTAAATGAAGTTCAAAGGGGAGTAAATCAATCACTTTATCAACGAGACCATGACCAGTATAGGTTGTTCCTGGACTACTGTACTGGTAAGCAGGTAAATGAAGTTCAAAGGGGAGTAAATCAATCACTTTATCAACGAGACCATGACCAGTATATGTCGTTCCTGGACCACAGTACTGGTAAGCAGGTACATGAAGTTCAAAGGGCAGTAAATCAATCTATTTATCAACGGGACCATGACCTGTATAGGTTGTTCCTGGACCACTGTACTGGTAAGCAGGTACATGAAGTACAAAGGGGAGTAAATCAATCACTTTATCAACGAGACCATGACCAGTATAGGCTGTTCCTGGACCACTGTACTGGTAAGCAGGTAAATGAAGTTCAAAGGGGAATAAATCAATCACTTTATCAACGAGACCATGACCAGTATAGGTTGTTCCTGGACCACAGTACTGGTATGCAGGTACATGAAGTTCAAAGGGGAGTAAATCAATCTATTTATCAACGAGACCATGACCAGTATAGGTTGTTCCTGGACCACTGTACTGGTAAGCAGGTAAATGAAGTTCAAAGGGGAGTAAATCAATCACTTTATCAACGAGACCATGACCAGTATAGGTTGTTCCTGGACCACAGTACCGGTAAGCAGGTACATGAAGTTCAAAGGGGAGTAAATCAATCTATTTATCAACGAGACCATGACCAGTATAGGTTGTTCCTGGACCACAGTACTGGTAAGCAGGTACATGAAGTACAAAGGGGAGTAAATCATTCTATTTATCAACGTGACCATGGCCAGTATAGGTTGTTCCTGGACCACAGTACTGGTAAGCAGGTACATGAAGTTCAAATGGGAGTAAATCAATCTATTTATCAACGAGACCATGACCAGTATAGGTTGTTCCTGGACCACTGTACTGGTAAGCAGGTACATGAAGTTCAAAGGGGAGTAAATCAATCACTTTATCAACGAGACCATGAACAGTATAGGTTGTTCCTGGGCCACAGTACTGGTAAGCAGGTACATGAAGTACAAAGGGGAGTAATTCAATCTATTTATCAACGAGACCATGACCAGTATTGGTTGTTCCTGGACCACAGTACTGGTAAGCAGGTACATGAAGTTCAAAGGGGAGTAAATCAATCTATTTATCAACGAGACCATGACCAGTATAGGTTGTTCCTGGACCACAGTACTGGTAAGCAGGTACATGAGGATCAAAAGGGAGTAAATCAATCTATTTATCAACGAGACCATGACCAGTATAGGTTGTTCCTGGACCACAGTACTGGTAAGCAGGTACATGAAGTTCAAAGGGGAGTAAATCAATCTATTTATCAACGAGACCATGACCAGTATAGGTTGTTCTTGGACCACTGTACTGGTAAGCAGGTAAATGAATTTCAAAGGGGAGTAAATCAATCACTTTATCAACGAGACCATGACCAGTATAGGTTGTTCCTGGACCACTGTACTGGTAAGCAGGTAAATGAAGTTCAAAGGGGAGTAAATCAATCACTTTATCAACGAGACCATGACCAGTATAGGTTGTTCCTGGACCACTGTACTGGTAAGCAGGTACATGAAGTTCAAAGGGGAGTAAATCAATCTATTTATCAACGGGACCATGACCAGTATAGGTTGTTCCTGGACCACTGTACTGCTAAGCAGGTAAATGAAGTTCAAAGGGGAGTAAATCAATCACTTTATCAACGAGACCATGACCAGTATAGGTTGTTCCTGGACTTCTGTACTGGTAAGCAGGTAAATGAAGTTCAAAGGGGAGTAAATCAATCACTTTATCAACGAGACCATGACCAGTATAGGTTGTTCCTGGACCACAGTACTGGTAAGCAGGTAAATGAAGTTCAAAGGGGAGTAAATCAATCTATTTATCAACGAGACCATGACCAGTATAGGTTGTTCCTGGACCACTGTCCTGGTAAGCAGGTAAATGAAGTTCAAAGGGGAGTAAATCAAGCACTTTATCACCGAGACCATGACCAGTATAGGTTGTTCCTGGACCACTGTACTGGTAAGCAGGTAAATGAAGTTCAAAGGGGAGTAAATCCATCTATTTATCAACGAGACCATGACCAGTACAGGTTGTTCCTGGACCACTGTACTGGTAAGCAGGTAAATGAATTTCAAAGGGGAGTAAATCAATCACTTTATCAACGAGACCATGACCAGTATAAGTTGTTCCTGGACCACAGTACTGGTAGGCAGGTACATGAAGTTCAAAGGGGAGTAAATCAATCTATTTATCAACGAGACCATGACCAGTATAGGTTGTTCCTGGACCACTGTACTGGTAAGCAGGTACATGAAGTTCAAAGGGGAGTAAATCAATCTATTTATCAACGAGACCATGACCAGTATAGGTTGTTCCTGGACCACTGTACTGGTAAGCAGGTACATGAAGTTCAAAGGGGAGTAAATCAATCTATTTATCAACGAGACCATGACCAGTATAGGTTGTTCCTGGACCACAGTACTGGTAAGCAGGTAAATGAAGTTGAAAGGGGAATAAATCAATCTATTTATCAACGAGACCATGACCAGTATAGGTTGTTCCTGGACCACTGTACTGGTAAGCAGGTACATGAAGTTCAAAGGGGAGTAAATCAATCACTTTATCAACGAGACCATGACCAGTATAGGTTGTTCCTGGACCACAGTTCTGGTAAGCAGGTAAATGACGTTCAAAGGGGAGTAAATCAATCTATTTATCAACGAGACCATGACCAGTGTAGGTTGTTCCTGGACTACAGTACTGGTAAGCAGGTACATGAAGTTCAAAGGGGAGTAAATCAATCTATTTATCAACGAGACCATGACCAGTATAGGTTGTTCCTGGACCACAGTACTGGTAAGCAGGTACATGAAGTTCAAAGGGGAGTAAATCAATCTATTTATCAACGAGACCATGACCAGTATAGGTTTTTCCTGGACCACAGTACTGGTAAGCAGGTACATGAAATTCAAAGGGGAGTAAATCAATCTATTTATCAACGAGACCATGACCAGTATAGGTTGTTCCTGGGCCACTGTACTGGTAAGCAGGTAAATGAAGTTCAAAGGGGAGTAAATCAATCACTTTATCAACGAGACCATGACCAGTATAGGTTGTTCCTGGACCACTGTACTGGTAAGCAGGTACATGAAGTTCAAAGGGGAGTAAATCAATCTATTTATCAACGAGACAATGACCAGTATAGGTTGTTCCTGGACCACTGTACTGGTAAGCAGGTACATGAAGTTCAAAGGGGAGTAAATCAATCACTTTATCAACGAGACCCATGACCAGTATAGGTTGTACCTGGACCACTGTACTGGTAAGCGGGTAAATGAAATTCAAAGGGGAGTAAATCAATCACTTTATCAACGAGACCATGACCAGTATAGGTTGTTCCTGGACCACAGTACTGGTAAGCAGGTACATGAAGTTCAAAGGGGAGTAAATCAATCTATTTATCAACGAGACCATGACCAGTATAGGTTGTTCCTGGTCCACAGTACTGGTAAGCAGGTACATGAAGTTCAAAGGGGAGTAAATCAATCTATTTATCAACGAGACCATGACCAGTATAGGTTGTTCCTGGACCACAGTACTGGTAAGCAGGTACATGAAGTTCAAAGGGGAGTAAATCAATCTATTTATCAACGAGACCATGACCAGTATAGGTTGTTCCTGGACCACAGTACTGGTAAGCAGGTAAATGAAGTTCAAAGGGGAGTAAATCAATCTATTTATCAAGGAGACCATGACCAGTATAGGTTGTTCCTGGACCACAGTACTGGAAAGCAGGTACATGAAGTTCAAAGGGGAGTAAATCAATCTATTTATCAACGAGACCATGACCAGTATAGGTTGTTCCTGGACCACAGTACTGGTAAGCAGGTACATGAAGTTCAAAGGGGAGTAAATCAATCTATGTATCAACGAGACCATGACCAGTATAGGTTGTTCCTGGACCACAGTACTGGTAAGCAGGTACATGAAGTTCAAAGGGGAGTAAATCTATCTATTTATCAACGAGACCGTGACCAGTATAGGTTGTTCCTGGACCACAGTACTGGTAAGCAGGTACATGAAGTTCAAAGGGGAATAAATCAATCTATTTATCAACGAGACCATGACCAGTATAGGTTGTTCCTGGACCACTGTACTGGTAAGCAGGTAAATGAAGTTCAAAGCTGAGTAAATCAATCACTTTATCAACGAGATCATGACCAGTATAGGGTGTTCCTGGACCACAGTACTGGTAAGCAGGTAAATGAAGTTCAAAGGGGAGTAAATCAATCACTTTATCAATGAGACCATGACCAGTATAGGTTGTTCCTGGACCATTGTACTGGTAAGCAGGTAAATGAAGTTCAAAGGGGAGTAAATCAATCACTTTATCAACGAGACCATGACCAGTATAGGTTGTTCCTGGACCACTGTACTGGTAAGCAGGTACATGAAGTTCAAAGGGGAGTTAATCAATCTATTTATCAACGAGACCATGACCAGTATAGGTTGTTCCTGGACCACTGTACTGGTAAGCAGGTAAATGAAGTTCAAAGGGGAGTAAATCAATCACTTTATCAACGAGACCATGACCAGTATAGGTTGTTCCTGGACCACTGTACTGGTAAGCAGGTAAATGAATTTCAAAGGGGAGTAAATCAATCACTTTATCAACGAGACCATGACCAGTATAGGTTGTTCCTGGACCACTGTACTGGTAAGCAGGTAAATGAAGTTCAAAGGGGAGTAAATCAATCACTTTATCAACGAGACCATGACCAGTATAGGTTGTTCCTGGACCACTGTACTGGTAAGCAGGTACATGAAATTCAAAGGGGAGTTAATCAATCTATTTATCAACGAGACCATGACCAGTATAGGTTGTTCCTGGACCACTGTACTGGTAAGCAGGTAAATGAAGTTCAAAGGGGAGTAAATCAATCACTTTATCAACGAGACCATGACCAGTATAGGTTGTTCCTGGACCACTGTACTGGTAAGCAGGTAAATGAAATTCAAAGGGGAGTAAATCAATCACTTTATCAACGAGACCAAGACCAGTATAGGTTGTTCCTGGACCACAGTACTGTTAAGCAGGTACATGAAGTTCAAAGGGGAGTAAATGAATCTATTTATCAACGAGACCATGACCAGTATAGGTTGTTCCTGGACCACTGTACTGGTAAGCAGGTACATGAAGTTCAAAGGGGAGTAAATCAATCACTTTATCAACGAGACCATGACCAGTATAGGTTGTTCCTGGACCACTGTACTGGTAAGCAGGTAAATGAAGTTCAAAGGGGAGTAAATCAATCACTTTATCAACGAGACCATGACCGGTATAGGTTGTTCCTGGACCACTGTACTGGTAAGCAGGTACATGAAGTTCAAAGGGGAGTAAATCAATCTATTTATCAACGAGACCATGACCAGTATAGGTTGTTCCTGGACCACTGTACTGGTAAGCAGGTACATGAAGTTCAAAGGGGAGTAAATCAATCACTTTATCAACGAGACCCATGACCAGTATAGGTTGTACCTGGACCACTGTACTGGTAAGCAGGTAAATGAAGTTCAAAGGGGAGTAAATCAATCACTTTATCAACGAGACCATGACCAGTATAGGTTGTTCCTGGACCACAGTACTGGTAAGCAGGTACATGAAGTTCAAAGGGGAGTAAATCAATCTATTTATCAACGAGACCATGACCAGTATAGGTTGTTCCTGGTCCACAGTACTGGTAAGCAGGTACATGAAGTTCAAAGGGGAGTAAATCAATCACTTTATCAACGAGACCATGACCAGTATAGGTTGTTCCTGGACCACAGTACTGGTAAGCAGGTAAATGAAGTTCAAAGGGGAGTAAATCAATCACTTTATCAATGAGACCATGACCAGTATAGGTTGTTCCTGGACCATTGTACTGGTAAGCAGGTAAATGAAGTTCAAAGGGGAGTAAATCAATAACTTTATCAACGAGACCATGCCCAGTATAGGTTGTTCCTGGGCCACTGTACTGGTAAGCAGGTACATGAAGTTCAAAGGGGAGTTAATCAATCTATTTATCAACGAGACCATGACCAGTATAGATTGTTCCTGGACCATTGTACTGGTAAGCAGGTACATGAAGTTCAAAGGGGAGTAAATCAATCACTTTATCAACGAGACCATGACCAGTATAGGTTGTTCCTGGACCACTGTACTGGTAAGCAGGTACATGAAGTTCAAAGGGGAGTAAATCAATCACTTTATCAACGAGACCATGACCAGTATAGGTTGTTCCTGGACCACAGTACTGGTAAGCAGGTACATGAAGTTCAAAGGGGAGTAAATCAATCTATTTATCAACGAGACCATGACCAGTATAGGTTGTTCCTGGACCACAGTACTGGTAAGCAGGTACATGAGGTTCAAAGGGGAGTAAATCAATCTAATTATCAACGAGACCATGACCAGTATAGGATGTTCCTGGATCACTGTACTGGTAAGCAGGTACATGAGGTTCAAAGGGGAGTAAATCAATCACTTTATCAACGAGACCATGACCAGTATAGGTTGTTCCTGGACCACTGTACTGGTAAGCAGGTACATGAAGTTCAAAGGGGATTAAATCAATCTATTTATCAACGAGACCATGACCAGTATAGGTTGTTCCTGGACCACAGTACTGGTAAGCAGGTACATGAGGTTCAAACGGGAGTAAATCAATCACTTTATCAACGAGACCATGACCAGTATAGGTTGTTCCTGGACCACTGTACTGGTAAGCAGGTACATGAAGTTCAAAGGGGAGTAAATCAATCTATTTATCAACGAGACCATGACCAGTATAGGTTGTTCCTGGACCACAGTACTGGTAAGCAGGTACATGAAGTTCAAAGGGGAGTAAATCAATCTATTTATCAACGAGACCATGACAGTATAGGTTGTTCCTGGACCACTGTACTGGTAATCAGGTACATGAAGTTCAAAGGGGAGTAAATCAATCTATTTATCAACGAGACCATGACCAGTATAGGTTGTTCCTGGACCACAGTACTGGTAAGCAGGTACATGAAATTCAAAGGGGAGTAAATCAAGCACTTTATCAACGAGACCATGACCAGTATAGGTTGTTCCTGGACCACAGTACTGGTAAGCAGGTACATGAAGTTCAAAGGGGAGTAAATCAATCTATTTATCAACGAGACCATGACCAGTATAGGTTGTTCCTGGACCACAGTACTGGTAAGCAGGTACATGAAGTTCAAAGGGGAGTAAATCAATCACTTTATCAACGAGACCATGGCCAGTATAGGTTGTTCCTGGACCACTGTACTGGTAAGCAGGTACATGAAGTTCAAAGGGGAGTAAATCAATCTATTTATCAACAAGACCATGACCAGTATAGGTTGTTCCTGGACCACAGTACTGGTAAGCAGGTACATGAAGTTCAAAGGGGAGTAAATCAATCACTTTATCAACGAGACCATGACCAGTATAGGTTGTTCCTGGACCACAGTACTGGTAAGCAGGTACATGAAGTTCAAAGGGGAGTAAATCAATCACTTTATCAACGAGACCATGACCAGTATAGGTTGTTCCTGGACCACTGTACTGGTAAGCAGGTAAATGAAGTTCAAAGGGGAGTAAATCAATCTATTTATCAACGAGACCATGACCAGTATAGGTTGTTCCTGGACCACAGTACTGGTAAGCAGGTACATGAAGTTCAAAGGGGAGTAAATCAATCTATTTATCAACGAGACCATGACCAGTATAGGTTGTTCCTGGACCACAGTACTGGTAAGCAGGTACATGAAGTTCAAAGGGGAGTAAATCAATCACTTTATCAACGAGACCATGACCAGTATAGGTTGTTCCTGGACCACTGTACTGGTAAGCAGGTAAATGAAGTTCAAAGGGGAGTAAATCAATCACTTTATCAACGAGACCATGACCAGTATAGGTTGTTCCTGGTCCACTGTACTGGTAAGCAGGTAAATGAAGTTCAAAGGGGAGTAAATCAATCACTTTATCAACGAGACCATGACCAGTATAGGTTGTTCCTGGACCACTGTACTGGTAAGCAGGTAAATGAAGTTCAAAGGGGAGTAAATCAATCACTTTATCAACGAGACCATGACCAGTATAGGTTGTTCCTGGACCACTGTACTGGTAAGCAGGTACATGAAGTTCAAAGGGGAGTAAATCAATCACTTTATCAACGAGACCATGACCAGTATAGGTTGTTCCTGGACCACTGTACTGGTGAGCAGGTACATGAAGTTCAAAGGGGAGTAAATCAATCACTTTATCAATGAGACCATGACAGTATAGGTTGTTCCTGGACCACAGTACTGGTAAGCAGGTACATGAATTTCAAAGGGGAGTAAATCAATCACTTTATCAACGAGACCATGACCAGTATAGGTTGTTCCTGGACCACTGTACTGGTAAGCTGGTAAATGAAGTTCAAAGGGGAGGAAATCAATCACTTTATCAACGAGACCATGTCCAGTATAGGTTGTTCCTGGACCACTGTACTGGTAAGCAGGTACATGAAGTTCAAAGGGGAGTAAATCAATCTATTTATCAATGAGACCATGACCAGTATAGGTTGTTCCTGGACCACTGTACTGGTAAGCAGGTACATGAAGTTCAAAGGGGAGTAAATCAATCTATTTATCAACGAGACCATGACCAGTATAGGTTGTTCCTGGACCACTGGACTGGTAAGCAGGTACATGAAGTTCAAAGGGGAGTAAATCAATCACTTTATCAACGAGACCATGACCAGTGTAGGTTGTTCCTGGACCACTGTACTGGTAAGCAGTTACATGAAGTTCAAGGGGGAGTAAATCAATCTATTTATCAACGAGACCATGTCCAGTATAGGTTGTTCCTGGACCACAGTACTGGTAAGCAGGTACATGAAGTTCAAAGGGGAGTAAATCAATCTATTTATCAACGAGACCATGACCAGTATAGGTTGTTCCTGGACCACTGTACTGGTGAGCAGGTACATGAAGTTCAAAGGGGAGTAAATCAATCACTTTATCAACGAGACCATGACCAGTATAGGTTGTTCCTGGACCACAGTACTGGTAAGCAGGTACATGAAGTTCAAAGGGGAGTAAATCAATCACTTTATCAACGAGACCATGACCAGTATAGGTTGTTCCTGGACCACTGTACTGGTAAGCTGGTAAATGAAGTTCAAAGGGGAGTAAATCAATCACTTTATCAACGAGACCATGACCAGTATAGGTTGTTCCTGGACCACTGTACTGGTAAGCAGGTACATGAAGTTCAAAGGGGAGTAAATCAATCTATTTATCAACGAGACCATGACCAGTATAGGTTGTTCCTGGACCACTGTACTGGTAAGCAGGTACATGAAGTTCAAAGGGGAGTAAATCAATCTATTTATCAACGAGAACATGACCAGTATAGGTTGTTCCTGGACCACTGTACTGGTAAGCAGGTACATGAAGTTCAAAGGGGAGTAAATCAATCTATTTATCAACGAGACCATGACCAGTATAGGTTGTTCCTGGACCACTGTACTGGTGAAAATCCACAAAAGCAGGTAAATGAAGTTCAAAGGGGAGTAAATCAATCACTTTATCAACGAGACCATGACCAGTATAGGTTGTTCCTGGACAACTGTACTGGTAAGCAGGTACATGAAGTTCAAAGGGGAGTAAATCAATCTATTTATCAACGAGACCATGACCAGTATATGTTGTTCCTGGACCACTGTACTGGTAAGCAGGTACATGAAGTTCAAAGGGGAGTAAATCAATCTATTTATCAACGAGACCATGACCAGAATAGGTTGTTAGTGGTCCACAGTACTGGTAAGCAGGTAAATGAAGTTCAAAGGGGAGTAAATCAATCACTTTATCAACGAGACCATGACCAGTATAGGTTGTTCCTGGACCACTGTACTGGTAAGCAGGTACATGAAGTTCAAAGGGGAGTAAATCAATCACTTTATCAACGAGACCATGACCAGTATAGGTTGTTCCTGGACCACAGTACTGGTAAGCAGGTACATGAAGTTCAAAGGGGAGTAAATCAATCTATTTATCAACGAGACCATGACCAGTATAGGTTGTTCCGGGACCACAGTACTGGTAAGCAGGTACATGAGGATCAAAAGGGAGTAAATCAATCTATTTATCAACGAGACCATGACCAGTATAGGTTGTTCCTGGACCACAGTACTGGTAAGCAGGTACATGAAGTTCAAAGGGGAGTAAATCAATCTATTTATCAACGAGACCATGACCAGTATAGGTTGTTCTTGGACCACTGTACTGGTAAGCAGGTAAATGAATTTCAAAGGGGAGTAAATCAATCACTTTATCAACGAGACCATGACCAGTATAGGTTGTTCCTGGACCACTGTACTGGTAAGCAGGTAAATGAAGTTCAAAGGGGAGTAAATCAATCACTTTATCAACGAGACCATGACCAGTATAGGTTGTTCCTGGACCACTGTACTGGTAAGCAGGTACATGAAGTTCAAAGGGGAGTAAATCAATCTATTTATCAACGAGACCATGACCAGTATAGGTTGTTCCTGGACCACTGTACTGGTAAGCAGGTACATGAAGTTCAAAGGGGAGTTAATCAATCTATTTATCAACGAGACCATGACCAGTATAGATTGTTCCTGGACCATTGTACTGGTAAGCAGGTACATGAAGTTCAAAGGGGAGTAAATCAATCACTTTATCAACGAGACCATGACCAGTATAGGTTGTTCCTGGACCACTGTACTGGTAAGCAGGTACATGAAGTTCAAAGGGGAGTAAATCAATCACTTTATCAACGAGACCATGACCAGTATAGGTTGTTCCTGGACCACAGTACTGGTAAGCAGGTACATGAAGTTCAAAGGGGAGTAAATCAATCTATTTATCAACGAGACCATGACCAGTATAGGTTGTTCCTGGACCACAGTACTGGTAAGCAGGTACATGAGGTTCAAAGGGGAGTAAATCAATCTATTTATCAACGAGACCATGACCAGTATAGGATGTTCCTGGATCACTGTACTGGTAAGCAGGTACATGAGGTTCAAAGGGGAGTAAATCAATCACTTTATCAACGAGACCATGACCAGTATAGGTTGTTCCTGGACCACTGTACTGGTAAGCAGGTACATGAAGTTCAAAGGGGATTAAATCAATCTATTTATCAACGAGACCATGACCAGTATAGGTTGTTCCTGGACCACAGTACTGGTAAGCAGGTACATGAGGTTCAAACGGGAGTAAATCAATCACTTTATCAACGAGACCATGACCAGTATAGGTTGTTCCTGGACCACTGTACTGGTAAGCAGGTACATGAAGTTCAAAGGGGAGTAAATCAATCTATTTATCAACGAGACCATGACCAGTATAGGTTGTTCCTGGACCACAGTACTGGTAAGCAGGTACATGAAGTTCAAAGGGGAGTAAATCAATCTATTTATCAACGAGACCATGACAGTATAGGTTGTTCCTGGACCACTGTACTGGTAATCAGGTACATGAAGTTCAAAGGGGAGTAAATCAATCTATTTATCAACGAGACCATGACCAGTATAGGTTGTTCCTGGACCACAGTACTGGTAAGCAGGTACATGAAGTTCAAAGGGGAGTAAATCAATCTATTTATCAACGAGACCATGACCAGTATAGGTTGTTCCTGGACCACAGTACTGGTAAGCAGGTACATGAAGTTCAAAGGGGAGTAAATCAAGCACTTTATCAACGAGACCATGACAAGTATAGGTTGTTCCTGGACCACAGTACTGGTAAGCAGGTACATGAAATTCAAAGGGGAGTAAATCAAGCACTTTATCAACGAGACCATGACCAGTATAGGTTGTTCCTGGACCACAGTACTGGTAAGCAGGTACATGAAGTTCAAAGGGGAGTAAATCAATCTATTTATCAACGAGACCATGACCAGTATAGGTTGTTCCTGGACCACAGTACTGGTAAGCAGGTACATGAAGTTCAAAGGGGAGTAAATCAATCACTTTATCAACGAGACCATGACCAGTATAGGTTGTTCCTGGACCACTGTACTGGTAAGCAGGTACATGAAGTTCAAAGGGGAGTAAATCAATCTATTTATCAACAAGACCATGACCAGTATAGGTTGTTCCTGGACCACAGTACTGGTAAGCAGGTACATGAAGTTCAAAGGGGCGTAAATCAATCACTTTATCAACGAGACCATGACCAGTATAGGTTGTTCCTGGACCACAGTACTGGTAAGCAGGTACATGAAGTTCAAAGGGGAGTAAATCAATCACTTTATCAACGAGACCATGACCAGTATAGGTTGTTCCTGGACCACTGTACTGGTAAGCAGGTAAATGAAGTTCAAAGGGGAGTAAATCAATCTATTTATCAACGAGACCATGACCAGTATAGGTTGTTCCTGGACCACAGTACTGGTAAGCAGGTACATGAAGTTCAAAGGGGAGTAAATCAATCTATTTATCAACGAGACCATGACCAGTATAGGTTGTTCCTGGACCACAGTACTGGTAAGCAGGTACATGAAGTTCAAAGGGGAGTAAATCAATCACTTTATCAACGAGACCATGACCAGTATAGGTTGTTCCTGGACCACTGTACTGGTAAGCAGGTAAATGAAGTTCAAAGGGGAGTAAATCAATCACTTTATCTACGAGACCATGACCAGTATAGGTTGTTCCTGGTCCACTGTACTGGTAAGCAGGTAAATGAAGTTCAAAGGGGAGTAAATCAATCACTTTATCAACGAGACCATGACCAGTATAGGTTGTTCCTGGACCACTGTACTGGTAAGCAGGTAAATGAAGTTCAAAGGGGAGTAAATCAATCACTTTATCAACGAGACCATGACCAGTATAGGTTGTTCCTGGACCACTGTACTGGTAAGCAGGTACATGAAGTTCAAAGGGGAGTAAATCAATCACTTTATCAACGAGACCATGACCAGTATAGGTTGTTCCTGGACCACTGTACTGGTGAGCAGGTACATGAAGTTCAAAGGGGAGTAAATCAATCACTTTATCAATGAGACCATGACAGTATAGGTTGTTCCTGGACCACAGTACTGGTAAGCAGGTACATGAAGTTCAAAGGGGAGTAAATCAATCACTTTATCAACGAGACCATGACCAGTATAGGTTGTTCCTGGACCACTGTACTGGTAAGCAGGTAAATGAAGTTCAAAGGGGAGTAAATCAATCACTTTATCAACGAGACCATGACCAGTATAGGTTGTTCCTGGACCACTGTACTGGTAAGCAGGTACATGAAGTTCAAAGGGGAGTAAATCAATCTATTTATCAATGAGACCATGACCAGTATAGGTTGTTCCTGGACCACTGTACTGGTAAGCAGGTACATGAAGTTCAAAGGGGAGTAAATCAATCTATTTATCAACGAGACCATGACCAGTATAGGTTGTTCCTGGACCACTGGACTGGTAAGCAGGTACATGAAGTTCAAAGGGGAGTAAATCAATCACTTTATCAACGAGACCATGACCAGTGTAGGTTGTTCCTGGACCACTGTACTGGTAAGCAGTTACATGAAGTTCAAGGGGGAGTAAATCAATCTATTTATCAACGAGACCATGACCAGTATAGGTTGTTCCTGGACCACAGTACTGGTAAGCAGGTACATGAAGTTCAAAGGGGAGTAAATCAATCTATTTATCAACGAGACCATGACCAGTATAGGTTGTTCCTGGACCACTGTACTGGTGAGCAGGTACATGAAGTTCAAAGGGGAGTAAATCAATCACTTTATCAACGAGACCATGACCAGTATAGGTTGTTCCTGGACCACAGTACTGGTAAGCAGGTACATGAAGTTCAAAGGGGAGTAAATCAATCACTTTATCAACGAGACCATGACCAGTATAGGTTGTTCCTGGACCACTGTACTGGTAAGCTGGTAAATGAAGTTCAAAGGGGAGTAAATCAATCACTTTATCAACGAGACCATGACCAGTATAGGTTGTTCCTGGACCACTGTACTGGTAAGCAGGTACATGAAGTTCAAAGGGGAGTAAATCAATCTATTTATCAACGAGACCATGACCAGTATAGGTTGTTCCTGGACCACTGTACTGGTAAGCAGGTACATGAAGTTCAAAGGGGAGTAAATCAATCTATTTATCAACGAGAACATGACCAGTATAGGTTGTTCCTGGACCACTGTACTGGTAAGCAGGTACATGAAGTTCAAAGGGGAGTAAATCAATCTATTTATCAACGAGACCATGACCAGTATAGGTTGTTCCTGGACCACTGTACTGGTGAAAATCCACAAAAGCAGGTAAATGAAGTTCAAAGGGGAGTAAATCAATCACTTTATCAACGAGACCATGACCAGTATAGGTTGTTCCTGGACAACTGTACTGGTAAGCAGGTACATGAAGTTCAAAGGGGAGTAAATCAATCTATTTATCAACGAGACCATGACCAGTATAGGTTGTTCCTGGACCACTGTACTGGTAAGCAGGTACATGAAGTTCAAAGGGGAGTAAATCAATCTATTTATCAACGAGACCATGACCAGAATAGGTTGTTAGTGGTCCACAGTACTGGTAAGCAGGTAAATGAAGTTCAAAGGGGAGTAAATCAATCACTTTATCAACGAGACCATGACCAGTATAGGTTGTTCCTGGACCACTGTACTGGTAAGCAGGTACATGAAGTTCAAAGGGGAGTAAATCAATCACTTTATCAACGAGACCATGACCAGTATAGGTTGTTCCTGGACCACAGTACTGGTAAGCAGGTACATGAAGTTCAAAGGGGAGTAAATCAATCTATTTATCAACGAGACCATGACCAGTATAGGTTGTTCCTGGACCACAGTACTGGTAAGCAGGTATATGAGGATCAAAAGGGAGTAAATCAATCTATTTATCAACGAGACCATGACCAGTATAGGTTGTTCCTGGACCACAGTACTGGTAAGCAGGTACATGAAGTTCAAAGGGGAGTAAATCAATCTATTTATCAACGAGACCATGACCAGTATAGGTTGTTCTTGGACCACTGTACTGGTAAGCAGGTAAATGAATTTCAAAGGGGAGTAAATCAATCACTTTATCAACGAGACCATGACCAGTATAGGTTGTTCCTGGACCACTGTACTGGTAAGCAGGTAAATGAAGTTCAAAGGGGAGTAAATCAATCACTTTATCAACGAGACCATGACCAGTATAGGTTGTTCCTGGACCACTGTACTGGTAAGCAGGTACATGAAGTTCAAAGGGGAGTAAATCAATCTATTTATCAACGAGACCATGACCAGTATAGGTTGTTCCTGGACCACTGTACTGCTAAGCAGGTAAATGAAGTTCAAAGGGGAGTAAATCAATCACTTTATCAACGAGACCATGACCAGTATAGGTTGTTCCTGGACTTCTGTACTGGTAAGCAGGTAAATGAAGTTCAAAGGGGAGTAAATCAATCACTTTATCAACGAGACCATGACCAGTATAGGTTGTTCCTGGACCACAGTACTGGTAAGCAAGTAAATGAAGTTCAAAGGGGAGTAAATCAATCTATTTATCAACGAGACCATGACCAGTATAGGTTGTTCCTGGACCACTGTCCTGGTAAGCAGGTAAATGAAATTCAAAGGGGAGTAAATCAAGCACTTTATCACCGAGACCATGACCAGTATAGGTTGTTCCTGGACCACTGTACGGGTAAGCAGGTAAATGAAGTTCAAAGGGGAGCAAATCCATCTATTTATCAACGAGACCATGACCAGTACAGGTTGTTCCTGGACCACTGTACTGGTAAGCAGGTAAATGAATTTCAAAGGGGAGTAAATCAATCACTTTATCAACGAGACCATGACCAGTATAAGTTGTTCCTGGACCACAGTACTGGTAGGCAGGTACATGAAGTTCAAAGGGGAGTAAATCAATCTATTTATCAACGAGACCATGACCAGTATAGGTTGTTCCTGGACCACTGTACTGGTAAGCAGGTACATGAAGTTCAAAGGGGAGTAAATCAATCTATTTATCAACGAGACCATGACCAGTATAGGTTGTTCCTGGACCACTGTACTGGTAAGCAGGTACATGAAGTTCAAAGGGGAGTAAATCAATCTATTTATCAACGAGACCATGACCAGTATAGGTTGTTCCTGGACCACAGTACTGGTAAGCAGGTAAATGAAGTTGAAAGGGGAATAAATCAATCTATTTATCAACGAGACCATGACCAGTATAGGTTGTTCCTGGACCACTGTACTGGTAAGCAGGTACATGAAGTTCAAAGGGGAGTAAATCAATCACTTTATCAACGAGACCATGACCAGTATAGGTTGTTCCTGGACCACAGTACTGGTAAGCAGGTAAATGACGTTCAAAGGGGAGTAAATCAATCTATTTATCAACGAGACCATGACCAGTGTAGGTTGTTCCTGGACCACAGTACTGGTAAGCAGGTACATGAAGTTCAAAGGGGAGTAAATCAATCTATTTATCAACGAGACCATGACCAGTATAGGTTGTTCCTGGACCACAGTACTGGTAAGCAGGTACATGAAGTTCAAAGGGGAGTAAATCAATCTATTTATCAACGAGACCATGACCAGTATAGGTTTTTCCTGGACCACAGTACTGGTAAGCAGGTACATGAAATTCAAAGGGGAGTAAATCAATCTATTTATCAACGAGGCCATGACCAGTATAGGTTGTTCCTGGGCCACTGTACTGGTAAGCAGGTAAATGAAGTTCAAAGGGGAGTAAATCAATCACTTTATCAACGAGACCATGACCAGTATAGGTTGTTCCTGGACCACTGTACTGGTAAGCAGGTAAATGAAGTTCAAAGGGGAGTAAATCAATCACTTTATCAACGAGACCATGACCAGTATAGGTTGTTCCTGGACCACTGTACTGGTAAGCAGGTACATGAAGTTCAAAGGGGAGTAAATCAATCTATTTATCAACGAGACCATGACCAGTATAGGTTGTTCCTGGACCACTGTACTGGTAAGCAGGTACATGAAGTTCAAAGGGGAGTAAATCAATCTATTTATCAACGAGACCATGACCAGTATAGGTTGTTCCTGGACCACAGTACTGGTAAGCAGGTACATGAAGTTCAAAGGGGAGTAAATCAATCTATTTATCAACGAGACCATGACCAGTATAGGTTGTTCCTGGTCCACAGTACTGGTAAGCAGGTACATGAAGTTCAAAGGGGAGTAAATCAATCTATTTATCAACGAGACCATGACCAGTATAGGTTGTTCCTGGACCACAGTACTGGTAAGCAGGTACATGAAGTTCAAAGGGGAGTAAATCAATCTATTTATCAACGAGACCATGACCAGTATAGGTTGTTCCTGGACCACAGTACTGGTAAGCAGGTAAATGAAGTTAAAAGGGAGTAAATCAATCTATTTATCAACGAGACCATGACCAGTATAGGTTGTTCCTGGACCACAGTACTGGAAAGCAGGTACATGAAGTTCAAAGGGGAGTAAATCAATCTATTTATCAACGAGACCATGACCAGTATAGGTTGTTCCTGGACCACAGTACTGGTAAGCAGGTACATGAAGTTCAAAGGGGAGTAAATCAATCTATGTATCAACGAGACCATGACCAGTATAGGTTGTTCCTGGACCACAGTACTGGTAAGCAGGTACATGAAGTTCAAAGGGGAGTAAATCTATCTATTTATCAACGAGACCGTGACCAGTATAGGTTGTTCCTGGACCACAGTACTGGTAAGCAGGTACATGAAGTTCAAAGGGGAATAAATCAATCTATTTATCAACGAGACCATGACCAGTATAGGTTGTTCCTGGACCACTGTACTGGTAAGCAGGTAAATGAAGTTCAAAGCTGAGTAAATCAATCACTTTATCAACGAGACCATGACCAGTATAGGGTGTTCCTGGACCACAGTACTGGTAAGCAGGTAAATGAAGTTCAAAGGGAAGTAAATCAATCACTTTATCAATGAGACCATGACCAGTATAGGTTGTTCCTGGACCATTGTACTGGTAAGCAGGTGAATGAAGTTCAAAGGGGAGTAAATCAATCACTTTATCAACGAGACCATGACCAGTATAGGTTGTTCCTGGACCACTGTACTGGTAAGCAGGTACATGAAGTTCAAAGGGGAGTTAATCAATCTATTTATCAACGAGACCATGACCAGTATAGGTTGTTCCTGGACCACTGTACTGGTAAGCAGGTAAATGAAGTTCAAAGGGGAGTAAATCAATCACTTTATCAACGAGACCATGACCAGTATAGGTTGTTCCTGGACCACTGTACTGGTAAGCAGGTAAATGAAGTTCAAAGGGGAGTAAATCAATCACTTTATCAACGAGACCATGACCAGTATAGGTTGTTCCTGGACGACTGTACTGGTAAGCAGGTAAATGAAGTTCAAAGGGGAGTAAATCAATCACTTTATCAACGAGACCATGACCAGTATAGGTTGTTCCTGGACCACTGTACTGGTAAGCAGGTACATGAAATTCAAAGGGGAGTTAATCAATCTATTTATCAACGAGACCATGACCAGTATAGGTTGTTCCTGGACCACTGTACTGGTAAGCAGGTAAAAAGTTCAAAGGGGAGTAAATCAATCACTTTATCAACGAGACCATGACCAGTATAGGTTGTTCCTGGACCACTGTACTGGTAAGCAGGTAAATGAAATTCAAAGGGGAGTAAATCAATCACTTTATCAACGAGACCATGACCAGTATAGGTTGTTCCTGGACCACAGTACTGGTAAGCAGGTACATGAAGTTCAAAGGGGAGTAAATGAATCTATTTATCAACGAGACCATGACCTGTATAGGTTGTTCCTGGACCACTGTACTGGTAAGCAGGTACATGAAGTTCAAAGGGGTGTAAATCAATCACTTTATCAACAAGAACCATGACCAGTATAGGTTGTTCCAGGACCACTGTACTGGTAAGCAGGTAAATGAAGTTCAAAGGGGAGTAAATCAATCACTTTATCAACGAGACCATGACCAGTATAGGTTGTTCCTGGACCACTGTACTGGTAAGCAGGTACATGAAGTTCAAAGGGGAGTAAATCAATCTATTTATCAACGAGACCATGACCAGTATAGGTTGTTCCTGGACCACTGTACTGGTAAGCAGGTACATGAAATTCAAAGGGGAGTAAATCAATCACTTTATCAACGAGACCCATGACCAGTATAGGTTGTACCTGGACCACTGTACTGGTAAGCAGGTAAATGAAGTTCAAAGGGGAGTAAATCAATCACTTTATCAACGAGACCATGACCAGTATAGGTTGTTCCTGGACCACAGTACTGGTAAGCAGGTACATGAAGTTCAAAGGGGAGTAAATCAATCTATTTATCAACGAGACCATGACCAGTATAGGTTGTTCCTGGTCCACAGTACTGGTAAGCAGGTACATGAAGTTCAAAGGGGAGTAAATCAATCACTTTATCAACGAGACCATGACCAGTATAGGTTGTTCCTGGACCACAGTACTGGTAAGCAGGTAAATGAAGTTCAAAGGGGAGTAAATCAATCACTTTATCAATGAGACCATGACCAGTATAGGTTGTTCCTGGACCATTGTACTGGTAAGCAGGTAAATGAAGTTCAAAGGGGAGTAAATCAATCACTTTATCAACGAGACCATGACCAGTATAGGTTGTTCCTGGACCACTGTACTGGTAAGCAGGTACATGAAGTTCAAAGGGGAGTTAATCAATCTATTTATCAACGAGACCATGACCAGTATAGGTTGTTCCTGGACCATTGTACTGGTAAGCAGGTACATGAAGTTCAAAGGGGAGTAAATCAATCACTTTATCAACGAGACCATGACCAGTATAGGTTGTTCCTGGACCACTGTACTGGTAAGCAGGTACATGAAGTTCAAAGGGGAGTAAATCAATCACTTTATCAACGAGACCATGACCAGTATAGGTTGTTCCTGGACCACAGTACTGGTAAGCAGGTACATGAAGTTCAAAGGGGAGTAAATCAATCTATTTATCAACGAGACCATGACCAGTATAGGTTGTTCCTGGACCACAGTACTGGTAAGCAGGTACATGAGGTTCAAAGGGGAGTAAATCAATCTATTTATCAACGAGACCATGACCAGTATAGGATGTTCCTGGACCACTGTACTGGTAAGCAGGTACATGAGGTTCAAAGGGGAGTAAATCAATCACTTTATCAACGAGACCATGACCAGTATAGGTTGTTCCTGGACCACTGTACTGGTAAGCAGGTACATGAAGTTCAAAGGGGAGTAAATCAATCTATTTATCAACGAGACCATGACCAGTATAGGTTGTTCCTGGACCACAGTACTGGTAAGCAGGTACATGAGGTTCAAACGGGAGTAAATCAATTACTTTATCAACGAGACCATGACCAGTATAGGTTGTTCCTGGACCACTGTACTGGTAAGCAGGTACATGAAGTTCAAAGGAGAGTAAATCAATCTATTTATCAACGAGACCATGACCAGTATAGGTTGTTCCTGGACCACAGTACTGGTAAGCAGGTACATGAAGTTCAAAGGGGAGTAAATCAATCTATTTATCAACGAGACCATGACAGTATAGGTTGTTCCTGGACCACTGTACTGGTAATCAGGTACATGAAGTTCAAAGGGGAGTAAATCAATCTATTTATCAACGAGACCATGACCAGTATAGGTTGTTCCTGGACCACAGTACTGGTAAGCAGGTACATGAAGTTCAAAGGGGAGTAAATCAATCTATTTATCAACGAGACCATGACCAGTATAGGTTGTTCCTGGACCACTGTACTGGTAAGCAGGTAAATGAAGTTCAAAGGGGAGTAAATCAATCTATTTATCAACGAGACCATGACCAGTATAGGTTGTTCCTGGACCACAGTACTGGTAAGCAGGTACATGAAGTTCAAAGGGGAGTAAATCAATCTATTTATCAACGAGACCATGACCAGTATAGGTTGTTCCTGGACCACAGTACTGGTAAGCAGGTACATGAAGTTCAAAGGGGAGTAAATCAATCACTTTATCAACGAGACCATGACCAGTATAGGTTGTTCCTGGACCACTGTACTGGTAAGCAGGTAAATGAAGTTCAAAGAGGAGTAAATCAATCACTTTATCAACGAGACCATGACCAGTATAGGTTGTTCCTGGTCCACTGTACTGGTAAGCAGGTAAATGAAGTTCAAAGGGGAGTAAATCAATCACTTTATCAACGAGACCATGACCAGTATAGGTTGTTCCTGGACCACTGTACTGGTAAGCAGGTAAATGAAGTTCAAAGGGGAGTAAATCAATCACTTTATCAACGAGACCATGACCAGTATAGGTTGTTCCTGGACCACTGTACTGGTAAGCAGGTACATGAAGTTCAAAGGGGAGTAAATCAATCACTTTATCAACGAGACCATGACCAGTATAGGTTGTTCCTGGACCACTGTACTGGTGAGCAGGTACATGAAGTTCAAAGGGGAGTAAATCAATCACTTTATCAATGAGACCATGACAGTATAGGTTGTTCCTGGACCACAGTACTGGTAAGCAGGTACATGAAGTTCAAAGGGGAGTAAATCAATCACTTTATCAACGAGACCATGACCAGTATAGGTTGTTCCTGGACCACTGTACTGGTAAGCAGGTAAATGAAGTTCAAAGGGGAGTAAATCAATCACTTTATCAACGAGACCATGACCAGTATAGGTTGTTCCTGGACCACTGTACTGGTAAGCAGGTACATGAAGTTCAAAGGGGAGTAAATCAATCTATTTATGAATGAGACCATGACCAGTATAGGTTGTTCCTGGACCACTGTACTGGTAAGCAGGTACATGAAGTTCAAAGGGGAGTAAATCAATCTATTTATCAACGAGACCATGACCAGTATAGGTTGTTCCTGGACCACTGTACTGGTAAGCAGGTACATGAAGTTCAAAGGGGAGTAAATCAATCTATTTATCAACGAGACCATGACCAGTATAGGTTGTTCCTGGACCACTGTACTGGTAAGCAGGTACATGAAGTTCAAAGGGGAGTAAATCAATCTATTTATCAACGAGAACATGACCAGTATAGGTTGTTCCTGGACCACTGTACTGGTAAGCAGGTACATGAAGTTCAAAGGGGAGTAAATCAATCTATTTATCAACGAGACCATGACCAGTATAGGTTGTTCCTGGACCACTGTACTGGTGAAAATCCACAAAAGCAGGTAAATGAAGTTCAAAGGGGAGTAAATCAATCACTTTATCAACGAGACCATGACCAGTATAGGTTGTTCCTGGACAACTGTACTGGTAAGCAGGTACATGAAGTTCAAAGGGGAGTAAATCAATCTATTTATCAACGAGACCATGACCAGTATAGGTTGTTCCTGGACCACTGTACTGGTAAGCAGGTACATGAAGTTCAAAGGGGAGTAAATCAATCTATTTATCAACGAGACCATGACCAGAATAGGTTGTTAGTGGTCCACAGTACTGGTAAGCAGGTAAATGAAGTTCAAAGGGGAGTAAATCAATCACTTTATCAACGAGACCATGACCAGTATAGGTTGTTCCTGGACCACTGTACTGGTAAGCAGGTACATGAAGTTCAAAGGGGAGTAAATCAATCACTTTATCAACGAGACCATGACCAGTATAGGTTGTTCCTGGACCACAGTACTGGTAAGCAGGTACATGAAGTTCAAAGGGGAGTAAATCAATCTATTTATCAACGAGACCATGACCAGTATAGGTTGTTCCTGGACCACAGTACTGGTAAGCAGGTACATGAGGATCAAAAGGGAGTAAATCAATCTATTTATCAACGAGACCATGACCAGTATAGGTTGTTCCTGGACCACAGTACTGGTAAGCAGGTACATGAAGTTCAAAGGGGAGTAAATCAATCTATTTATCAACGAGACCATGACCAGTATAGGTTGTTCTTGGACCACTGTACTGGTAAGCAGGTAAATGAATTTCAAAGGGGAGTAAATCAATCACTTTATCAACGAGACCATGACCAGTATAGGTTGTTCCTGGACCACTGTACTGGTAAGCAGGTAAATGAAGTTCAAAGGGGAGTAAATCAATCACTTTATCAACGAGACCATGACCAGTATAGGTTGTTCCTGGACCACTGTACTGGTAAGCAGGTACATGAAGTTCAAAGGGGAGTAAATCAATCTATTTATCAACGAGACCATGACCAGTATAGGTTGTTCCTGGACCACTGTACTGCTAAGCAGGTAAATGAAGTTCAAAGGGGAGTAAATCAATCACTTTATCAACGAGACCATGACCAGTATAGGTTGTTCCTGGACTTCTGTACTGGTAAGCAGGTAAATGAAGTTCAAAGGGGAGTAAATCAATCACTTTATCAACGAGACCATGACCAGTATAGGTTGTTCCTGGACCACAGTACTGGTAAGCAGGTAAATGAAGTTCAAAGGGGAGTAAATCAATCTATTTATCAACGAGACCATGACCAGTATAGGTTGTTCCTGGACCACTGTCCTGGTAAGCAGGTAAATGAAATTCAAAGGGGAGTAAATCAAGCACTTTATCACCGAGACCATGACCAGTATAGGTTGTTCCTGGACCACTGTACTGGTAAGCAGGTAAATGAAGTTCAAAGGGGAGTAAATCCATCTATTTATCAACGAGACCATGACCAGTACAGGTTGTTCCTGGACCACTGTACTGGTAAGCAGGTAAATGAATTTCAAAGGGGAGTAAATCAATCACTTTATCAACGAGACCATGACCAGTATAAGTTGTTCCTGGACCACAGTACTGGTAGGCAGGTACATGAAGTTCAAAGGGGAGTAAATCAATCTATTTATCAACGAGACCATGACCAGTATAGGTTGTTCCTGGACCACTGTACTGGTGAAAATCCACAAAAGCAGGTAAATGAAGTTCAAAGGGGAGTAAATCAATCACTTTATCAACGAGACCATGACCAGTATAGGTTGTTCCTGGACAACTGTACTGGTAAGCAGGTACATGAAGTTCAAAGGGGAGTAAATCAATCTATTTATCAACGAGACCATGACCAGAATAGGTTGTTAGTGGTCCACAGTACTGGTAAGCAGGTAAATGAAGTTCAAAGGGGAGTAAATCAATCACTTTATCAACGAGACCATGACCAGTATAGGTTGTTCCTGGACCACTGTACTGGTAAGCAGGTACATGAAGTTCAAAGGGGAGTAAATCAATCACTTTATCAACGAGACCATGACCAGTATAGGTTGTTCCTGGACCACAGTACTGGTAAGCAGGTACATGAAGTTCAAAGGGGAGTAAATCAATCTATTTATCAACGAGGCCATGACCAGTATAGGTTGTTCCTGGGCCACTGTACTGGTAAGCAGGTAAATGAAGTTCAAAGGGGAGTAAATCAATCACTTTATCAACGAGACCATGACCAGTATAGGTTGTTCCTGGACAACTGTACTGGTAAGCAGGTACATGAAGTTCAAAGGGGAGTAAATCAATCTATTTATCAACGAGACCATGACCAGTATATGTTGTTCCTGGACCACTGTACTGGTAAGCAGGTACATGAAGTTCAAAGGGGAGTAAATCAATCTATTTATCAACGAGACCATGACCAGAATAGGTTGTTAGTGGTCCACAGTACTGGTAAGCAGGTAAATGAAGTTCAAAGGGGAGTAAATCAATCACTTTATCAACGAGACCATGACCAGTATAGGTTGTTCCTGGACCACTGTACTGGTAAGCAGGTACATGAAGTTCAAAGGGGAGTAAATCAATCACTTTATCAACGAGACCATGACCAGTATAGGTTGTTCCTGGACCACAGTACTGGTAAGCAGGTACATGAAGTTCAAAGGGGAGTAAATCAATCTATTTATCAACGAGACCATGACCAGTATAGGTTGTTCCTGGACCACTGTACTGGTAAGCAGGTACATGAAGTTCAAAGGGGAGTAAATCAATCTATTTATCAACGAGACCATGACCAGTATAGGTTGTTCCTGGACCACTGTACTGGTAAGCAGGTACATGAAGTTCAAAGGGGAGTAAATCAATCTATTTATCAACGAGACCATGACCAGTATAGGTTGTTCCTGGACCACAGTACTGGTAAGCAGGTAAATGAAGTTGAAAGGGGAATAAATCAATCTATTTATCAACGAGACCATGACCAGTATAGGTTGTTCCTGGACCACTGTACTGGTAAGCAGGTACATGAAGTTCAAAGGGGAGTAAATCAATCACTTTATCAACGAGACCATGACCAGTATAGGTTGTTCCTGGACCACAGTACTGGTAAGCAGGTAAATGACGTTCAAAGGGGAGTAAATCAATCTATTTATCAACGAGACCATGACCAGTATAGGTTGTTCCTGGACCACAGTACTGGTAAGCAGGTACATGAAGTTCAAAGGGGAGTAAATCAATCTATTTATCAACGAGACCATGACCAGTATAGGTTGTTCCTGGACCACAGTACTGGTAAGCAGGTACATGAGGATCAAAAGGGAGTAAATCAATCTATTTATCAACGAGACCATGACCAGTATAGGTTGTTCCTGGACCACAGTACTGGTAAGCAGGTACATGAAGTTCAAAGGGGAGTAAATCAATCTATTTATCAACGAGACCATGACCAGTATAGGTTGTTCTTGGACCACTGTACTGGTAAGCAGGTAAATGAATTTCAAAGGGGAGTAAATCAATCACTTTATCAACGAGACCATGACCAGTATAGGTTGTTCCTGGACCACTGTACTGGTAAGCAGGTAAATGAAGTTCAAAGGGGAGTAAATCAATCACTTTATCAACGAGACCATGACCAGTATAGGTTGTTCCTGGACCACTGTACTGGTAAGCAGGTACATGAAGTTCAAAGGGGAGTAAATCAATCTATTTATCAACGAGACCATGACCAGTATAGGTTGTTCCTGGACCACTGTACTGCTAAGCAGGTAAATGAAGTTCAAAGGGGAGTAAATCAATCACTTTATCAACGAGACCATGACCAGTATAGGTTGTTCCTGGACTTCTGTACTGGTAAGCAGGTAAATGAAGTTCAAAGGGGAGTAAATCAATCACTTTATCAACGAGACCATGACCAGTATAGGTTGTTCCTGGACCACAGTACTGGTAAGCAGGTAAATGAAGTTCAAAGGGGAGTAAATCAATCTATTTATCAACGAGACCATGACCAGTATAGGTTGTTCCTGGACCACTGTCCTGGTAAGCAGGTAAATGAAATTCAAAGGGGAGTAAATCAAGCACTTTATCACCGAGACCATGACCAGTATAGGTTGTTCCTGGACCACTGTACTGGTAAGCAGGTAAATGAAGTTCAAAGGGGAGTAAATCCATCTATTTATCAACGAGACCATGACCAGTACAGGTTGTTCCTGGACCACTGTACTGGTAAGCAGGTAAATGAATTTCAAAGGGGAGTAAATCAATCACTTTATCAACGAGACCATGACCAGTATAAGTTGTTCCTGGACCACAGTACTGGTAGGCAGGTACATGAAGTTCAAAGGGGAGTAAATCAATCTATTTATCAACGAGACCATGACCAGTATAGGTTGTTCCTGGACCACTGTACTGGTAAGCAGGTACATGAAGTTCAAAGGGGAGTAAATCAATCTATTTATCAACGAGACCATGACCAGTATAGGTTGTTCCTGGACCACTGTACTGGTAAGCAGGTACATGAAGTTCAAAGGGGAGTAAATCAATCTATTTATCAACGAGACCATGACCAGTATAGGTTGTTCCTGGACCACAGTACTGGTAAGCAGGTAAATGAAGTTGAAAGGGGAATAAATCAATCTATTTATCAACGAGACCATGACCAGTATAGGTTGTTCCTGGACCACTGTACTGGTAAGCAGGTACATGAAGTTCAAAGGGGAGTAAATCAATCACTTTATCAACGAGACCATGACCAGTATAGGTTGTTCCTGGACCACAGTACTGGTAAGCAGGTAAATGACGTTCAAAGGGGAGTAAATCAATCTATTTATCAACGAGACCATGACCAGTGTAGGTTGTTCCTGGACCACAGTACTGGTAAGCAGGTACATGAAGTTCAAAGGGGAGTAAATCAATCTATTTATCAACGAGACCATGACCAGTATAGGTTGTTCCTGGACCACAGTACTGGTAAGCAGGTACATGAAGTTCAAAGGGGAGTAAATCAATCTATTTATCAACGAGACCATGACCAGTATAGGTTTTTCCTGGACCACAGTACTGGTAAGCAGGTACATGAAATTCAAAGGGGAGTAAATCAATCTATTTATCAACGAGGCCATGACCAGTATAGGTTGTTCCTGGGCCACTGTACTGGTAAGCAGGTAAATGAAGTTCAAAGGGGAGTAAATCAATCACTTTATCAACGAGACCATGACCAGTATAGGTTGTTCCTGGACCACTGTACTGGTAAGCAGGTAAATGAAGTTCAAAGGGGAGTAAATCAATCACTTTATCAACGAGACCATGACCAGTATAGGTTGTTCCTGGACCACTGTACTGGTAAGCAGGTACATGAAGTTCAAAGGGGAGTAAATCAATCTATTTATCAACGAGACCATGACCAGTATAGGTTGTTCCTGGACCACTGTACTGGTAAGCAGGTACATGAAGTTCAAAGGGGAGTAAATCAATCACTTTATCAACGAGACCCATGACCAGTATAGGTTGTACCTGGACCACTGTACTGGTAAGCGGGTAAATGAAGTTCAAAGGGGAGTAAATCAATCACTTTATCAACGAGACCATGACCAGTGTAGGTTGTTCCTGGACCACAGTACTGGTAAGCAGGTACATGAAGTTCAAAGGGGAGTAAATCAATCTATTTATCAACGAGACCATGACCAGTATAGGTTGTTCCTGGTCCACAGTACTGGTAAGCAGGTACATGAAGTTCAAAGGGGAGTAAATCAATCTATTTATCAACGAGACCATGACCAGTATAGGTTGTTCCTGGACCACAGTACTGGTAAGCAGGTACATGAAGTTCAAAGGGGAGTAAATCAATCTATTTATCAACGAGACCATGACCAGTATAGGTTGTTCCTGGACCACAGTACTGGTAAGCAGGTAAATGAAGTTAAAAGGGAGTAAATCAATCTATTTATCAACGAGACCATGACCAGTATAGGTTGTTCCTGGACCACAGTACTGGAAAGCAGGTACATGAAGTTCAAAGGGGAGTAAATCAATCTATTTATCAACGAGACCATGACCAGTATAGGTTGTTCCTGGACCACAGTACTGGTAAGCAGGTACATGAAGTTCAAAGGGGAGTAAATCAATCTATGTATCAACGAGACCATGACCAGTATAGGTTGTTCCTGGACCACAGTACTGGTAAGCAGGTACATGAAGTTCAAAGGGGAGTAAATCTATCTATTTATCAACGAGACCGTGACCAGTATAGGTTGTTCCTGGACCACAGTACTGGTAAGCAGGTACATGAAGTTCAAAGGGGAATAAATCAATCTATTTATCAACGAGACCATGACCAGTATAGGTTGTTCCTGGACCACTGTACTGGTAAGCAGGTAAATGAAGTTCAAAGCTGAGTAAATCAATCACTTTATCAACGAGACCATGACCAGTATAGGGTGTTCCTGGACCACAGTACTGGTAAGCAGGTAAATGAAGTTCAAAGGGGAGTAAATCAATCACTTTATCAATGAGACCATGACCAGTATAGGTTGTTCCTGGACCATTGTACTGGTAAGCAGGTACATGAAGTTCAAAGGGGAGTTAATCAATCTATTTATCAACGAGACCATGACCAGTATAGGTTGTTCCTGGACCACTGTACTGGTAAGCAGGTAAATGAAGTTCCAAGGGGAGTAAATCAATCACTTTATCAACGAGACCATGACCAGTATAGGTTGTTCCTGGACCACTGTACTGGTAAGCAGGTAAATGAAGTTCAAAGGGGAGTAAATCAATCACTTTATCAACGAGACCATGACCAGTATAGGTTGTTCCTGGACCACTGTACTGGTAAGCAGGTAAATGAAGTTCAAAGGGGAGTAAATCAATCACTTTATCAACGAGACCATGACCAGTATAGGTTGTTCCTGGACCACTGTACTGGTAAGCAGGTACATGAAATTCAAAGGGGAGTTAATCAATCTATTTATCAACGAGACCATGACCAGTATAGGTTGTTCCTGGACCACTGTACTGGTAAGCAGGTAAATGAAGTTCAAAGGGGAGTAAATCAATCACTTTATCAACGAGACCATGACCAGTATAGGTTGTTCCTGGACCACTGTACTGGTAAGCAGGTAAATGAAATTCAAAGGGGAGTAAATCAATCACTTTATCAACGAGACCATGACCAGTATAGGTTGTTCCTGGACCACAGTACTGGTAAGCAGGTACATGAAGTTCAAAGGGGAGTAAATGAATCTATTTATCAACGAGACCATGACCAGTATAGGTTGTTCCTGGACCACTGTACTGGTAAGCAGGTACATGAAGTTCAAAGGGGAGTAAATCAATCACTTTATCAACGAGACCATGACCAGTATAGGTTGTTCCTGGACCACTGTACTGGTAAGCAGGTACATGAAGTTCAAAGGGGAGTAAATCAATCTATTTATCAACGAGACCATGACCAGTATAGGTTGTTCCTGGACCACAGTACTGGTAAGCAGGTACATGAAGTTCAAAGGGGAGTAAATCAATCTATTTATCAACGAGACCATGACAGTATAGGTTGTTCCTGGACCACTGTACTGGTAATCAGGTACATGAAGTTCAAAGAGGAGTAAATCAATCTATTTATCAACGAGACCATGACCAGTATAGGTTGTTCCTGGACCACAGTACTGGTAAGCAGGTACATGAAGTTCAAAGGGGAGTAAATCAATCTATTTATCAACGAGACCATGACCAGTATAGGTTGTTCCTGGACCACAGTACTGGTAAGCAGGTACATGAAGTTCAAAGGGGAGTAAATCAAGCACTTTATCAACGAGACCATGACAAGTATAGGTTGTTCCTGGACCACAGTACTGGTAAGCAGGTACATGAAATTCAAAGGGGAGTAAATCAAGCACTTTATCAACGAGACCATGACCAGTATAGGTTGTTCCTGGACCACAGTACTGGTAAGCAGGTACATGAAGTTCAAAGGGGAGTAAATCAATCTATTTATCAACGAGACCATGACCAGTATAGGTTGTTCCTGGACCACAGTACTGGTAAGCAGGTACATGAAGTTCAAAGGGGAGTAAATCAATCACTTTATCAACGAGACCATGACCAGTATAGGTTGTTCCTGGACCACTGTACTGGTAAGCAGGTACATGAAGTTCAAAGGGGAGTAAATCAATCTATTTATCAACAAGACCATGACCAGTATAGGTTGTTCCTGGACCACAGTACTGGTAAGCAGGTACATGAAGTTCAAAGGGGCGTAAATCAATCACTTTATCAACGAGACCATGACCAGTATAGGTTGTTCCTGGACCACAGTACTGGTAAGCAGGTACATGAAGTTCAAAGGGGAGTAAATCAATCACTTTATCAACGAGACCATGACCAGTATAGGTTGTTCCTGGACCACTGTACTGGTAAGCAGGTAAATGAAGTTCAAAGGGGAGTAAATCAATCTATTTATCAACGAGACCATGACCAGTATAGGTTGTTCCTGGACCACAGTACTGGTAAGCAGGTACATGAAGTTCAAAGGGGAGTAAATCAATCTATTTATCAACGAGACCATGACCAGTATAGGTTGTTCCTGGACCACAGTACTGGTAAGCAGGTACATGAAGTTCAAAGGGGAGTAAATCAATCACTTTATCAACGAGACCATGACCAGTATAGGTTGTTCCTGGACCACTGTACTGGTAAGCAGGTAAATGAAGTTCAAAGGGGAGTAAATCAATCACTTTATCTACGAGACCATGACCAGTATAGGTTGTTCCTGGTCCACTGTACTGGTAAGCAGGTAAATGAAGTTCAAAGGGGAGTAAATCAATCACTTTATCAACGAGACCATGACCAGTATAGGTTGTTCCTGGACCACTGTACTGGTAAGCAGGTACATGAAGTTCAAAGGGGAGTAAATCAATCACTTTATCAACGAGACCATGACCAGTATAGGTTGTTCCTGGACCACTGTACTGGTGAGCAGGTACATGAAGTTCAAAGGGGAGTAAATCAATCACTTTATCAATGAGACCATGACAGTATAGGTTGTTCCTGGACCACAGTACTGGTAAGCAGGTACATGAAGTTCAAAGGGGAGTAAATCAATCACTTTATCAACGAGACCATGACCAGTATTGGTTGTTCCTGGACCACTGTACTGGTAAGCAGGTAAATGAAGTTCAAAGGGGAGTAAATCAATCACTTTATCAACGAGACCATGACCAGTATAGGTTGTTCCTGGACCACTGTACTGGTAAGCAGGTACATGAAGTTCAAAGGGGAGTAAATCAATCTATTTATCAATGAGACCATGACCAGTATAGGTTGTTCCTGGACCACTGTACTGGTAAGCAGGTACATGAAGTTCAAAGGGGAGTAAATCAATCTATTTATCAACGAGACCATGACCAGTATAGGTTGTTCCTGGACCACTGGACTGGTAAGCAGGTACATGAAGTTCAAAGGGGAGTAAATCAATCACTTTATCAACGAGACCATGACCAGTGTAGGTTGTTCCTGGACCACTGTACTGGTAAGCAGTTACATGAAGTTCAAGGGGGAGTAAATCAATCTATTTATCAACGAGACCATGACCAGTATAGGTTGTTCCTGGACCACAGTACTGGTAAGCAGGTACATGAAGTTCAAAGGGGAGTAAATCAATCTATTTATCAACGAGACCATGACCAGTATAGGTTGTTCCTGGACCACTGTACTGGTGAGCAGGTACATGAAGTTCAAAGGGGAGTAAATCAATCACTTTATCAACGAGACCATGACCAGTATAGGTTGTTCCTGGACCACAGTACTGGTAAGCAGGTACATGAAGTTCAAAGGGGAGTAAATCAATCACTTTATCAACGAGACCATGACCAGTATAGGTTGTTCCTGGACCACTGTACTGGTAAGCTGGTAAATGAAGTTCAAAGGGGAGTAAATCAATCACTTTATCAACGAGACCATGACCAGTATAGGTTGTTCCTGGACCACTGTACTGGTAAGCAGGTACATGAAGTTCAAAGGGGAGTAAATCAATCTATTTATCAACGAGACCATGACCAGTATAGGTTGTTCCTGGACCACTGTACTGGTAAGCAGGTACATGAAGTTCAAAGGGGAGTAAATCAATCTATTTATCAACGAGAACATGACCAGTATAGGTTGTTCCTGGACCACTGTACTGGTAAGCAGGTACATGAAGTTCAAAGGGGAGTAAATCAATCTATTTATCAACGAGACCATGACCAGTATAGGTTGTTCCTGGACCACTGTACTGGTGAAAATCCACAAAAGCAGGTAAATGAAGTTCAAAGGGGAGTAAATCAATCACTTTATCAACGAGACCATGACCAGTATAGGTTGTTCCTGGACAACTGTACTGGTAAGCAGGTACATGAAGTTCAAAGGGGAGTAAATCAATCTATTTATCAACGAGACCATGACCAGTATAGGTTGTTCCTGGACCACTGTACTGGTAAGCAGGTACATGAAGTTCAAAGGGGAGTAAATCAATCTATTTATCAACGAGACCATGACCAGAATAGGTTGTTAGTGGTCCACAGTACTGGTAAGCAGGTAAATGAAGTTCAAAGGGGAGTAAATCAATCACTTTATCAACGAGACCATGACCAGTATAGGTTGTTCCTGGACCACTGTACTGGTAAGCAGGTACATGAAGTTCAAAGGGGAGTAAATCAATCACTTTATCAATGAGACCATGACCAGTATAGGTTGTTCCTGGACCACAGTACTGGTAAGCAGGTACATGAAGTTCAAAGGGGAGTAAATCAATCTATTTATCAACGAGACCATGACCAGTATAGGTTGTTCCTGGACCACAGTACTGGTAAGCAGGTATATGAGGATCAAAAGGGAGTAAATCAATCTATTTATCAACGAGACCATGACCAGTATAGGTTGTTCCTGGACCACAGTACTGGTAAGCAGGTACATGAAGTTCAAAGGGGAGTAAATCAATCTATTTATCAACGAGACCATGACCAGTATAGGTTGTTCTTGGACCACTGTACTGGTAAGCAGGTAAATGAATTTCAAAGGGGAGTAAATCAATCACTTTATCAACGAGACCATGACCAGTATAGGTTGTTCCTGGACCACTGTACTGGTAAGCAGGTAAATGAAGTTCAAAGGGGAGTAAATCAATCACTTTATCAACGAGACCATGACCAGTATAGGTTGTTCCTGGACCACTGTACTGGTAAGCAGGTACATGAAGTTCAAAGGGGAGTAAATCAATCTATTTATCAACGAGACCATGACCAGTATAGGTTGTTCCTGGACCACTGTACTGCTAAGCAGGTAAATGAAGTTCAAAGGGGAGTAAATCAATCACTTTATCAACGAGACCATGACCAGTATAGGTTGTTCCTGGACTTCTGTACTGGTAAGCAGGTAAATGAAGTTCAAAGGGGAGTAAATCAATCACTTTATCAACGAGACCATGACCAGTATAGGTTGTTCCTGGACCACAGTACTGGTAAGCAAGTAAATGAAGTTCAAAGGGGAGTAAATCAATCTATATATCAACGAGACCATGACCAGTATAGGTTGTTCCTGGACCACTGTCCTGGTAAGCAGGTAAATGAAATTCAAAGGGGAGTAAATCAAGCACTTTATCACCGAGACCATGACCAGTATAGGTTGTTCCTGGACCACTGTACTGGTAAGCAGGTAAATGAAGTTCAAAGGGGAGCAAATCCATCTATTTATCAACGAGACCATGACCAGTACAGGTTGTTCCTGGACCACTGTACTGGTAAGCAGGTAAATGAATTTCAAAGGGGAGTAAATCAATCACTTTATCAACGAGACCATGACCAGTATAAGTTGTTCCTGGACCACAGTACTGGTAGGCAGGTACATGAAGTTCAAAGGGGAGTAAATCAATCTATTTATCAACGAGACCATGACCAGTATAGGTTGTTCCTGGACCACTGTACTGGTAAGCAGGTACATGAAGTTCAAAGGGGAGTAAATCAATCTATTTATCAACGAGACCATGACCAGTATAGGTTGTTCCTGGACCACTGTACTGGTAAGCAGGTACATGAAGTTCAAAGGGGAGTAAATCAATCTATTTATCAACGAGACCATGACCAGTATAGGTTGTTCCTGGACCACAGTACTGGTAAGCAGGTAAATGAAGTTGAAAGGGGAATAAATCAATCTATTTATCAACGAGACCATGACCAGTATAGGTTGTTCCTGGACCACTGTACTGGTAAGCAGGTACATGAAGTTCAAAGGGGAGTAAATCAATCACTTTATCAACGAGACCATGACCAGTATAGGTTGTTCCTGGACCACAGTACTGGTAAGCAGGTAAATGACGTTCAAAGGGGAGTAAATCAATCTATTTATCAACGAGACCATGACCAGTGTAGGTTGTTCCTGGACCACAGTACTGGTAAGCAGGTACATGAAGTTCAAAGGGGAGTAAATCAATCTATTTATCAACGAGACCATGACCAGTATAGGTTGTTCCTGGACCACAGTACTGGTAAGCAGGTACATGAAGTTCAAAGGGGAGTAAATCAATCTATTTATCAACGAGACCATGACCAGTATAGGTTTTTCCTGGACCACAGTACTGGTAAGCAGGTACATGAAATTCAAAGGGGAGTAAATCAATCTATTTATCAACGAGGCCATGACCAGTATAGGTTGTTCCTGGGCCACTGTACTGGTAAGCAGGTAAATGAAGTTCAAAGGGGAGTAAATCAATCACTTTATCAACGAGACCATGACCAGTATAGGTTGTTCCTGGACCACTGTACTGGTAAGCAGGTAAATGAAGTTCAAAGGGGAGTAAATCAATCACTTTATCAACGAGACCATGACCAGTATAGGTTGTTCCTGGACCACTGTACTGGTAAGCAGGTACATGAAGTTCAAAGGGGAGTAAATCAATCTATTTATCAACGAGACCATGACCAGTATAGGTTGTTCCTGGACCACTGTACTGGTAAGCAGGTACATGAAGTTCAAAGGGGAGTAAATCAATCACTTTATCAACGAGACCCATGACCAGTATAGGTTGTACCTGGACCACTGTACTGGTAAGCGGGTAAATGAAGTTCAAAGGGGAGTAAATCAATCACTTTATCAACGAGACCATGACCAGTGTAGGTTGTTCCTGGACCACAGTACTGGTAAGCAGGTACATGAAGTTCAAAGGGGAGTAAATCAATCTATTTATCAACGAGACCATGACCAGTATAGGTTGTTCCTGGTCCACAGTACTGGTAAGCAGGTACATGAAGTTCAAAGGGGAGTAAATCAATCTATTTATCAACGAGACCATGACCAGTATAGGTTGTTCCTGGACCACAGTACTGGTAAGCAGGTACATGAAGTTCAAAGGGGAGTAAATCAATCTATTTATCAACGAGACCATGACCAGTATAGGTTGTTCCTGGACCACAGTACTGGTAAGCAGGTAAATGAAGTTAAAAGGGAGTAAATCAATCTATTTATCAACGAGACCATGACCAGTATAGGTTGTTCCTGGACCACAGTACTGGAAAGCAGGTACATGAAGTTCAAAGGGGAGTAAATCAATCTATTTATCAACGAGACCATGACCAGTATAGGTTCTTCCTGGACCACAGTACTGGTAAGCAGGTACATGAAGTTCAAAGGGGAGTAAATCAATCTATGTATCAACGAGACCATGACCAGTATAGGTTGTTCCTGGACCACAGTACTGGTAAGCAGGTACATGAAGTTCAAAGGGGAGTAAATCTATCTATTTATCAACGAGACCGTGACCAGTATAGGTTGTTCCTGGACCACAGTACTGGTAAGCAGGTACATGAAGTTCAAAGGGGAATAAATCAATCTATTTATCAACGAGACCATGACCAGTATAGGTTGTTCCTGGACCACTGTACTGGTAAGCAGGTAAATGAAGTTCAAAGCTGAGTAAATCAATCACTTTATCAACGAGACCATGACCAGTATAGGGTGTTCCTGGACCACAGTACTGGTAAGCAGGTAAATGAAGTTCAAAGGGGAGTAAATCAATCACTTTATCAATGAGACCATGACCAGTATAGGTTGTTCCTGGACCATTGTACTGGTAAGCAGGTGAATGAAGTTCAAAGGGGAGTAAATCAATCACTTTATCAACGAGACCATGACCAGTATAGGTTGTTCCTGGACCACTGTACTGGTAAGCAGGTACATGAAGTTCAAAGGGGAGTTAATCAATCTATTTATCAACGAGACCATGACCAGTATAGGTTGTTCCTGGACCACTGTACTGGTAAGCAGGTAAATGAAGTTCAAAGGGGAGTAAATCAATCACTTTATCAACGAGACCATGACCAGTATAGGTTGTTCCTGGACCACTGTACTGGTAAGCAGGTAAATGAGGTTCAAAGGGGAGTAAATCAATCACTTTATCAACGAGACCATGACCAGTATAGGTTGTTCCTGGACGACTGTACTGGTAAGCAGGTAAATGAAGTTCAAAGGGGAGTAAATCAATCACTTTATCAACGAGACCATGACCAGTATAGGTTGTTCCTGGACCACTGTACTGGTAAGCAGGTACATGAAATTCAAAGGGGAGTTAATCAATCTATTTATCAACGAGACCATGACCAGTATAGGTTGTTCCTGGACCACTGTACTGGTAAGCAGGTAAATGAAGTTCAAAGGGGAGTAAATCAATCACTTTATCAACGAGACCATGACCAGTATAGGTTGTTCCTGGACCACTGTACTGGTAAGCAGGTAAATGAAAGTCAAAGGGGAGTAAATCAATCACTTTATCAACGAGACCATGACCAGTATAGGTTGTTCCTGGACCACAGTACTGGTAAGCAGGTACATGAAGTTCAAAGGGGAGTAAATGAATCTATTTATCAACGAGACCATGACCTGTATAGGTTGTTCCTGGACCACTGTACTGGTAAGCAGGTACATGAAGTTCAAAGGGGTGTAAATCAATCACTTTATCAACAAGAACCATGACCAGTATAGGTTGTTCCAGGACCACTGTACTGGTAAGCAGGTAAATGAAGTTCAAAGGGGAGTAAATCAATCACTTTATCAACGAGACCATGACCAGTATAGGTTGTTCCTGGACCACTGTACTGGTAAGCAGGTACATGAAGTTCAAAGGGGAGTAAATCAATCTATTTATCAACGAGACCATGACCAGTATAGGTTGTTCCTGGACCACTGTACTGGTAAGCAGGTACATGAAATTCAAAGGGGAGTAAATCAATCACTTTATCAACGAGACCCATGACCAGTATAGGTTGTACCTGGACCACTGTACTGGTAAGCAGGTAAATGAAGTTCAAAGGGGAGTAAATCAATCACTTTATCAACGAGACCATGACCAGTATAGGTTGTTCCTGGACCACAGTACTGGTAAGCAGGTACATGAAGTTCAAAGGGGAGTAAATCAATCTATTTATCAACGAGACCATGACCAGTATAGGTTGTTCCTGGTCCACAGTACTGGTAAGCAGGTACATGAAGTTCAAAGGGGAGTAAATCAATCACTTTATCAACGAGACCATGACCAGTATAGGTTGTTCCTGGACCACAGTACTGGTAAGCAGGTAAATGAAGTTCAAAGGGGAGTAAATCAATCACTTTATCAATGAGACCATGACCAGTATAGGTTGTTCCTGGACCATTGTACTGGTAAGCAGGTAAATGAAGTTCAAAGGGGAGTAAATCAATCACTTTATCAACGAGACCATGACCAGTATAGGTTGTTCCTGGACCACTGTACTGGTAAGCAGGTACATGAAGTTCAAAGGGGAGTTAATCAATCTATTTATCAACGAGACAATGACCAGTATAGGTTGTTCCTGGACCATTGTACTGGTAAGCAGGTACATGAAGTTCAAAGGGGAGTAAATCAATCACTTTATCAACGAGACCATGACCAGTATAGGTTGTTCCTGGACCACTGTACTGGTAAGCAGGTACATGAAGTTCAAAGGGGAGTAAATCAATCACTTTATCAACGAGACCATGACCAGTATAGGTTGTTCCTGGACCACAGTACTGGTAAGCAGGTACATGAAGTTCAAAGGGGAGTAAATCAATCTATTTATCAACGAGACCATGACCAGTATAGGTTGTTCCTGGACCACAGTACTGGTAAGCAGGTACATGAGGTTCAAAGGGGAGTAAATCAATCTATTTATCAACGAGACCATGACCAGTATAGGATGTTCCTGGACCACTGTACTGGTAAGCAGGTACATGAGGTTCAAAGGGGAGTAAATCAATCACTTTATCAACGAGACCATGACCAGTATAGGTTGTTCCTGGACCACTGTACTGGTAAGCAGGTACATGAAGTTCAAAGGGGAGTAAATCAATCTATTTATCAACGAGACCATGACCAGTATAGGTTGTTCCTGGACCACAGTACTGGTAAGCAGGTACATGAGGTTCAAACGGGAGTAAATCAATTACTTTATCAACGAGACCATGACCAGTATAGGTTGTTCCTGGACCACTGTACTGGTAAGCAGGTACATGAAGTTCAAAGGGGAGTAAATCAATCTATTTATCAACGAGACCATGACCAGTATAGGTTGTTCCTGGACCACAGTACTGGTAAGCAGGTACATGAAGTTCAAAGGGGAGTAAATCAATCTATTTATCAACGAGACCATGACAGTATAGGTTGTTCCTGGACAACTGTACTGGTAATCAGGTACATGAAGTTCAAAGGGGAGTAAATCAATCTATTTATCAACGAGACCATGACCAGTATAGGTTGTTCCTGGACCACAGTACTGGTAAGCAGGTACATGAAGTTCAAAGGGGAGTAAATCAATCTATTTATCAACGAGACCATGACCAGTATAGGTTGTTCCTGGACCACTGTACTGGTAAGCAGGTAAATGAAGTTCAAAGGGGAGTAAATCAATCTATTTATCAACGAGACCATGACCAGTATAGGTTGTTCCTGGACCACAGTACTGGTAAGCAGGTACATGAAGTTCAAAGGGGAGTAAATCAATCTATTTATCAACGAGACCATGACCAGTATAGGTTGTTCCTGGACCACAGTACTGGTAAGCAGGTACATGAAGTTCAAAGGGGAGTAAATCAATCACTTTATCAACGAGACCATGACCAGTATAGGTTGTTCCTGGACCACTGTACTGGTAAGCAGGTAAATGAAGTTCAAAGAGAAGTAAATCAATCACTTTATCAACGAGACCATGACCAGTATAGGTTGTTCCTGGTCCACTGTACTGGTAAGCAGGTAAATGAAGTTCAAAGGGGAGTAAATCAATCACTTTATCAACGAGACCATGACCAGTATAGGTTGTTCCTGGACCACTGTACTGGTAAGCAGGTAAATGAAGTTCAATGGGGAGTAAATCAATCACTTTATCAACGAGACCATGACCAGTATAGGTTGTTCCTGGACCACTGTACTGGTAAGCAGGTACATGAAGTTCAAAGGGGAGTAAATCAATCACTTTATCAACGAGACCATGACCAGTATAGGTTGTTCCTGGACCACTGTACTGGTGAGCAGGTACATGAAGTTCAAAGGGGAGTAAATCAATCACTTTATCAATGAGACCATGACAGTATAGGTTGTTCCTGGACCACAGTACTGGTAAGCAGGTACATGAAGTTCAAAGGGGAGTAAATCAATCACTTTATCAACGAGACCATGACCAGTATAGGTTGTTCCTGGACCACTGTACTGGTAAGCAGGTAAATGAAGTTCAAAGGGGAGTAAATCAATCACTTTATCAACGAGACCATGACCAGTATAGGTTGTTCCTGGACCACTGTACTGGTAAGCAGGTACATGAAGTTCAAAGGGGAGTAAATCAATCTATTTATGAATGAGACCATGACCAGTATAGGTTGTTCCTGGACCACTGTACTGGTAAGCAGGTACATGAAGTTCAAAGGGGAGTAAATCAATCTATTTATCAACGAGACCATGACCAGTATAGGTTGTTCCTGGACCACTGTACTGGTAAGCAGGTACATGAAGTTCAAAGGGGAGTAAATCAATCTATTTATCAACGAGACCATGACCAGTATAGGTTGTTCCTGGACCACTGTACTGGTAAGCAGGTACATGAAGTTCAAAGGGGAGTAAATCAATCTATTTATCAACGAGAACATGACCAGTATAGGTTGTTCCTGGACCACTGTACTGGTAAGCAGGTACATGAAGTTCAAAGGGGAGTAAATCAATCTATTTATCAACGAGACCATGACCAGTATAGGTTGTTCCTGGACCACTGTACTGGTGAAAATCCACAAAAGCAGGTAAATGAAGTTCAAAGGGGAGTAAATCAATCACTTTATCAACGAGACCATGACCAGTATAGGTTGTTCCTGGACAACTGTACTGGTAAGCAGGTACATGAAGTTCAAAGGGGAGTAAATCAATCTATTTATCAACGAGACCATGACCAGTATAGGTTGTTCCTGGACCACTGTACTGGTAAGCAGGTACATGAAGTTCAAAGGGGAGTAAATCAATCTATTTATCAACGAGACCATGACCAGAATAGGTTGTTAGTGGTCCACAGTACTGGTAAGCAGGTAAATGAAGTTCAAAGGGGAGTAAATCAATCACTTTATCAACGAGACCATGACCAGTATAGGTTGTTCCTGGCCCACTGTACTGGTAAGCAGGTACATGAAGTTCAAAGGGGAGTAAATCAATCACTTTATCAACGAGACCATGACCAGTATAGGTTGTTCCTGGACCACAGTACTGGTAAGCAGGTACATGAAGTTCAAAGGGGAGTAAATCAATCTATTTATCAACGAGACCATGACCAGTATAGGTTGTTCCTGGACCACAGTACTGGTAAGCAGGTACATGAGGATCAAAAGGGAGTAAATCAATCTATTTATCAACGAGACCATGACCAGTATAGGTTGTTCCTGGACCACAGTACTGGTAAGCAGGTACATGAAGTTCAAAGGGGAGTTAATCAATCTATTTATCAACGAGACCATGACCAGTATAGGTTGTTCTTGGACCACTGTACTGGTAAGCAGGTAAATGAATTTCAAAGGGGAGTAAATCAATCACTTTATCAACGAGACCATGACCAGTATAGGTTGTTCCTGGACCACTGTACTGGTAAGCAGGTAAATGAAGTTCAAAGGGGAGTAAATCAATCACTTTATCAACGAGACCATGACCAGTATAGGTTGTTCCTGGACCACTGTACTGGTAAGCAGGTAAATGAAGTTCAAAGGGGAGTAAATCCATCTATTTATCAACGAGACCATGACCAGTACAGGTTGTTCCTGGACCACTGTACTGGTAAGCAGGTAAATGAATTTCAAAGGGGAGTAAATCAATCACTTTATCAACGAGACCATGACCAGTATAAGTTGTTCCTGGACCACAGTACTGGTAGGCAGGTACATGAAGTTCAAAGGGGAGTAAATCAATCTATTTATCAACGAGACCATGACCAGTATAGGTTGTTCCTGGACCACTGTACTGGTAAGCAGGTACATGAAGTTCAAAGGGGAGTAAATCAATCTATTTATTAACGAGACCATGACCAGTATAGGTTGTTCCTGGACCACTGTACTGGTAAGCAGGTACATGAAGTTCAAAGGGGAGTAAATCAATCTATTTATCAACGAGACCATGACCAGTATGGGTTGTTCCTGGACCACAGTACTGGTAAGCAGGTAAATGAAGTTGAAAGGGGAATAAATCAATCTATTTATCAACGAGACCATGACCAGTATAGGTTGTTCCTGGACCACTGTACTGGTAAGCAGGTACATGAAGTTCAAAGGGGAGTAAATCAATCACTTTATCAACGAGACCATGACCAGTATAGGTTGTTCCTGGACCACAGTACTGGTAAGCAGGTAAATGACGTTCAAAGGGGAGTAAATCAAACTATTTATCAACGAGACCATGACCAGTGTAGGTTGTTCCTGGACCACTGTACTGGTAAGCAGGTACATGAAGTTCAAAGGGGAGTAAATCAATCTATTTATCAACGAGACCATGACCAGTATAGGTTGTTCCTGGACCACAGTACTGGTAAGCAGGTACATGAAGTTCAAAGGGGAGTAAATCAATCTATTTATCAACGAGACCATGACCAGTATAGGTTTTTCCTGGACCACAGTACTGGTAAGCAGGTACATGAAATTCAAAGGGGAGTAAATCAATCTATTTATCAACGAGGCCATGACCAGTATAGGTTGTTCCTGGGCCACTGTACTGGTAAGCAGGTAAATGAAGTTCAAAGGGGAGTAAATCAATCACTTTATCAACGAGACCATGACCAGTATAGGTTGTTCCTGGACCACTGTACTGGTAAGCAGGTAAATGAAGTTCAAAGGGGAGTAAATCAATCACTTTATCAACGAGACCATGACCAGTATAGGTTGTTCCTGGACCACTGTACTGGTAAGCAGGTACATGAAGTTCAAAGGGGAGTAAATCAATCTATTTATCAACGAGACCATGACCAGTATAGGTTGTTCCTGGACCACTGTACTGGTAAGCAGGTACATGAAGTTCAAAGGGGAGTAAATCAATCACTTTATCAACGAGACCCATGACCAGTATAGGTTGTACCTGGACCACTGTACTGGTAAGCGGGTAAATGAAGTTCAAAGGGGAGTAAATCAATCACTTTATCAACGAGACCATGACCAGTGTAGGTTGTTCCTGGACCACAGTACTGGTAAGCAGGTACATGAAGTTCAAAGGGGAGTAAATCAATCTATTTATCAACGAGACCATGACCAGTATAGGTTGTTCCTGGTCCACAGTACTGGTAAGCAGGTACATGAAGTTCAAAGGGGAGTAAATCAATCTATTTATCAACGAGACCATGACCAGTATAGGTTGTTCCTGGACCACAGTACTGGTAAGCAGGTACATGAAGTTCAAAGGGGAGTAAATCAATCTATTTATCAACGAGACCATGACCAGTATAGGTTGTTCCTGGACCACAGTACTGGTAAGCAGGTAAATGAAGTTAAAAGGGAGTAAATCAATCTATTTATCAACGAGACCATGACCAGTATAGGTTGTTCCTGGACCACAGTACTGGAAAGCAGGTACATGAAGTTCAAAGGGGAGTAAATCAATCTATTTATCAACGAGACCATGACCAGTATAGGTTGTTCCTGGACCACAGTACTGGTAAGCAGGTACATGAAGTTCAAAGGGGAGTAAATCAATCTATGTATCAACGAGACCATGACCAGTATAGGTTGTTCCTGGACCACAGTACTGGTAAGCAGGTACATGAAGTTCAAAGGGGAGTAAATCTATCTATTTATCAACGAGACCGTGACCAGTATAGGTTGTTCCTGGACCACAGTACTGGTAAGCAGGTACATGAAGTTCAAAGGGGAATAAATCAATCTATTTATCAACGAGACCATGACCAGTATAGGTTGTTCCTGGACCACTGTACTGGTAAGCAGGTAAATGAAGTTCAAAGCTGAGTAAATCAATCACTTTATCAACGAGACCATGACCAGTATAGGGTGTTCCTGGACCACAGTACTGGTAAGCAGGTAAATGAAGTTCAAAGGGGAGTAAATCAATCACTTTATCAATGAGACCATGACCAGTATAGGTTGTTCCTGGACCATTGTACTGGTAAGCAGGTACATGAAGTTCAAAGGGGAGTTAATCAATCTATTTATCAACGAGACCATGACCAGTATAGGTTGTTCCTGGACCACTGTACTGGTAAGCAGGTAAATGAAGTTCAAAGGGGAGTAAATCAATCACTTTATCAACGAGACCATGACCAGTATAGGTTGTTCCTGGACCACTGTACTGGTAAGCAGGTAAATGAAGTTCAAAGGGGAGTAAATCAATCACTTTATCAACGAGACCATGACCAGTATAGGTTGTTCCTGGACCACTGTACTGGTAAGCAGGTAAATGAAGTTCAAAGGGGAGTAAATCAATCACTTTATCAACGAGACCATGACCAGTATAGGTTGTTCCTGGACCACTGTACTGGTAAGCAGGTACATGAAATTCAAAGGGGAGTTAATCAATCTATTTATCAACGAGACCATGACCAGTATAGGTTGTTCCTGGACCACTGTACTGGTAAGCAGGTAAATGAAGTTCAAAGGGGAGTAAATCAATCACTTTATCAACGAGACCATGACCAGTATAGGTTGTTCCTGGACCACTGTACTGGTAAGCAGGTAAATGAAATTCAAAGGGGAGTAAATCAATCACTTTATCAACGAGACCATGACCAGTATAGGTTGTTCCTGGACCACAGTACTGGTAAGCAGGTACATGAAGTTCAAAGGGGAGTAAATGAATCTATTTATCAACGAGACCATGACCAGTATAGGTTGTTCCTGGACCACTGTACTGGTAAGCAGGTACATGAAGTTCAAAGGGGAGTAAATCAATCACTTTATCAACGAGACCATGACCAGTATAGGTTGTTCCTGGACCACTGTACTGGTAAGCAGGTAAATGAAGTTCAAAGGGGAGTAAATCAATCACTTTATCAACGAGACCATGACCAGTATAGGTTGTTCCTGGACCACTGTACTGGTAAGCAGGTACATGAAGTTCAAAGGGGAGTAAATCAATCTATTTATCAACGAGACCATGACCAGTATAGGTTGTTCCTGGACCACTGTACTGGTAAGCAGGTACATGAAATTCAAAGGGGAGTAAATCAATCACTTTATCAACGAGACCCATGACCAGTATAGGTTGTACCTGGACCACTGTACTGGTAAGCAGGTAAATGAAGTTCAAAGGGGAGTAAATCAATCACTTTATCAACGAGACCATGACCAGTATAGGTTGTTCCTGGACCACAGTACTGGTAAGCAGGTACATGAAGTTCAAAGGGGAGTAAATCAATCTATTTATCAACGAGACCATGACCAGTATAGGTTGTTCCTGGTCCACAGTACTGGTAAGCAGGTACATGAAGTTCAAAGGGGAGTAAATCAATCACTTTATCAACGAGACCATGACCAGTATAGGTTGTTCCTGGACCACAGTACTGGTAAGCAGGTAAATGAAGTTCAAAGGGGAGTAAATCAATCACTTTATCAATGAGACCATGACCAGTATAGGTTGTTCCTGGACCATTGTACTGGTAAGCAGGTAAATGAAGTTCAAAGGGGAGTAAATCAATCACTTTATCAACGAGACCATGACCAGTATAGGTTGTTCCTGGACCACTGTACTGGTAAGCAGGTACATGAAGTTCAAAGGGGAGTTAATCAATCTATTTATCAACGAGACCATGACCAGTATAGGTTGTTCCTGGACCATTGTACTGGTAAGCAGGTACATGAAGTTCAAAGGGGAGTAAATCAATCACTTTATCAACGAGACCATGACCAGTATAGGTTGTTCCTGGACCACTGTACTGGTAAGCAGGTACATGAAGTTCAAAGGGGAGTAAATCAATCACTTTATCAACGAGACCATGACCAGTATAGGTTGTTCCTGGACCACAGTACTAGTAAGCAGGTACATGAAGTTCAAAGGGGAGTAAATCAATCTATTTATCAACGAGACCATGACCAGTATAGGTTGTTCCTGGACCACAGTACTGGTAAGCAGGTACATGAGGTTCAAAGGGGAGTAAATCAATCTATTTATCAACGAGACCATGACCAGTATAGGATGTTCCTGGACCACTGTACTGGTAAGCAGGTACATGAGGTTCAAAGGGGAGTAAATCAATCACTTTATCAACGAGACCATGACCAGTATAGGTTGTTCCTGGACCACTGTACTGGTAAGCAGGTACTTGAAGTTCAAAGGGGAGTAAATCAATCTATTTATCAACGAGACCATGACCAGTATAGGTTGTTCCTGGACCACAGTACTGGTAAGCAGGTACATGAGGTTCAAACGGGAGTAAATCAATTACTTTATCAACGAGACCATGACCAGTATAGGTTGTTCCTGGACCACTGTACTGGTAAGCAGGTACATGAAGTTCAAAGGGGAGTAAATCAATCTATTTATCAACGAGACCATGACCAGTATAGGTTGTTCCTGGACCACAGTACTGGTAAGCAGGTACATGAAGTTCAAAGGGGAGTAAATCAATCTATTTATCAACGAGACCATGACAGTATAGGTTGTTCCTTGACCACTGTACTGGTAATCAGGTACATGAAGTTCAAAGGGGAGTAAATCAATCTATTTATCAACGAGACCATGACCAGTATAGGTTGTTCCTGGACCACAGTACTGGTAAGCAGGTACATGAAGTTCAAAGGGGAGTAAATCAATCTATTTATCAACGAGACCATGACCAGTATAGGTTGTTCCTGGACCACAGTACTGGTAAGCAGGTAAATGAAGTTCAAAGGGGAGTAAATCAAGCACTTTATCAACGAGACCATGACCAGTATAGGTTGTTCCTGGACCACAGTACTGGTAAGCAGGTACATGAAGTTCAAAGTGGAGTAAATCAATCTATTTATCAACGAGACCATGACCAGTATAGGTTGTTCCTGGACCACAGTACTGGTAAGCAGGTACATGAAGTTCAAAGGGGAGTAAATCAAGCACTTTATCAACGAGACCATGACAAGTATAGGTTGTTCCTGGACCACAGTACTGGTAAGCAGGTACATGAAATTCAAAGGGGAGTAAATCAAGCACTTTATCAATGAGACCATGACCAGTATAGGTTGTTCCTGGACCACAGTACTGGTAAGCAGGTACATGAAGTTCAAAGGGGAGTAAATCAATCTATTTATCAACGAGACCATGACCAGTATAGGTTGTTCCTGGACCACAGTACTGGTAAGCAGGTACATGAAGTTCAAAGGGGAGTAAATCAATCACTTTATCAACGAGACCATGACCAGTATAGGTTGTTCCTGGACCACAGTACTGGTAAGCAGGTACATGAAGTTCAAAGGGGAGTAAATCAATCACTTTATCAAAGAGACCATGACCAGTATAGGTTGTTCCTGGACCACTGTACTGGTAAGCAGGTAAATGAAGTTCAAAGGGGAGTAAATCAATCTATTTATCAACGTGACCATGACCAGTATAGGTTGTTCCTGGACCACAGTACTGGTAAGCAGGTACATGAAGTTCAAAGGGGAGTAAATCAATCTATTTATCAACGAGACCATGACCAGTATAGGTTGTTCCTGGACCACAGTACTGGTAAGCAGCTACATGAAGTTCAAAGGGGAGTAAATCAATCACTTTATCAACGAGACCATGACCAGTATAGGTTGTTCCTGGACCACTGTACTGGTAAGCAGGTAAATGAAGTTCAAAGGGGAGTAAATCAATCACTTTATCAACGAGACCATGACCAGTATAGGTTGTTCCTGGTCCACTGTACTGGTAAGCAGGTAAATGAAGTTCAAAGGGGAGTAAATCAATCACTTTATCAACGAGACCATGACCAGTATAGGTTGTTCCTGGACCACTGTACTGGTAAGCAGGTAAATGAAGTTCAAAGGGGAGTAAATCAATCACTTTATCAACGAGACCATGACCAGTATAGGTTGTTCCTGGACCACTGTACTGGTAAGCAGGTACATTAAGTTCAAACGGGAGTAAATCAATCACTTTATCAACGAGACCATGACCAGTATAGGTTGTTCCTGGACCACTGTACTGGTGAGCAGGTACATGAAGTTCAAAGGGGAGTAAATCAATCACTTTATCAATGAGACCATGACAGTATAGGTTGTTCCTGGACCACAGTACTGGTAAGCAGGTACATGAAGTTCAAAGGGGAGTAAATCAATCACTTTACCAACGAGACCATGACCAGTATAGGTTGTTCCTGGACCACTGTACTGGTAAGCAGGTAAATGACGTTCAAAGGGGAGTAAATCAATCACTTTATCAACGAGACCATGACCAGTATAGGTTGTTCCTGGACCACTGTACTGGTAAGCAGGTACATGAAGTTCAAAGGGGAGTAAATCAATCTATTTATCAATGAGACCATGACCAGTATAGGTTGTTCCTGGACCACTGTACTGGTAAGCAGGTACATGAAGTTCAAAGGGGAGTAAATCAATCTATTTATCAACGAGACCATGACCAGTATAGGTTGTTCCTGGACCACTGGACTGGTAAGCAGGTACATGAAGTTCAAAGGGGAGTAAATCAATCACTTTATCAACGAGACCATGACCAGTGTAGGTTGTTCCTGGACCACTGTACTGGTAAGCAGGTACATGAAGTTCAAGGGGGAGTAAATCAATCTATTTATCAACGAGACCATGACCAGTATAGGTTGTTCCTGGACCACAGTACTGGTAAGCAGGTACATGAAGTTCAAAGGGGAGTAAATCAATCTATTTATCAACGAGACCATGACCAGTATAGGTTGTTCCTGGACCACTGTACTGGTGAGCAGGTACATGAAGTTCAAAGGGGAGTAAATCAATCACTTTATCAACGAGACCATGACCAGTATAGGTTGTTCCTGGACCACAGTACTGGTAAGCAGGTACATGAAGTTCAAAGGGGAGTAAATCAATCACTTTATCAACGAGACCATGACCAGTATAGAATGTTCCTGGACCACTGTACTGGTAAGCTGGTAAATGAAGTTCAAAGGGGAGTAAATCAATCACTTTATCAACGAGACCATGACCAGTATAGGTTGTTCCTGGACCACTGTACTGGTAAGCAGGTACATGAAGTTCAAAGGGGAGTAAATCAATCTATTTATCAACGAGACCATGACCAGTATAGGTTGTTCCTGGACCACTGTACTGGTAAGCAGGTACATGAAGTTCAAAGGGGAGTAAATCAATCTATTTATCAACGAGAACATGACCTGTATAGGTTGTTCCTGGACCACTGTACTGGTAAGCAGGTACATGAAGTTCAAAGGGGAGTAAATCAATCTATTTATCAACGAGACCATGACCAGTATAGGTTGTTCCTGGACCACTGTACTGGTAAGCAGGTAAATGAAGTTCAAAGGGGAGTAAATCAATCACTTTATCAACGAGACCATGACCAGTATAGGTTGTTCCTGGACAACTGTACTGGTAAGCAGGTACATGAAGTTCAAAGGGGAGTAAATCAATCTATTTATCAACGAGACCATGACCAGTATAGGTTGTTCCTGGACCACTGTACTGGTAAGCAGGTACATGAAGTTCAAAGGGGAGTAAATCAATCTATTTATCAACGAGACCATGACCAGAATAGGTTGTTAGTGGTCCACAGTACTGGTAAGCAGGTACATGAAGTTCAAAGGGGAGTAAATCAATCACTTTATCAACGAGACCATGACCAGTATAGGTTGTTCCTGGACCACAGTACTGGTAAGCAGGTACATGAAGTTCAAAGGGGAGTAAATCAATCACATTATCAACGAGACCATGACCAGTATAGGTTGTTCCTGGACCACTGTACTGGTAAGCAGGTAAATGAAGTTCAAAGGGGAGTAAATCAATCACTTTATCAACGAGACCATGACCAGTATAGGTTGTTCCTGGACCACTGTACTGGTAAGCAGGTACATGAAGTTCAAAGGGGAGTAAATCAATCTATTTATCAACGAGACCATGACCAGTATAGGTTGTTCCTGGACCACTGTACTGGTAAGCAGGTACATGAAGTTCAAAGGGGAGTAAATCAATCTATTTATCAACGAGACCATGACCAGAATAGGTTTTTCCTGGTCCACAGTACTGGTAAGCAGGTACATGAAGTTCAAAGGGGAGTAAAACAATCTATTTATCAACGAGACCATGACCAGTATAGGTTGTTCCTGGTCCACAGTACTGGTAAGCAGGTACATGAAGTTCAAAGGGGAGTAAATCAATCTATTTATCAACGAGACCATGACCAGTATAGGTTGTTCTTGGACCACAGTACTGGTAAGCAGGTACATGAAGTTCAAAGGGGAGTAAATCAATCACTTTATCAACGACCCCATGACCAGTATAGGTTGTTCCTGGTCCACAGTACTGGTAAGCAGGTACATGAAGTTCAAAGGGGAGTAAATCAATCTATTTATCAACGAGACCATGACCAGTATAGGTTGTTCCTGGACCACAGTACTGGTAAGCAGGTACATGAAGTTCAAAGGGGAGTAAATCAATCTATTTATCAACGAGACCATGACCAGTATAGGTTGTTCCTGGGCCACTGTACTGGTAAGCAGGTACATGAGGTTCAAAGGGGAGTAAATCAATCTATTTATCAACGAGACCATGACCAGTATAGGTTGTTCCTGGACCACAGTACTGGTAAGCAGGTACATGAAGTTCAAAGGGGAGTAAATCAATCTATTTATCAACGAGACCATGACCAGTATAGGTTGTTCCTGGTCCACAGTACTGGTAAGCAGGTACATGAAGTTCAAAGGGGAGTAAATCAATCTATTTATCAACGAGACCATGACCAGTATAGGTTGTTCTTGGACCACAGTACTGGTAAGCAGGTACATGAAGTTCAAAGGGGAGTAAATCAATCACTTTATCAACGAGACCATGACCAGTATAGGTTGTTCCTGGTCCACAGTACTGGTAAGCAGGTACATGAAGTTCAAAGGGGAGTAAATCAATCTATTTATCAACGAGACCATGACCAGTATAGGTTGTTCCTGGACCACAGTACTGGTAAGCAGGTACATGAAGTTCAAAGGGGAGTAAATCAATCTATTTATCAACGAGACCATGACCAGTATAGGTTATTCCTGGACCACAGTACTGGTAAGCAGGTACATGAAGTTCAAAGGGGAGTAAATCAATCACTTTATCAACGAGACCATGACCAGTATAGGTTGTTCCTGGTCCACAGTACTGGTAAGCAGGTACATGAAGTTCAAAGGGGAGTAAATCAATCTATTTATCAACGAGACCATGACCAGTATAGGTTGTTCCTGGACCACAGTACTGGTAAGCAGGTACATGAAGTTCAAAGGGGAGTAAATCAATCTATTTATCAACGAGACCATGACCAGTATAGGTTGTTCCTGGACCACAGTACTGGTAAGCAGGTACATGAAGTTCAAAGGGGAGTAAATCAATCACTTTATCAACGAGACCATGACCAGTATAGGTTGTTCCTGGTCCACAGTACTGGTAAGCAGGTACATGAAGTTCAAAGGGGAGTAAATCAATCTATTTATCAACGAGACCATGTCCAGTATAGGTTGTTCCTGGACCACAGTACTGGTAAGCAGGTACATGAAGTTCAAAGGGGAATAAATCAATCACTTTATCAACGAGACCCATGACCAGTATAGGTTGTTCCTGGACCACAGTACTGGTAAGCAGGTACATGAAGTTCAAAGGGGAGTAAATCAATCACTTTATCAACGAGACCATGACCAGTATAGGTTGTTCCTGGACCACAGTACTGGTAAGCAGGTACATGAAGTTCAAAGGGGAGTAAATCAATCTATTTATCAACGAGACCATGACCAGTATAGGTTGTTCCTGGACCACAGTACTGGTAAGCAGGTACATGAAGTTCAAAGGGGAGTAAATCAATCTATTTATCAACGAGACCATGACCAGTATAGGTTGTTCCTGGACCACAGTACTGGTAAGCAGGCACATGAAATTCAAAGGGGAGTAAATCATTCTATTTATCAACGAGACCATGACCAGTATAGGTTGTTCCTGGACCAGAGTACTGGTAAGCAGGTACATGAAGTTCAAAGGGGAGTAAATCAATCACTTTATCAACGAGACCATGACCAGTATAGGTTGTTCCTGGACCACAGTACTGGTAAGCAGGTACATGAAGTTCAAAGGGGAGTAAATCAATCACTTTATCAACGAGACCATGACCAGTATAGGTTGTTCCTGGACCACAGTACTGGTAAGCAGGTACATGAAGTTCAAAGGGGAGTAAATCAATCTATTTATCAACGAGACCATGACCAGTATAGGTTGTTCCTGGACCACAGTACTGGTAAGCAGGTACATGAAGTTCAAAGGGGAGTAAATCAATCTATTTATCAACGAGACCATGACCAGTATAGGTTGTTCCTGGACCACAGTACTGGTAAGCAGGTACATGAAGTTCAAAGGGGAGTAAATCAATCTATTTATCAACGAGACCATGACCAGTATAGGTTGTTCCTGGACCAGAGTACTGGTAAGCAGGTACATGAAGTTCAAAGGGGAGTAAATCAATCACTTTATCAACGAGACCATGACCAGTATGGGTTGTTCCTGGACCACAGTACTGGTAAGCAGGTACATGAAGTTCAAAGGGGAGTAAATCAATCACTTTATCAACGAGACCATGACCAGTATAGGTTGTTCCTGGACCACAGTACTGGTAAGCAGGTACATGAAGTTCAAAGGGGAGTAAATCAATCTATTTATCAACGAGACCATGGCCAGTATAGGTTGTTCCTGGACCACAGTACTGGTAAGCAGGTACATGAAGTTCAAAGGGGAGTAAATCAATCTATTTATCAACGAGACCATGACCAGTATAGGTTGTTCCTGGACCACAGTACTGGTAAGCAGGTACATGAAGTTCAAAGGGGAGTAAATCAATCTATTTATCAACGAGACCATGACCAGTATAGGTTGTTCCTGGACCACAGTACTGGTAAGCAGGTACATGAAGTTCAAAGGGGAGTAAATCAATCTATTTATCAACGAGACCATGACCAGTATAGGTTGTTCCTGGACCACAGTACTGGTAAGCAGGTACATGAAGTTCAAAGGGGAGTAAATCAATCACTTTATCAACGAGACCATGACCAGTATAGGTTGTTCCTGGTCCACAGTACTGGTAAGCAGGTACATGAAGTTCAAAGGGGAGTAAATCAATCTATTTATCAACGAGACCATGACCAGTATAGGTTGTTCCTGGACCACAGTACTGGTAAGCAGGTACATGAAGTTCAAAGGGGAGAAAATCAATCTATTTATCAACGAGACCATGACCAGTATAGGTTGTTCCTGGACCACTGTACTGGTAAGCAGGTACATGAAGTTCAAAGGGGAGTAAATCAATCTATTTATCAACCAGACCATGACCAGTATAGGTTGTTCCTGGACCACTGTACTGGTAAGCAGGTACATGAAGTTCAAAGGGGAGTAAATCAATCTATTTATCAACGAGACCATGACCAGAATAGGTTGTTAGTGGTCCACAGTACTGGTAAGCAGGTAAATGAAGTTCAAAGGGGAGTAAATCAATCACTTTATCAACGAGACCATGACCAGTATAGGTTGTTCCTGGACCACTGTACTGGTAAGCAGGTACATGAAGGTCAAAGGGGAGTAAATCAATCACTTTATCAACGAGACCATGACCAGTATAGGTTGTTCCTGGACCACAGTACTGGTAAGCAGGTACATGAAGTTCAAAGGGGAGTAAATCAATCACTTTATCAACGAGACCATGACCAGTATAGGTTGTTCCTGGACCACTGTACTGGTAAGCAGGTAAATGAAGTTCAAAGGGGAGTAAATCAATCACTTTATCAACCAGACCATGAGCAGTATAGGTTGTTCCTGGACCACTGTACTGGTAAGCAGGTACATGAAGTTCAAAGGGGAGTTAATCAATCTATTTATCAACGAGACCATGACCAGTATAGGTTGTTCCTGGACCACTGTACTGGTAAGCAGGTACATGAAGTTCAAAGGGGAGTAAATCAATCTATTTATCAACGAGACCATGACCAGAATAGGTTTTTCCTGGTCCACAGTACTGGTAAGCAGGTACATGAAGTTCAAAGGGGAGTAAATCAATCTATTTATCAACGAGACCATGACCAGTATAGGTTGTTCCTGGTCCACAGTACTGGTAAGCAGGTACATGAAGTTCAAAGGGGAGTAAATCAATCTATTTATCAACGAGACCATGACCAGTATAGGTTGTTCTTGGACCACAGTACTGGTAAGCAGGTACATGAAGTTCAAAGGGGAGTAAATCAATCACTTTATCAACGAGACCATGACCAGTATAGGTTGTTCCTGGTCCACAGTACTGGTAAGCAGGTACATGAAGTTCAAAGGGGAGTAAATCAATCTATTTATCAACGAGACCATGACCAGTATAGGTTGTTCCTGGACCACAGTACTGGTAAGCAGGTACATGAAGTTCAAAGGGGAGTAAATCAATCTATTTATCAACGAGACCATGACCAGTATAGGTTGTTCCTGGGCCACTGTACTGGTAAGCAGGTACATGAGGTTCAAAGGGGAGTAAATCAATCTATTTATCAACGAGACCATGACCAGTATAGGTTGTTCCTGGACCACAGTACTGGTAAGCAGGTACATGAAGTTCAAAGGGGAGTAAATCAATCTATTTATCAACGAGACCATGACCAGTATAGGTTGTTCCTGGTCCACAGTACTCGTAAGCAGGTACATGAAGTTCAAAGGGGAGTAAATCAATCTATTTATCAACGAGACCATGACCAGTATAGGTTGTTCTTGGACCACAGTACTGGTAAGCAGGTACATGAAGTTCAAAGGGGAGTAAATCAATCACTTTATCAACGAGACCATGACCAGTATAGGTTGTTCCTGGTCCACAGTACTGGTAAGCAGGTACATGAAGTTCAAAGGGGAGTAAATCAATCTATTTATCAACGAGACCATGACCAGTATAGGTTGTTCCTGGACCACAGTACTGGTAAGCAGGTACATGAAGTTCAAAGGGGAGTAAATCAATCACTTTATCAACGAGACCATGACCAGTATAGGTTGTTCCTGGTCCACAGTACTGGTAAGCAGGTACATGAAGTTCAAAGGGGAGTAAATCAATCTATTTATCAACGAGACCATGACCAGTATAGGTTGTTCCTGGACCACAGTACTGGTAAGCAGGTACATGAAGTTCAAAGGGGAGTAAATCAATCTATTTATCAACGAGACCATGACCAGTATAGGTTATTCCTGGACCACAGTACTGGTAAGCAGGTACATGAAGTTCAAAGGGGAGTAAATCAATCACTTTATCAACGAGACCATGACCAGTATAGGTTGTTCCTGGTCCATAGTACTGGTAAGCAGGTACATGAAGTTCAAAGGGGAGTAAATCAATCTATTTATCAACGAGACCATGACCAGTATAGGTTGTTCCTGGACCACAGTACTGGTAAGCAGGTACATGAAGTTCAAAGGGGAGTAAATCAATCTATTTATCAACGAGACCATGACCAGTATAGGTTGTTCCTGGACCACAGTACTGGTAAGCAGGTACATGAAGTTCAAAGGGGAGTAAATCAATCACATTATCAACGAGACCATGACCAGTATAGGTTGTTCCTGGTCCACAGTACTGGTAAGCAGGTACATGAAGTTCAAAGGGGAGTAAATCAATCTATTTATCAACGAGACCATGACCAGTATAGGTTGTTCCTGGACCACAGTACTGGTAAGCAGGTACATGAAGTTCAAAGGGGAGTAAATCAATCACTTTATCAACGAGACCCATGACCAGTATAGGTTGTTCCTGGACCACAGTACTGGTAAGCAGGTACATGAAGTTCAAGGGGGAGTAAATCAATCACTTTATCAACGAGACCATGACCAGTATAGGTTGTTCCTGGACCACAGTACTGGTAAGCAGGTACATGAAGTTCAAAGGGGAGTAAATCAATCTATTTATCAACGAGACCATGACCAGTATAGGTTGTTCCTGGACCACAGTACTGGTAAGCAGGTACATGAAGTTCAAAGGGGAGTAAATCAATCTATTTATCAACGAGACCATGACCAGTATAGGTTGTTCCTGGACCACAGTACTGGTAAGCAGGCACATGAAATTCAAAGGGGAGTAAATCATTCTATTTATCAACGAGACCATGACCAGTATAGGTTGTTCCTGGACCAGAGTACTGTTAAGCAGGTACATGAAGTTCAAAGGGGAGTAAATCAATCACTTTATCAACGAGACCATGACCAGTATAGGTTGTTCCTGGACCACAGTACTGGTAAGCAGGTACATGAAGTTCAAAGGGGAGTAAATCAATCACTTTATCAACGAGACCATGACCAGTATAGGTTGTTCCTGGACCACAGTACCGGTAAGCAGGTACATGAAGTTCAAAGGGGAGTAAATCAATCTATTTATCAACGAGACCATGACCAGTATAGGTTGTTCCTGGACCACAGTACTGGTAAGCAGGTACATGAAGTTCAAAGGGGAGTAAATCAATCTATTTATCAACGAGACCATGACCAGTATAGGTTGTTCCTGGACCACAGTACTGGTAAGCAGGTACATGAAATTCAAAGGGGAGTAAATCAATCTATTTATCAACGAGACCATGACCAGTATAGGTTGTTCCTGGACCAGAGTACTGGTAAGCAGGTACATGAAGTTCAAAGGGGAGTAAATCAATCACTTTATCAACGAGACCATGACCAGTATAGGTTGTTCCTGGACCACAGTACTGGTAAGCAGGTACATGAAGTTCAAAGGGGAGTAAATCAATCTATTTATCAACGAGACCATGGCCAGTATAGGTTGTTCCTGGACCACAGTACTGGTAAGCAGGTACATGAAGTTCAAAGGGGAGTAAATCAATCTATTTATCAACGAGACCATGACCAGTATAGGTTGTTCCTGGACCACAGTACTGGTAAGCAGGTACATGAAGTTCAAAGGGGAGTAAATCAATCTATTTATCAACGAGACCATGACCAGTATAGGTTGTTCCTGGACCACAGTACTGGTAAGCAGGTACATGAAGTTCAAAGGGGAGTAAATCAATCTATTTATCAACGAGACCATGACCAGTATAGGTTGTTCCTGGACCACAGTACTGGTAAGCAGGTACATGAAGTTCAAAGGGGAGTAAATCAATCACTTTATCAACGAGACCATGACCAGTATAGGTTGTTCCTGGTCCACAGTACTGGTAAGCAGGTACATGAAGTTCAAAGGGGAGTAAATCAATCTATTTATCAACGAGACCATGACCAGTATAGGTTGTTCCTGGACCACAGTACTGGTAAGCAGGTACATGAAGTTCAAAGGGGAGTAAATCAATCTATTTATCAACGAGACCATGACCAGTATAGGTTGTTCCTGGACCACAGTACTGGTAAGCAGGTACATGAAGTTCAAAGGGGAGTAAATCAATCACTTTATCAACGAGACCATGACCAGTATAGGTTGTTCCTGGTCCACAGTACTGGTAAGTAGGTACATGAAGTTCAAAGGGGAGTAAATCAATCTATTTATCAACGAGACCATGACCAGTATAGGTTGTTCCTGGACCACAGTACTGGTAAGCAGGTACATGAAGTTCAAAGGGGAGTAAATCAATCACTTTATCAACGAGACCCATGACCAGTATAGGTTGTTCCTGGACCACAGTACTGGTAAGCAGGTACATGAAGTTCAAAGGGGAGTAAATCAATCACTTTATCAACGAGACCATGACCAGTATAGGTTGTTCCTGGACCACAGTACTGGTAAGCAGGTACATGAAGTTCAAAGGGGAGTAAATCAATCTATTTATCAACGAGACCATGACCAGTATAGGTTGTTCCTGGACCACAGTACTGGTAAGCAGGTACATGAAGTTCAAAGGGGAGTAAATCAATCTATTTATCAACGAGACCATGACCAGTATAGGTTGTTCCTGGACCACAGTACTGGTAAGCAGGCACATGAAATTCAAAGGGGAGTAAATCAATCTATTTATCAACGAGACCATGACCAGTATAGGTTGTTCCTGGACCAGAGTACTGGTAAGCAGGTACATGAAGTTCAAAGGGGAGTAAATCAATCACTTTATCAACGAGACCATGACCAGTATAGGTTGTTCCTGGACCACAGTACTGGTAAGCAGGTACATGAAGTTCAAAGGGGAGTAAATCAATCACTTTATCAACGAGACCATGACCAGTATAGGTTGTTCCTGGACCACAGTACTGGTAAGCAGGTACATGAAGTTCAAAGGGGAGTAAATCAATCTATTTATCAACGAGACCATGACCAGTATAGGTTGTTCCTGGACCACAGTACTGGTAAGTAGGTACATGAAGTTCAAAGGGGAGTAAATCAATCTATTTATCAACGAGACCATGACCAGTATAGGTTGTTCCTGGACCACAGTACTGGTAAGCAGGTACATGAAGTTCAAAGGGGAGTAAATCAATCTATTTATCAACGAGACCATGACCAGTATAAGTTGTTCCTGGACCAGAGTACTGGTAAGCAGGTACATGAAGTTCAAAGGGGAGTAAATCAATCACTTTATCAACGAGACCATGACCAGTATAGGTTGTTCCTGGACCACAGTACTGGTAAGCAGGTACATGAAGTTCAAAGGGGAGTAAATCAATCACTTTATCAACGAGACCATGACCAGTATAGGTTGTTCCTGGACCACAGTACTGGTAAGCAGGTACATGAAGTTCAAAGGGGAGTAAATCAATCTATTTATCAACGAGACCATGACCAGTATAGGTTGTTCCTGGACCACAGTACTGGTAAGCAGGTACATGAAGTTCAAAGGGGAGTAAATCAATCTATTTATCAACGAGACCATGACCAGTATAGGTTGTTCCTGGACCACAGTACTGGTAAGCAGGTACATGAAGTTCAAAGGGGAGTAAATCAATCTATTTATCAACGAGACCATGACCAGTATAGGTTGTTCCTGGACCACAGTACTGGTAAGCAGGTACATGAAGTTCAAAGGGGAGTAAATCAATCTATTTATCAACGAGACCATGACCAGTATAGGTTGTTCCTGGACCACAGTACTGGTAAGCAGGTACATGAAGTTCAAAGGGGAGTAAATCAATCTATTTATCAACGAGACCATGACCAGTATAGGTTGTTCCTGGACCACAGTACTGGTAAGCAGGTACATGAAGTTCAAACGGGAGTAAATCAATCTATTTATCAACGAGACCATGACCAGTATAGGTTGTTCCTGGACCACAGTACTGGTAAGCAGGTACATGAATTTCAAAGGGGAGTAAATCAATCTATTTATCAACGAGACCATGACCAGTATAGGTTGTTCCTGGACCACTGTACTGGTAAGCAGGTAAATGAAGTACAAAGGGGAGTAAATCAATCACTTTATCAACGAGACCATGACCAGTATAGGTTGTTCTTGGACCACTGTACTGGTAAGCAGGTAAATGAAGTTCAAAGGGGAGTAAATCAATCACTTTATCAACGAGACCATGACCAGTATAGGTTGTTCCTGGACCACTGTACTGGTAAGCAGGTAAATGAAGTTCAAAGGGTAGTAAATCAATCACTTTATCAACGAGACCATGACCAGTATAGGTTGTTCCTGGACCACTGTACTGGTAAGCAGGTACATGAAGTTCAAAGGGGAGTAAATCAATCACTTTATCAACGAGACCATGACCAGTATAGGTTGTTCCTGGACCACTGTACTGGTGAGCAGGTACATGAAGTTCAAAGGGGAGTAAATCAATCACTTTATCAACGAGACCATGACCAGTATAGGTTGTTCCTGGACCACAGTACTGGTAAGCAGGTACATGAAGTTCAAAGGGGAGTAAATCAATCACTTTATCAACGAGACCATGACCAGTATAGGTTGTTCCTGGACCACTGTACTGGTAAGCAGGTAAATGAAGTTCAAAGGGGAGTAAATCAATCACTTTATCAACGAGACCATGACCAGTATAGGTTGTTCCTGGACCACTGTACTGGTAAGCAGGTACATGAAGTTCAAATGGGAGTAAATCAATCTATTTATCAACGAGACCATGACCAGTATAGGTTGTTCCTGGACCACTGTACTGGTAAGCAGGTACATGAAGTTCAAAGGGGAGTAAATCACTCACTTTATCAACGAGACCATGACCAGTGTAGGTTGTTCCTGGACCACTGTACTGGTAAGCAGGTACATGAAGTTCAAAGGGGAGTAAATCAATCTATTTATCAATGAGACCATGACCAGTATAGGTTGTTCCTGGACCACAGTACTGGTAAGCAGGTACATGAAGTTCAAAGGGGAGTAAATCAATCTATTTATCAACGAGACCATGACCAGGATAGGTTGTTCCTGGACCACTGTACTGGTGAGCAGGTACATGAAGTTCAAAGGGGAGTAAATCAATCACTTTATCAACGAGACCATGACCAGTATAGGTTGTTCCTGGACCACAGTACTGGTAAGCAGGTACATGAAGTTCAAAGGGGAGTAAATCAATCACTTTATCAACGAGACCATGACCAGTATAGGTTGTTCCTGGACCACTGTACTGGTAAGCAGGTAAATGAAGTTCAAAGGGGAGTAAATCAATCACTTTATCAACGAGACCATGACCAGTATAGGTTGTTCCTGGACCACTGTACTGGTAAGCAGGTACATGAAGTTCAAAGGGGAGTAAATCAATCTATTTATCAACGAGACCATGACCAGTATAGGTTGTTCCTGGACCACAGTACTGGTAAGCAGGTACATGAAGTTAAAAGGGGAGTAAATCAATCTATTTATCAACGAGACCATGACCAGTATAGGTTGTTCCTGGACCACAGTACTGGTAAGCAGGCACATGAAATTCAAAGGGGAGTAAATCAATCTATTTATCAACGAGACCATGACCAGTATAGGTTGTTCCTGGACCAGAGTACTGGTAAGCAGGTACATGAAGTTCAAAGGGGAGTAAATCAATCACTTTATCAACGAGACCATGACCAGTATAGGTTGTTCCTGGACCACAGTACTGGTAAGCAGGTACATGAAGTTCAAAGGGGAGTAAATCAATCACTTTATCAACGAGACCATGACCAGTATAGGTTGTTCCTGGACCACAGTACTGGTAAGCAGGTACATGAAGTTCAAAGGGGAGTAAATCAATCTATTTATCAACGAGACCATGACCAGTATAGGTTGTTCCTGGACCACAGTACTGGTAAGTAGGTACATGAAGTTCAAAGGGGAGTAAATCAATCTATTTATCAACGAGACCATGACCAGTATAGGTTGTTCCTGGACCACAGTACTGGTAAGCAGGTACATGAAGTTCAAAGGGGAGTAAATCAATCTATTTATCAACGAGACCATGACCAGTATAAGTTGTTCCTGGACCAGAGTACTGGTAAGCAGGTACATGAAGTTCAAAGGGGAGTAAATCAATCACTTTATCAACGAGACCATGACCAGTATAGGTTGTTCCTGGACCACAGTACTGGTAAGCAGGTACATGAAGTTCAAAGGGGAGTAAATCAATCACTTTATCAACGAGACCATGACCAGTATAGGTTGTTCCTGGACCACAGTACTGGTAAGCAGGTACATGAAGTTCAAAGGGGAGTAAATCAATCTATTTATCAACGAGACCATGACCAGTATAGGTTGTTCCTGGACCACAGTACTGGTAAGCAGGTACATGAAGTTCAAAGGGGAGTAAATCAATCTATTTATCAACGAGACCATGACCAGTATAGGTTGTTCCTGGACCACAGTACTGGTAAGCAGGTACATGAAGTTCAAAGGGGAGTAAATCAATCTATTTATCAACGAGACCATGACCAGTATAGGTTGTTCCTGGACCACAGTACTGGTAAGCAGGTACATGAAGTTCAAACGGGAGTAAATCAATCTATTTATCAACGAGACCATGACCAGTATAGGTTGTTCCTGGACCACAGTACTGGTAAGCAGGTACATGAAGTTCAAAGGGGAGTAAATCAATCTATTTATCAACGAGACCATGACCAGTATAGGTTGTTCCTGGACCACTGTACTGGTAAGCAGGTAAATGAAGTTCAAAGGGGAGTAAATCAATCACATTATCAACGAGACCATGACCAGTATAGGTTGTTCTTGGACCACTGTACTGGTAAGCAGGTAAATGAAGTTCAAAGGGGAGTAAATCAATCACTTTATCAACGAGACCATGACCAGTATAGGTTGTTCCTGGACCACTGTACTGGTAAGCAGGTAAATGAAGTTCAAAGGGTAGTAAATCAATCACTTTATCAACGAGACCATGACCAGTATAGGTTGTTCCTGGACCACTGTACTGGTAAGCAGGTACATGAAGTTCAAAGGGGAGTAAATCAATCACTTTATCAACGAGACCATGACCAGTATAGGTTGTTCCTGGACCACTGTACTGGTGAGCAGGTACATGAAGTTCAAAGGGGAGTAAATCAATCACTTTATCAACGAGACCATGACCAGTATAGGTTGTTCCTGGACCACAGTACTGGTAAGCAGGTACATGAAGTTCAAAGGGGAGTAAATCAATCACTTTATCAACGAGACCATGACCAGTATAGGTTGTTCCTGGACCACTGTACTGGTAAGCAGGTAAATGAAGTTCAAAGGGGAGTAAATCAATCACTTTATCAACGAGACCATGACCAGTATAGGTTGTTCCTGGACCACTGTACTGGTAAGCAGGTACATGAAGTTCAAAGGGGAGTAAATCAATCTATTTATCAACGAGACCATGACCAGTATAGGTTGTTCCTGGACCACTGTACTGGTAAGCAGGTACATGAAGTTCAAAGGGGAGTAAATCACTCACTTTATCAACGAGACCATGACCAGTGTAGGTTGTTCCTGGACCACTGTACTGGTAAGCAGGTACATGAAGTTCAAAGGGGAGTAAATCAATCTATTTATCAATGAGACCATGACCAGTATAGGTTGTTCCTGGACCACAGTACTGGTAAGCAGGTACATGAAGTTCAAAGGGGAGTAAATCAATCTATTTATCAACGAGACCATGACCAGGATAGGTTGTTCCTGGACCACTGTACTGGTGAGCAGGTACATGAAGTTCAAAGGGGAGTAAATCAATCACTTTATCAACGAGACCATGACCAGTATAGGTTGTTCCTGGACCACAGTACTGGTAAGCAGGTACATGAAGTTCAAAGGGGAGTAAATCAATCACTTTATCAACGAGACCATGACCAGTATAGGTTGTTCCTGGACCACTGTACTGGTAAGCAGGTAAATGAAGTTCAAAGGGGAGTAAATCAATCACTTTATCAACGAGACCATGACCAGTATAGGTTGTTCCTGGACCACTGTACTGGTAAGCAGGTACATGAAGTTCAAAGGGGAGTAAATCAATCTATTTATCAACGAGACCATGACCAGTATAGGTTGTTCCTGGACCACTGTACTGGTAAGCAGGTACATGAAGTTCAAAGGGGAGTAAATCAATCTATTTATCAACGAGACCATGACCAGTATAGGTTGTTCCTGGACCACTGTACTGGTAAGCAGGTACATGAAGTTCAAAGGGGAGTAAATCAATCTATTTATCAACGAGACCATGACCAGTATAGGTTGTTCCTGGACCACAGTACTGGTAAGCAGGTACATGAAGTTCAAAGGGGAGTAAATCAATCTATTTATCAACGAGACCATGACCAGTATAGGTTGTTCCTGGACCACAGTACTGGTAAGCAGGTACATGAAGTTCAAAGGGGAGTAAATCAATCTATTTATCAACGAGACCATGACCAGTATAGGTTGTTCCTGGACCACAGTACTGGTAAGCAGGTACATGAAGTTCAAAGGGGAGTAAATCAATCTATTTATCAACGAGACCATGACCAGTATAGGTTGTTCCTGGACCACAGTACTGGTAAGCAGGTACATGAAGTTCAAACGGGAGTAAATCAATCTATTTATCAACGAGACCATGACCAGTATAGGTTGTTCCTGGACCACAGTACTGGTAAGCAGGTACATGAAGTTCAAAGGGGAGTAAATCAATCTATTTATCAACGAGACCATGACCAGTATAGGTTGTTCCTGGACCACTGTACTGGTAAGCAGGTAAATGAAGTTCAAAGGGGAGTAAATCAATCACTTTATCAACGAGACCATGACCAGTATAGGTTGTTCTTGGACCACTGTACTGGTAAGCAGGTAAATGAAGTTCAAAGGGGAGTAAATCAATCACTTTATCAACGAGACCATGACCAGTATAGGTTGTTCCTGGACCACTGTACTGGTAAGCAGGTAAATGAAGTTCAAAGGGTAGTAAATCAATCACTTTATCAACGAGACCATGACCAGTATAGGTTGTTCCTGGACCACTGTACTGGTAAGCAGGTACATGAAGTTCAAAGGGGAGTAAATCAATCACTTTATCAACGAGACCATGACCAGTATAGGTTGTTCCTGGACCACTGTACTGGTGAGCAGGTACATGAAGTTCAAAGGGGAGTAAATCAATCACTTTATCAACGAGACCATGACCAGTATAGGTTGTTCCTGGACCACAGTACTGGTAAGCAGGTACATGAAGTTCAAAGGGGTGTAAATCAATCACTTTATCAACGAGACCATGACCAGTATAGGTTGTTCCTGGACCACTGTACTGGTAAGCAGGTAAATGAAGTTCAAAGGGGAGTAAATCAATCACTTTATCAACGAGACCATGACCAGTATAGGTTGTTCCTGGACCACTGTACTGGTAAGCAGGTACATGAAGTTCAAAGGGGAGTAAATCAATCTATTTATCAACGAGACCATGACCAGTATAGGTTGTTCCTGGACCACTGTACTGGTAAGCAGGTACATGAAGTTCAAAGGGGAGTAAATCACTCACTTTATCAACGAGACCATGACCAGTGTAGGTTGTTCCTGGACCACTGTACTGGTAAGCAGGTACATGAAGTTCAAAGGGGAGTAAATCAATCTATTTATCAATGAGACCATGACCAGTATAGGTTGTTCCTGGACCACAGTACTGGTAAGCAGGTACATGAAGTTCAAAGGGGAGTAAATCGATCTATTTATCAACGAGACCATGACCAGGATAGGTTGTTCCTGGACCACTGTACTGGTGAGCAGGTACATGAAGTTCAAAGGGGAGTAAATCAATCACTTTATCAACGAGACCATGACCAGTATAGGTTGTTCCTGGACCACAGTACTGGTAAGCAGGTACATGAAGTTCAAAGGGGAGTAAATCAATCACTTTATCAACGAGACCATGACCAGTATAGGTTGTTCCTGGACCACTGTACTGGTAAGCAGGTAAATGAAGTTCAAAGGGGAGTAAATCAATCACTTTATCAACGAGACCATGACCAGTATAGGTTGTTCCTGGACCACTGTACTGGTAAGCAGGTACATGAAGTTCAAAGGGGAGTAAATCAATCTATTTATCAACGAGACCATGACCAGTATAGGTTGTTCCTGGACCACTGTACTGGTAAGCAGGTACATGAAGTTCAAAGGGGAGTAAATCAATCTATTTATCAACGAGACCATGACCAGTATAGGTTGTTCCTGGACCACTGTACTGGTAAGCAGGTACATGAAGTTCAAAGGGGAGTAAATCAATCTATTTATCAACGAGACCATGACCAGTATAGGTTGTTCCTGGACCACTGTACTGGTAAGCAGGTACATGAAGTTCAAAGGGGAGTAAATCAATCTATTTATCAACGAGACCATGACCAGTATAGGTTGTTCCTGGACCACTGTACTGGTAAGCAGGTACATGAAGTTCAAAGGGGAGTAAATCAATCTATTTATCAACGAGACCATGACCAGTATAGGTTGTTCCTGGACCACTGTACTGGTAAGCAGGTAAATGAAGTTCAAAGGGGAGTAAATCAATCACTTTATCAACGAGACCATGACCAGTATAGGTTGTTCCTGGACCACTGTACTGGTAAGCAGGTACATGAAGTTCAAAGGGGAGTAAATCAATCTATTTATCAACGAGACCATGACCAGTATAGGTTGTTCCTGGACCACAGTACTGGTAAGCAGGTACATGAAGTTCAAAGGGGAGTAAATCAATCTATTTATCAACGAGACCATGACCAGTATAGGTTGTTCCTAAACCACAGTACTGGTAAGCAGGCACATGAAATTCAAAGGGGAGTAAATCAATCTATTTATCAACGAGACCATGACCAGTATAGGTTGTTCCTGGACCAGAGTACTGGTAAGCAGGTACATGAAGTTCAAAGGGGAGTAAATCAATCACTTTATCAACGAGACCATGACCAGTATAGGTTGTTCCTGGACCACAGTACTGGTAAGCAGGTACATGAAGTTCAAAGGGGAGTAAATCAATCACTTTATCAACGAGACCATGACCAGTATAGGTTGTTCCTGGACCACAGTACTGGTAAGCAGGTACATGAAGTTCAAAGGGGAGTAAATCAATCTATTTATCAACGAGACCATGACCAGTATAGGTTGTTCCTGGACCACAGTACTGGTAAGTAGGTACATGAAGTTCAAAGGGGAGTAAATCAATCTATTTATCAACGAGACCATGACCAGTATAGGTTGTTCCTGGACCACAGTACTGGTAAGCAGGTACATGAAGTTCAAAGGGGAGTAAATCAATCTATTTATCAACGAGACCATGACCAGTATAAGTTGTTCCTGGACCAGAGTACTGGTAAGCAGGTACATGAAGTTCAAAGGGGAGTAAATCAATCACTTTATCAACGAGACCATGACCAGTATAGGTTGTTCCTGGACCACAGTACTGGTAAGCAGGTACATGAAGTTCAAAGGGGAGTAAATCAATCACTTTATCAACGAGACCATGACCAGTATAGGTTGTTCCTGGACCACAGTACTGGTAAGCAGGTACATGAAGTTCAAAGGGGAGTAAATCAATCTATTTATCAACGAGACCATGACCAGTATAGGTTGTTCCTGGACCACAGTACTGGTAAGCAGGTACATGAAGTTCAAAGGGGAGTAAATCAATCTATTTATCAACGAGACCATGACCAGTATAGGTTGTTCCTTGACCACAGTACTGGTAAGCAGGTACATGAAGTTCAAAGGGGAGTAAATCAATCTATTTATCAACGAGACCATGACCAGTATAGGTTGTTCCTGGACCACAGTACTGGTAAGCAGGTACATGAAGTTCAAAGGGGAGTAAATCAATCTATTTATCAACGAGACCATGACCAGTATAGGTTGTTCCTGGACCACAGTACTGGTAAGCAGGTACATGAAGTTCAAAGGGGAGTAAATCAATCTATTTATCAACGAGACCATGACCAGTATAGGTTGTTCCTGGACCACAGTACTGGTAAGCAGGTACATGAAGTTCAAACGGGAGTAAATCAATCTATTTATCAACGAGACCATGACCAGTATAGGTTGTTCCTGGACCACAGTACTGGTAAGCAGGTACATGAAGTTCAAAGGGGAGTAAATCAATCTATTTATCAACGAGACCATGACCAGTATAGGTTGTTCCTGGACCACTGTACTGGTAAGCAGGTAAATGAAGTTCAAAGGGGAGTAAATCAATCACTTTATCAACGAGACCATGACCAGTATAGGTTGTTCTTGGACCACTGTACTGGTAAGCAGGTAAATGAAGTTCAAAGGGGAGTAAATCAATCACTTTATCAACGAGACCATGACCAGTATAGGTTGTTCCTGGACCACTGTACTGGTAAGCAGGTAAATGAAGTTCAAAGGGTAGTAAATCAATCACTTTATCAACGAGACCATGACCAGTATAGGTTGTTCCTGGACCACTGTACTGGTAAGCAGGTACATGAAGTTCAAAGGGGAGTAAATCAATCACTTTATCAACGAGACCATGACCAGTATAGGTTGTTCCTGGACCACTGTACTGGTGAGCAGGTACATGAAGTTCAAAGGGGAGTAAATCAATCACTTTATCAACGAGACCATGACCAGTATAGGTTGTTCCTGGACCACAGTACTGGTAAGCAGGTACATGAAGTTCAAAGGGGAGTAAATCAATCACTTTATCAACGAGACCATGACCAGTATAGGTTGTTCCTGGACCACTGTACTGGTAAGCAGGTAAATGAAGTTCAAAGGGGAGTAAATCAATCACTTTATCAACGAGACCATGACCAGTATAGGTTGTTCCTGGACCACTGTACTGGTAAGCAGGTACATGAAGTTCAAAGGGGAGTAAATCAATCTATTTATCAACGAGACCATGACCAGTATAGGTTGTTCCTGGACCACTGTACTGGTAAGCAGGTACATGAAGTTCAAAGGGGAGTAAATCACTCACTTTATCAACGAGACCATGACCAGTGTAGGTTGTTCCTGGACCACTGTACTGGTAAGCAGGTACATGAAGTTCAAAGGGGAGTAAATCAATCTATTTATCAATGAGACCATGACCAGTATAGGTTGTTCCTGGACCACAGTACTGGTAAGCAGGTACATGAAGTTCAAAGGGGAGTAAATCAATCTATTTATCAACGAGACCATGACCAGGATAGGTTGTTCCTGGACCACTGTACTGGTGAGCAGGTACATGAAGTTCAAAGGGGAGTAAATCAATCACTTTATCAACGAGACCATGACCAGTATAGGTTGTTCCTGGACCACAGTACTGGTAAGCAGGTACATGAAGTTCAAAGGGGAGTAAATCAATCACTTTATCAACGAGACCATGACCAGTATAGGTTGTTCCTGGACCACTGTACTGGTAAGCAGGTAAATGAAGTTCAAAGGGGAGTAAATCAATCACTTTATCAACGAGACCATGACCAGTATAGGTTGTTCCTGGACCACTGTACTGGTAAGCAGGTACATGAAGTTCAATGGGGAGTAAATCAATCTATTTATCAACGAGACCATGACCAGTATAGGTTGTTCCTGGACCACTGTACTGGTAAGCAGGTACATGAAGTTCAAAGGGGAGTAAATCAATCTATTTATCAACGAGACCATGACCAGTATAGGTTGTTCCTGGACCACTGTACTGGTAAGCAGGTACATGAAGTTCAAAGGGGAGTAAATCAATCTATTTATCAACGAGACCATGACCAGTATAGGTTGTTCCTGGACCACTGTACTGGTAAGCAGGTAAATGAAGTTCAAAGGGGAGTAAATCAATCACTTTATCAACGAGACCATGACCAGTATAGGTTGTTCCTGGACCACTGTACTGGTAAGCAGGTACATGAAGTTCAAAGGGGAGTAAATCAATCTATTTATCAACGAGACCATGACCAGTATAGGTTGTTCCTGGACCACTGTACTGGTAAGCAGGTACATGAAGTTCAAAGGGGAGTAAATCAATCTATTTATCAACGAGACCATGACCAGAATAGGTTGTTCCTGGTCCACAGTACTGGTAAGCAGGTAAATGAAGTTCAAAAGGGAGTAAATCAATCACTTTATCAACGAGACCATGACCAGTATAGGTTGTTCCTGGACCACTGTACTGGTAAGCAGGTACATGAAGTTCAAAGGGGAGTAAATCAATCACTTTATCAACGAGACCATGACCAGTATAGGTTGTTCCTGGACCACAGTACTGGTAAGCAGGTACATGAAGTTCAAAGGGGAGTAAATCAATCACTTTATCAACGAGACCATGACCAGTATAGGTTGTTCCTGGACCACTGTACTGGTAAGCAGGTAAATGAAGTTCAAAGGGGAGTAAATCAATCACTTTATCAACGAGACCATGACCAGTATAGGTTGTTCCTGGACCACTGTACTGGTAAGCAGGTACATGAAGTTCAAAGGGGAGTAAATCAATCTATTTATCAACGAGACCATGACCAGTATAGGTTGTTCCTGGACCACTGTACTGGTAAGCAGGTACATGAAGTTCAAAGGGGAGTAAATCAATCTATTTATCAACGAGACCATGACCAGAATAGGTTGTTCCTGGTCCACAGTACTGGTATGCAGGTACATGAAGTTCAAAGGGGAGTAAATCAATCTATTTATCAACGAGACCATGACCAGTATAGGTTGTTCCTGGTCCACAGTACTGGTAAGCAGGTACATGAAGTTCAAAGGGGAGTAAATCAATCTATTTATCAACGAGACCATGACCAGTATAAGTTGTTCTTGGACCACAGTACTGGTAAGCAGGTACATGAAGTTCAAAGGGGAGTAAATCAATCACTTTATCAACGAGACCATGACCAGTATAGGTTGTTCCTGGTCCACAGTACTGGTAAGCAGGTACATGAAGTTCAAAGGGGAGTAAATCAATCTATTTATCAACGAGACCATGACCAGTATAGGTTGTTCCTGGACCACAGTACTGGTAAGCAGGTACATGAAGTTCAAAGGGGAGTAAATCAATCTATTTATCAACGAGACCATGCCCAGTATAGGTTGTTCCTGGGCCACTGTACTGGTAAGCAGGTACATGAGGTTCAAAGGGGAGTAAATCAATCTATTTATCAACGAGACCATGACCAGTATAGGTTGTTCCTGGACCACAGTACTGGTAAGCAGGTACATGAAGTTCAAAGGGGAGTAAATCAATCTATTTATCAACGAGACCATGACCAGTATAGGTTGTTCCTGGACCACAGTACTGGTAAGCAGGTACATGAAGTTCAAAGGGGAGTAAATCAATCTATTTATCAACGAGACCATGACCAGTATAGGTTGTTCCTGGACCACAGTACTGGTAAGCAGGCACATGAAATTCAAAGGGGAGTAAATCAATCTATTTATCAACGAGACCATGACCAGTATAGGTTGTTCCTGGACCAGAGTACTGGTAAGCAGGTACATGAAGTTCAAAGGGGAGTAAATCAATCACTTTATCAACGAGACCATGACCAGTATAGGTTGTTCCTGGACCACAGTACTGGTAAGCAGGTACATGAAGTTCAAAGGGGAGTAAATCAATCACTTTATCAACGAGACCATGACCAGTATAGGTTGTTCCTGGACCACAGTACTGGTAAGCAGGTACATGAAGTTCAAAGGGGAGTAAATCAATCTATTTATCAACGAGACCATGACCAGTATAGGTTGTTCCTGGACCACAGTACTGGTAAGTAGGTACATGAAGTTCAAAGGGGAGTAAATCAATCTATTTATCAACGAGACCATGACCAGTATAGGTTGTTCCTGGACCACAGTACTGGTAAGCAGGTACATGAAGTTCAAAGGGGAGTAAATCAATCTATTTATCAACGAGACCATGACCAGTATAAGTTGTTCCTGGACCAGAGTACTGGTAAGCAGGTACATGAAGTTCAAAGGGGAGTAAATCAATCACTTTATCAACGAGACCATGACCAGTATAGGTTGTTCCTGGACCACAGTACTGGTAAGCAGGTACATGAAGTTCAAAGGGGAGTAAATCAATCACTTTATCAACGAGACCATGACCAGTATAGGTTGTTCCTGGACCACAGTACTGGTAAGCAGGTACATGAAGTTCAAAGGGGAGTAAATCAATCTATTTATCAACGAGACCATGACCAGTATAGGTTGTTCCTGGACCACAGTACTGGTAAGCAGGTACATGAAGTTCAAAGGGGAGTAAATCAATCTATTTATCAACGAGACCATGACCAGTATAGGTTGTTCCTGGACCACAGTACTGGTAAGCAGGTACATGAAGTTCAAAGGGGAGTAAATCAATCTATTTATCAACGAGACCATGACCAGTATAGGTTGTTCCTGGACCACAGTACTGGTAAGCAGGTACATGAAGTTCAAAGGGGAGTAAATCAATCTATTTATCAACGAGACCATGACCAGTATAGGTTGTTCCTGGACCACAGTACTGGTAAGCAGGTACATGAAGTTCAAAGGGGAGTAAATCAATCTATTTATCAACGAGACCATGACCAGTATAGGTTGTTCCTGGACCACAGTACTGGTAAGCAGGTACATGAAGTTCAAACGGGAGTAAATCAATCTATTTATCAACGAGACCATGACCAGTATAGGTTGTTCCTGGACCACAGTACTGGTAAGCAGGTACATGAAGTTCAAAGGGGAGTAAATCAATCTATTTATCAACGAGACCATGACCAGTATAGGTTGTTCCTGGACCACTGTACTGGTAAGCAGGTAAATGAAGTTCAAAGGGGAGTAAATCAATCACTTTATCAACGAGACCATGACCAGTATAGGTTGTTCTTGGACCACTGTACTGGTAAGCAGGTAAATGAAGTTCAAAGGGGAGTAAATCAATCACTTTATCAACGAGACCATGACCAGTATAGGTTGTTCCTGGACCACTGTACTGGTAAGCAGGTAAATGAAGTTCAAAGGGTAGTAAATCAATCACTTTATCAACGAGACCATGACCAGTATAGGTTGTTCCTGGACCACTGTACTGGTAAGCAGGAACATGAAGTTCAAAGGGGAGTAAATCAATCACTTTATCAACGAGACCATGACCAGTATAGGTTGTTCCTGGACCACTGTACTGGTGAGCAGGTACATGAAGTTCAAAGGGGAGTAAATCAATCACTTTATCAACGAGACCATGACCAGTATAGGTTGTTCCTGGACCACAGTACTGGTAAGCAGGTACATGAAGTTCAAAGGGGAGTAAATCAATCACTTTATCAACGAGACCATGACCAGTATAGGTTGTTCCTGGACCACTGTACTGGTAAGCAGGTAAATGAAGTTCAAAGGGGAGTAAATCAATCACTTTATCAACGAGACCATGACCAGTATAGGTTGTTCCTGGACCACTGTACTGGTAAGCAGGTACATGAAGTTCAAAGGGGAGTAAATCAATCTATTTATCAACGAGACCATGACCAGTATAGGTTGTTCCTGGACCACTGTACTGGTAAGCAGGTACATGAAGTTCAAAGGGGAGTAAATCACTCACTTTATCAACGAGACCATGACCAGTGTAGGTTGTTCCTGGACCACTGTACTGGTAAGCAGGTACATGAAGTTCAAAGGGGAGTAAATCAATCTATTTATCAATGAGACCATGACCAGTATAGGTTGTTCCTGGACCACAGTACTGGTAAGCAGGTACATGAAGTTCAAAGGGGAGTAAATCAATCTATTTATCAACGAGACCATGACCAGGATAGGTTGTTCCTGGACCACTGTACTGGTGAGCAGGTACATGAAGTTCAAAGGGGAGTAAATCAATCACTTTATCAACGAGACCATGACCAGTATAGGTTGTTCCTGGACCACAGTACTGGTAAGCAGGTACATGAAGTTCAAAGGGGAGTAAATCAATCACTTTATCAACGAGACCATGACCAGTATAGGTTGTTCCTGGACCACTGTACTGGTAAGCAGGTAAATGAAGTTCAAAGGGGAGTAAATCAATCACTTTATCAACGAGACCATGACCAGTATAGGTTGTTCCTGGACCACTGTACTGGTAAGCAGGTACATGAAGTTCAAAGGGGAGTAAATCAATCTATTTATCAACGAGACCATGACCAGTATAGGTTGATCCTGGACCACTGTACTGGTAAGCAGGTACATGAAGTTCAAAGGGGAGTAAATCAATCTATTTATCAACGAGACCATGACCAGTATAGGTTGTTCCTGGACCACTGTACTGGTAAGCAGGTACATGAAGTTCAAAGGGGAGTAAATCAATCTATTTATCAACGAGACCATGACCAGTATAGGTTGTTCCTGGACCACTGTACTGGTAAGCAGGTAAATGAAGTTCAAAGGGGAGTAAATCAATCACTTTATCAACGAGACCATGACCAGTATAGGTTGTTCCTGGACCACTGTACTGGTAAGCAGGTACATGAAGTTCAAAGGGGAGTAAATCAATCTATTTATCAACGAGACCATGACCAGTATAGGTTGTTCCTGGACCACTGTACTGGTAAGCAGGTACATGAAGTTCAAAGGGGAGTAAATCAATCTATTTATCAACGAGACCATGACCAGAATAGGTTGTTCCTGGTCCACAGTACTGGTAAGCAGGTAAATGAAGTTCAAAAGGGAGTAAATCAATCACTTTATCAACGAGACCATGACCAGTATAGGTTGTTCCTGGACCACTGTACTGGTAAGCAGGTACATGAAGTTCAAAGGGGAGTAAATCAATCACTTTATCAACGAGACCATGACCAGTATAGGTTGTTCCTGGACCACAGTACTGGTAAGCAGGTACATGAAGTTCAAAGGGGAGTAAATCAATCACTTTATCAACGAGACCATGACCAGTATAGGTTGTTCCTGGACCACTGTACTGGTAAGCAGGTAAATGAAGTTCAAAGGGGAGTAAATCAATCACTTTATCAACGAGACCATGACCAGTATAGGTTGTTCCTGGACCACTGTACTGGTAAGCAGGTACATGAAGTTCAAAGGGGAGTAAATCAATCTATTTATCAACGAGACCATGACCAGTATAGGTTGTTCCTGGACCACTGTACTGGTAAGCAGGTACATGAAGTTCAAAGGGGAGAAAATCAATCTATTTATCAACGAGACCATGACCAGAATAGGTTGTTCCTGGTCCACAGTACTGGTATGCAGGTACATGAAGTTCAAAGGGGAGTAAATCAATCTATTTATCAACGAGATCATGACCAGTATAGGTTGTTCCTGGTCCACAGTACTGGTAAGCAGGTACATGAAGTTCAAAGGGGAGTAAATCAATCTATTTATCAACGAGACCATGACCAGTATAAGTTGTTCTTGGACCACAGTACTGGTAAGCAGGTACATGAAGTTCAAAGGGGAGTAAATCAATCACTTTATCAACGAGACCATGACCAGTATAGGTTGTTCCTGGTCCACAGTACTGGTAAGCAGGTACATGAAGTTCAAAGGGGAGTAAATCAATCTATTTATCAACGAGACCATGACCAGTATAGGTTGTTCCTGGACCACAGTACTGGTAAGCAGGTACATGAAGTTCAAAGGGGAGTAAATCAATCTATTTATCAACGAGACCATGCCCAGTATAGGTTGTTCCTGGGCCACTGTACTGGTAAGCAGGTACATGAGGTTCAAAGGGGAGTAAATCAATCTATTTATCAACGAGACCATGACCAGTATAGGTTGTTCCTGGACCACAGTACTGGTAAGCAGGTACATGAAGTTCAAAGGGGAGTAAATCAATCTATTTATCAACGAGACCATGACCAGTATAGGTTGTTCCTGGTCCATAGTACTGGTAAGCAGGTACATGAAGTTCAAAGGGGAGTAAATCAATCTATTTATCAACGAGACCATGACCAGTATAGGTTGTTCTTGGACCACAGTACTGGTAAGCAGGTACATGAAGTTCAAAGGGGAGTAAATCAAGCACTTTATCAACGAGACCATGACCAGTATAGGTTGTTCCTGGTCCACAGTACTGGTAAGCAGGTACATGAATTCAAAGGGGAGTAAATCAATCTATTTATCAACGAGACCATGACCAGTTTAGGTTGTTCCTGGACCACAGTACTGGTAAGCAGGTACATGAAGTTCAAAGGGGAGTAAATCAATCTATTTATCAACGAGACCATGACCAGTATAGGTTGTTCCTGGACCACAGTACTGGTAAGCAGGTACATGAAGTTAAAAGGGGAGTAAATCAATCACTTTATCAACGAGACCATGACCAGTATAGGTTGTTCCTGGTCCACAGTACTGGTAAGCAGGTACATGAAGTTCAAAGGGGAGTAAATCAATCTATTTATCAACGAGACCATGACCAGTATAGGTTGTTCCTGGACCACAGTACTGGTAAGCAGGTACATGAAGTTCAAAGGGGAGTAAATCAATCTATTTATCAACGAGACCATGACCAGTATAGGTTGTTCCTGGACCACTGTACTGGTAAGCAGGTACATGAAGTTCAAAGGGGAGTAAATCAATCACTTTATCAACGAGACCATGACCAGTATAGGTTGTTCCTGGTCCACTGTCCTGGTAAGCAGGTACAAGAAGTTCAAAGGGGAGTAAATCAATCTATTTATCAACGAGACCACGACCAGTATAGGTTGTTCCTGGACCACAGTACTGGTAAGCAGGTACATGAAGTTCAAAGGGGAGTAAATCAATCACTTTATCAACGAGACCCATGACCAGTATAGGTTGTTCCTGGACCACAGTACTGGTAAGCAGGTACATGAAGTTCAAAGGGGAGTAAATCAATCACTTTATCAACGAGACCATGACCAGTATAGGTTGTTCCTGGACCACAGTACTGGTAAGCAGGTACATGAAGTTCAAAGGGGAGTAAATCAATCTATTTATCAACGAGACCATGACCAGTATAGGTTGTTCCTGGACCACAGTACTGGTAAGCAGGTACATGAAGTTCAAAGGGGAGTAAATCAATCTATTTATCAACGAGACCATGACCAGTATAGGTTGTTCCTGGACCACAGTACTGGTAAGCAGGTACATGAAGTTCAAAGGGGAGTAAATCAATCTATTTATCAACGAGACCATGACCAGTATAGGTTGTTCCTGGACCAGAGTACTGGTAAGCAGGTACATGAAGTTCAAAGGGGAGTAAATCAATCACTTTATCAACGAGACCATGACCAGTATAGGTTGTTCCTGGACCACAGTACTGGTAAGCAGGTACATGAAGTTCAAAGGGGAGTAGATCAATCACTTTATCAACGAGACCATGACCAGTATAGGTTGTTCCTGGACCACAGTACTGGTAAGCAGGTACATGAAGTTCAAAGGGGAGTAAATCAATCTATTTATCAACGAGACCATGACCAGTATAGGTTGTTCCTGGACCAGAGTACTGGTAAGCAGGTACATGAAGTTCAAAGGGGAGTAAATCAATCTATTTATCAACGAGACCATGACCAGTATAGGTTGTTCCTGGACCACAGTACTGGTAAGCAGGTACATGAAGTTCAAAGGGGAGTAAATCAATCTATTTATCAACGAGACCATGACCAGTATAGGTTGTTCCTGGACCAGAGTACTGGTAAGCAGGTACATGAAGTTCAAAGGGGAGTAAATCAATCACTTTATCAACGAGACCATGACCAGTATAGGTTGTTCCTGGACCACAGTACTGGTAAGCAGGTACATGAAGTTCAAAGGGGAGTAAATCAATCACTTTATCAACGAGACCATGACCAGTATAGGTTGTTCCTGGACCACAGTACTGGTAAGCAGGTACATGAAGTTCAAAGGGGAGTAAATCAATTTATTTATCAACGAGACCATGACCAGTATAAGTTGTTCCTGGACCACAGTACTGGTAAGCAGGTACATGAAGTTCAAAGGGGAGTAAATCAATCTATTTATCAACGAGACCATGACCAGTATAGGTTGTTCCTGGACCACAGTACTGGTAAGCAGGTACATGAAGTTCAAAGGGGAGTAAATCAATCTATTTATCAACGAGACCATGACCAGTATAGGTTGTTCCTGGACCACAGTACTGGTAAGCAGGTACATGAAGTTCAAAGGGGAGTAAATCAATCTATTTATCAACGAGACCATGACCAGTATAGGTTGTTCCTGGACCACAGTACTGGTAAGCAGGTACATGAAGTTCAAAGGGGAGTAAATCAATCACTTTATCAACGAGACCATGACCAGTATAGGTTGTTCCTGGACCACTGTACTGGTAAGCAGGTACATGAAGTTCAAAGGGGAGTAAATCAATCACTTTATCAACGAGACCATGACCAGTATAGGTTGTTCCTGGACCACAGTACTGGTAAGCAGGTACATGAAGTTCAAAGGGGAGTAAATCAATCACTTTATCAACGAGACCATGACCAGTATAGGTTGTTCCTGGACCACAGTACTGGTAAGCAGGTACATGAAGTTCAAAGGGGAGTAAATCAATCACTTTATCAACGAGACCATGACCAGTATAGGTTGTTCCTTGGCCACTGTACTGGTAAGCAGGTACATGAAGTTCAAAGGGGAGTAAATCAATCACTTTATCAACGAGACCATGACCAGTATAGGTTGTTCCTGGACCAGAGTACTGGTAAGCAGGTACATGAAGTTCAAAGGGGAGTAAATCAATCACTTTATCAACGAGACCATGACCAGTATAGGTTGTTCCTGGACCACAGTACTGGTAAGCAGGTACATGAAGTTCAAAGGGGAGTAAATCAATCACTTTATCAACGAGACCATGACCAGTATAGGTTGTTCCTGGGCCACTGTACTGGTAAGCAGGTACATGAAGTTCAAAGGGGAGTAAATCAATCACTTTATCAACGAGACCATGACCAGTATAGGTTGTTCCTGGACCAGAGTACTGGTAAGCAGGTACATGAAGTTCAAAGGGGAGTAAATCAATCACTTTATCAACGAGACCATGACCAGTATAGGTTGTTCCTGGACCACAGTACTGGTAAGCAGGTACATGAAGTTCAAAGGGGAGTAAATCAATCTATTTATCAACGAGACCATGACCAGTATAGGTTGTTCCTGGACCACAGTACTGGTAAGCAGGTACATGAAGTTCAAAGGGGAGTAAATCAATCACTTTATCAACGAGACCATGACCAGTATAGGTTGTTCCTGGACCACAGTACCGGTAAGCAGGTACATGAAGTTCAAAGGGGAGTAAATCAATCACTTTATCAACGAGACCATGACCAGTATAGGTTGTTCCTGGACCACAGTACTGGTAAGCAGGTACATGAAGTTCAAAGGGGAGTAAATCAATCACTTTATCAACGAGACCATGACCAGTATAGGTTGTTCCTGGACCACAGTACTGGTAAGCAGGTACATGAAGTTCAAAGGGGAGTAAATCAATCACTTTATCAACGAGACCATGACCAGTATAGGTTGTTCCTGGACCACAGTACTGGTAAGCAGGTACATGAAGTTCAAAGGGGAGTAAATCAATCACTTTATCAACGAGACCATGACCAGTATAGGTTGTTCCTGGACCACAGTACTGGTAAGCAGGTACATGAAGTTCAAAGGGGAGTAAATCAATCACTTTATCAACGAGACCATGACCAGTATAGGTTGTTCCTGGACCACAGTACTGGTAAGCAGGTACATGAAGTTCAAAGGGGAGTAAATCAATCACTTTATCAACGAGACCATGACCAGTATAGGTTGTTCCTGGACCACAGTACTGGTAAGCAGGTACATGAAGTTCAAAGGGGAGTAAATCAATCACTTTATCAACGAGACCATGACCAGTATAGGTTGTTCCTGGACCACAGTACTGGTAAGCAGGTACATGAAGTTCAAAGGGGAGTAAATCAATCACTTTATCAACGAGACCATGACCAGTATAGGTTGTTCCTGGACCACTGTACTGGTAAGCAGGTAAATGAAGTTCAAAGGGGAGTAAATCAATCTATTTATCAACGAGACCATGACCAGTATAGGATGTTCCTGGACCACAGTACTGGTAAGCAGGTACATGAAGTTCAAAGGGGAGTAAATCAATCACTTTATCAACGAGACCATGACCAGTATAGGTTGTTCCTGGACCACAGTACTGGTAAGCAGGTACATGAATTTCAAAGGGGAGTAAATCAATCACTTTATCAACGAGACCATGACCAGTATAGGTTGTTCCTGGACCACAGTACTGGTAGGCAGGTACATGAAGTTCAAAGGGGAGTAAATCAATCACTTTATCAACGAGACCATGACCAGTATAGGTAGTTCCTGGACCACAGTACTGGTAAGCAGGTACATGAAGTTCAAAGGGGAGTAAATCAATCACTTTATCAACGAGACCATGACCAGTATAGGTTGTTCCTGGACCACAGTACTGGTAAGCAGGTACATGAAGTTCAAAGGGGAGTAAATCAATCACTTTATCAACGAGACCATGACCAGTATAGGTTGTTCCTGGACCACAGTACTGGTAAGCAGGTACATGAAGTTCAAAGGGGAGTAAATCAATCACTTTATCAACGAGACCATGACCAGTATAGGTTGTTCCTGGACCACTGTACTGGTAAGCAGGTAAATGAAGTTCAAAGGGGAGTAAATCAATCTATTTATCAACGAGACCATGACCAGTATAGGTTGTTCCTGGACCACAGTACTGGTAAGCAGGTACATGAAATTCAAAGGGGAGTAAATCAATCACTTTATCAACGAGACCATGACCAGTATAGGTTGTTCCTGGACCACAGTACTGGTAAGCAGGTACATGAAGTTCAAAGGGGAGTAAATCAAGCACTTTATCAACGAGACCATGACCAGTATAGGTTGTTCCTGGACCACAGTACTGGTAAGCAGGTACATGAAGTTCAAAGGGGAGTAAATCAATCACTTTATCAACGAGACCATGACCAGTATAGGTTGTTCCTGGACCACAGTACTGGTAAGCAGGTACATGAAGTTCAAAGGGGAGTAAATCAAGCACTTTATCAACGAGACCATGACCAGTATAGGTTGTTCCTGGACCACAGTACTGGTAAGCAGGTACATAAAGTTCAAAGGGGAGTAAATCAATCACTTTATCAACGAGACCATGACCAGTATAGGTTGTTCCTGGACCACTGTACTGGTAAGCAGGTAAATGAAGTTCAAAGGGGAGTAAATCAATCTATTTATCAACGAGACCATGACCAGTATAGGTTGTTCCTGGACCACAGTACTGGTAAGCAGGTACATGAAGTTCAAAGGGGAGTAAATCAATCACTTTATCAACGAGACCATGACCAGTATAGGTTGTTCCTGGACCACAGTACTGGTAAGCAGGTACATGAAGTTCAAAGGGGAGTAAATCAAGCACTTTATCAACGAGACCATGACCAGTATAGGTTGTTCCTGGACCACAGTACTGGTAAGCAGGTACATGAAGTTCAAAGGGGAGTAAATCAATCACTTTATCAACGAGACCATGACCAGTATAGGTTGTTCTTGGACCACAGTACTGGTAAGCAGGTACATGAATTTCAAAGGGGAGTAAATCAATCACTTTATCAACGAGACCATGACCAGTATAGGTTGTTCCTGGACCACAGTACTGGTAAGCAGGTACATGAAATTCAAAGGGGAGTAAATCAATCACTTTATCAACGAGACCATGACCAGTATAGGTTGTTCCTGGACCACTGTACTGGTAAGCAGGTAAATGAAGTTCAAAAGGGAGTAAATCAATCTATTTATCAACGAGACCATGACCAGTATAGGTTGTTCCTGGACCACAGTACTGGTAAGCAGGTACATGAAGTTCAAAGGGGAGTAAATCAATCACTTAATCAACGAGACCATGACCAGTATAGGTTGTTCCTGGACCACAGTACTGGTAAGCAGGTACATGAAGTTCAAAGGGGAGTAAATCAAGCACTTTATCAACGAGACCATGACCAGTATAGGTTGTTCCTGGACCACAGTACTGGTAAGCAGGTACATGAAGTTCAAAGGGGAGTAAATCAATCACTTTATCAACGAGACCATGACCAGTATAGGTTGTTCCTGGACCACAGTACTGGTAAGCAGGTACATGAAGTTCAAAGGGGAGTAAATCAAGCACTTTATCAACGAGACCATGACCAGTATAGGTTGTTCCTGGACCACAGTACTGGTAAGCAGGTACATGAAGTTCAAAGGGGAGTAAATCAAGCACTTTATCAACGAGACCATGACCAGTATAGGTTGTTCCTGGACCACAGTACTGGTAAGCAGGTAAATGAAGTTCAAAGGGGAGTAAATCAATCTATTTATCAACGAGACCATGACCAGTATAGGTTGTTCCTGGACCACAGTACTGGTAAGCAGGTACAAGAAGTTCAAAGGGGAGTAAATCAATCACTTTATCAACGAGACCATGACCAGTATAGGTTGTTCCTGGACCACAGTACTGGTAAGCAGGTACATGAAGTTCAAAGGGGAGTAAATCAATCTATTTATCAACGAGACCATGACCAGTATAGGTTGTTCCTGGACAACAGTACTGGTAAGCAGGTACATGAAGTTCAAAGGGGAGTAAATCAAGCACTTTATCAACGAGACCATGACCAGTATAGGTTGTTCCTGGACCACAGTACTGGTAAGCAGGTAAATGAAGTTCAAAGGGGAGTAAATCAATCTATTTATCAACGAGACCATGACCAGTATAGGTTGTTCCTGGACCACAGTACTGGTAAGCAGGTACATGAAGTTCAAAGGGGAGTAAATCAATCTATTTATCAACGAGACCATGACCAGTATAGGTTGTTCCTGGACCACAGTACTGGTAAGCAGGTACATGAAGTTCAAAGGGGAGTAAATCAATCACTTTATCAACGAGACCATGACCAGTATAGGTTGTTCCTGGACCACTGTACTGGTAAGCAGGTACATGAAGTTCAAAGGGGAGTAAATCAATCACTTTATCAACGAGACCATGACCAGTAGAGGTTGTTCCTGGACCACAGTACTGGTAAGCAGGTACATGAAGTTGAAAGGGGAATAAATCAATCACTTTATCAACAAGACCATGACCAGTATAGGTTGTTCCTGGACCACTGTACTGGTAAGCAGGTACATGAAGTTCAAAGGGGAGTAAATCAATCACTTTATCAACGAGACCATGACCAGTATAGGTTGTTCCTTGACCACAGTACTGGTAAGCAGGTACATGAAGTTCAAAGGGGAGTAAATCAATCTATTTATCAACGAGACCATGACCAGTATAGGTTGTTCCTGGACCACAGTACTGGTAAGCAGGTACATGAAGTTCAAAGGGGAGTAAATCAATCTATTTATCAACGAGACCATGACCAGTATAGGTTTTTCCTGGACCACAGTACTGGTAAGCAGGTACATGAAATTCAAAGGGGAGTAAATCAATCTATTTATCAACGAGACCATGACCAGTATAGGTTGATCCTGGGCCACTGTACTGGTAAGCAGGTAAATGAAGTTCAAAGGGGAGTAAATCAATCACTTTATCAACGAGACCATGACCAGTATAGGTTGTTCCTGGACCACTGTACTGGTAAGCAGGTAAATGAAGTTCAAAGGGGAGTAATACAATCACTTTATCAATGAGACCATGACCAGTATAGGTTGTTCCTGGACCACTGTACTGGTAAGCAGGTACATGAAGTTCAAAGGGGAGTAAATCAATCTATTTATCAACGAGACCATGACCAGTATAGGTTGTTCCTGGACCACTGTACTGGTAAGCAGGTACATGAAGTTCAAAGGGGAGTAAATCAATCACTTTATCAACGAGACCCATGACCAGTATAGGTTGTACCTGGACCACTGTACTGGTAAGCAGGTAAATGAAGTTCAAAGGGGAGTAAATCAATCACTTTATCAACGAGACCCTGACCAGTATAGGTTGTTCCTGGACCACAGTACTGATAAGCAGGTACATGAAGTTCAAAGGGGAGTAAATCAATCTATTTATCAACGAGACCATGACCAGTATAGGTTGTTCCTGGTCCACAGTACTGGTAAGCAGGTACATGAAGTTCAAAGGGGAGTAAATCAATCTATTTATCAACGAGACCATGACCAGTATAGGTTGTTCCTGGACCACAGTACTGGTAAGCAGGTACATGAAGTTCAAAGGGGTAGTAAATCAATCTATTTATCAACGAGACCATGACCAGTATAGGTTGTTCCTGGACCACAGTACTGGTAAGCAGGTAAATGAAGTTCAAAGGGGAGTAAATCAATCTATTTATCAACGAGACCATGACCAGTATAGGTTGTTCCTGGACCACAGTACTGGAAAGCAGGTACATGAAGTTCAAAGGGGAGTAAATCAATCTATTTATCAACGAGACCATGACCAGTATAGGTTGTTCCTGGACCACAGTACTGGTAAGCAGGTACATGAAGTTCAAAGGGGAGTAAATCTATCTATTTATCAACGAGACCATGACCAGTATAGGTTGTTCCTGGACCACAGTACTGGTAAGCAGGTACATGAAGTTCAAAGGGGAGTAAATCAATCTATTTATCAACGAGACCATGACCAGTATAGGTTGTTCCTGGACCACTGTACTGGTAAGCAGGTAAATGAAGTTCAAAGCTGAGTAAGTCAATCACTTTATCAACGAGACCATGACCAGTATAGGTTGTTCCTGGACCACAGTACTGGTAAGCAGGTAAATGAAGTTCAAAGGGGAGTAAATCAATCACTTTATCAATGAGACCATGACCAGTATAGGTTGTTCCTGGACCATTGTACTGGTAAGCAGGTAAATGAAGTTCAAAGGGGAGTAAATCAATCACTTTAACAACGAGACCATGACCAGTATAGGTTGTTCCTGGACCACTGTACTGGTAAGCAGGTACATGAAGTTCAAAGGGGAGTTAATCAATCTATTTATCAACGAGACCATGACCAGTATAGGTTTTTTCCTGGACCACTGTACTGGTAAGCAGGTAAATGAAGTTCAAAGGGGAGTAAATCAATCACTTTATCAACGAGACCATGACCAGTATAGGTTGTTCCTGGACTACTGTACTGGTAAGCAGGTAAATGAAGTTCAAAGGGGAGTAAATCAATCACTTTATCAACGAGACCATGACCAGTATATGTTGTTCCTGGACCACAGTACTGGTAAGAAGGTACATGAAGTTCAAAGGGGAGTAAATCAATCTATTTATCAACGGGACCATGACCAGTATAGGTTGTTCCTGGACCACTGTACTGGTAAGCAGGTACATGAAGTACAAAGGGGAGTAAATCAATCACTTTATCAACGAGACCATGACCAGTATAGGCTGTTCCTGGACCACTGTACTGGTAAGCAGGTAAATGAAGTTCAAAGGGGAATAAATCAATCACTTTATCAACGAGACCATGACCAGTATAGGTTGTTCCTGGACCACAGTACTGGTAAGCAGGTACATGAAGTTCAAAGGGGAGTAAATCAATCTATTTATCAACGAGACCATGACCAGTATAGGTTGTTCCTGGACCACTGTACTGGTAAGCAGGTAAATGAAGTTCAAAGGGGAGTAAATCAATCACTTTATCAACGAGACCATGACCAGTATAGGTTGTTCCTGGTCCACAGTACTGGTAAGCAGGTACATGAAGTTCAAAGGGGAGTAAATCAATCTATTTATCAACGAGACCATGACCAGTATAGGTTGTTCCTGGACCACAGTACTGGTAAGCAGGTACATGAAGTTCAAAGGGGTAGTAAATCAATCTATTTATCAACGAGACCATGACCAGTATAGGTTGTTCCTGGACCACAGTACTGGTAAGCAGGTAAATGAAGTTCAAAGGGGAGTAAATCAATCTATTTATCAACGAGACCATGACCAGTATAGGTTGTTCCTGGACCACAGTACTGGAAAGCAGGTACATGAAGTTCAAAGGGGAGTAAATCAATCTATTTATCAACGAGACCATGACCAGTATAGGTTGTTCCTGGACCACAGTACTGGTAAGCAGGTACATGAAGTTCAAAGGGGAGTAAATCTATCTATTTATCAACGAGACCATGACCAGTATAGGTTGTTCCTGGACCACAGTACTGGTAAGCAGGTACATGAAGTTCAAAGGGGAGTAAATCAATCTATTTATCAACGAGACCATGACCAGTATAGGTTGTTCCTGGACCACTGTACTGGTAAGCAGGTAAATGAAGTTCAAAGCTGAGTAAGTCAATCACTTTATCAACGAGACCATGACCAGTATAGGTTGTTCCTGGACCACAGTACTGGTAAGCAGGTAAATGAAGTTCAAAGGGGAGTAAATCAATCACTTTATCAATGAGACCATGACCAGTATAGGTTGTTCCTGGACCATTGTACTGGTAAGCAGGTAAATGAAGTTCAAAGGGGAGTAAATCAATCACTTTAACAACGAGACCATGACCAGTATAGGTTGTTCCTGGACCACTATACTGGTAAGCAGGTACATGAAGTTCAAAGGGGAGTTAATCAATCTATTTATCAACGAGACCATGACCAGTATAGGTTGTTCCTGGACCACTGTACTGGTAAGCAGGTACATGAAGTTCAAAGGGGAGTAAATCAATCTATTTATCAACGAGACCATGACCAGTATAGGTTGTTCCTGGACCACAGTACTGGTAAGCAGGTAAATGAAGTTGAAAGGGGAATAAATCAATCTATTTATCAACGAGACCATGACCACTATAGGTTGTTCCTGGACCACTGTACTGGTAAGCAGGTACATGAAGTTCAAAGGGGAGTAAATCAATCTATGTATCAACGAGACCATGACCAGTATAGGTTGTTCCTGGACCACAGTACTGGTAAGCAGGTACATGAAGTTCAAAGGGGAGTAAATCTATCTATTTATCAACGAGAGCGTGACCAGTATAGGTTGTTCCTGGACCACAGTACTGGTAAGCAGGTAAATGACGTTCAAAGGGGAGTAAATCAATCTATTTATCAACGAGACCATGACCAGTGTAGGTTCTTCCTGGACCACAGTACTGGTAAGCAGGTACATGAAGTTCAAAGGGGAGTAAATCAATCTATTTATCAACGAGACCATGACCAGTATAGGTTGTTCCTGGACCACAGTACTGGTAAGCAGGTAAATGACGTTCAAAGGGGAGTAAATCAATCTATTTATCAACGAGACCATGACCAGTGTAGGTTGTTCCTGGACCACAGTACTGGTAAGCAGGTACATGAAGTTCAAAGGGGAGTAAATCAATCTATTTATCAACGAGACCATGACCAGTATAGGTTGTTCCTGGACCACAGTACTGGTAAGCAGGTACATGAAGTTCAAAGGGGAGTAAATCAATCTATTTATCAACGAGACCATGACCAGTATAGGTTTTTCCTGGACCACAGTACTGGTAAGCAGGTACATGAAATTCAAAGGGGAGTAAATCAATCTATTTATCAACGAGACCATGACCAGTATAGGTTGTTCCTGGGCCACTGTACTGGTAAGCAGGTAAATGAAGTTCAAAGGGGAGTAAATCAAGCACTTTATCAACGAGACCATGACCAGTATAGGTTGTTCCTGGACCACTGTACTGGTAAGCAGGTAAATGAAGTTCAAAGGGGAGTAAATCAATCACTTTATCAACGAGACCATGACCAGTATAGGTTGTTCCTGGACCACTGTACTGGTAAGCAGGTACATGAAGTTCAAAGGGGAGTAAATCAATCTATTTATCAACGAGACCATGACCAGTATAGGTTGTTCCTGGACCACTGTACTGGTAAGCAGGTACATGAAGTTCAAAGGGGAGTAAATCAATCACTTTATCAACGAGACCCATGACCAGTATAGGTTGTACCTGGACCACTGTACTGGTATGCAGGTAAATGAAGTTCAAAGGGGAGTAAATCAATCACTTTATCAACGAGACCATGACCAGTATAGGTTGTTCCTGGACCACAGTACTGGTAAGCAGGTACATGAAGTTCAAAGGGGAGTAAATCAATCTATTTATCAACGAGACCATGACCAGTATAGGTTGTTCCTGGTCCACAGTACTGGTAAGCAGGTACATGAAGTTCAAAGGGGAGTAAATCAATCTATTTATCAACGAGACCATGACCAGTATAGGTTGTTCCTGGACCACAGTACTGGTTAGCAGGTACATGAAGTTCAAAGGGGAGTAAATCAATCTATTTATCAACGAGACCATGACCAGTATAGGTTGTTCCTGGACCACAGTACTGGTAAGCAGGTAAATGAAGTTCAAAGGGGAGTAAATCAATCTATTTATCAACGAGACCATGACCAGTATAGGTTGTTCCTGGACCACAGTACTGGAAAGCAGGTACATGAAGTTCAAAGGGGAGTAAATCAATCTATTTATCAACGAGACCATGACCAGTATAGGTTGTTCCTGGACCACAGTACTGGTAAGCAGGTACATGAAGTTCAAAGGGGAGTAAATCAATCTATGTATCAACGAGACCATGACCAGTATAGGTTGTTCCTGGACCACAGTACTGGTAAGCAGGTACATGAAGTTCAAAGGGGAGTAAATCTATCTATTTATCAACGAGAGCGTGACCAGTATAGGTTGTTCCTGGACCACAGTACTGGTAAGCAGGTACATGAAGTTCAAAGGGGAATAAATCAATCTATTTATCAACGAGACCATGACCAGTATAGGTTGTTCCTGGACCACTGTACTGGTAAGCAGGTAAATGAAGTTCAAAGCTGAGTAAATCAATCACTTTATCAACGAGACCATGACCAGTATAGGGTGTTCCTGGACCACAGTACTGGTAAGCAGGTAAATGAAGTTCAAAGGGGAGTAAATCAATCACTTTATCAATGAGACCATGACCAGTATAGGTTGTTCCTGGACCATTGTACTGGTAAGCAGGTAAATGAAGTTCAAAGGGGAGTAAATCAATCACTTTATCAACGAGACCATGACCAGTATAGGTTGTTCCTGGACCACTGTACTGGTAAGCAGGTACATGAAGTTCAAAGGGGAGTAAATCAATCTATTTATCAACGAGACCATGACCAGTATAGGTTGTTCCTGGACCACTGTACTGGTAAGCAGGTAAATGAAGTTCAAAGGGGAGTAAATCAATCACTTTATCAACGAGACCATGACCAGTATAGGTTGTTCCTGGACCACTGTACTGGTAAGCAGGTAAATGAAGTTCAAAGGGGAGTAAATCAATCACTTTATCAACGAGACCATGACCAGTATAGGTTGTTCCTGGACCACTGTACTGGTAAGCAGGTAAATGAAGTTCAAAGGGGAGTAAATCAATCACTTTATCAACGAGACCATGACCAGTATAGGTTGTTCCTGGACCACTGTACTGGTAAGCAGGTACATGAAATTCAAAGGGGAGTTAATCAATCTATTTATCAACGAGACCATGACCAGTATAGGTTGTTCCTGGACCACTGTACTGGTAAGCAGGTAAATGAAGTTCAAAGGGGAGTAAATCAATCACTTTATCAACGAGACCATGACCAGTATAGGTTGTTCCTGGACCACTGTACTGGTAAGCAGGTAAATGAAATTCAAAGGGGAGTAAATCAATCACTTTATCAACGAGACCATGACCAGTATAGGTTGTTCCTGGACCACAGTACTGGTAAGCAGGTACATGAAGTTCAAAGGGGAGTAAATGAATCTATTTATCAACGAGACCATGACCAGTATAGGTTGTTCCTGGACCACTGTACTGGTAAGCAGGTACATGAAGTTCAAAGGGGAGTAAATCAATCACTTTATCAACGAGACCATGACCAGTATAGGTTGTTCCTGGACCACTGTACTGGTAAGCAGGTAAATGAAGTTCAAAGGGGAGTAAATCAATCACTTTATCAACGAGACCATGACCAGTATAGGTTGTTCCTGGACCACTGTACTGGTAAGCAGGTACATGAAGTTCAAAGGGGAGTAAATCAATCTATTTATCAACGAGACCATGACCAGTATAGGTTGTTCCTGGACCACTGTACTGGTAAGCAGGTACATGAAGTTCAAAGGGGAGTAAATCAATCACTTTATCAACGAGACCATGACCAGTATAGGTTGTACCTGGACCACTGTACTGGTAAGCAGGTAAATGAAGTTCAAAGGGGAGTAAATCAATCACTTTATCAACGAGACCATGACCAGTATAGGTTGTTCCTGGACCACAGTACTGGTAAGCAGGTACATGAAGTTCAAAGGGGAGTAAATCAATCTATTTATCAACGAGACCATGACCAGTATAGGTTGTTCCTGGTCCACAGTACTGGTAAGCAGGTACATGAAGTTCAAAGGGGAGTAAATCAATCACTTTATCAACGAGACCATGACCAGTATAGGTTGTTCCTGGACCACAGTACTGGTAAGCAGGTAAATGAAGTTCAAAGGGGAGTAAATCAATCACTTTATCAATGAGACCATGACCAGTATAGGTTGTTCCTGGACCATTGTACTGGTAAGCAGGTAAATGAAGTTCAAAGGGGAGTAAATCAATCACTTTATCAACGAGACCATGACCAGTATAGGTTGTTCCTGGACCACTGTACTGGTAAGCAGGTACATGAAGTTCAAAGGGGAGTTAATCAATCTATTTATCAACGAGACCATGACCAGTATAGGTTGTTCCTGGACCATTGTACTGGTAAGCAGGTACATGAAGTTCAAAGGGGAGTAAATCAATCACTTTATCAACGAGACCATGACCAGTATAGGTTGTTCCTGGACCACTGTACTGGTAAGCAGGTACATGAAGTTCAAAGGGGAGTAAATCAATCACTTTATCAACGAGACCATGACCAGTATAGGTTGTTCCTGGACCACAGTACTGGTAAGCAGGTACATGAAGTCCAAAGGGGAGTAAATCAATCTATTTATCAACGAGACCATGACCAGTATAGGTTGTTCCTGGACCACAGTACTGGTAAGCAGGTACATGAGGTTCAAAGGGGAGTAAATCAATCTATTTATCAACGAGACCATGACCAGTATAGGATGTTCCTGGACCACTGTACTGGTAAGCAGGTACATGAGGTTCAAAGGGGAGTAAATCAATCACTTTATCAACGAGACCATGACCAGTATAGGTTGTTCCTGGACCACTGTACTGGTAAGCAGGTACATGAAGTTCAAAGGGGAGTAAATCAATCTATTTATCAACGAGACCATGACCAGTATAGGTTGTTCCTGGACCACAGTACTGGTAAGCAGGTACATGAGGTTCAAAGGGGAGTAAATCAATCACTTTATCAACGAGACCATGACCAGTATAGGTTGTTCCTGGACCACTGTACTGGTAAGCAGGTACATGAAGTTCAAAGGGGAGTAAATCAATCTATTTATCAACGAGACCATGACCAGTATAGGTTGTTCCTGGACCACAGTACTGGTAAGCAGGTACATGAAGTTCAAAGGGGAGTAAATCAATCTATTTATCAACGAGACCATGACAGTATAGGTTGTTCCTGGACCACTGTACTGGTAATCAGGTACATGAAGTTCAAAGGGGAGTAAATCTCTCTATTTATCAACGAGACCATGACCAGTATAGGTTGTTCCTGGACCACAGTACTGGTAAGCAGGTACATGAAGTTCAAAGGGGAGTAAATCAATCTATTTATCAACGAGACCATGACCAGTATAGGTTGTTCCTGGACCACAGTACTGGTAAGCAGGTAAATGAAGTTCAAAGGGGAGTAAATCAAGCACTTTATCAACGAGACCATGACCAGTATAGGTTGTTCCTGGACCACAGTACTGGTAAGCAGGTACATGAAGTTCAAAGTGGAGTAAATCAATCTATTTATCAACGAGACCATGACCAGTATAGGTTGTTCCTGGACCACAGTACTGGTAAGCAGGTACATGAAGTTCAAAGGGGAGTAAATCAAGCACTTTATCAACGAGACCATGACCAGTATAGGTTGTTCCTGGACCACAGTACTGGTAAGCAGGTACATGAAATTCAAAGGGGAGTAAATCAAGCACTTTATCAACGAGACCATGACCAGTATAGGTTGTTCCTGGACCACAGTACTGGTAAGCAGGTACATGAAGTTCAAAGGGGAGTAAATCAATCTATTTATCAACGAGACCATGACCAGTATAGGTTGTTCCTGGACCACAGTACTGGTAAGCAGGTACATGAAGTTCAAAGGGGAGTAAATCAATCACTTTATCAACGAGACCATGACCAGTGTAGGTTGTTCCTGGACCACTGTACTGGTAAGCAGGTACATGAAGTTCAAAGGGGAGTAAATCAATCTATTTATCAACGAGACCATGACCAGTATAGGTTGTTCCTGGACCACAGTACTGGTAAGCAGGTACATGAAGTTCAAAGGGGAGTAAATCAATCACTTTATCAACGAGACCATGACCAGTATAGGTTGTTCCTGGACCACAGTACTGGTAAGCAGGTACATGAAGTTCAAAGGGGAGTAAATCAATCACTTTATCAACGAGACCATGACCAGTATAGGTTGTTCCTGGACCACTGTACTGGTAAGCAGGTAAATGAAGTTCAAAGGGGAGTAAATCAATCTATTTATCAACGAGACCATGACCAGTATAGGTTGTTCCTGGACCGCAGTACTGGTAAGCAGGTACATGAAGTTCAAAGGGGAGTAAATCAATCTATTTATCAACGAGACCATGACCAGTATAGGTTGTTCCTGGACCACAGTACTGGTAAGCAGGTACATGAAGTTCAAAGGGGAGTAAATCAATCACTTTATCAACGAGACCATGACCAGTATAGGTTGTTCCTGGACCACAGTACTGGTAAGCAGGTACATGAAGTTCAAAGGGGAGTAAATCAATCACTTTATCAACGAGACCATGACCAGTATAGGTTGTTCCTGGACCACTGTACTGGTGAGCAGGTACATGAAGTTCAAAGGGGAGTAAATCAATCACTTTATCAATGAGACCGTGACAGTATAGGTTGTTCCTGGACCACAGTACTGGTAAGCAGGTACATGAAGTTCAAAGGGGAGTAAATCAATCACTTTATCAACGAGACCATGACCAGTATAGGTTGTTCCTGGACCACTGTACTGGTAAACAGGTAAATGAAGTTCAAAGGGGAGTAAATCAATCACTTTATCAACGAGACCATGACCAGTATAGGTTGTTCCTGGACCACTGTACTGGTAAGCAGGTACATGAAGTTCAAAGGGGAGTAAATCAATCTATTTATCAATGAGACCATGACCAGTATAGGTTGTTCCTGGACCACTGTACTGGTAAGCAGGTACATGAAGTTCAAAGGGGAGTAAATCAATCTATTTATCAACGAGACCATGACCAGTATAGGTTGTTCCTGGACCACTGGACTGGTAAGCAGGTACATGAAGTTCAAAGGGGAGTAAATCAATCACTTTATCAACGAGACCATGACCAGTGTAGGTTGTTCCTGGACCACTGTACTGGTAAGCAGGTACATGAAGTTCAAGGGGGAGTAAATCAATCTATTTATCAACGAGACCATGACCAGTATAGGTTGTTCCTGGACCACAGTACTGGTAAGCAGGTACATGAAGTTCAAAGGGGAGTAAATCAATCTATTTATCAACGAGACCATGACCAGTATAGGTTGTTCCTGGACCACTGTACTGGTGAGCAGGTACATGAAGTTCAAAGGGGAGTAAATCAATCACTTTATCAACGAGACCATGACCAGTATAGGTTGTTCCTGGACCACAGTACTGGTAAGCAGGTACATGAAGTTCAAAGGGGAGTAAATCAATCACTTTATCAACGAGACCATGACCAGTATAGGTTGTTCCTGGACCACAGTACTGGTAAGCTGGTAAATGAAGTTCAAAGGGGAGTAAATCAATCACTTTATCAACGAGACCATGACCAGTATAGGTTGTTCCTGGACCACTGTACTGGTAAGCAGGTACATGAAGTTCAAAGGGGAGTAAATCAATCTATTTATCAACGAGACCATGACCAGTATAGGTTGTTCCTGGACCACTGTACTGGTAAGCAGGTACATGAAGTTCAAAGGGGAGTAAATCAATCTATTTATCAACGAGACCATGACCAGTATAGGTTGTTCCTGGACCACTGTACTGGTAAGCAGGTACATGAAGTTCAAAGGGGAGTAAATCAATCTATTTATCAACGAGACCATGACCAGTATAGGTTGTTCCTGGACCACTGTACTGGTAAGCAGGTAAATGAAGTTCAAAGGGGAGTAAATCAATCACTTTATCAACGAGACCATGACCAGTATAGGTTGTTCCTGGACAACTGTACTGGTAAGCAGGTACATGAAGTTCAAAGGGGAGTAAATCAATCTATTTATCAACGAGACCATGACCAGTATAGGTTGTTCCTGGACCACTGTACTGGTAAGCAGGTACATGAAGTTCAAAGGGGAGTAAATCAATCTATTTATCAACGAGACCATGACCAGAATAGGTTGTTAGTGGTCCACAGTACTGGTAAGCAGGTAAATGAAGTTCAAAGGGGAGTAAATCAATCACTTTATCAACGAGACCATGACCAGTATAGGTTGTTCCTGGACCACTGTACTGGTAAGCAGGTACATGAAGTTCAAAGGGGAGTAAATCAATCACTTTATCAACGAGACCATGACCAGTATAGGTTGTTCCTGGACCACAGTACTGGTAAGCAGGTACATGAAGTTCAAAGGGGAGTAAATCAATCACTTTATCAACGAGACCATGACCAGTATAGGTTGTTCCTGGACCACTGTACTGGTAAGCAGGTAAATGAAGTTCAAAGGGGAGTAAATCAATCACTTTATCAACGAGACCATGACCAGTATAGGTTGTTCCTGGACCACTGTACTGGTAAGCAGGTACATGAAGTTCAAAGGGGAGTAAATCAATCTATTTATCAACGAGACCATGACCAGTATAGGTTGTTCCTGGACCACTGTACTGGTAAGCAGGTACATGAAGTTCAAAGGGGAGTAAATCAATCTATTTATCAACGAGACCATGACCAGAATAGGTTTTTCCTGGTCCATAGTACTGGTAAGCAGGTACATGAAGTTCAAAGGGGAGTAAATCAATCTATTTATCAACGAGACCATGACCAGTATAGGTTGTTCCTGGACCACTGTACTGGTGAGCAGGTACATGAAGTTCAAAGGGGAGTAAATCAATCACTTTATCAACGAGACCATGACCAGTATAGGTTGTTCCTGGACCACAGTACTGGTAAGCAGGTACATGAAGTTCAAAGGGGAGTAAATCAATCACTTTATCAACGAGACCATGACCAGTATAGGTTGTTCCTGGACCACTGTACTGGTAAGCTGGTAAATGAAGTTCAAAGGGGAGTAAATCAATCACTTTATCAACGAGACCATGACCAGTATAGGTTGTTCCTGGACCACTGTACTGGTAAGCAGGTAAATGAAGTTCAAAGGGGAATAAATCAATCACTTTATCAACGAGACCATGACCAGTATAGGTTGTTCCTGGACCACAGTACTGGTAAGCAGGTACATGAAGTTCAAAGGGGAGTAAATCAATCTATTTATCAACGAGACCATGACCAGTATAGGTTGTTCCTGGACCACTGTACTGGTAAGCAGGTAAATGAAGTTCAAAGGGGAGTAAATCAATCACTTTATCAACGAGACCATGACCAGTATAGGTTGTTCCTGGACCACAGTACCGGTAAGCAGGTACATGAAGTTCAAAGGGGAGTAAATCAATCTATTTATCAACGAGACCATGACCAGTATAGGTTGTTCCTGGACCACAGTACTGGTAAGCAGGTACATGAAGTACAAAGGGGAGTAAATCATTCTATTTATCAACGTGACCATGACCAGTATAGGTTGTTCCTGGACCACAGTACTGGTAAGCAGGTACATGAAGTTCAAATGGGAGTAAATCAATCTATTTATCAACGAGACCATGACCAGTATAGGTTGTTCCTGGACCACAGTGCTGGTAAGCAGGTGAATGAAGTTCAAAGGGGAGTAAATCAATCTATTTATCAACGAGACCATGACCAGTATAGGTTGTTCCTGGACCACTGTACTGGTAAGCAGGTACATGAAGTTCAAAGGGGAGTAAATCAATCACTTTATCAACGAGAACATGAACAGTATAGGTTGTTCCTGGACCACAGTACTGGTAAGCAGGTACATGAAGTTCAAAGGGGAGTAAATCAATCTATTTATCAACGAGACCATGACCAGTATTGGTTATTCCTGGACCACAGTACTGGTAAGCAGGTACATGAAGTTCAAAGGGGAGTAAATCAATCTATTTATCAACGAGACCATGACCAGTATAGGTTGTTCCTGGACCACAGTACTGGTAAGCAGGTACATGAGGATCAAAAGGGAGTAAATCAATCTATTTATCAACGAGACCATGACCAGTATAGGTTGTTCCTGGACCACAGTACTGGTAAGCAGGTACATGAAGTTCAAAGGGGAGTAAATCAATCTATTTATCAACGAGACCATGACCAGTATAGGTTGTTCTTGGACCACTGTACTGGTAAGCAGGTAAATGAAGTTCAAAGGGGAGTAAATCAATCACTTTATCAACGAGACCATGACCAGTATAGGTTGTTCCTGGACCACTGTACTGGTAAGCAGGTACATGAAGTTCAAAGGGGAGTAAATCAATGTATTTATCAACGAGACCATGACCAGTATAGGTTGTTCCTGGACCACTGTACTGCTAAGCAGGTAAATGAAGTTCAAAGGGGAGTAAATCAATCACTTTATCAACGAGACCATGACCAGTATAGGTTGTTCCTGGACTTCTGTACTGGTAAGCAGGTAAATGAAGTTCAAAGGGGAGTAAATCAATCACTTTATCAACGAGACCATGACCAGTATAGGTTGTTCCTGGACCACAGTACTGGTAAGCAGGTAAATGAAGTTCAAAGGGGAGTAAATCAATCTATTTATCAACGAGACCATGACCAGTATAGGTTGTTCCTGGACCACTGTCCTGGTAAGCAGGTAAATGAAGTTCAAAGGGGAGTAAATCAAGCACTTTATCACCGAGACCATGACCAGTATAGGTTGTTCCTGGACCACTGTACTGGTAAGCAGGTAAATGAAGTTCAAAGGGGAGTAAATCCATCTATTTATCAACGAGACCATGACCAGTACAGGTTGTTCCTGGACCACTGTACTGGTAAGCAAGTAAATGAATTTCAAAGGGGAGTAAATCAATCACTTTATCAACGAGACCATGACCAGTATAAGTTGTTCCTGGACCACAGTACTGGTAGGCAGGTACATGAAGTTCAAAGGGGAGTAAATCAATCTATTTATCAACGAGACCATGACCAGTATAGGTTGTTCCTGGACCACTGTACTGGTAAGCAGGTACATGAAGTTCAAAGGGGAGTAAATCAATCTATTTATCAACGAGACCATGACCAGTATAGGTTGTTCCTGGACCACTGTACTGGTAAGCAGGTACATGAAGTTCAAAGGGGAGTAAATCAATCTATTTATCAACGAGACCATGACCAGTATAGGTTGTTCCTGGACCACAGTACTGGTAAGCAGGTAAATGAAGTTGAAAGGGGAATAAATCAATCTATTTATCAACGAGACCATGACCACTATAGGTTGTTCCTGGACCACTGTACTGGTAAGCAGGTACATGAAGTTCAAAGGGGAGTAAATCAATCTATGTATCAACGAGACCATGACCAGTATAGGTTGTTCCTGGACCACAGTACTGGTAAGCAGGTACATGAAGTTCAAAGGGGAGTAAATCAATCTATTTATCAACGAGACCATGACCAGTGTAGGTTGTTCCTGGACCACAGTACTGGTAAGCAGGTACATGAAGTTCAAAGGGGAGTAAATCAATCTATTTATCAACGAGACCATGACCAGTATAGGTTGTTCCTGGACCACAGTACTGGTAAGCAGGTAAATGACGTTCAAAGGGCAGTAAATCAATCTATTTATCAACGAGACCATGACCAGTGTAGGTTGTTCCTGGACCACAGTACTGGTAAGCAGGTACATGAAGTTCAAAGGGGAGTAAATCAATCTATTTATCAACGAGACCATGACCAGTATAGGTTGTTCCTGGACCACAGTACTGGTAAGCAGGTACATGAAGTTCAAAGGGGAGTAAATCAATCTATTTATCAACGAGACCATGACCAGTATAGGTTTTTCCTGGACCACAGTACTGGTAAGCAGGTACATGAAATTCAAAGGGGAGTAAATCAATCTATTTATCAACGAGACCATGACCAGTATAGGTTGTTCCTGGGCCACTGTACTGGTAAGCAGGTAAATGAAGTTCAAAGGGGAGTAAATCAAGCACTTTATCAACGAGACCATGACCAGTATAGGTTGTTCCTGGACCACTGTACTGGTAAGCAGGTAAATGAAGTTCAAAGGGGAGTAAATCAATCACTTTATCAACGAGACCATGACCAGTATAGGTTGTTCCTGGACCACTGTACTGGTAAGCAGGTACATGAAGTTCAAAGGGGAGTAAATCAATCTATTTATCAACGAGACCATGACCAGTATAGGTTGTTCCTGGACCACTGTACTGGTAAGCAGGTACATGAAGTTCAAAGGGGAGTAAATCAATCACTTTATCAACGAGACCCATGACCAGTATAGGTTGTACCTGGACCACTGTACTGGTAAGCAGGTAAATGAAGTTCAAAGGGGAGTAAATCAATCACTTTATCAACGAGACCATGACCAGTATAGGTTGTTCCTGGACCACAGTACTGGTAAGCAGGTACATGAAGTTCAAAGGGGAGTAAATCAATCTATTTATCAACGAGACCATGACCAGTATAGGTTGTTCCTGGTCCACAGTACTGGTAAGCAGGTACATGAAGTTCAAAGGGGAGTAAATCAATCTATTTATCAACGAGACCATGACCAGTATAGGTTGTTCCTGGACCACAGTACTGGTTAGCAGGTACATGAAGTTCAAAGGGGAGTAAATCAATCTATTTATCAACGAGACCATGACCAGTATAGGTTGTTCCTGGACCACAGTACTGGTAAGCAGGTAAATGAAGTTCAAAGGGGAGTAAATCAATCTATTTATCAACGAGACCATGACCAGTATAGGTTGTTCCTGGACCACAGTACTGGAAAGCAGGTACATGAAGTTCAAAGGGGAGTAAATCAATCTATTTATCAACGAGACCATGACCAGTATAGGTTGTTCCTGGACCACAGTACTGGTAAGCAGGTACATGAATTTCAAAGGGGAGTAAATCAATCTATGTATCAACGAGACCATGACCAGTATAGGTTGTTCCTGGACCACAGTACTGGTAAGCAGGTACATGAAGTTCAAAGGGGAGTAAATCTATCTATTTATCAACGAGAGCGTGACCAGTATAGGTTGTTCCTGGACCACAGTACTGGTAAGCAGGTACATGAAGTTCAAAGGGGAATAAATCAATCTATTTATCAACGAGACCATGACCAGTATAGGTTGTTCCTGGACCACTGTACTGGTAAGCAGGTAAATGAAGTTCAAAGCTGAGTAAATCAATCACTTTATCAACGAGACCATGACCAGTATAGGGTGTTCCTGGACCACAGTACTGGTAAGCAGGTAAATGAAGTTCAAAGGGGAGTAAATCAATCACTTTATCAATGAGACCATGACCAGTATAGGTTGTTCCTGGACCGTTGTACTGGTAAGCAGGTAAATGAAGTTCAAAGGGGAGTAAATCAATCACTTTATCAACGAGACCATGACCAGTATAGGTTGTTCCTGGACCACTGTACTGGTAAGCAGGTACATGAAGTTCAAAGGGGAGTTAATCAATCTATTTATCAACGAGACCATGACCAGTATAGGTTGTTCCTGGACCACTGTACTGGTAAGCAGGTAAATGAAGTTCAAAGGGGAGTAAATCAATCACTTTATCAACGAGACCATGACCAGTATAGGTTGTTCCTGGACCACTGTACTGGTAAGCAGGTAAATGAAGTTCAAAGGGGAGTAAATCAATCACTTTATCAACGAGACCATGACCAGTATAGGTTGTTCCTGGACCACTGTACTGGTAAGCAGGTAAATGAAGTTCAAAGGGGAGTAAATCAATCACTTTATCAACGAGACCATGACCAGTATAGGTTGTTCCTGGACCACTGTACTGGTAAGCAGGTACATGAAATTCAAAGGGGAGTTAATCAATCTATTTATCAACGAGACCATGACCAGTATAGGTTGTTCCTGGACCACTGTACTGGTAAGCAGGTAAATGAAGTTCAAAGGGGAGTAAATCAATCACTTTATCAACGAGACCATGACCAGTATAGGTTGTTCCTGGACCACTGTACTGGTAAGCAGGTAAATGAAATTCAAAGGGGAGTAAATCAATCACTTTATCAACGAGACCATGACCAGTATAGGTTGTTCCTGGACCACAGTACTGGTAAGCAGGTACATGAAGTTCAAAGAAGAGTAAATGAATCTATTTATCAACGAGACCATGACCAGTATAGGTTGTTCCTGGACCACTGTACTGGTAAGCAGGTACATGAAGTTCAAAGGGGAGTAAATCAATCACTTTATCAACGAGACCATGACCAGTATAGGTTGTTCCTGGACCACTGTACTGGTAAGCAGGTAAATGAAGTTCAAAGGGGAGTAAATCAATCACTTTATCAACGAGACCATGACCAGTATAGGTTTTTCCTGGACCACTGTACTGGTAAGCAGGTACATGAAGTTCAAAGGGGAGTAAATCAATCTATTTATCAACGAGACCATGACCAGTATAGGTTGTTCCTGGACCACTGTACTGGTAAGCAGGTACATGAAGTTCAAAGGGGAGTAAATCAATCACTTTATCAACGAGACCATGACCAGTATAGGTTGTACCTGGACCACTGTACTGGTAAGCAGGTAAATGAAGTTCAAAGGGGAGTAAATCAATCACTTTATCAACGAGACCATGACCAGTATAGGTTGTTCCTGGACCACAGTACTGGTAAGCAGGTACATGAAGTTCAAAGGGGAGTAAATCAATCTATTTATCAACGAGACCATGACCAGTATAGGTTGTTCCTGGTCCACAGTACTGGTAAGCAGGTACATGAAGTTCAAAGGGGAGTAAATCAATCACTTTATCAACGAGACCATGACCAGTATAGGTTGTTCCTGGACCACAGTACAGGTAAGCAGGTAAATGAAGTTCAAAGGGGAGTAAATCAATCACTTTATCAATGAGACCATGACCAGTATAGGTTGTTCCTGGACCATTGTACTGGTAAGCAGGTAAATGAAGTTCAAAGGGGAGTAAATCAATCACTTTATCAACGAGACCATGACCAGTATAGGTTGTTCCTGGACCACTGTACTGGTAAGCAGGTACATGAAGTTCAAAGGGGAGTTAATCAATCTATTTATCAACGAGACCATGACCAGTATAGGTTGTTCCTGGACCATTGTACTGGTAAGCAGGTACATGAAGTTCAAAGGGGAGTAAATCAATCACTTTATCAACGAGACCATGACCAGTATAGGTTGTTCCTGGACCACTGTACTGGTAAGCAGGTACATGAAGTTCAAAGGGGAGTAAATCAATCACTTTATCAACGAGACCATGACCAGTATAGGTTGTTCCTGGACCACAGTACTGGTAAGCAGGTACATGAAGTCCAAAGGGGAGTAAATCAATCTATTTATCAACGAGACCATGACCAGTATAGGTTGTTCCTGGACCACAGTACTGGTAAGCAGGTACATGAGGTTCAAAGGGGAGTAAATCAATCTATTTATCAACGAGACCATGACCAGTATAGGATGTTCCTGGACCACTGTACTGGTAAGCAGGTACATGAGGTTCAAAGGGGAGTAAATCAATCACTTTATCAACGAGACCATGACCAGTATAGGTTGTTCCTGGACCACTGTACTGGTAAGCAGGTACATGAAGTTCAAAGGGGAGTAAATCAATCTATTTATCAACGAGACCATGACCAGTATAGGTTGTTCCTGGACCACAGTACTGGTAAGCAGGTACATGAGGTTCAAAGGGGAGTAAATCAATCACTTTATCAACGAGACCATGACCAGTATAGGTTGTTCCTGGACCACTGTACTGGTAAGCAGGTACATGAAGTTCAAAGGGGAGTAAATCAATCTATTTATCAACGAGACCATGACCAGTATAGGTTGTTCCTGGACCACAGTACTGGTAAGCAGGTACATGAAGTTCAAAGGGGAGTAAATCAATCTATTTATCAACGAGACCATGACAGTATAGGTTGTTCCTGGACCACTGTACTGGTAATCAGGTACATGAAGTTCAAAGGGGAGTAAATCTCTCTATTTATCAACGAGACCATGACCAGTATAGGTTGTTCCTGGACCACAGTACTGGTAAGCAGGTACATGAAGTTCAAAGGGGAGTAAATCAATCTATTTATCAACGAGACCATGACCAGTATAGGTTGTTCCTGGACCACAGTACTGGTAAGCAGGTAAATGAAGTTCAAAGGGGAGTAAATCAAGCACTTTATCAACGAGACCATGACCAGTATAGGTTGTTCCTGGACCACAGTACTGGTAAGCAGGTACATGAAGTTCAAAGTGGAGTAAATCAATCTATTTATCAACGAGACCATGACCAGTATAGGTTGTTCCTGGACCACAGTACTGGTAAGCAGGTACATGAAGTTCAAAGGGGAGTAAATCAAGCACTTTATCAACGAGACCATGACCAGTATAGGTTGTTCCTGGACCACAGTACTGGTAAGCAGGTACATGAAATTCAAAGGGGAGTAAATCAATCACTTTATCAACGAGACCATGACCAGTATAGGTTGTTCCTGGACCACAGTACTGGTAAGCAGGTACATGAAGTTCAAAGGGGAGTAAATCAATCTATTTATCAACGAGACCATGACCAGTATAGGTTGTTCCTGGACCACAGTACTGGTAAGCAGGTACATGAAGTTCAAAGGGGAGTAAATCAATCACTTTATCAACGAGACCATGACCAGTATAGGTTGTTCCTGGACCACTGTACTGGTAAGCAGGTACATGAAGTTCAAAGGGGAGTAAATCAATCTATTTATCAACGAGACCATGACCAGTATAGGTTGTTCCTGGACCACAGTACTGGTAAGCAGGTACATGAAGTTCAAAGGGGAGTAAATCAATCACTTTATCAACGAGACCATGACCAGTATAGGTTGTTCCTGGACCACAGTACTGGTAAGCAGGTACATGAAGTTCAAAGGGGAGTAAATCAATCACTTTATCAACGAGACCATGACCAGTATAGGTTGTTCCTGGACCACTGTACTGGTAAGCAGGTAAATGAAGTTCAAAGGGGAGTAAATCAATCTATTTATCAACGAGACCATGACCAGTATAGGTTGTTCCTGGACCGCAGTACTGGTAAGCAGGTACATGAAGTTCAAAGGGGAGTAAATCAATCTATTTATCAACGAGACCATGACCAGTATAGGTTGTTCCTGGACCACAGTACTGGTAAGCAGGTACATGAAGTTCAAAGGGGAGTAAATCAATCACTTTATCAACGAGACCATGACCAGTATAGGTTGTTCCTGGACCACTGTACTGGTAAGCAGGTAAATGAAGTTCAAAGGGGAGTAAGTCAATCACTTTATCAACGAGACCATGACCAGTATAGGTTGTTCCTGGACCACTGTACTGGTAAGCAGGTAAATGAAGTTCAAAGGGGAGTAAATCAATCACTTTATCAACGAGGCCATGACCAGTATAGGTTGTTCCTGGACCACTGTACTGGTAAGCAGGTACATGAAGTTCAAAGGGGAGTAAATCAATCACTTTATCAACGAGACCATGACCAGTATAGGTTGTTCCTGGACCACTGTACTGTTGAGCAGGTACATGAAGTTCAAAGGGGAGTAAATCAATCACTTTATCAATGAGACCGTGACAGTATAGGTTGTTCCTGGACCACAGTACTGGTAAGCAGGTACATGAAGTTCAAAGGGGAGTAAATCAATCACTTTATCAACGAGACCATGACCAGTATAGGTTGTTCCTGGACCACAGTACTGGTAGGCAGGTACATGAAGTTCAAAGGGGAGTAAATCAATCTATTTATCAACGAGACCATGACCAGTATAGGTTGTTCCTGGACCACTGTACTGGTAAGCAGGTACATGAAGTTCAAAGGGGAGTAAATCAATCTATTTATCAACGAGACCATGACCAGTATAGGTTGTTCCTGGACCACTGTACTGGTAAGCAGGTACATGAAGTTCAAAGGGGAGTAAATCAATCTATTTATCAACGAGACCATGACCAGTATAGGTTGTTCCTGGACCACAGTACTGGTAAGCAGGTAAATGAAGTTGAAAGGGGAATAAATCAATCTATTTATCAACGAGACCATGACCACTATAGGTTGTTCCTGGACCACTGTACTGGTAAGCAGGTACATGAAGTTCAAAGGGGAGTAAATCAATCTATGTATCAACGAGACCATGACCAGTATAGGTTGTTCCTGGACCACAGTACTGGTAAGCAGGTACATGAAGTTCAAAGGGGAGTAAATCTATCTATTTATCAACGAGAGCGTGACCAGTATAGGTTGTTCCTGGACCACAGTACTGGTAAGCAGGTAAATGACGTTCAAAGGGGAGTAAATCAATCTATTTATCAACGAGACCATGACCAGTGTAGGTTGTTCCTGGACCACAGTACTGGTAAGCAGGTACATGAAGTTCAAAGGGGAGTAAATCAATCTATTTATCAACGAGACCATGACCAGTATAGGTTGTTCCTGGACCACAGTACTGGTAAGCAGGTAAATGACGTTCAAAGGGGAGTAAATCAATCTATTTATCAACGAGACCATGACCAGTGTAGGTTGTTCCTGGACCACAGTACTGGTAAGCAGGTACATGAAGTTCAAAGGGGAGTAAATCAATCTATTTATCAACGAGACCATGACCAGTATAGGTTGTTCCTGGACCACAGTACTGGTAAGCAGGTACATGAAGTTCAAAGGGGAGTAAATCAATCTATTTATCAACGAGACCATGACCAGTATAGGTTTTTCCTGGACCACAGTACTGGTAAGCAGGTACATGAAATTCAAAGGGGAGTAAATCAATCTATTTATCAACGAGACCATGACCAGTATAGGTTGTTCCTGGGCCACTGTACTGGTAAGCAGGTAAATGAAGTTCAAAGGGGAGTAAATCAAGCACTTTATCAACGAGACCATGACCAGTATAGGTTGTTCCTGGACCACTGTACTGGTAAGCAGGTAAATGAAGTTCAAAGGGGAGTAAATCAATCACTTTATCAACGAGACCATGACCAGTATAGGTTGTTCCTGGACCACTGTACTGGTAAGCAGGTACATGAAGTTCAATGGGGAGTAAATCAATCTATTTATCAACGAGACCATGACCAGTATAGGTTGTTCCTGGACCACTGTACTGGTAAGCAGGTACATGAAGTTCAAAGGGGAGTAAATCAATCACTTTATCAACGAGACCCATGACCAGTATAGGTTGTACCTGGACCACTGTACTGGTAAGCAGGTAAATGAAGTTCAAAGGGGAGTAAATCAATCACTTTATCAACGAGACCATGACCAGTATAGGTTGTTCCTGGACCACAGTACTGGTAAGCAGGTACATGAAGTTCAAAGGGGAGTAAATCAATCTATTTATCAACGAGACCATGACCAGTATAGGTTGTTCCTGGTCCACAGTACTGGTAAGCAGGTACATGAAGTTCAAAGGGGAGTAAATCAATCTATTTATCAACGAGACCATGACCAGTATAGGTTGTTCCTGGACCACAGTACTGGTTAGCAGGTACATGAAGTTCAAAGGGGAGTAAATCAATCTATTTATCAACGAGACCATGACCAGTATAGGTTGTTCCTGGACCACAGTACTGGTAAGCAGGTAAATGAAGTTCAAAGGGGAGTAAATCAATCTATTTATCAACGAGACCATGACCAGTATAGGTTGTTCCTGGACCACAGTACTGGAAAGCAGGTACATGAAGTTCAAAGGGGAGTAAATCAATCTATTTATCAACGAGACCATGACCAGTATAGGTTGTTCCTGGACCACAGTACTGGTAAGCAGGTACATGAATTTCAAAGGGGAGTAAATCAATCTATGTATCAACGAGACCATGACCAGTATAGGTTGTTCCTGGACCACAGTACTGGTAAGCAGGTACATGAAGTTCAAAGGGGAGTAAATCTATCTATTTATCAACGAGAGCGTGACCAGTATAGGTTGTTCCTGGACCACAGTACTGGTAAGCAGGTACATGAAGTTCAAAGGGGAATAAATCAATCTATTTATCAACGAGACCATGACCAGTATAGGTTGTTCCTGGACCACTGTACTGGTAAGCAGGTAAATGAAGTTCAAAGCTGAGTAAATCAATCACTTTATCAACGAGACCATGACCAGTATAGGGTGTTCCTGGACCACAGTACTGGTAAGCAGGTAAATGAAGTTCAAAGGGGAGTAAATCAATCACTTTATCAATGAGACCATGACCAGTATAGGTTGTTCCTGGACCATTGTACTGGTAAGCAGGTAAATGAAGTTCAAAGGGGAGTAAATCAATCACTTTATCAACGAGACCATGACCAGTATAGGTTGTTCCTGGACCACTGTACTGGTAAGCAGGTACATGAAGTTCAAAGGGGAGTTAATCAATCTATTTATCAACGAGACCATGACCAGTATAGGTTGTTCCTGGACCACTGTACTGGTAAGCAGGTAAATGAAGTTCAAAGGGGAGTAAATCAATCACTTTATCAACGAGACCATGACCAGTATAGGTTGTTCCTGGACCACTGTACTGGTAAGCAGGTAAATGAAGTTCAAAGGGGAGTAAATCAATCACTTTATCAACGAGACCATGACCAGTATAGGTTGTTCCTGGACCACTGTACTGGTAAGCAGGTAAATGAAGTTCAAAGGGGAGTAAATCAATCACTTTATCAACGAGACCATGACCAGTATAGGTTGTTCCTGGACCACTGTACTGGTAAGCAGGTACATGAAATTCAAAGGGGAGTTAATCAATCTATTTATCAACGAGACCATGACCAGTATAGGTTGTTCCTGGACCACTGTACTGGTAAGCAGGTAAATGAAGTTCAAAGGGGAGTAAATCAATCACTTTATCAACGAGACCATGACCAGTATAGGTTGTTCCTGGACCACTGTACTGGTAAGCAGGTAAATGAAATTCAAAGGGGAGTAAATCAATCACTTTATCAACGAGACCATGACCAGTATAGGTTGTTCCTGGACCACAGTACTGGTAAGCAGGTACATGAAGTTCAAAGGGGAGTAAATGAATCTATTTATCAACGAGACCATGACCAGTATAGGTTGTTCCTGGACCACTGTACTGGTAAGCAGGTACATGAAGTTCAAAGGGGAGTAAATCAATCACTTTATCAACGAGACCATGACCAGTATAGGTTGTTCCTGGACCACTGTACTGGTAAGCAGGTAAATGAAGTTCAAAGGGGAGTAAATCAATCACTTTATCAACGAGACCATGACCAGTATAGGTTGTTCCTGGACCACTGTACTGGTAAGCAGGTACATGAAGTTCAAAGGGGAGTAAATCAATCTATTTATCAACGAGACCATGACCAGTATAGGTTGTTCCTGGACCACTGTACTGGTAAGCAGGTACATGAAGTTCAAAGGGGAGTAAATCAATCACTTTATCAACGAGACCATGACCAGTATAGGTTGTACCTGGACCACTGTACTGGTAAGCAGGTAAATGAAGTTCAAAGGGGAGTAAATCAATCACTTTATCAACGAGACCATGACCAGTATAGGTTGTTCCTGGACCACAGTACTGGTAAGCAGGTACATGAAGTTCAAAGGGGAGTAAATCAATCTATTTATCAACGAGACCATGACCAGTATAGGTTGTTCCTGGTCCACAGTACTGGTAAGCAGGTACATGAAGTTCAAAGGGGAGTAAATCAATCACTTTATCAACGAGACCATGACCAGTATAGGTTGTTCCTGGACCACAGTACTGGTAAGCAGGTAAATGAAGTTCAAAGGGGAGTAAATCAATCACTTTATCAATGAGACCATGACCAGTATAGGTTGTTCCTGGACCATTGTACTGGTAAGCAGGTAAATGAAGTTCAAAGGGGAGTAAATCAATCACTTTATCAACGAGACCATGACCAGTATAGGTTGATCCTGGACCACTGTACTGGTAAGCAGGTACATGAAGTTCAAAGGGGAGTTAATCAATCTATTTATCAACGAGACCATGACCAGTATAGGTTGTTCCTGGACCATTGTACTGGTAAGCAGGTACATGAAGTTCAAAGGGGAGTAAATCAATCACTTTATCAACGAGACCATGACCAGTATAGGTTGTTCCTGGACCACTGTACTGGTAAGCAGGTACATGAAGTTCAAAGGGGAGTAAATCAATCACTTTATCAACGAGACCATGACCAGTATAGGTTGTTCCTGGACCACAGTACTGGTAAGCAGGTACATGAAGTCCAAAGGGGAGTAAATCAATCTATTTATCAACGAGACCATGACCAGTATAGGTTGTTCCTGGACCACAGTACTGGTAAGCAGGTACATGAGGTTCAAAGGGGAGTAAATCAATCTATTTATCAACGAGTCCATGACCAGTATAGGATGTTCCTGGACCACTGTACTGGTAAGCAGGTACATGAGGTTCAAAGGGGAGTAAATCAATCACTTTATCAACGAGACCATGACCAGTATAGGTTGTTCCTGGACCACTGTACTGGTAAGCAGGTACATGAAGTTCAAAGGGGAGTAAATCAATCTATTTATCAACGAGACCATGACCAGTATAGGTTGTTCCTGGACCACAGTACTGGTAAGCAGGTACATGAGGTTCAAAGGGGAGTAAATCAATCACTTTATCAACGAGACCATGACCAGTATAGGTTGTTCCTGGACCACTGTACTGGTAAGCAGGTACATGAAGTTCAAAGGGGAGTAAATCAATCTATTTATCAACGAGACCATGACCAGTATAGGTTGTTCCTGGACCACAGTACTGGTAAGCAGGTACATGAAGTTCAAAGGGGAGTAAATCAATCTATTTATCAACGAGACCATGACAGTATAGGTTGTTCCTGGACCACTGTACTGGTAATCAGGTACATGAAGTTCAAAGGGGAGTAAATCTCTCTATTTATCAACGAGACCATGACCAGTATAGGTTGTTCCTGGACCACAGTACTGGTAAGCAGGTACATGAAGTTCAAAGTGGAGTAAATCAATCTATTTATCAACGAGACCATGACCAGTATAGGTTGTTCCTGGACCACAGTACTGGTAAGCAGGTACATGAAGTTCAAAGGGGAGTAAATCAAGCACTTTATCAACGAGACCATGACCAGTATAGGTTGTTCCTGGACCACAGTACTGGTAAGCAGGTACATGAAATTCAAAGGGGAGTAAATCAAGCACTTTATCAACGAGACCATGACCAGTATAGGTTGTTCCTGGACCACAGTACTGGTAAGCAGGTACATGAAGTTCAAAGGGGAGTAAATCAATCTATTTATCAACGAGACCATGACCAGTATAGGTTGTTCCTGGACCACAGTACTGGTAAGCAGGTACATGAAGTTCAAAGGGGAGTAAATCAATCACTTTATCAACGAGACCATGACCAGTATAGGTTGTTCCTGGACCACTGTACTGGTAAGCAGGTACATGAAGTTCAAAGGGGAGTAAATCAATCTATTTATCAACGAGACCATGACCAGTATAGGTTGTTCCTGGACCACAGTACTGGTAAGCAGGTACATGAAGTTCAAAGGGGAGTAAATCAATCACTTTATCAACGAGACCATGACCAGTATAGGTTGTTCCTGGGCCACAGTACTGGTAAGCAGGTACATGAAGTTCAAAGGGGAGTAAATCAATCACTTTATCAACGAGACCATGACCAGTATAGGTTGTTCCTGGACCACTCTACTGGTAAGCAGGTAAATGAAGTTCAAAGGGGAGTAAATCAATCTATTTATCAACGAGACCATGACCAGTATAGGTTGTCCCTGGACCGCAGTACTGGTAAGCAGGTACATGAAGTTCAAAGGGGAGTAAATCAATCTATTTATCAACGAGACCATGACCAGTATAGGTTGTTCCTGGACCACAGTACTGGTAAGCAGGTACATGAAGTTCAAAGGGGAGTAAATCAATCACTTTATCAACGAGACCATGACCAGTATAGGTTGTTCCTGGACCACTGTACTGGTAAGCAGGTAAATGAAGTTCAAAGGGGAGTAAGTCAATCACTTTATCAACGAGACCATGACCAGTATAGGTTGTTCCTGGACCACTGTACTGGTAAGCAGGTAAATGAAGTTCAAAGGGGAGTAAATCAATCACTTTATCAACGAGGCCATGACCAGTATAGGTTGTTCCTGGACCACTGTACTGGTAAGCAGGTACATGAAGTTCAAAGGGGAGTAAATTAATCACTTTATCAACGAGACCATGACCAGTATAGGTTGTTCCTGGACCACTGTACTGGTGAGCAGGTACATGAAGTTCAAAGGGGAGTAAATCAATCACTTTATCAATGAGACCGTGACAGTATAGGTTGTTCCTGGACCACAGTACTGGTAAGCAGGTACATGAAGTTCAAAGGGGAGTAAATCAATCACTTTATCAACGAGACCATGACCAGTATAGGTTGTTCCTGGACCACTGTACTGGTAAGCAGGTAAATGAAGTTCAAAGGGGAGTAAATCAATCACTTTATCAACGAGACCATGACCAGTATAGGTTGTTCCTGGACCACTGTACTGGTAAGCAGGTACATGAAGTTCAAAGGGGAGTAAATCAATCTATTTATCAATGAGACCATGACCAGTATAGGTTGTTCCTGGACCACTGTACTGGTAAGCAGGTACATGAAGTTCAAAGGGGAGTAAATCAATCTATTTATCAACGAGACCATGACCAGTATAGGTTGTTCCTGGACCACTGGACTGGTAAGCAGGTACATGAAGTTCAAAGGGGAGTAAATCAATCACTTTATCAACGAGACCATGACCAGTGTAGGTTGTTCCTGGACCACTGTACTGGTAAGCAGGTACATGAAGTTCAAGGGGGAGTAAATCAATCTATTTATCAACGAGACCATGACCAGTATAGGTTGTTCCTGGACCACAGTACTGGTAAGCAGGTACATGAAGTTCAAAGGGGAGTAAATCAATCTATTTATCAACGAGACCATGACCAGTATAGGTTGTTCCTGGACCACTGTACTGGTGAGCAGGTACATGAAGTTCAAAGGGGAGTAAATCAATCACTTTATCAACGAGACCATGACCAGTATAGGTTGTTCCTGGACCACAGTACTGGTAAGCAGGTACATGAAGTTCAAAGGGGAGTAAATCAATCACTTTATCAACGAGACCATGACCTGTATAGGTTGTTCCTGGACCACTGTACTGGTAAGCTGGTAAATGAAGTTCAAAGGGGAGTAAATCAATCACTTTATCAACGAGACCATGACCAGTATAGGTTGTTCCTGGACCACTGTACTGGTAAGCAGGTACATGAAGTTCAAAGGGGAGTAAATCAATCTATTTATCAACGAGACCATGACCAGTATAGGTTGTTCCTGGACCACTGTACTGGTAAGCAGGTACATGAAGTTCAAAGGGGAGTAAATCAATCTATTTATCAACGAGACCATGACCAGTATAGGTTGTTCCTGGACCACTGTACTGGTAAGCAGGTACATGAAGTTCAAAGGGGAGTAAATCAATCTATTTATCAACGAGACCATGACCAGTATAGGTTGTTCCTGGACCACTGTACTGGTAAGCAGGTAAATGAAGTTCAAAGGGGAGTAAATCAATCACTTTATCAACGAGACCATGACCAGTATAGGTTGTTCCTGGACAACTGTACTGGTAAGCAGGTACATGAAGTTCAAAGGGGAGTAAATCAATCTATTTATCAACGAGACCATGACCAGTATAGGTTGTTCCTGGACCACTGTACTGGTAAGCAGGTACATGAAGTTCAAAGGGGAGTAAATCAATCTATTTATCAACGAGACCATGACCAGAATAGGTTGTTAGTGGTCCACAGTACTGGTAAGCAGGTAAATGAAGTTCAAAGGGGAGTAAATCAATCACTTTATCAACGAGACCATGACCAGTATAGGTTGTTCCTGGACCACTGTACTGGTAAGCAGGTACATGAAGTTCAAAGGGGAGTAAATCAATCACTTTATCAACGAGACCATGACCAGTATAGGTTGTTCCTGGACCACAGTACTGGTAAGCAGGTACATGAAGTTCAAAGGGGAGTAAATCAATCACTTTATCAACGAGACCATGACCAGTATAGGTTGTTCCTGGACCACTGTACTGGTAAGCAGGTAAATGAAGTTCAAAGGGGAGTAAATCAATCACTTTATCAACGAGACCATGACCAGTATAGGTTGTTCCTGGACCACTGTACTGGTAAGCAGGTACATGAAGTTCAAAGGGGAGTAAATCAATCTATTTATCAACGAGACCATGACCAGTATAGGTTGTTCCTGGACCACTGTACTGGTAAGCAGGTACATGAAGTTCAAAGGGGAGTAAATCAATCTATTTATCAACGAGACCATGACCAGAATAGGTTTTTCCTGGTCCATAGTACTGGTAAGCAGGTACATGAAGTTCAAAGGGGAGTAAATCAATCTATTTATCAACGAGACCATGACCAGTATAGGTTGTTCCTGGACCACTGTACTGGTGAGCAGGTACATGAAGTTCAAAGGGGAGTAAATCAATCACTTTATCAACGAGACCATGACCAGTATAGGTTGTTCCTGGACCACAGTACTGGTAAGCAGGTACATGAAGTTCAAAGGGGAGTAAATCAATCACTTTATCAACGAGACCATGACCAGTATAGGTTGTTCCTGGACCACTGTACTGGTAAGCTGGTAAATGAAGTTCAAAGGGGAGTAAATCAATCACTTTATCAACGAGACCATGACCAGTATAGGTTGTTCCTGGACCACTGTACTGGTAAGCAGGTACATGAAGTTCAAAGGGGAGTAAATCAATCTATTTATCAACGAGACCATGACCAGTATAGGTTGTTCCTGGACCACTGTACTGGTAAGCAGGTACATGAAGTTCAAAGGGGAGTAAATCAATCTATTTATCAACGAGACCATGACCAGTATAGGTTGTTCCTGGACCACTGTACTGGTAAGCAGGTACATGAAGTTCAAAGGGGAGTAAATCAATCTATTTATCAACGAGACCATGACCAGTATAGGTTGTTCCTGGACCACTGTACTGGTAAGCAGGTAAATGAAGTTCAAAGGGGAGTAAATCAATCACTTTATCAACGAGACCATGACCAGTATAGGTTGTTCCTGGACAACTGTACTGGTAAACAGGTACATGAAGTTCAAAGGGGAGTAAATCAATCTATTTATCAACGAGACCATGACCAGTATAGGTTGTTCCTGGACCACTGTACTGGTAAGCAGGTACATGAAGTTCAAAGGGGAGTAAATCAATCTATTTATCAACGAGACCATGACCAGAATAGGTTGTTAGTGGTCCACAGTACTGGTAAGCAGGTAAATGAAGTTCAAAGGGGAGTAAATCAATCACTTTATCAACGAGACCATGACCAGTATAGGTTGTTCCTGGACCACTGTACTGGTAAGCAGGTAAATGAAGTTCAAAGGGGAGTAAATCAATCACTTTATCAACGAGACCATGACCAGTATAGGTTGTTCCTGGACCACTGTACTGGTAAGCAGGTACATGAAGTTCAAAGGGGAGTAAATCAATCTATTTATCAACGAGACCATGACCAGTATAGGTTGTTCCTGGACCACTGAACTGGTAAGCAGGTACATGAAGTTCAAAGGGGAGTAAATCAATCTATTTATCAACGAGACCATGACCAGAATAGGTTTTTCCTGGTCCAAAGTACTGGTAAGCAGGTACATGAAGTTCAAAGGGGAGTAAATCAATCTATTTATCAACGAGACCATGACCAGTATAGGTTGTTCCTGGTCCACAGTACTGGTAAGCAGGTACATGAAGTTCAAAGGGGAGTAAATCAATCTATTTATCAACGAGACCATGACCAGTATAGGTTGTTCTTGGACCACAGTACTGGTAAGCAGGTACATGAAGTTCAAAGGGGAGTAAATCAATCACTTTATCAACGAGACCATGACCAGTATAGGTTGTTCCTGGTCCACAGTACTGGTAAGCAGGTACATGAAGTTCAAAGGGGAGTAAATCAATCTATTTATCAACGAGACCATGACCAGTATAGGTTGTTCCTGGACCACAGTACTGGTAAGCAGGTACATGAAGTTCAAAGGGGAGTAAATCAATCTATTTATCAACGAGACCATGACCAGTATAGGTTGTTCCTGGACCACAGTACTGGTAAGCAGGTACATGAGGTTCAAAGGGGAGTAAATCAATCTATTTATCAACGAGACCATGACTAGTATAGGTTGTTCCTGGACCACAGTACTGGTAAGCAGGTACATGAATTTCAAAGGGGAGTAAATCAATCTATTTATCAACGAGACCATGACCAGTATAGGTTGTTCCTGGTCCACAGTACTGGTAAGCAGGTACATGAAGTTCAAAGGGGAGTAAATCAATCTATTTATCAACGAGACCATGACCAGTATAGGTAGTTCTTGGACCACAGTACTGGTAAGCAGGTACATGAAGTTCAAAGGGGAGTAAATCAATCACTTTATCAACGAGACCATGACCAGTATAGGTTGTTCCTGGTCCACAGTACTGGTAAGCAGGTACATGAAGTTCAAAGGGGAGTAAATCAATCTATTTATCAACGAGACCATGACCAGTATAGGTTGTTCCTGGACCACAGTACTGGTAAGCAGGTACATGAAGTTCAAAGGGGAGTAAATCAATCTATTTATCAACGAGACCATGACAAGTATAGGTTATTCCTGGACCACAGTACTGGTAAGCAGGTACATGAAGTTCAAAGGGGAGTAAATCAATCTATTTATCAACGAGACCATGACCAGTATAGGTTGTTCCTGGTCCACAGTACTGGTAAGCAGGTACATGAAGTTCAAAGGGGAGTAAATCAATCTATTTATCAACGAGACCATGACCAGTATAGGTTGTTCCTGGACCACAGTACTGGTAAGCAGGTACATGAAGTTCAAAGGGGGGTAAATCAATCTATTTATCAACGAGACCATGACCAGTATAGGTTGTTCCTGGACCACAGTACTGGTAAGCAGGTACATGAAGTTCAAAGGGGAGTAAATCAATCACTTTATCAACGAGACCATGACCAGTATAGGTTGTTCCTGGTCCACAGTACTGGTAAGCAGGTACATGAAGTTCAAAGGGGAGTAAATCAATCTATTTATCAACGAGACCATGACCAGTATAGGTTGTTCCTGGACCACAGTACTGGTAAGCAGGTACATGAAGTTCAAAGGGGAGTAAATCAATCACTTTATCAACGAGACCCATGACCAGTATAGGTTGTTCCTGGACCACAGTACTGGTAAGCAGGTACATGAAGTTCAAAGGGGAGTAAATCAATCACTTTATCAACGAGACCATGACCAGTATAGGTTGTTCCTGGACCACAGTACTGGTAAGCAGGTACATGAAGTTCAAAGGGGAGTAAATCAATCTATTTATCAACGAGACCATGACCAGTATAGGTTGTTGCTGGACCACAGTACTGGTAAGCAGGTACATGAAGTTCAAAGGGGAGTAAATCAATCTATTTATCAACGAGACCATGACCAGTATAGGTTGTTCCTGGACCACAGTACTGGTAAGCAGGCACATGAAATGCAAAGGGGAGTAAATCATTCTATTTATCAACGAGACCATGACCAGTATAGGTTGTTCCTGGACCAGAGTACTGGTAAGCAGGTACATGAAGTTCAAAGGGGAGTAAATCAATCACTTTATCAACGAGACCATGACCAGTATAGGTTGTTCCTGGACCACAGTACTGGTAAGCAGGTACATGAAGTTCAAAGGGGAGTAAATCAATCACTTTATCAACGAGACCATGACCAGTATAGGTTGTTCCTGGACCACAGTACTGGTAAGCAGGTACATGAAGTTCAAAGGGGAGTAAATCAATCTATTTATCAACGAGACCATGACCAGTATAGGTTGTTCCTGGACCACAGTACTGGTAAGCAGGTACATGAAGTTCAAAGGGGAGTAAATCAATCTATTTATCAACGAGACCATGACCAGTATAGGTTGTTCCTGGACCACAGTACTGGTAAGCAGGTACATGAAGTTCAAAGGGGAGTAAATCAATCTATTTATCAACGAGACCATGACCAGTATAGGTTGTTCCTGGACCAGAGTACTGGTAAGCTGGTACATGAAGTTCAAAGGGGAGTAAATCAATCACTTTATCAACGAGACCATGACCAGTATAGGTTGTTCCTGGACCACAGTACTGGTAAGCAGGTACATGAAGTTCAAAGGGGAGTAAATCAATCACTTTATCAACGAGACCATGACCAGTATAGGTTGTTCCTGGACCACAGTACTGGTAAGCAGGTACATGAAGTTCAAAGGGGAGTAAATCAATCTATTTATCAACGAGACCATGGCCAGTATAGGTTGTTCCTGGACCACAGTACTGGTAAGCAGGTACATGAAGTTCAAAGGGGAGTAAATCAATCTATTTATCAACGAGACCATGACCAGTATAGGTTGTTCCTGGACCACAGTACTGGTAAGCAGGTACATGAAGTTCAAAGGGGAGTAAATCAATCTATTTATCAACGAGACCATGACCAGTATAGGTTGTTCATGGACCACAGTACTGGTAAGCAGGTACATGAAGTTCAAAGGGGAGTAAATCAATCTATTTATCAACGAGACCATGACCAGTATAGGTTGTTCCTGGACCACAGTACTGGTAAGCAGGTACATGAAGTTCAAAGGGGAGTAAATCAATCACTTTATCAACGAGACCATGACCAGTATAGGTTGTTCCTGGTCCACAGTACTGGTAAGCAGGTACATGAAGTTCAAAGGGGAGTAAATCAATCTATTTATCAACGAGACCATGACCAGTATAGGTTGTTCCTGGACCACTGTACTGGTAAGCAGGTACATGAAGTTCAAAGGGGAGTAAATCAATCTATTTATCAACGAGACCATGACCAGTATAGGTTGTTCCTGGACCACAGTACTGGTAAGCAGGTACATGAAGTTCAAAGGGGAGTAAATCAATCACTTTATCAACGAGACCATGACCAGTATAGGTTGTTCCTGGTCCACAGTACTGGTAAGCAGGTACATGAAGTTCAAAGGGGAGTAAATCAATCTATTTATCAACGAGACCATGACCAGTATAGGTTGTTCCTGGACCACAGTACTGGTAAGCAGGTACATGAAGTTCAAAGGGGAGTAAATCAATCACTTTATCAACGAGACCCATGACCAGTATAGGTTGTTCCTGGACCACAGTACTGGTAAGCAGGTACATGAAGTTCAAAGGGGAGTAAATCAATCACTTTATCAACGAGACCATGACCAGTATAGGTTGTTCCTGGACCACAGTACTGGTAAGCAGGTACATGAAGTTCAAAGGGGAGTAAATCAATCTATTTATCAACGAGACCATGACCAGTATAGGTTGTTCCTGGACCACAGTACTGGTAAGCAGGTACATGAAGTTCAAAGGGGAGTAAATCAATCTATTTATCAACGAGACCATGACCAGTATAGGTTGTTCCTGGACCACAGTACTGGTAAGCAGGCACATGAAATTCAAAGGGAAGTAAATCAATCTATTTATCAACGAGACCATGACCAGTATAGGTTGTTCCTGGACCTGAGTACTGGTAAGCAGGTACATGAAGTTCAAAGGGGAGTAAATCAATCACTTTATCAACGAGACCATGACCAGTATAGGTTGTTCCTGGACCACAGTACTGGTAAGCAGGTACATGAAGTTCAAAGGGGAGTAAATCAATCTATTTATCAACGAGACCATGACCAGTATAGGTTGTTCCTGGACCACAGTACTGGTAAGCAGGTACATGAAGTTCAAAGGGGAGTAAATCAATCAATTTATCAACGAGACCATGACCAGTATAGGTTGTTCCTGGACCACAGTACAGGTAAGCAGGTACATGAAGTTCAAAGGGGAGTAAATCAATCTATTTATCAACGAGACCATGACCAGTATAGGTTGTTCCTGGACCAGAGTACTGGTAAGCAGGTACATGAAGTTCAAAGGGGAGTAAATCAATCACTTTATCAACGAGACCATGACCAGTATAGGTTGTTCCTGGACCACAGTACTGGTAAGCAGGTACATGAAGTTCAAAGGGGAGTAAATCAATCACTTTATCAACGAGACCATGACCAGTATAGGTTGTTCCTGGACCACAGTACTGGTAAGCAGGTACATGAAGTTCAAACGGGAGTAAATCAATCTATTTATCAACGAGACCATGACCAGTATAGGTTGTTCCTGGACCACAGTACTGGTAAGCAGGTACATGAAGTTCAAAGGGGAGTAAATCAATCTATTTATCAACGAGACCATGACCAGTATAGGTTGTTCCTGGACCACAGTACTGGTAAGCAGGTACATGAAGTTCAAAGGGGAGTAAATCAATCACTTTATCAACGAGACCATGACCAGTATAGGTTGTTCCTGGACCACAGTACTGGTAAGCAGGTACATGAAGTTCAAAGGGGAGTAAATCAATCTATTTATCAACGAGACCATGACCAGTATAGGTTGTTCCTGGACCACAGTACTGGTAAGCAGGTACATGAAGTTCAAAGGGGAGTAAATCAATCTATTTATCAACGAGACCATGACCAGTATAGGTTGTTCCTGGACCACAGTACTGGTAAGCAGGTACATGAAGTTCAAAGGGGAGTAAATCAATCTATTTATCAACGAGACCATGACCAGTATAGGTTGTTCCTGGACCAGAGTACTGGTAAGCTGGTACATGAAGTTCAAAGGGGAGTAAATCAATCACTTTATCAACGAGACCATGACCAGTATAGGTTGTTCCTGGACCACAGTACTGGTAAGCAGGTACATGAAGTTCAAAGGGGAGTAAATCAATCACTTTATCAACGAGACCATGACCAGTATAGGTTGTTCCTGGACCACAGTACTGGTAAGCAGGTACATGAAGTTCAAAGGGGAGTAAATCAATCTATTTATCAACGAGACCATGGCCAGTATAGGTTGTTCCTGGACCACAGTACTGGTAAGCAGGTACATGAAGTTCAAAGGGGAGTAAATCAATCTATTTATCAACGAGACCATGACCAGTATAGGTTGTTCCTGGACCACAGTACTGGTAAGCAGGTACATGAAGTTCAAAGGGGAGTAAATCAATCTATTTATCAACGAGACCATGACCAGTATAGGTTGTTCATGGACCACAGTACTGGTAAGCAGGTACATGAAGTTCAAAGGGGAGTAAATCAATCTATTTATCAACGAGACCATGACCAGTATAGGTTGTTCCTGGACCACAGTACTGGTAAGCAGGTACATGAAGTTCAAAGGGGAGTAAATCAATCACTTTATCAACGAGACCATGACCAGTATAGGTTGTTCCTGGTCCACAGTACTGGTAAGCAGGTACATGAAGTTCAAAGGGGAGTAAATCAATCTATTTATCAACGAGACCATGACCAGTATAGGTTGTTCCTGGACCACTGTACTGGTAAGCAGGTACATGAAGTTCAAAGGGGAGTAAATCAATCTATTTATCAACGAGACCATGACCAGTATAGGTTGTTCCTGGACCACAGTACTGGTAAGCAGGTACATGAAGTTCAAAGGGGAGTAAATCAATCACTTTATCAACGAGACCATGACCAGTATAGGTTGTTCCTGGTCCACAGTACTGGTAAGCAGGTACATGAAGTTCAAAGGGGAGTAAATCAATCTATTTATCAACGAGACCATGACCAGTATAGGTTGTTCCTGGACCACAGTACTGGTAAGCAGGTACATGAAGTTCAAAGGGGAGTAAATCAATCACTTTATCAACGAGACCCATGACCAGTATAGGTTGTTCCTGGACCACAGTACTGGTAAGCAGGTACATGAAGTTCAAAGGGGAGTAAATCAATCACTTTATCAACGAGACCATGACCAGTATAGGTTGTTCCTGGACCACAGTACTGGTAAGCAGGTACATGAAGTTCAAAGGGGAGTAAATCAATCTATTTATCAACGAGACCATGACCAGTATAGGTTGTTCCTGGACCACAGTACTGGTAAGCAGGTACATGAAGTTCAAAGGGGAGTAAATCAATCTATTTATCAACGAGACCATGACCAGTATAGGTTGTTCCTGGACCACAGTACTGGTAAGCAGGCACATGAAATTCAAAGGGAAGTAAATCAATCTATTTATCAACGAGACCATGACCAGTATAGGTTGTTCCTGGACCTGAGTACTGGTAAGCAGGTACATGAAGTTCAAAGGGGAGTAAATCAATCACTTTATCAACGAGACCATGACCAGTATAGGTTGTTCCTGGACCACAGTACTGGTAAGCAGGTACATGAAGTTCAAAGGGGAGTAAATCAATCTATTTATCAACGAGACCATGACCAGTATAGGTTGTTCCTGGACCACAGTACTGGTAAGCAGGTACATGAAGTTCAAAGGGGAGTAAATCAATCAATTTATCAACGAGACCATGACCAGTATAGGTTGTTCCTGGACCACAGTACAGGTAAGCAGGTACATGAAGTTCAAAGGGGAGTAAATCAATCTATTTATCAACGAGACCATGACCAGTATAGGTTGTTCCTGGACCAGAGTACTGGTAAGCAGGTACATGAAGTTCAAAGGGGAGTAAATCAATCACTTTATCAACGAGACCATGACCAGTATAGGTTGTTCCTGGACCACAGTACTGGTAAGCAGGTACATGAAGTTCAAAGGGGAGTAAATCAATCACTTTATCAACGAGACCATGACCAGTATAGGTTGTTCCTGGACCACAGTACTGGTAAGCAGGTACATGAAGTTCAAACGGGAGTAAATCAATCTATTTATCAACGAGACCATGACCAGTATAGGTTGTTCCTGGACCACAGTACTGGTAAGCAGGTACATGAAGTTCAAAGGGGAGTAAATCAATCTATTTATCAACGAGACCATGACCAGTATAGGTTGTTCCTGGACCACAGTACTGGTAAGCAGGTACATGAAGTTCAAAGGGGAGTAAATCAATCTATTTATCAACGAGACCATGACCAGTATAGGTTGTTCCTGGACCACAGTACTGGTAAGCAGGTACATGAAGTTCAAAGGGGAGTAAATCAATCTATTTATCAACGAGACCATGACCAGTATAGGTTGTTCCTGGACCACAGTACTGGTAAGCAGGTACATGAAGTTCAAAGGGTAGTAAATCAATCTATTTATCAACGAGACCATGACCAGTATAGGTTGTTCCTGGACCACAGTACTGGTAAGCAGGTACATGAAGTTCAAACGGGAGTAAATCAATCTATTTATCAACGAGACCATGACCAGTATAGGTTGTTCCTGGACCACAGTACTGGTAAGCAGGTACATGAAGTTCAAAGGGGAGTAAATCAATCTATTTATCAACGAGACCATGACCAGTATAGGTTGTTCCTGGACCACTGTACTGGTAAGCAGGTAAATGAAGTTCAAAGGGGAGTAAATCAATCACTTTATCAACGAGACCATGACCAGTATAGGTTGTTCTTGGACCACTGTACTGGTAAGCAGGTAAATGAAGTTCAAAGGGGAGTAAATCAATCACTTTATCAACGAGACCATGACCAGTATAGGTTGTTCCTGGACCACTGTACTGGTAAGCAGGTAAATGAAGTTCAAAGGGTAGTAAATCAATCACTTTATCAACGAGACCATGACCAGTATAGGTTGTTCCTGGACCACTGTACTGGTAAGCAGGTACATGAAGTTCAAAGGGGAGTAAATCAATCACTTTATCAACGAGACCATGACCAGTATAGGTTGTTCCTGGACCACTGTACTGGTGAGCAGGTACATGAAGTTCAAAGGGGAGTAAATCAATCACTTTATCAAAGAGACCATGACCAGTATAGGTTGTTCCTGGACCACAGTACTGGTAAGCAGGTACATGAAGTTCAAATGGGAGTAAATCAATCACTTTATCAACGAGACCATGACCAGTATAGGTTGTTCCTGGACCACTGTACTGGTAAGCAGGTAAATGAAGTTCAAAGGGGAGTAAATCAATCACTTTATCAACGAGACCATGACCAGTATAGGTTGTTCCTGGACCACTGTACTGGTAAGCAGGTACATGAAGTTCAAAGGGGAGTAAATCAATCTATTTATCAACGAGACCATGACCAGTATAGGTTGTTCCTGGACCACTGTACTGGTAAGCAGGTACATGAAGTTCAAAGGGGAGTAAATCAATCTATTTATCAACGAGACCATGACCAGTATAGGTTGTTCCTGGACCACTGTACTGGTAAGCAGGTACATGAAGTTCAAAGGGGAGTAAATCACTCACTTTATCAACGAGACCATGACCAGTGTAGGTTGTTCCTGGACCACTGTACCGGTAAGCAGGTACATGAAGTTCAAAGGGGAGTAAATCAATCTATTTATCAATGAGACCATGACCAGTATAGGTTGTTCCTGGACCACAGTACTGGTAAGCAGGTACATGAAGTTCAAAGGGGAGTAAATCAATCTATTTATCAACGAGACCATGACCAGTATAGGTTGTTCCTGGACCACTGTACTGGTGAGCAGGTACATGAAGTTCAAAGGGGAGTAAATCAATCACTTTATCAACGAGACCATGACCAGTATAGGATGTTCCTGGACCACAGTACTGGTAAGCAGGTACATGAAGTTCAAAGGGGAGTAAATCAATCACTTTATCAACGAGACCATGACCAGTATAGGTTGTTCCTGGACCACTGTACTGGTAAGCAGGTAAATGAAGTTCAAAGGGGAGTAAATCAATCACTTTATCAACGAGACCATAAACCAGTATAGGTTGTTCCTGGACCACTGTACTGGTAAGCAGGTACATGAAGTTCAAAGGGGAGTAAATCAATCTATTTATCAACGAGACCATGACCAGTATAGGTTGTTCCTGGACCACTGTACAGGTAAGCAGGTACATGAAGTTCAAAGGGGAGTAAATCAATCTATTTATCAACGAGACCATGACAAGTATAGGTTGTTCCTGGACCACTGTACTGGTAAGCAGGTACATGAAGTTCAAAGGGGAGTAAATCAATCTATTTATCAACGAGACCATGACCAGTATAGGTTGTTCCTGGACCACTGTACTGGTAAGCAGGTAAATGAAGTTCAAAGGGGAGTAAATCAATCACTTTATCAACGAGACCATGACCAGTATAGGTTGTTCCTGGACCACTGTACTGGTAAGCAGGTACATGAAGTTCAAAGGGGAGTAAATCAATCTATTTATCAACGAGACCATGACAAGTATAGGTTGTTCCTGGACCACTGTACTGGTAAGCAGGTACATCAAGTTCAAAGGGGAGTAAATCAATCTATTTATCAACGAGACCATGACCAGAATAGGTTGTTCCTGGTCCACAGTACTGGTAAGCAGGTAAATGAAGTTCAAAGGGGAGTAAATCAATCACTTTATCAACGAGACCATGACAAGTATAGGTTGTTCCTGGACCACTGTACTGGTAAGCAGGTACATGAAGTTCAAAGGGGAGTAAATCAATCACTTTATCAACGAGACCATGACCAGTATAGGTTGTTCCTGGACCACAGTACTGGTAAGCAGGTACATGAAGTTCAAAGGGGAGTAAATCAATCACTTTATCAACGAGACCATGACCAGTATAGGTTGTTCCTGGACCACTGTACTGGTAAGCAGGTAAATGAAGTTCAAAGGGGAGTAAATCAATCACTTTATCAACGAGACCATGACCAGTATAGGTTGTTCCTGGACCACTCTACTGGTAAGCAGGTACATGAAGTTCAAAGGGGAGTAAATCAATCTATTTATCAACGAGACCATGACCAGTATAGGTTGTTCCTGGACCACTGTACTGGTAAGCAGGTACATGAAGTTCAAAGGGGAGTAAATCAATCTATTTATCAACGAGACCATGACCAGAATAGGTTGTTCCTGGTCCACAGTACTGGTAAGCAGGTACATGAAGTTCAAAGGGGAGTAAATCAATCTATTTATCAACGAGACCATGACCAGTATAGGTTGTTCCTGGTCCACAGTACTGGTAAGCAGGTACATGAAGTTCAAAGGGGAGTAAATCAATCTATTTATCAACGAGACCATGACCAGTATAAGTTGTTCTTGGACCACAGTACTGGTAAGCAGGTACATGAAGTTCAAAGGGGAGTAAATCAATCACTTTATCAACGAGACCATGACCAGTATAGGTTGTTCCTGGTCCACAGTACTGGTAAGCAGGTACATGAAGTTCAAAGGGGAGTAAATCAATCTATTTATCAACGAGACCATGACCAGTATAGGTTGTTCCTGGACCACAGTACTGGTAAGCAGGTACATGAAGTTCAAAGGGGAGTAAATCAATCTATTTATCAACGAGACCATGCCCAGTATAGGTTGTTCCTGGGCCACTGTACTGGTAAGCAGGTACATGAGGTTCAAAGGGGAGTAAATCAATCTATTTATCAACGAGACCATGACCAGTATAGGTTGTTCCTGGACCACAGTACTGGTAAGCAGGTACATGAAGTTCAAAGGGGAGTAAATCAATCACTTTATCAACGAGACCATGACCAGTATAGGTTGTTCCTGGACCACTGTACTGGTAAGCAGGTAAATGAAGTTCAAAGGGGAGTAAATCAATCACTTTATCAACGAGACCATGACCAGTATAGGTTGTTCCTGGACCACTGTACTGGTAAGCAGGTACATGAAGTTCAAAGGGGAGTAAATCAATCTATTTATCAACGAGACCATGACCAGTATAGGTTGTTCCTGGACCACTGTACTGGTAAGCAGGTACATGAAGTTCAAAGGGGAGTAAATCAATCTATTTATCAACGAGACCATGACCAGTATAGGTTGTTTCTGGACCACTGTACTGGTAAGCAGGTACATGAAGTTCAAAGGGGAGTAAATCACTCACTTTATCAACGAGACCATGACCAGTGTAGGTTGTTCCTGGACCACTGTACTGGTAAGCAGGTACATGAAGTTCAAAGGGGAGTAAATCAATCTATTTATCAATGAGACCATGACTAGTATAGGTTGTTCCTGGACCACAGTACTGGTAAGCAGGTAAATGAAGTTCAAAGGGGAGTAAATCAATCTATTTATCAACGAGACCATGACCAGTATAGGTTGTTCCTGGACCACAGTAATGGTAAGCAGGTACATGAAGTTCAAAGGGGAGTAAATCAATCTATTTATCAACGAGACCATGACCAGTATAGGTTGTTCCTGGACCACTGTACTGGTAAGCAGGTACATGAAGTTCAAAGGGGAGTAAATCAATCACTTTATCAACGAGACCATGACCAGTATAGGTTGTTCCTGGTCCACAGTACTGGTAAGCAGGTACAAGAAGTTCAAAGGGGAGTAAATCAATCTATTTATCAACGAGACCACGACCAGTATAGGTTGTTCCTGGACCACAGTACTGGTAAGCAGGTACATGAAGTTCAAAGGGGAGTAAATCAATCACTTTATCAACGAGACCCATGACCAGTATAGGTTGTTCCTGGACCACAGTACTGGTAAGCAGGTACATGAAGTTCAAAGGGGAGTAAATCAATCACTTTATCAACGAGACCATGACCAGTATAGGTTGTTCCTGGACCACAGTACTGGTAAGCAGGTACATGAAGTTCAAAGGGGAGTAAATCAATCTATTTATCAACGAGACCATGACCAGTATAGGTTGTTCCTGGACCACAGTACTGGTAAGCAGGTACATGAAGTTCAAAGGGGAGTAAATCAATCTATTTATCAACGAGACCATGACCAGTATAGGTTGTTCCTGGACCACAGTACTGATAAGCAGGTACATGAAGTTCAAAGGGGAGTAAATCAATCTATTTATCAACGAGACCATGACCAGTATAGGTTGTTCCTGGACCAGAGTACTGGTAAGCAGGTACATGAATTTCAAAGGGGAGTAAATCAATCACTTTATCAACGAGACCATGACCAGTATAGGTTGTTCCTGGACCACAGTACTGGTAAGCAGGTACATGAAGTTCAAAGGGGAGTAGATCAATCACTTTATCAACGAGACCATGACCAGTATAGGTTGTTCCTGGACCACAGTACTGGTAAGCTGGTACATGAAGTTCAAAGGGGAGTAAATCAATCTATTTATCAACGAGACCATGACCAGTATAGGTTGTTCCTGGACCACAGTACTGGTAAGCAGGTACATGAAGTTCAAAGGGGAGTAAATCAATCTATTTATCAACGAGACCATGACCAGTATAGGTTGTTCCTGGACCACAGTACTGGTAAGCAGGTACATGAAGTTCAAAGGGGAGTAAATCAATCTATTTATCAACGAGACCATGACCAGTATAGGTTGTTCCTGGACCAGAGTACTGGTAAGCAGGTACATGAAGTTCAAAGGGGAGTAAATCAATCACTTTATCAACGAGACCATGACCAGTATAGGTTGTTCCTGGACCACAGTACTGGTAAGCAGGTACATGAAGTTCAAAGGGGAGTAAATCAATCACTTTATCAACGAGACCATGACCAGTATAGGTTGTTCCTGGACCACAGTACTGGTAAGCAGGTACATGAAGTTCAAAGGGGAGTAAATCAATCTATTTATCAACGAGACCATGACCAGTATAGGTTGTTCCTGGACCACAGTACTGGTAAGCAGGTACATGAAGTTCAAAGGGGAGTAAATCAATCTATTTATCAACGAGACCATGACCAGTATAGGTTGTTCCTGGACCACAGTACTGGTAAGCAGGTACATGAAGTTCAAAGGTGAGTAAATCAATCTATTTATCAACGAGACCATGACCAGTATAGGTTGTTCCTGGACCACAGTACTTGTAAGCAGGTACATGAAGTTCAAAGGGGAGTAAATCAATCTATTTATCAACGAGACCATGACCAGTATAGGTTGTTCCTGGACCACAGTACTGGTAAGCAGGTACATGAAGTTCAAAGGGGAGTAAATCAATCTATTTATCAACGAGACCATGACCAGTATAGGTTGTTCCTGGACCACTGTACTGGTAAGCAGGTACATGAAGTTCAAAGGGGAGTAAATCAATCACTTTATCAACGAGACCATGACCAGTATAGGTTGTTCCTGGACCACAGTACTGGTAAGCAGGTACATGAAGTTCAAAGGGGAGTAAATCAATCACTTTATCTACGAGACCATGACCAATATAGGTTGTTCCTGGACCACAGTACTGGTAAGCAGGTACATGAAGTTCAAAGGGGAGTAAATCAATCACTTTATCAACGAGACCATGACCAGTATAGGTTGTTCCTGGGCCACTGTACTGGTAAGCAGGTACATGAAGTTCAAAGGGGAGTAAATCAATCACTTTATCAACGAGACCATGACCAGTATAGGTTGTTCCTGGACCAGAGTACTGGTAAGCAGGTACATGAAGTTCAAAGGGGAGTAAATCAATCACTTTATCAACGAGACCATGACCAGTATAGGTTGTTCCTGGACCACAGTACTGGTAAGCAGGTACATGAAGTTCAAAGGGGAGTAAATCAATCACTTTATCAACGAGACCATGACCAGTATAGGTTGTTCCTGGGCCACTGTACTGGTAAGCAGGTACATGAAGTTCAAAGGGGAGTAAATCAATCACTTTATCAACGAGACCATGACCAGTATAGGTTGTTCCTGGACCAGAGTACTGGTAAGCAGGTACATGAAGTTCAAAGGGGAGTAAATCAATCACTTTATAAACGAGACCATGACCAGTATAGGTTGTTCCTGGACCACAGTACTGGTAAGCAGGTACATGAAGTTCAAAGGGGAGTAAATCAATCTATTTATCAACGAGACCATGACCAGTATAGGTTGTTCCTGGACCACAGTACTGGTAAGCAGGTACATGAAGTTCAAAGGGGAGTAAATCAATCAATTTATCAACGAGACCATGACCAGTATAGGTTGTTCCTGGACCACAGTACCGGTAAGCAGGTACATGAAGTTCAAAGGGGAGTAAATCAATCACTTTATCAACGAGACCATGACCAGTATAGGTTGTTCCTGGACCACAGTACTGGTAAGCAGGTACATGAAGTTCAAAGGGGAGTAAATCAATCACTTTATCAACGAGACCATGACCAGTATAGGTTGTTCCTGGACCACAGTACTGGTAAGCAGGTACATGAAGTTCAAAGGGGAGTAAATCAATCACTTTATCAACGAGACCATGACCAGTATAGGTTGTTCCTGGACCACAGTACTGGTAAGCAGGTACATGAAGTTCAAAGGGGAGTAAATCAATCACTTTATCAACGAGACCATGACCAGTATAGGTTGTTCCTGGACCACAGTACTGGTAAGCAGGTACATGAAGTTCAAAGGGGAGTAAATCAATCACTTTATCAACGAGACCATGACCAGTATAGGTTGTTCCTGGACCACAGTACTGGTAAGCAGGTACATGAAGTTCAAAGGGGAGTAAATCAATCACTTTATCAACGAGACCATGACCAGTATAGGTTGTTCCTGGACCACAGTACTGGTAAGCAGGTACATGAAGTTCAAAGGGGAGTAAATCAATCACTTTATCAACGAGACCATGACCAGTATAGGTTGTTCCTGGACCACTCTACTGGTAAGCAGGTAAATGAAGTTCAAAGGGGAGTAAATCAATCTATTTATCAACGAGACCATGACCAGTATAGGATGTTCCTGGACCACAGTACTGGTAAGCAGGTACATGAAGTTCAAAGGGGAGTAAATCAATCACTTTATCAACGAGACCATGACCAGTATAGGTTGTTCCTGGACCACTGTACTGGTAAGCAGGTACATGAAGTTCAAAGGGGAGTAAATCAATCACTTTATCAACGAGACCATGACCAGTATAGGTTGTTCCTGGACCACAGTACTGGTAAGCAGGTACATGAAGTTCAAAGGGGAGTAAATCAATCACTTTATCAACGAGACCATGACCAGTATAGGTTGTTCCTGGACCACAGTACTGGTAAGCAGGTACATGAAGTTCAAAGGGGAGTAAATCAATCACTTTATCAATGAGACCATGACCAGTATAGGTTGTTCCTGGACCAGAGTACTGGTAAGCAGGTACATGAAGTTCAAAGGGGAGTAAATCAATCACTTTATCAACGAGACCATGACCAGTATAGGTTGTTCCTGGACCACAGTACTGGTAAGCAGGTACATGAAGTTCAAAGGGGAGTAAATCAATCTATTTATCAACGAGACCATGACCAGTATAGGTTGTTCCTGGACCACAGTACTGGTAAGCAGGTACATGAAGTTCAAAGGGGAGTAAATCAATCACTTTATCAACGAGACCATGACCAGTATAGGTTGTTCCTGGACCACAGTACCGGTAAGCAGGTACATGAAGTTCAAAGGGGAGTAAATCAATCACTTTATCAACGAGACCATGACCAGTATAGGTTGTTCCTGGACCACAGTACTGGTAAGCAGGTACATGAAGTTCAAAGGGGAGTAAATCAATCACTTTATCAACGAGACCATGACCAGTATAGGTTGTTCCTGGACCACAGTACTGGTAAGCAGGTACATGAAGTTCAAAGGGGAGTAAATCAATCACTTTATCAACGAGACCATGACCAGTATAGGTTGTTCCTGGACCACAGTACTGGTAAGCAGGTACATGAAGTTCAAAGGGGAGTAAATCAATCACTTTATCAACGAGACCATGACCAGTATAGGTTGTTCCTGGACCACAGTACTGGTAAGCAGGTACATGAAGTTCAAAGGGGAGTAAATCAATCACTTTATCAACGAGACCATGACCAGTATAGGTTGTTCCTGGACCACAGTACTGGTAAGCAGGTACATGAAGTTCAAAGGGGAGTAAATCAATCACTTTATCAACGAGACCATGACCAGTATAGGTTGTTCCTGGACCACAGTACTGGTAAGCAGGTACATGAAGTTCAAAGGGGAGTAAATCAATCACTTTATCAACGAGACCATGACCAGTATAAGTTGTTCCTGGACAACAGTACTGGTAAGCAGGTACATGAAGTTCAAAGGGGAGTAAATCAATCACTTTATCAACGAGACCATGACCAGTATAGGTTGTTCCTGGACCACTGTACTGGTAAGCAGGTAAATGAATTTCAAAGGGGAGTAAATCAATCTATTTATCAACGAGACCATGACCAGTATAGGTTGTTCCTGGACCACAGTACTGGTAAGCAGGTACATGAAGTTCAAAGGGGAGTAAATCAATCACTTTATCAACGAGACCATGACCAGTATAGGTTCTTCCTGGACCACAGTACTGGTAAGCAGGTACATGAAGTTCAAAGGGGAGTAAATCAAGCACTTTATCAACGAGACCATGACCAGTATAGGTTGTTCCTGGACCACAGTACTGGTAAGCAGGTACATGAAGTTCAAAGGGGAGTAAATCAATCACTTTATCAACGAGACCATGACCAGTATAGGTTGTTCCTGGACCACAGTACTGGTAAGCAGGTACATGAAGTTCAAAGGGGAGTAAATCAAGCACTTTATCAACGAGACCATGACCAGTATAGGTTGTTCCTGGACCACAGTACTGGTAAGCAGGTACATGAAGTTCAAAGGGGAGTAAATCAATCACTTTATCAACGAGACCATGACCAGTATAGGTTGTTCCTGGACCACTGTACTGGTAAGCAGGTAAATGAAGTTCAAAGGGGAGTAAATCAATCTATTTATCAACGAGACCATGACCAGTATAGGTTGTTCCTGGACCACAGTACTGGTAAGCAGGTACATGAAGTTCAAAGGGGAGTAAGTCAATCACTTTATCAACGAGACCATGACCAGTATAGGTTGTTCCTGGACCACAGTACTGGTAAGCAGGTACATGAAGTTCAAAGGGGAGTAAATCAAGCACTTTATCAACGAGACCATGACCAGTATAGGTTGTTCCTGGACCACAGTACTGGTAAGCAGGTACATGAAGTTCAAAGGGGAGTAAATCAATCACTTTATCAACGAGACCATGACCAGTATAGGTTGTTCCTGGACCACAGTACTGGTAAGCAGGTACATGAAGTTCAAAGGGGAGTAAATCAATCACTTTATCAACGAGACCATGACCAGTATAGGTTGTTCCTGGACCACAGTACTGGTAAGCAGGTACATGAAGTTCAAAGGGGAGTAAATCAATCACTTTATCAACGAGACCATGACCAGTATAGGTTGTTCCTGGACCACTGTACTGGTAAGCAGGTAAATGAAGTTCAAAAGGGAGTAAATCAATCTATTTATCAACGAGACCATGACCAGTATAGGTTGTTCCTGGACCACAGTACTGGTAAGCAGGTACATGAAGTTCAAAGGGGAGTAAATCAATCACTTTATCAACGAGACCATGACCAGTATAGGTTGTTCCTGGACCACAGTACTGGTAAGCAGGTACATGAAGTTCAAAGGGGAGTAAATCAAGCACTTTATCAACGAGACCATGACCAGTATAGGTTGTTCCTGGACCACAGTACTGGTAAGCAGGTACATGAAGTTCAAAGGGGAGTAAATCAATCACTTTATCAACGAGACCATGACCAGTATAGGTTGTTCCTGGACCACAGTACTGGTAAGCAGGTACATGAAGTTCAAAGGGGAGTAAATCAAGCACTTTATCAACGAGACCCTGACCAGTATAGGTTGTTCCTGGACCACAGTACTGGTAAGCAGGTACATGAAGTTCAAAGGGGAGTAAATCAAGCACTTTATCAACGAGACCATGACCAGTATAGGTTGTTCCTGGACCACAGTACTGGTAAGCAGGTAAATGAAGTTCAAAGGGGAGTAAATCAATCTATTTATCAACGAGACCATGACCAGTATAGGTTGTTCCTGGACCACAGTACTGGTAAGCAGGTACATGAAGTTCAAAGGGGAGTAAATCAATCACTTTATCAACGAGACCATGACCAGTATAGGTTGTTCCTGGACCACAGTACTGGTAAGCAGGTACATGAAGTTCAAAGGGGAGTAAATCAATCTATTTATCAACGAGACCATGACCAGTATAGGTTGTTCCTGGACCACAGTACTGGTAAGCAGGTACATGAAGTTCAAAGGGGAGTAAATCAATCTATTTATCAACGAGACCATGACCAGTATAGGTTGTTCCTGGACAACAGTACTGGTAAGCAGGTACATGAAGTTCAAAGGGGAGTAAATCAAGCACTTTATCAACGAGACCATGACCAGTATAGGTTGTTCCTGGACCACAGTACTGGTAAGCAGGTAAATGAAGTTCAAAGGGGAGTAAATCAATCTATTTATCAACGAGACCATGACCAGTATAGGTTGTTCCTGGACCACAGTACTGGTAAGCAGGTACATGAAGTTCAAAGGGGAGTAAATCAATCTATTTATCAACGAGACCATGACCAGTATAGGTTGTTCCTGGACCACAGTACTGGTAAGCAGGTACATGAAGTTCAAAGGGGAGTAAATCAAACACTTTATCAACGAGACCATGACCAGTATAGGTTGTTTCTGGACCACTGTACTGGTAAGCAGGTACATGAAGTTCAAAGGGGAGTAAATCAATCACTTTATCAACGAGACCATGACCAGTATAGGTTGTTCCTGGACCACAGTACTGGTAAGCAGGTACATGAAGTTCAAAGGGGAGTAAATCAATCACTTTATCAACGAGACCATGACCAGTATAGGTTGTTCCTGGACCACAGTACTGGTAAGCAGGTACATGAAGTTCAAAGGGGAGTAAATCAATCTATTTATCAACGAGACCGTGACCAGTATAGGTTGTTCCTGGACCACTGTACTGGTAAGCAGGTACATGAAGTTCAAAGGGGAGTAAATCAATCTATTTATCAACGAGACCATGACCAGTATAGGTTGTTCCTGGACCACAGTAATGGTAAGCAGGTACATGAGGTTCAAAGGGGAGTAAATCAATCTATTTATCAACGAGACCATGACCAGTATAGGTTGTTCCTGGACCACAGTACTGGTAAGCAGGTACATGAAGTTCAAAGGGGAGTAAATCAATCTATTTATCAACGAGACCATGACCAGTATAGATTGTTCCTGGACCACAGTACTGGTAAGCAGGTACATGAATTTCAAAGGGGAGTAAATCAATCTATTTATCAACGAGACCATGACCAGTATAGGTTGTTCCTGGACCACAGTACTGGTGAGCAGGTACATGAAGTTCAAAGGGGAGTAAATCAATCTATTTATCAACGAGACCATGACCAGTATAGGTTGTTCCTGGACCACAGTACTGGTAAGCAGGTACATGAAGTTCAAAGGGGAGTAAATCAATCTATTTATCAACGAGACCATGACCAGTATAGGTTGTTCCTGGACCACAGTACTGGTAAGCAGGTACATGAAGTTCAAAGGGGAGTAAATCAATCTATTTATCAACGAGACCATGACCAGTAAAGGTTGTTCCTGGACCACAGTACTGGTAAGCAGGTACATGAAGTTCAAAGGGGAGTAAATCAATCTATTTATCAACGAGACCATGACCAGTATAGGTTGTTCCTGGACCACTGTACTGGTAAGCAGGTACATGAAGTTCAAAGGGGAGTAAATCAATCTATTTATCAACGAGGCCATGACCAGTATAGGTTGTTCCTGGACCAGAGTACTGGTAAGCAGGTACATGATGTTCAAAGGGGAGTAAATCAATCTATTTATCAACGAGACCATGCCCAGTATAGGTTGTTCCTGGGCCACTGTACTGGTAAGCAGGTACATGAGGTTCAAAGGGGAGTAAATCAATCTATTTATCAACGAGACCATGACCAGTATAGGTTGTTCCTGGACCACAGTACTGGTAAGCAGGTACATGAAGTTCAAAGGGGAGTAAATCAATCACTTTATCAACGAGACCATGACCAGTATAGGTTGTTCCTGGACCACTGTACTGGTAAGCAGGTAAATGAAGTTCAAAGGGGAGTAAATCAATCACTTTATCAACGAGACCATGACCAGTATAGGTTGTTCCTGGACCACTGTACTGGTAAGCAGGTACATGAAGTTCAAAGGGGAGTAAATCAATCTATTTATCAACGAGACCATGACCAGTATAGGTTGTTCCTGGACCACTGTACTGGTAAGCAGGTACATGAAGTTCAAAGGGGAGTAAATCAATCTATTTATCAACGAGACCATGACCAGTATAGGTTGTTTCTGGACCACTGTACTGGTAAGCAGGTACATGAAGTTCAAAGGGGAGTAAATCACTCACTTTATCAACGAGACCATGACCAGTGTAGGTTGTTCCTGGACCACTGTACTGGTAAGCAGGTACATGAAGTTCAAAGGGGAGTAAATCAATCTATTTATCAATGAGACCATGACTAGTATAGGTTGTTCCTGGACCACAGTACTGGTAAGCAGGTAAATGAAGTTCAAAGGGGAGTAAATCAATCTATTTATCAACGAGACCATGACCAGTATAGGTTGTTCCTGGACCACAGTAATGGTAAGCAGGTACATGAAGTTCAAAGGGGAGTAAATCAATCTATTTATCAACGAGACCATGACCTGTATAGGTTGTTCCTGGACCACTGTACTGGTAAGCAGGTACATGAAGTTCAAAGGGGAGTAAATCAATCACTTTATCAACGAGACCATGACCAGTATAGGTTGTTCCTGGTCCACAGTACTGGTAAGCAGGTACAAGAAGTTCAAAGGGGAGTAAATCAATCTATTTATCAACGAGACCACGACCAGTATAGGTTGTTCCTGGACCACAGTACTGGTAAGCAGGTACATGAAGTTCAAAGGGGAGTAAATCAATCACTTTATCAACGAGACCCATGATCAGTATAGGTTGTTCCTGGACCACAGTACTGGTAAGCAGGTACATGAAGTTCAAAGGGGAGTAAATCAATCACTTTATCAACGAGACCATGACCAGTATAGGTTGTTCCTGGACCACAGTACTGGTAAGCAGGTACATGAAGTTCAAAGGGGAGTAAATCAATCTATTTATCAACGAGACCATGACCAGTATAGGTTGTTCCTGGACCACAGTACTGGTAAGCAGGTACATGAAGTTCAAAGGGGAGTAAATCAATCTATTTATCAACGAGACCATGACCAGTATAGGTTGTTCCTGGACCACAGTACTGATAAGCAGGTACATGAAGTTCAAAGGGGAGTAAATCAATCTATTTATCAACGAGACCATGACCAGTATAGGTTGTTCCTGGACCAGAGTACTGGTAAGCAGGTACATGAAGTTCAAAGGGGAGTAAATCAATCACTTTATCAACGAGACCATGACCAGTATAGGTTGTTCCTGGACCACAGTACTGGTAAGCAGGTACATGAAGTTCAAAGGGGAGTAGATCAATCACTTTATCAACGAGACCATGACCAGTATAGGTTGTTCCTGGACCACAGTACTGGTAAGCTGGTACATGAAGTTCAAAGGGGAGTAAATCAATCTATTTATCAACGAGACCATGACCAGTATAGGTTGTTCCTGGACCACAGTACTGGTAAGCAGGTACATGAAGTTCAAAGGGGAGTAAATCAATCTATTTATCAACGAGACCATGACCAGTATAGGTTGTTCCTGGACCACAGTACTGGTAAGCAGGTACATGAAGTTCAAAGGGGAGTAAATCAATCTATTTATCAACGAGACCATGACCAGTATAGGTTGTTCCTGGACCAGAGTACTGGTAAGCAGGTACATGAAGTTCAAAGGGGAGTAAATCAATCACTTTATCAACGAGACCATGACCAGTATAGGTTGTTCCTGGACCACAGTACTGGTAAGCAGGTACATGAAGTTCAAAGGGGAGTAAATCAATCACTTTATCAACGAGACCATGACCAGTATAGGTTGTTCCTGGACCACAGTACTGGTAAGCAGGTACATGAAGTTCAAAGGGGAGTAAATCAATCTATTTATCAACGAGACCATGACCAGTATAGGTTGTTCCTGGACCACAGTACTGGTAAGCAGGTACATGAAGTTCAAAGGGGAGTAAATCAATCTATTTATCAACGAGACCATGACCAGTATAGGTTGTTCCTGGACCACAGTACTGGTAAGCAGGTACATGAAGTTCAAAGGTGAGTAAATCAATCTATTTATCAACGAGACCATGACCAGTATAGGTTGTTCCTGGACCACAGTACTGGTAAGCAGGTACATGAAGTTCAAAGGGGAGTAAATCAATCTATTTATCAACGAGACCATGACCAGTATAGGTTGTTCCTGGACCACAGTACTGGTAAGCAGGTACATGAAGTTCAAAGGGGAGTAAATCAATCTATTTATCAACGAGACCATGACCAGTATAGGTTGTTCCTGGACCACTGTACTGGTAAGCAGGTACATGAAGTTCAAAGGGGAGTAAATCAATCACTTTATCAACGAGACCATGACCAGTATAGGTTGTTCCTGGACCACAGTACTGGTAAGCAGGTACATGAAGTTCAAAGGGGAGTAAATCAATCACTTTATCTACGAGACCATGACCAATATAGGTTGTTCCTGGACCACAGTACTGGTAAGCAGGTACATGAAGTTCAAAGGGGAGTAAATCAATCACTTTATCAACGAGACCATGACCAGTATAGGTTGTTCCTGGGCCACTGTACTGGTAAGCAGGTACATGAAGTTCAAAGGGGAGTAAATCAATCACTTTATCAACGAGACCATGACCAGTATAGGTTGTTCCTGGACCAGAGTACTGGTAAGCAGGTACATGAAGTTCAAAGGGGAGTAAATCAATCACTTTATCAACGAGACCATGACCAGTATAGGTTGTTCCTGGACCACAGTACTGGTAAGCAGGTACATGAAGTTCAAAGGGGAGTAAATCAATCACTTTATCAACGAGACCATGACCAGTATAGGTTGTTCCTGGGCCACTGTACTGGTAAGCAGGTACATGAAGTTCAAAGGGGAGTAAATCAATCACTTTATCAACGAGACCATGACCAGTATAGGTTGTTCCTGGACCAGAGTACTGGTAAGCAGGTACATGAAGTTCAAAGGGGAGTAAATCAATCACTTTATAAACGAGACCATGACCAGTATAGGTTGTTCCTGGACCACAGTACTGGTAAGCAGGTACATGAAGTTCAAAGGGGAGTAAATCAATCTATTTATCAACGAGACCATGACCAGTATAGGTTGTTCCTGGACCACAGTACTGGTAAGCAGGTACATGAAGTTCAAAGGGGAGTAAATCAATCAATTTATCAACGAGACCATGACCAGTATAGGTTGTTCCTGGACCACAGTACCGGTAAGCAGGTACATGAAGTTCAAAGGGGAGTAAATCAATCACTTTATCAACGAGACCATGACCAGTATAGGTTGTTCCTGGACCACTGTACTGGTAAGCAGGTACATGAAGTTCAAAGGGGAGTAAATCAATCACTTTATCAACGAGACCATGACCAGTATAGGTTGTTCCTGGACCACAGTACTGGTAAGCAGGTACATGAAGTTCAAAGGGGAGTAAATCAATCACTTTATCAACGAGACCATGACCAGTATAGGTTGTTCCTGGACCACAGTACTGGTAAGCAGGTACATGAAGTTCAAAGGGGAGTAAATCAATCACTTTATCAATGAGACCATGACCAGTATAGGTTGTTCCTGGACCAGAGTACTGGTAAGCAGGTACATGAAGTTCAAAGGGGAGTAAATCAATCACTTTATCAACGAGACCATGACCAGTATAGGTTGTTCCTGGACCACAGTACTGGTAAGCAGGTACATGAAGTTCAAAGGGGAGTAAATCAATCTATTTATCAACGAGACCATGACCAGTATAGGTTGTTCCTGGACCACAGTACTGGTAAGCAGGTACATGAAGTTCAAAGGGGAGTAAATCAATCACTTTATCAACGAGACCATGACCAGTATAGGTTGTTCCTGGACCACAGTACCGGTAAGCAGGTACATGAAGTTCAAAGGGGAGTAAATCAATCACTTTATCAACGAGACCATGACCAGTATAGGTTGTTCCTGGACCACAGTACTGGTAAGCAGGTACATGAAGTTCAAAGGGGAGTAAATCAATCACTTTATCAACGAGACCATGACCAGTATAGGTTGTTCCTGGACCACAGTACTGGTAAGCAGGTACATGAAGTTCAAAGGGGAGTAAATCAATCACTTTATCAACGAGACCATGACCAGTATAGGTTGTTCCTGGACCACAGTACTGGTAAGCAGGTACATGAAGTTCAAAGGGGAGTAAATCAATCACTTTATCAACGAGACCATGACCAGTATAGGTTGTTCCTGGACCACAGTACTGGTAAGCAGGTACATGAAGTTCAAAGGGGAGTAAATCAATCACTTTATCAACGAGACCATGACCAGTATAGGTTGTTCCTGGACCACAGTACTGGTAAGCAGGTACATGAAGTTCAAAGGGGAGTAAATCAATCACTTTATCAACGAGACCATGACCAGTATAGGTTGTTCCTGGACCACAGTACTGGTAAGCAGGTACATGAAGTTCAAAGGGGAGTAAATCAATCACTTTATCAACGAGACCATGACCAGTATAAGTTGTTCCTGGACAACAGTACTGGTAAGCAGGTACATGAAGTTCAAAGGGGAGTAAATCAATCACTTTATCAACGAGACCATGACCAGTATAGGTTGTTCCTGGACCACTGTACTGGTAAGCAGGTAAATGAAGTTCAAAGGGGAGTAAATCAATCTATTTATCAACGAGACCATGACCAGTATAGGTTGTTCCTGGACCACAGTACTGGTAAGCAGGTACATGAAGTTCAAAGGGGAGTAAATCAATCACTTTATCAACGAGACCATGACCAGTATAGGTTCTTCCTGGACCACAGTACTGGTAAGCAGGTACATGAAGTTCAAAGGGGAGTAAATCAAGCACTTTATCAACGAGACCATGACCAGTATAGGTTGTTCCTGGACCACAGTACTGGTAAGCAGGTACATGAAGTTCAAAGGGGAGTAAATCAATCACTTTATCAACGAGACCATGACCAGTATAGGTTGTTCCTGGACCACAGTACTGGTAAGCAGGTACATGAAGTTCAAAGGGGAGTAAATCAAGCACTTTATCAACGAGACCATGACCAGTATAGGTTGTTCCTGGACCACAGTACTGGTAAGCAGGTACATGAAGTTCAGAGGGGAGTAAATCAATCACTTTATCAACGAGACCATGACCAGTATAGGTTGTTCCTGGACCACTGTACTGGTAAGCAGGTAAATGAAGTTCAAAGGGGAGTAAATCAATCTATTTATCAACGAGACCATGACCAGTATAGGTTGTTCCTGGACCACAGTACTGGTAAGCAGGTACATGAAGTTCAAAGGGGAGTAAGTCAATCACTTTATCAACGAGACCATGACTAGTATAGGTTGTTCCTGGACCACAGTACTGGTAAGCAGGTACATGAAGTTCAAAGGGGAGTAAATCAAGCACTTTATCAACGAGACCATGACCAGTATAGGTTGTTCCTGGACCACAGTACTGGTAAGCAGGTACATGAAGTTCAAAGGGGAGTAAATCAATCACTTTATCAACGAGACCATGACCAGTATAGGTTGTTCCTGGACCACAGTACTGGTAAGCAGGTACATGAAGTTCAAAGGGGAGTAAATCAATCACTTTATCAACGAGACCATGACCAGTATAGGTTGTTCCTGGACCACAGTACTGGTAAGCAGGTACATGAAGTTCAAAGGGGAGTAAATCAATCACTTTATCAACGAGACCATGACCAGTATAGGTTGTTCCTGGACCACTGTACTGGTAAGCAGGTAAATGAAGTTCAAAAGGGAGTAAATCAATCTATTTATCAACGAGACCATGACCAGTATAGGTTGTTCCTGGACCACAGTACTGGTAAGCAGGTACATGAAGTTCAAAGGGGAGTAAATCAATCACTTTATCAACGAGACCATGACCAGTATAGGTTGTTCCTGGACCACAGTACTGGTAAGCAGGTACATGAAGTTCAAAGGGGAGTAAATCAAGCACTTTATCAACGAGACCATGACCAGTATAGGTTGTTCCTGGACCACAGTACTGGTAAGCAGGTACATGAAGTTCAAAGGGGAGTAAATCAATCACTTTATCAACGAGACCATGACCAGTATAGGTTGTTCCTGGACCACAGTACTGGTAAGCAGGTACATGAAGTTCAAAGGGGAGTAAATCAAGCACTTTATCAACGAGACCCTGACCAGTATAGGTTGTTCCTGGACCACAGTACTGGTAAGCAGGTACATGAAGTTCAAAGGGGAGTAAATCAAGCACTTTATCAACGAGACCATGACCAGTATAGGTTGTTCCTGGACCACAGTACTGGTAAGCAGGTAAATGAAGTTCAAAGGGGAGTAAATCAATCTATTTATCAACGAGACCATGACCAGTATAGGTTGTTCCTGGACCACAGTACTGGTAAGCAGGTACATGAAGTTCAAAGGGGAGTAAATCAATCACTTTATCAACGAGACCATGACCAGTATAGGTTGTTCCTGGACCACAGTACTGGTAAGCAGGTACATGAAGTTCAAAGGGGAGTAAATCAATCTATTTATCAACGAGACCATGACCAGTATAGGTTGTTCCTGGACCACAGTACTGGTAAGCAGGTACATGAAGTTCAAAGGGGAGTAAATCAATCTATTTATCAACGAGACCATGACCAGTATAGGTTGTTCCTGGACAACAGTACTGGTAAGCAGGTACATGAAGTTCAAAGGGGAGTAAATCAAGCACTTTATCAACGAGACCATGACCAGTATAGGTTGTTCCTGGACCACAGTACTGGTAAGCAGGTAAATGAAGTTCAAAGGGGAGTAAATCAATCTATTTATCAACGAGACCATGACCAGTATAGGTTGTTCCTGGACCACAGTACTGGTAAGCAGGTACATGAAGTTCAAAGGGGAGTAAATCAATCTATTTATCAACGAGACCATGACCAGTATAGGTTGTTCCTGGACCACAGTACTGGTAAGCAGGTACATGAAGTTCAAAGGGGAGTAAATCAAACACTTTATCAACGAGACCATGACCAGTATAGGTTGTTCCTGGACCACTGTACTGGTAAGCAGGTACATGAAGTTCAAAGGGGAGTAAATCAATCACTTTATCAACGAGACCATGACCAGTATAGGTTGTTCCTGGACCACAGTACTGGTAAGCAGGTACATGAAGTTCAAAGGGGAGTAAATCAATCACTTTATCAACGAGACCATGACCAGTATAGGTTGTTCCTGGACCACAGTACTGGTAAGCAGGTACATGAAGTTCAAAGGGGAGTAAATCAATCTATTTATCAACGAGACCGTGACCAGTATAGGTTGTTCCTGGACCACTGTACTGGTAAGCAGGTACATGAAGTTCAAAGGGGAGTAAATCAATCTATTTATCAACGAGACCATGACCAGTATAGGTTGTTCCTGGACCACAGTACTGGTAAGCAGGTACATGAGGTTCAAAGGGGAGTAAATCAATCTATTTATCAACGAGACCATGACCAGTATAGGTTGTTCCTGGACCACAGTACTGGTAAGCAGGTACATGAAGTTCAAAGGGGAGTAAATCAATCTATTTATCAACGAGACCATGACCAGTATAGATTGTTCCTGGACCACAGTACTGGTAAGCAGGTACATGAATTTCAAATGGGAGTAAATCAATCTATTTATCAACGAGACCATGACCAGTATAGGTTGTTCCTGGACCACAGTACTGGTGAGCAGGTACATGAAGTTCAAAGGGGAGTAAATCAATCTATTTATCAACGAGACCATGACCAGTATAGGTTGTTCCTGGACCACAGTACTGGTAAGCAGGTACATGAAGTTCAAAGGGGAGTAAATCAATCTATTTATCAACGAGACCATGACCAGTATAGGTTGTTCCTGGACCACAGTACTGGTAAGCAGGTACATGAAGTTCAAAGGGGAGTAAATCAATCTATTTATCAACGAGACCATGACCAGTATAGGTTGTTCCTGGACCACAGTACTGGTAAGCAGGTACATGAAGTTCAAAGGGGAGTAAATCAATCTATTTATCAACGAGACCATGACCAGTATAGGTTGTTCCTGGACCACTGTACTGGTAAGCAGGTACATGAAGTTCAAAGGGGAGTAAATCAATCTATTTATCAACGAGACCATGACCAGTATAGGTTGTTCCTGGACCAGAGTACTGGTAAGCAGGTACATGAAGTTCAAAGGGGAGTAAATCAATCTATTTATCAACGAGACCATGACCAGTATAGGTTGTTCCTGGACCAGAGTACTGGTAAGCAGGTACATGAAGTTCAAAGGGGAGTAAATCAATCTATTTATCAACGAGACCATGACCAGTATAGGTTGTTCCTGGACCACTGTACTGGTAAGCAGGTTAGTGACGTACACTTTTGGTCTTTTTCCGCTGCTGCGGACGTTGTAGCCTTTTCCTCCCCATCACGCCCGTGGAATGAAGAAGAAGAGTCTTTACACTGGGTTTTATGAGCTGACAGGTTCGACACTGGGGCACAGAGGGCATTTTAGCGATATACACTTGACGATGATGATCGTAGTTGTCACAAGGTTTTAATTTCGATAAAACAGGATCACGTGACTACTCACAGGGTACACTATCCCACATTTCTTTTACAGTCTAACCAAACATCATGGAGGCCTTGAACCGAAAAAAAACATTTGGGGGGGGGGGGGGGGGGTAGTAAGAAAAAAACAGTATTAATTATTATTCAGCATGAGAGTTTTTTATTCGTTTAAACGTACAATACATTTATTGTTCTTTATACCCTCATAAATTAGATATAGAGAATGTCCACCACGATTTAGGCTACATTGTCGAGCACATTTACTGACTTATCATTAAATCGTGCAGGAAGAAATGTTTGAAAATTTTCACTAACACATAGTACACGTTCACCATACATTGTGTCCACTTTTCGAATGTTGATAATGCGCAATGGAGAATGCATAAGGTAATTCAGTGAGCTTTTTTTTTTCTCTCTAATCCGCAGTTCTGCCCCATTGAGTTGAGAATATTTATTGTAGTCGCTTATAAACAAAAAAAACATCATGTCTATTACACTTTAGCTATAAGTTACCGCAACCACTATAACATTTTATTCTAATAAAGAGCTTTCGATAATGATAAGAAAAGGAGTTTACCATCATGATAGATTGTGTAAGAAAACGTCTTTTGCTGCTTGATGCCACTACTAAAGTGGTACTTATACAACAGGCAAGTGAGTTCATGTTTCGCTGACGTAATGGTATGTTCCCATGCACGCACAAGCCTTCGGCGTATCACTCACTTTTCCCTTAGAGCTTAGCATTTATTAAGAACTCTGTATCCCCCACTCCTCCCCTCAGAGCTTAGCATTTACTAAGTACTCTGTATCCCCCACGTCTCCCCTTAGAGTTTAGCATTTACTAAGTACTCTGTATCCCCCACGTCTCCCCTTAGAGCTTAGGATTTACTAAGTACTCTGTATCCCCCACGTCTCCCCTTAGAGCTTAGTATTTACTAAGTACTCTGTATCCCCCACGTCTCCCCTTAGAGCTTAGCATTTACTAAGTACTCTGTATCCCCCACGTCTCCCCTTAGAGCTTAGCATTTACTAAGTACCCTGTATCCCCCACGTCTCCTCTTAGAGCTTAGCATTTACTAAGTACTCTGTACCCACCACGTCTCCCCTTAGAGCTTAGGGTTTACTAAGTACTCTGTATCCCCCACGTCTCCCCTTAGATCTTAGCATTTACTAAGTACCCTGTATCCCCCACGTCTCCCCTTAGAGTTTAGCATTTACTAAGTAATCTGTCTCCCCTTAGAGCTTAGGATTTACTAAGTACTCTGTATCGCCCACGTCTCCCCTTAGAGCTTAGCATTTACTAAGTACTCTGTATCGCCCACGTCTCCCCTTAGAGCTTAGGATTTACTAAGTACCCTGTATCCCCCACGTCTCCTCCTAGAGCTTAGCATTTACTAAGTACTCTGTATCCCCCACGTCTCCCCTTAGAGCTTAGGATTTACTAACTACCCTGTATCCCCCACGTCTCCCCTTAGAGCTTAGCATTTACTAAGTACCCTGTATCCTCCACGTCTCCCCTTAGAGCTTAGCATTTACTAAGTACTCTGTATCCCCCACGTCTCCCCTTAGAGCTTAGCATTTACTAAGTACTCTGTATCCCCCACGTCTCCCCTTAGAACTTAGCATTTACTAAGTACCCTGTATCCTCCACGTCTCCCCTTAGAGCTAAGCATTTATTAAGTACACTGTATCCCCCACGTCTCCCCTTATAGCTTAGCATTTACTAAGTACTCTGTATCCCCCACGTCTCCCCTTAGAACTTAGCATTTACTAAGTACTCTGTATCCCCCACGTCTCCCCTTAGAGCTTAGCATTTACTAAGTACCCTGTATCCTCCACGTCTCCCCTTAGAGCTAAGCATTTACTAAGTACCCTGTATCCCCCACGTCTCCCCTTAGAGTTTAGCATTTACTAAGTACTCTGTATCCCCCACGTCTCCCCCTAGAGCTTATAATTTACTAAGTACTCTGTATCGCCCACGTCTCCCCTTAGAGCTTAGGATTTACTAAGTACTCTGTATCCCCCACGTCTCCCCTTAGAGCTTAGTATTTACTAAGTACTCTGTATCCCCCACGTCTCCTCTTAGAGCTTAGTATTTACTAAGTACTCTGTATCGCCTACGTCTCCCCTTAGAGCTTAGGATTTACTAAGTACTCTGTATCCCCCACGTCTCCTCTTAGAGTTTAGCATTTACTAAGTACTCTGTATCGCCCACGTCTCCCCCTAGAGCTTAGTATTTACTAAGTACTCTGTATCGCCCACGTCTCCCCTTAGAGCTTAGGATTTACTAAGTACTCTGTATCCCCCACGTCTCCCCTTAGAGCGTAGTATTTACTAAGTACTCTGTATCCCCCACGTCTCCTCTTAGAGCTTAGTATTTACTAAGTACTCTGTATCGCCCACGTCTCCCCTTAGAGCTTAGGATTTACTAAGTACTCTGTATCCCCCACGTCACCTCTTAGAGTATAGCATTTACTAAGTACTCTGTATCGCCCACGTCTCCCCTTAGAGCTTAGGATTTACTAAGTACTATGTATCCCCCACGTCTCCCCTTAGAGCTTAGTATTTACTAAGTACCCTGTATCCCCCACGTCTCCTCTTAGAGCTTAGTATTTACTAAGTACTCTGTATCGCCCACGTCTCCCCTTAGAGCTTAGTATTTACTAAGTACTCTGTATCCCCCACGTCTCCCCTTAGAGCTTAGGATTTACTAAGTACCCTGTATCCCCCACGTCTCCTCCTAGAGCTTAGCATTTACTAAGTACTCTGTATCCCCCACGTCTCCCCTTAAAGCTTAGCATTTACTAAGTACTCTGTATCCCCCACGTCTCCCCTTAGAGCTTAGTATTTACTAAGTACTCTGTATCTCCCACGTCTCCCCTTAGAGCTTAGGATTTACTATGTACCCTGTATCCCCCACGTCTCCTCCAAGAGCTTAGCATTTACTAAGTACTCTGTATCCCCCACGTCTCCCCTTAGAGCTTAGATTTACCAAGTACTCTGTATCCCCCACGTCTCCCCTTAGAGCTTAGCATTTACCAAGTACTCTGTATCCCCCACGTCTCCCCTTAGAGCTTAGGATTTACTAAGTACCCTGTATCCCCCACGTCTCCTCCTAGAGCTTAGCATTTACTAAGTACCCTGTATCCTCCACGTCTCCCTTTAGAGCTTAGCATTTACTAAGTACTCTGTATCCCCCACGTCTCCCCTTAGAGCTTAGCATTTACCAAGTACTCTGTATCCCCCACGTCTCCCCTTAGAGCTTAGGATTTACTAAGTACCCTGTATCCCCCACGTCTCCCCTTAGAGCTTAGCATTTACCAAATACTCTGTATCCCCCACGTCTCCCCTTAGAGCTTAGGATTTACTAAGTACCCTGTATCCCCCACGTCTCCTCCTAGAGCTTAGCATTTACTAAGTACCCTGTATCGCCCACGTCTCCCCTTAGAGCTTAGTATTTACTAAGTACTCTGTATCCCCCACGTCTCCCCTTAGAGCTTAGCATTTACTAAGTACTCTGTATCCCCCATGTCTCCCCTTAGAGCTTGGGATTTACTAAGTACCCTGTATCCTCCACGTCTCCCCTTAGAACTTAGTATTTACTAAGTACCCTGTATCCCCCACGTCTCCCCTTGGAGCTTAGGATTGACTAAGTACTCTGTATCCCTCACGTCTCCCCTTAGAGCTTAGTACTTACTAAGTATTCTGTATCCCCCACGTCTCCCCTTAGAGCTTAGTATTTACTAAGTATTATGTATCCCCCACGTCTCCCCTTAGAGCTTAGCACTTACTAAGTATTCTGTATCCCCCACGTCTCCCCTTAGAGCTTAGTACTTACTAAGTATTCTGTATCCCCCACGTCTCCCCTTAGAGCTTAGTACTTACTAAGTATTCTGTATCCCCCACGTCTCCCCTTAGAGCTTAGTATTTACTAAGTACTCTGTATCCCCCACGTCTCCCCTTAGAGCTTAGGATTGACTAAGTGCTCTGTATCCCCCACGTCTCCACTTAGAGCTTAGTATTTACTAAGTACCCTGTATCCCCCACGTCTCCCCTTAGAGCTTAGTATTTTCTAAGTACCCTGTATCCCCCACGTCTCCCCTTAGAGCTTAGGATTGACTAAGTACTCTGTATCCCCCACGTCTCCCCTTAGAGCTTAGTATTTACTAAGTACCCTGTATCCCCCACGTCTCCCCTTAGAGCTTAGTATTTACTAAGTACTGTGTATCCCCCACGTCTCCCCTTAGAGCTTAGTATTTACTAAGTACTCTGTATCCCCCACGTCTCCCCTTAGAGCTTAGCATTTACTAAGTACTCTGTATCCCCCACGTCTCCCCTTAGAGCTTAGTATTTACTAAGTACCCTGTATCCCCCACGTCTCCCCTTAGAGCTTAGTGTTTACTAAGTACCCTGTATCCCCCACGTCTCCCCTTGGAGCATAGGAATGACTAAGTACTCTGTATCCCCCACGTCTCCCCTTAGAGCTTAGTACTTACTAAGTACCCTGTATCCCCCACGTCTCCCCTTGGAGCTTAGGATTGACTAAGTACCCTGTATCCCCCACGTCTCCCCTTAGAGCTTAGGATTGACTAAGTACTCTGTATCCCCCACGTCTCCCCTTAGAGCTTAGTATTTACTAAGTACCCTGTATCCCCCACGTCTCCCCTTGGAGCTTAGGATTGACTAAGTACTCTGTATCCCCCACGTCTCCCCTTAGAGCTTAGTACTTACTAAGTACCCTGTATCTCCCACGTCTCCCCTTAGAGCTTAGTATTTACTAAGTACCCTGTATCCCCCACGTCTCCCCTTGGAGCTTAGGATTGACTAAGTACTCTGTATCCCCCACATCTCCCCTTAGAGCTTATTATTTACTAAGTACCCTGTATCCCCCACGTCTCCCCTTGGAGGTTAGGATTGACTAAGTACTCTGTATCCCCCACGTCTCCCCTTAGAGCTTAGTACTTACTAAGTATTCTGTATCCCCCACGTCTCCCCTTAGAGCTTAGTATTTATTAAGTACTCTGTATCCCCCACGTCTCCCCTTAGAGCTTAGTATTTACTAAGTACTCTGTATCCCCCACGTCTCCCCTTAGAGCTTAGTATTTATTAAGTACTCTGTATCCCCCACGTCTCCCCTTAGAGCTTAGTATTTACTAAGTACTCTGTATCCCCCACGTCTCCCCTTAGAGCTTAGTACTTACTAAGTATTCTGTATCCCCCAAGGCTAGTAGAGAACTGGTTGCCTCGTTCTCATAAGGTCTCCCCTGCTGCGTGACGTCATCAGCCGACCAGCGCTGAGCGGAAGGGAGTACTGTTAGACTAGGGGCGGAACTACGAGGTCATCTGCGCCTAGCCGTGCACTATAGCAGCAGGTAACCTAGCGGTTGATGTACAACATAACAACTCGTGATACTTCTAGCTATAAATGCAGTTTAATATAAGTTAATAGAGCTTTAAATAATCTGAGCGTGTAAATACACGCTTTCTTCAGTATTATATCTACAACATAGGCACACTGTTTAACTCAAGGACGTTACATAATTACACCTTGATTGACAAGGGTCAATTTTCAAAATATAATAATAATGAATTAATAATTAATAATTAATAATTGATGTCAATAGTTATAGGGGGATCTCATTGTTGTCTGTCACATATAAAATATTTGCCAAACTACTTTTAAACAGACTTGAACCACAGATCGAACCACAGCTTGGCGAGTTCCAAGGAGGTTTCAGAAGGAATAGATCGTGTGCAGAACAAATTCTTAGTTTAAAATTGATATTAAAATATTACAACAACAGGCCAAAGAATATCTTTATCTCATTCGTTGATTTTCAGAAAGCGTATGATTCAGTGGATAGGGATACTGTTTTTGACACATTGAAGGAATACCAAGTTGATCAAAAAACCATAAATTTAATAAAACTTACATTAACTAATACGATTTCCAGAGTCAAATTTTTAAATGAAGTTAGCGAGCCCTTCGAGGTAAAAACTGGGCTAAGACAAGGGGACAGTCTATCACCACTGCTTTTCAATTTGGTCTTGGATAAAGTCATGAGGACGTTTTGGGAGAAGAACGATTCAAGTGCTAAAATTGGTACAAAGAATAAGAACCTCAGAGTCAAAGGTTTAGCATTTGCTGACGACGTAGCGTTGTTTGCTGAATCAGAACAAGAAGCTATTAACCAAATTGATCAGTTAAAAGAAACGGCGGAAAAAGCGGGCTTACAGATTTCGTTGGTAAAAACAGAGATGATGACAAGTGATCAGAAATACACTAAGAAAATGATAAAAACAAATTATGGGAGCACCAGGGTCACTGACCGATTTAAATATCTTGGAGAAATAATTAGTAGCAATGGGACGGATAAATTGGCAATCGAGAACAAAAAAGGGAAATTGGAAAGATTAAATTTTTGTACAAAAAATATATACAATAAAAAGAACCTGTCTATCAATGCAAAATTACGACATTTTAATACTGTTGTTAGACCAGTCATCTTGTACGGCATGGAAACTACAAATATAACCGGAATGGAGAATTTGCTCAAGATAGAAAGAAGAATTTTAAGAAGGATTTATGGTCCTAGGAAAACACAGGAAGGTTATAGACTGAGATCGAATGCAGAAATTTATAGTAAAATCGACAACCTTGAAGTGATGATCAGAAAACGGCGACTTCAGTTCTACGGACATATGGTCCGCATGGATTGCTCAAGGTTAAACAAACAAATTTTTGATAAAATCTGGAACTATAAAGGACAAGGAGGCTATGTAAAACAAATGAAAGAAGAACTTCAAAAATTCAAAATTACTGAAGAAGATTGTCTAAATCGAATAGAGTACAGAAAAAAAATTTTTGGTCTCAAAATTCTTGTCGGGGAGAAGAAAAATCTCAACAGAGGAGAATGGACTGCTGAAAGAAGAGCTGCACAGTCGACCAGGATGAAAGACTTCTGGAAGAGAAAGAAGGAAACTAGACCCATAAAGAAGTGATATTTGCGTGGTCCTTGTTGGCCTGTCCGCGGTGTATATATATATAATTAACCTCCCAGCGGCTCACGACAAGTGAAACGTGGGTTAGCGACCACGGGGCCCAAGCTGAGTCTGGTAATGCTTCCACTTGTGCCGGGCTCATCACTGTCACCTTCTCTTTCGGCATCCCTTGGTCAACTCTCTTCCGACCCTGATGGTATTCGGGTATCCGAGGTCTAGGGAATCTTTAACGTTCCGGCCTTAATTGGCCCTTCTCTCACCTTCCCTGATAATTCTTAGAGGGGTCAGACCACTTGCTCTTTTTCCCCTGATATCACCATCCTTCTCCCTAAAGGAGGAAGAGTGTATGTAGTCCCACCACAGTACCTCCTGCCTTGTGCTCAAGGCCCTAAAGGAGGCAGAGTGTATGTAGCCCCACCACTTATGGTGCACCCTGGATAGTGCTACACCCTCAAGGGCTCACAGTATCTCCTGCCTTCTGCTCAAGGCCCTCAAGGAGGCAGGGTGTGTGTAGCCCCACCACTTATGGTGCACCCTGGATCGTGCTACACTCTCGGGGGGCTCACAGTATATCCCGCCTTCTGCTGAAGACCCTAAAGGAGGTAGAGTGTATGTAGCCCCACCACTTCTGGTGCACCCTGGATAGTGCTACACCCTCAAGGGCTCACAGTATCTCCTGCCTTCTGCTCAAAGCCCTCAAAGAGGCAGGGTGTGTGTAGCCCCTCCACTTACGGTGCACCCTGGATAACGCTACACCCTCAAGGGCTCACAGTATCTCCTGCCTTCTGCTCAAGGCCCTCAAGGAGGCAGGGTGTGTGCAGCCCCACCACTTATGGTGCACCCTGGATAGTGCTATACCCTCAAGGGCTCACAGTATCTCCTGCCTTCTGTTCAAGGCCCTCAAAGAGGCAGGGTGTGTGTAGCCCCTCCACTTATGGTGCACCATGGATAGTGCTACACCCTCAAGGGTTCACAGTATCTCCTGCCTTCAGCTCAAGGCCCTCAAGGAGGCAGTGTGGGTGTAGCCCCACCACTTATGGTGCACCCTGGATAGTGCTACACCCTCAAGGGCTCACAGTATCTCCTGCCTTCTGCTCAAGGCCCTCAAGGAGGCAGGGTGTGTGTAGCCCCACCACTTATGATGCACCCTGGATAGTGTTACACTCTCAGGGGCTCGCAGTATCTCCCGCCTTCTGCTGAAGACCCTAAAGGAGGTAGAGTGTACGTAGCCCCACCACTTCTGGTGCACCCTGGATAGTACTACACCCTCAAGGGCTCACAATATCTCCTGCCTTCTGCTCAAGGCCCTCAAAGAGGCAGGGTGTGTGAAGCCCCTCCACTTACGGTGCACCCTGGATAACGCTACACCCTCAAGGGCTCACAGTATCTCCTGCCTTCTGCTCAAGGCCCTCAAGGAGGCAGGGTGTGTGCAGCCCCACCACTTATGGTGCACCCTGGATAGTGCTATACCCTCAAGGGCTCACAGTATCTCCTGCCTTCTGTTCAAGGCCCTCAAAGAGGCAGGGTGTGTGTAGCCCCTCCACTTATGGTGCACCCTGGATAGTGCTACACTCTCAGGGGCTCACAGTATCTCCTGCCTTCTGCTCAAGGCCCTCAAGGAGGCAGGGTGTGTGTAGCCCCACCACTTATGGTGTACCCTGGATAGTGCTACACCCTCAGAGGCTCACATTATCTCCTGCCTTCTGCTGAAGGCCCTCAAGGAAGCAGAGTGTATGTAGCACCACCACTTCTGGTGCACCCTGGATAGTGCTACACCCTCAAGTGCTCACAGTATCTCCTGCCTTCTGCTGAAGGCCCTCAAGGAAGCAGAGTGTATGTAGCCCCTCCACTTCTGGTGCACCCTGGATAGTGCTACACCCTCAAGGGCTCACAGTATCTCCTGCCTTCTGCTCAAGGCCCTAGAGGAGACAGGGTGTGTGTAGCCCCACCAATTATGGTGCACCCTGGATAGTGCTACACCCTCAGGGGCTCACAGTATCTCCTGCCTTCTGCTCAAGGCCCTCAAGGAGGCAGGGTGTATGTAGCCCCTCCACTTATGGTGCACCCTGGATAGTGCTACACCCTCAGGGGCTCACAGTATCTCCTGCCTTCTGCTCAAGGCCCTCAAGGAGGCAGGGTGAGTGCAGCCCCACCACTTATGGTGCACCCTGGATAGTGCTTTACCCTCAAGGGCTCACAGTATCTCCTGCCTTCTGTTCAAGGCCATCAAAGAGGCAGGGTGTGTGTAGCCCCTCCACTTATGGTGCACCCTGGATAGTGCTACACTCTCAGGGGCTCATAGTATCTCCTGCCTTCTGCTCAAGGCCCTCAAGGAGGCAGGGTGTGTGTAGCCCCACCACTTATGGTGTACCCTGGATAGTGCTACACCCTCAGAGGCTCACAGTATCTCCTGCCTTCTGCTGAAGGCCCTCAAGGAAGCAGAGTGTATGTAGCCCCACTACTTCTGGTGCACCCTGGATAGTGCTACACCCTCAAGTGCTCACAGTATCTCCTGCCTTCTGCTGAAGGCCCTCAAGGAAGCAGAGTGTATGTAGCCCCTCCACTTCTGGTGCACCCTGGATAGTGCTACACCCTCAAGGGCTCACAGTATCTCCTGCCTTCTGCTCAAGGCCCTAGAGGAGACAGGGTGTGTGTAGCCCCACCAATTATGGTGCACCCTGGATAGTGCTACACCCTCAGGGGCTCACAGTATCTCCTGCCTTCTGCTCAAGGCCCTCAAGGAGGCAGGGTGTATGTAGCCCCTCCACTTATGGTGCACCCTGGATAGTGCTACACCCTCAGGGGCTCACAGTATCTCCTGCCTTCTGCTCAAGGCCCTCAAGGAGGCAGGGTGTGTGTAGCCCCACCACTTATGGTGCACCCTGGATAGTGCTACACCCTCAGGGGCTCACAGTATCTCCTGCCTTCTGCTGAAGGCCCTCAAGGAAGCAGATTGTATGTAGCCCCACCACTTATGATGCACCCTGGATAGTGCTACACCATCAAGTGCTCACAGTATCTCCTGCCTTCTGCACAAGGCCCTCAAGGAGGCAGGGTGTATGTAGCCCCACCACTTCTGGTGCACCCTGGATAGTGCTACACCCTCAGGGGCTCACAGTATCTCCTGCCTTCTGCTCAAGGCCCTCAAGGAGGCAGGGTGTATGTAGCCCCTCCACTTCTGGTGCACCCTGGATAGTGCTACACCCTCAAGTGCTCACAGTATCTCCTGCCTTCTGCTCAAGGCCCTAGAGGAGACAGGGTGTGTGTAGCCCCACCAATTATGGTGCACCCTGGATAGTGCTACACCCTCAGGGGCTCACAGTATCCCCTGCCTTCTGCTCAAGGCCCTCAAGGAGGAGGGGGGTATGTAGCCCCTCCACTTATGGTGCACCCTGGATAGTGCTACACCCTCAGGGGCTCACAGTATCTCCTGGGTTCTGCTCAAGGCCCTCAAGGAGGCAGGGTGTGTGTAGCCCCACGACTTATGGTGCACCCTGGATAGTGCTACACCCTCAGGGGCTCACATTATCTCCTGCCTTCTGCTGAAGGCCCTAAAGGAAGTAGAGTGTATGTAGTCCCACCAATTATGGTGCACCCTGGATAGTGCTACACCCTCAGGGGCTCACAGTATCTCCTGCCTTCTGCTCAAGGCCCTCAAGGAGGCAGGGTGTATGTAGCCCACCACTTATGGTGCACCCTGGATAGTGCTACACCCTCAGGGGCTCACAGTATCTCCTGCCTTCTGCTCAAGGCCCTCAAGGAGGCAGGGTGTATGTAGCCCCTCCACTTATGGTGCACCCTGGATAGTGCTACACCCTCAGGGGCTCACAGTATCTCCTGCCTTCTGCTCAAGGCCCTCAAGGAGGCAGGGTGTGTGAAGCCCCACCACTTATGGTGCACCCTGGATAGTGCTACACCCTCAGGGGCTCACAGTATCTCCTGCCTTCTGCTGAAGGCCCTCAAGGAAGCAGATTGTATGTAGCCCCACCACTTATGATGCACCCTGGATAGTGCTACACCCTCAAGTGCTCACAGTATCTCCTGCCTTCTGCCCAAGGCCCTCAAGGAGGCAGGGTGTATGTAGCCCCACCACTTCTGGTGCACCCTGGATAGTGCTACACCCTCAGGGGCTCACAGTATCTCCTGCCTTCTGCTCAAGGCCCTCAAGGAGGCAGGGTGTATGTAGCCCCTCCACTTCTGGTGCACCCTGGATAGTGCTACACCCTCAAGTGCTCACAGTATCTCCTGCCTTCTGCTCAAGGCCCTAGAGGAGACAGGGTGTGTGTAGCCCCACCAATTATGGTGCACCCTGGATAGTGCTACACCCTCAGGGGCTCACAGTATCCCCTGCCTTCTGCTCAAGGCCCTCAAGGAGGCAGGGTGTATGTAGCCCCTCCACTTATGGTGCTCCCTGGATAGTGCTACACCCTCAGGGGCTCACAGTATCTCCTGGGTTCTGCTCAAGGCCCTCAAGGAGGCAGGGTGTGTGTAGCCCCACGACTTATGGTGCACCCTGGATAGTGCTACACCCTCAGGGGCTCACATTATCTCCTGCCTTCTGCTGAAGGCCCTAAAGGAAGTAGAGTGTATGTAGTCCCACCAATTATGGTGCACCCTGGATAGTGCTACACCCTCAGGTACTCACAGTATCTCCTGCCTTCTGCTCAAGGCCCTCAAGGAGGCAGGGTGTATGTAGCCCCACCACTTATGATGCACCCTGGATAGTGTTACACTCTCAGGGGCTCGCAGTATCTCCCGCCTTCTGCTGAAGACCCTAAAGGAGGTAGAGTGTACGTAGCCCCACCACTTCTGGTGCACCCTGGATAGTACTACACCCTCAAGGGCTCACAATATCTCCTGCCTTCTGCTCAAGGCCCTCAAAGAGGCAGGGTGTGTGAAGCCCCTCCACTTACGGTGCACCCTGGATAACGCTACACCCTCAAGGGCTCACAGTATCTCCTGCCTTCTGCTCAAGGCCCTCAAGGAGGCAGTGTGGGTGTAGCCCCACCACTTATGGTGCACCCTGGATAGTGCTACACCCTCAAGGGCTCACAGTATCTCCTGCCTTCTGCTCAAGGCCCTCAAGGAGGCAGGGTGTGTGTAGCCCCACCACTTATGATGCACCCTGGATAGTGTTACACTCTCAGGGGCTCGCAGTATCTCCCGCCTTCTGCTGAAGACCCTAAAGGAGGTAGAGTGTACGTAGCCCCACCACTTCTGGTGCACCCTGGATAGTACTACACCCTCAAGGGCTCACAATATCTCCTGCCTTCTGCTCAAGGCCCTCAAAGAGGCAGGGTGTGTGAAGCCCCTCCACTTACGGTGCACCCTGGATAACGCTACACCCTCAAGGGCTCACAGTATCTCCTGCCTTCTGCTCAAGGCCCTCAAGGAGGCAGGGTGTGTGCAGCCCCACCACTTATGGTGCACCCTGGATAGTGCTATACCCTCAAGGGCTCACAGTATCTCCTGCCTTCTGTTCAAGGCCCTCAAAGAGGCAGGGTGTGTGTAGCCCCTCCACTTATGGTGCATCCTGGATAGTGCTACACTCTCAGGGGCTCACAGTATCTCCTGCCTTCTGCTCAAGGCCCTCAAGGAGGCAGGGTGTGTGTAGCCCCACCACTTATGGTGTACCCTGGATAGTGCTACACCCTCAGAGGCTCACATTATCTCCTGCCTTCTGCTGAAGGCCCTCAAGGAAGCAGAGTGTATGTAGCACCACCACTTCTGGTGCACCCTGGATAGTGCTACACCCTCAAGTGCTCACAGTATCTCCTGCCTTCTGCTGAAGGCCCTCAAGGAAGCAGAGTGTATGTAGCCCCTCCACTTCTGGTGCACCCTGGATAGTGCTACACCCTCAAGGGCTCACAGTATCTCCTGCCTTCTGCTCAAGGCCCTAGAGGAGACAGGGTGTGTGTAGCCCCACCAATTATGGTGCACCCTGGATAGTGCTACACCCTCAGGGGCTCACAGTATCTCCTGCCTTCTGCTCAAGGCCCTCAAGGAGGCAGGGTGTATGTAGCCCCTCCACTTATGGTGCACCCTGGATAGTGCTACACCCTCAGGGGCTCACAGTATCTCCTGCCTTCTGCTCAAGGCCCTCAAGGAGGCAGGGTGAGTGCAGCCCCACCACTTATGGTGCACCCTGGATAGTGCTTTACCCTCAAGGGCTCACAGTATCTCCTGCCTTCTGTTCAAGGCCATCAAAGAGGCAGGGTGTGTGTAGCCCCTCCACTTATGGTGCACCCTGGATAGTGCTACACTCTCAGGGGCTCATAGTATCTCCTGCCTTCTGCTCAAGGCCCTCAAGGAGGCAGGGTGTGTGTAGCCCCACCACTTATGGTGTACCCTGGATAGTGCTACACCCTCAGAGGCTCACAGTATCTCCTGCCTTCTGCTGAAGGCCCTCAAGGAAGCAGAGTGTATGTAGCCCCACTACTTCTGGTGCACCCTGGATAGTGCTACACCCTCAAGTGCTCACAGTATCTCCTGCCTTCTGCTGAAGGCCCTCAAGGAAGCAGAGTGTATGTAGCCCCTCCACTTCTGGTGCACCCTGGATAGTGCTACACCCTCAAGGGCTCACAGTATCTCCTGCCTTCTGCTCAAGGCCCTAGAGGAGACAGGGTGTGTGTAGCCCCACCAATTATGGTGCACCCTGGATAGTGCTACACCCTCAGGGGCTCACAGTATCTCCTGCCTTCTGCTCAAGGCCCTCAAGGAGGCAGGGTGTATGTAGCCCCTCCACTTATGGTGCACCCTGGATAGTGCTACACCCTCAGGGGCTCACAGTATCTCCTGCCTTCTGCTCAAGGCCCTCAAGGAGGCAGGGTGTGTGTAGCCCCACCACTTATGGTGCACCCTGGATAGTGCTACACCCTCAGGGGCTCACAGTATCTCCTGCCTTCTGCTGAAGGCCCTCAAGGAAGCAGATTGTATGTAGCCCCACCACTTATGATGCACCCTGGATAGTGCTACACCATCAAGTGCTCACAGTATCTCCTGCCTTCTGCACAAGGCCCTCAAGGAGGCAGGGTGTATGTAGCCCCACCACTTCTGGTGCACCCTGGATAGTGCTACACCCTCAGGGGCTCACAGTATCTCCTGCCTTCTGCTCAAGGCCCTCAAGGAGGCAGGGTGTATGTAGCCCCTCCACTTCTGGTGCATCCTGGATAGTGCTACACCCTCAAGTGCTCACAGTATCTCCTGCCTTCTGCTCAAGGCCCTAGAGGAGACAGGGTGTGTGTAGCCCCACCAATTATGGTGCACCCTGGATAGTGCTACACCCTCAGGGGCTCACAGTATCCCCTGCCTTCTGCTCAAGGCCCTCAAGGAGGCAGGGTGTATGTAGCCCCTCCACTTATGGTGCACCCTGGATAGTGCTACACCCTCAGGGGCTCACAGTATCTCCTGGGTTCTGCTCAAGGCCCTCAAGGAGGCAGGGTGTGTGTAGCCCCACGACTTATGGTGCACCCTGGATAGTGCTACACCCTCAGGGGCTCACATTATCTCCTGCCTTCTGCTGAAGGCCCTAAAGGAAGTAGAGTGTATGTAGTCCCACCAATTATGGTGCACCCTGGATAGTGCTACACCCTCAGGGGCTCACAGTATCTCCTGCCTTCTGCTCAAGGCCCTCAAGGAGGCAGGGTGTATGTAGCCCACCACTTATGGTGCACCCTGGATAGTGCTACACCCTCAGGGGCTCACAGTATCTCCTGCCTTCTGCTCAAGGCCAAGGAGGCAGGGTGTATGTAGCCCCTCCACTTATGGTGCACCCTGGATAGTGCTACACCCTCAGGGGCTCACAGTATCTCCTGCCTTCTGCTCAAGGCCCTCAAGGAGGCAGGGTGTGTGAAGCCCCACCACTTATGGTGCACCCTGGATAGTGCTACACCCTCAGGGGCTCACAGTATCTCCTGCCTTCAGCTGAAGGCCCTCAAGGAAGCAGATTGTATGTAGCCCCACCACTTATGATGCACCCTGGATAGTGCTACACCCTCAAGTGCTCACAGTATCTCCTGCCTTCTGCCCAAGGCCCTCAAGGAGGCAGGGTGTATGTAGCCCCACCACTTCTGGTGCACCCTGGATAGTGCTACACCCTCAGGGGCTCACAGTATCTCCTGCCTTCTGCTCAAGGCCCTCAAGGAGGCAGGGTGTATGTAGCCCCTCCACTTCTGGTGCACCCTGGATAGTGCTACACCCTCAAGTGCTCACAGTATCTCCTGCCTTCTGCTCAAGGCCCTAGAGGAGACAGGGTGTGTGTAGCCCCACCAATTATGGTGCACCCTGGATAGTGCTACACCCTCAGGGGCTCACAGTATCCCCTGCCTTCTGCTCAAGGCCCTCAAGGAGGCAGGGTGTATGTAGCCCCTCCACTTATGGTGCTCCCTGGATAGTGCTACACCTTCAGGGGCTCACAGTATCTCCTGGGTTCTGCTCAAGGCCCTCAAGGAGGCAGGGTGTGTGTAGCCCCACGACTTATGGTGCACCCTGGATAGTGCTACACCCTCAGGGGCTCACATTATCTCCTGCCTTCTGCTGAAGGCCCTAAAGGAAGTAGAGTGTATGTAGTCCCACCAATTATGGTGCACCCTGGATAGTGCTACACCCTCAGGGGCTCACAGTATCTCCTGCCTTCTGCTCAAGGCCCTCAAGGAGGCAGGGTGTATGTAGCCCCTCCACTTATGGTGCACCCTGGATAGTGCTACACCCTCAGGGGCTCACAGTATCTCCTGCCTTCTGCTCAAGGCCTTCAAGGAGGCAGGGTGTGTGTAGCCCCACCACTTATGGTGCACCCTGGATAGTGCTACACCCTCAGGGGCTCACATTATATCCTGCCTTCTGCTGAAGGCCCTAAAGGAGGCACTTATGGTGCACCCTGGATAGTGCTACAACCTCAAGGGCGCACAGTATCTCCTGCCTTCTGCTCAAGGCCTTCAAGGAGGCAGGGTGTGTGTAGCCCCACCACTTATGGTGCACCCTGGATAGTGCTACACCCTCAGGGGCTCACAGTATCTCCTGCCTTCTGCTCAAGGCCCTCAAGGAGGCAGGGTGTGTGTAGCCCCACCACTTATGGTGCAGCCTGGATAGTGCTACACCCTCAGGGGCTCACATTAACTCCTGCCTTCTGCTGAAGGCCCTAAAAGATGCACTTATGGTGCACCCTGGATAGTGCTACACCCTCAGGGGCTCACAGTATCTCCTGCCTTCTGCTCAAGGCCATCAAGGAGGCAGGGTGTGTGTAGCCCCACCACTTATGGTGCACCCTGGATAGTGCTACACCCTCAGGGGCTCACATTAACTCCTGCCTTCTGCTGAAGGCCCTAAAAGAGGCACTTATGGTGCACCCTGGATAGTGCTACACCCTCAGGGGCTCACATTATCTCCTGCCTTCTGCTGAAGGCCCTAAAGGAGGCACTTATGGTGCACCCTGGATAGTGCTACACCCTCAGGGGCTCACATTATCTCCTGCCTTCTGCTGAAGGCCCTAAAGGAGGCACTTATGGTGCACCCTGGATAGTGCTACACCCTCAGGGGCTCACATTATCTCCTGCTTTCTGCTGAAGGCCCTAAAGGAGGCACTTATGGTGTACCCTGGATAGTGCCACACCCTCAGGGGCTCACATTATCTCCTGCCTTCTGCTCAAGGCCCTCAAGGAGGCAGGGTGCATGTAGCCACTCCACTTATGGTGCACCCTGGATAGTGCTACACCCTCAGGGGCTCACAGTATCTCCTGCCTTCTGCTCAAGGCCCTCAAGGAGGCAGGGTGTGTGTAGCCCCACCACTTCTGGTGCACCCTGGATAGTGCTACACCCTCAGGGGCTCACATTAACTCCTGCCTTCTGTTCAAGGCCCTAAAGGAGGCACTTATGGTGAACCCTGGATAGTGCTACACCCCCAGGGGCTCACATTATCTCCTGCCTTCTGCTCAAGGCCCTCAAGAAGGCAGGGTGTATGTAGCCCCTCCACTTATGGTGCACCCTGGATAGTGCTACACCCTCAGGGGCTCACAGTATCTCCTGCCTTCTGCTCAAGGCCCTCAAGGAGGCAGGGTGTGTGTAGTCCCACCGCTTATGGTGCACTCTGGATAGTGCTACACCCTCAGGGGCTCACATTAACTCCTGCCTTCTGCTGAAGCCCCTAAAGGAGGCACTTATGGTGCACCCTGGATAGTGCTACACCCTCAGGGGCTCACAGTATCTCCTGCCTTCTGCTCAAGGCCCTCAAGGAGGCAGGGTGTGTGTAGCCCCACCACTTATGGTGCACCCTGGATAGTGCTACACCCTCAGGGGCTCACATTAACTCCTGCCTTCTGCTGAAGGCCCTAAAGGAGGCACTTATGGTGCACCCTGGATAGTGCTACACCCTCAGGGGCTCACATTATCACCTGCCTTCTGCTGAAGGCCCTAAAGGAGGCACTTATGGTGCACCCTGGATAGTGCTACACCCTCAGGGGCTCACATTATCTCCTGCCTTCTGCTGAAGGCCCTAAAGGAGGCACTTATGGTGCACCCTGGATAGTGCTACACCCTCAGGGGCTCACATTATCTCCTGCCTTCTGCTGAAGGCCCTAAAGGAGGCACTTATGGTGCACCCTGGATAGTGCCACACCCTCAGGGGCTCACATTATCTCCTGCATTCTGCTCAAGGCCTTTAAGGAGGCAGGGTGTATGTAGCCCCTCCACTTATGGTGCACCCTGGATAGTGCTACACCCTCAGGGGCTCACAGTATCTCCTGCCTTCTGCTCAAGGCCCTCAAGGAGGCAGGGTGTGTGTAGCCCTACCCCTTCTGGTGCACCCTGGATAGTGCTACACCCTCAGGGGCTCACATTAACTCCTGCCCTCTGTTCAAGGCCCTAAAGGAGGCACTTATGGTGCACCCCGGATAGTGCTACACCCTCAGGGGCTCACATTGTCTCCTGCCTTCTGCTCAAGGCCCTCAAGGAGGCAGGGTGTATGTAGCCCCTCCACTTATGGTGCACCCTGGATAGTGCTACACCCTCAGGGGCTCACAGTATCTCCTGCCATCTGCTCAAGGCCCTCAAGGAGGCAGGGTGTGTGTAGCCCCACCACTTCTGGTGCACCCTGGATAGTGCTACACCCTCAGGGGCTCACAGTATCTCCTGCCTTCTGCTCAAGGCCCTCAAGGAGGCAGGGTGTGTGCAGCCCCACCACTTCTGGTGCACCCTGGATAGTGCTACACCCTCAGGGGCTCACAGTATCTCCTGCCTTCTGCTCAAGGCCCTCAAGGAGGCAGGGTGTGTGTAGCCCCACCACTTCTGGTGCACCCTGGATAGTGCTACACCCTCAAGTGCTCACAGTATCTCCTGCCTTCTGCTGAAGGCCCTCAAGGAAGCAGAGTGTATGTAGCCCCTCCACTTCTGGTGCACCCTGGATAGTGCTACACCCTCAAGGGCTCACAGTATCTCCTGCCTTCTGCTCAAGGCCCTAGAGGAGACAGGGTGTGTGTAGCCCCACCAATTATGGTGCACCCTGGATAGTGCTACACCCTCAGGGGCTCACAGTATCTCCTGCCTTCTGCTCAAGGCCCTCAAGGAGGCAGGGTGTATGTAGCCCCTCCACTTATGGTGCACCCTGGATAGTGCTACACCCTCAGGGGCTCACAGTATCTCCTGCCTTCTGCTCAAGGCCCTCAAGGAGGCAGGGTGTGTGTAGCCCCACCACTTATGGTGCACCCTGGATAGTGCTACACCCTCAGGGGCTCACAGTATCTCCTGCCTTCTGCTGAAGGCCCTCAAGGAAGCAGATTGTATGTAGCCCCACCACTTATGATGCACCCTGGATAGTGCTACACCCTCAAGTGCTCACAGTATCTCCTGCCTTCTGCACAAGGCCCTCAAGGAGGCAGGGTGTATGTAGCCCCACCACTTCTGGTGCACCCTGGATAGTGCTACACCCTCAAGTGCTCACAGTATCTCCTGCCTTCTGCTCAAGGCCCTAGAGGAGACAGGGTGTGTGTAGCCCCACCAATTATGGTGCACCCTGGATAGTGCTACACCCTCAGGGGCTCACAGTATCCCCTGCCTTCTGCTCAAGGCCCTCAAGGAGGCAGGGTGTATGTAGCCCCTCCACTTATGGTGCACCCTGGATAGTGCTACACCCTCAGGGGCTCACAGTATCTCCTGGGTTCTGCTCGGCCCTCAAGGAGGCAGGGTGTGTGTAGCCCCTCCACTTATGGTGCACCCTGGATAGTGCTACACCCTCAGGGGCTCACAGTATCTCCTGCCTTCTGCTCAAGGCCTTCAAGGAGGCAGGGTGTGTGTAGCCCCACCACTTATGGTGCACCCTGGATAGTGCTACACCCTCAGGGGCTCACATTATATCCTGCCTTCTGCTGAAGGCCCTAAAGGAGGCACTTATGGTGCACCCTGGATAGTGCTACAACCTCAAGGGCGCACAGTATCTCCTGCCTTCTGCTCAAGGCCTTCAAGGAGGCAGGGTGTGTGTAGCCCCACCACTTATGGTGCACCCCGGATAGTGCTACACCCTCAGGGGCTCACAGTATCTCCTGCCTTCTGCTCAAGGCCCTCAAGGAGGCAGGGTGTGTGTAGCCCCACCACTTATGGTGCACCCTGGATAGTGCTACACCCTCAGGGGCTCACATTAACACCTGCCTTCTGCTGAAGGCCCTAAAGGAGGCACTTATGGTGCACCCTGGATAGTGCTACACCCTCAGGGGCTCACAGTATCTCCTGCCTTCTGCTCAAGGCCCTCAAGGAGGCAGGGTGTGTGTAGCCCCACCACTTATGGTGCACCCTGGATAGTGCTACACCCTCAGGGGCTCACATTAACTCCTGCCTTCTGCTGAAGGCCCTAAAAGAGGCACTTATGGTGCACCCTGGATAGTGCTACACCCTCAGGGGCTCACATTATCTCCTGCCTTCTGCTGAAGGCCCTAAAGGAGGCACTTATGGTGCACCCTGGATAGTGCTACACCCTCAGGGGCTCACATTATCTCCTGCCTTCTGCTGAAGGCCCTAAATGAGGCACTTATGGTGCACCCTGGATAGTGCTACACCCTCAGGGGCTCACATTATCTCCTGCCTTCTGCTGAAGGCCCTAAAGGAGGCACTTATGGTGCACCCTGGATAGTGCCACACCCTCAGGGGCTCACATTATCTCCTGCCTTCTGCTCAAGGCTTTTAAGGAGGCAGGGTGTATGTAGCCCCTCCACTTATGGTGCACCCTGGATAGTGCTACACCCTCAGGGGCTCACAGTATCTCCTGCCTTCTGCTCAAGGCCCTCATGGAGGCAGGGTGTGTGTAGCCCCACCACTTCTGGTGCACCCTGGATAGTGCTACACCCTCAAGTGCTCACAGTATCTCCTGCCTTCTGCTCAAGGCCCTAGAGGAGACAGGGTGTGTGTAGCCCCACCAATTATGGTGCACCCTGGATAGTGCTACACCCTCAGGGGCTCACAGTATCCCCTGCCTTCTGCTCAAGGCCCTCAAGGAGGCAGGGTGTATGTAGCCCCTCCACTTATGGTGCACCCTGGATAGTGCTACACCCTCAGGGGCTCACAGTATCTCCTGGGTTCTGCTCAAGGCCCTCAAGGAGGCAGTGTGTGTAGCCCCACGACTTATGGTGCACCCTGGATAGTGCTACACCCTCAGGGGCTCACATTATCTCCTGCCTTCTGCTGAAGGCCCTAAAGGAAGTAGAGTGTATGTAGTCCCACCAATTATGGTGCACCCTGGATAGTGCTACACCCTCAGGGGCTCACAGTATCTCCTGCCTTCTGCTCAAGGCCCTCAAGGAGGCAGGGTGTATGTAGCCCCTCCACTTATGGTGCACCCTGGATAGTGCTACACCCTCAGGGGCTCACAGTATCTCCTGCCTTCTGCTCAAGGCCTTCAAGGAGGCAGGGTGTGTGTAGCCCCACCACTTATGGTGCACCCTGGATAATGCTACACCCTCAGGGGCTCACATTATATCCTGCCTTCTGCTGAAGGCCCTAAAGGAGGCACTTATGGTGCACCCTGGATAGTGCTACAACCTCAAGGGCTCACAGTATCTCCTGCCTTCTGCTCAAGGCCTTCAAGGAGGTAGGGTGTGTGTAGCCCCACCACTTATGGTGCACCCCGGATAGTGCTACACCCTCAGGGGCTCACAGTATCTCCTGCCTTCTGCTCAAGGCCCTCAAGGAGGCAGGGTGTGTGTAGCCCCACCACTTATGGTGCACCCTGGATAGTGCTACACCCTCAGGGGCTCACATTAACACCTGCCTTCTGCTGAAGGCCCTAAAGGAGGCACTTATGGTGCACCCTGGATAGTGCTACACCCTCAGGGGCTCACAGTATCTCCTGCCTTCTGCTCAAGGCCCTCAAGGAGGCAGGGTGTGTGTAGCCCCACCACTTATGGTGCACCCTGGATAGTGCTACACCCTCAGGGGCTCACATTAACTCCTGCCTTCTGCTGAAGGCCCTAAAAGAGGCACTTATGGTGCACCCTGGATAGTGCTACACCCTCAGGGGCTCACATTATCTCCTGCCTTCTGCTGAAGGCCCTAAAGGAGGCACTTATGGTGCACCCTGGATAGTGCTACACCCTCAGGGGCTCACATTATCTCCTGCCTTCTGCTGAAGGCCCTAAAGGAGGCACTTATGGTGCACCCTGGATAGTGCTACACCCTCAGGGGCTCACATTATCTCCTGCCTTCTGCTGAAGGCCCTAAAGGAGGCACTTATGGTGCACCCTGGATAGTGCCACACCCTCAGGGGCTCACATTATCTCCTGCCTTCTGCTCAAGGCCTTTAAGGAGGCAGGGTGTATGTAGCCCCTCCACTTATGGTGCACCCTGGATAGTGCTACACCCTCAGGGGCTCACAGTATCTCCTGCCTTCTGCTCAAGGCCCTCAAGGAGGCAGGGTGTGTGTAGCCCCACCACTTCTGGTGCACCCTGGATAGTGCTACACCCTCAGGGGCTCACATTAACTCCTGCCTTCTGTTCAAGGCCCTAAAGGAGGCACTTATGGTGCACCCTGGATAGTGCTACACCCTCAGGGGCTCACATTATCTCCTGCCTTCTGCTCAAGGCCCTCAAGGAGGCAGGGTGTGTGTAGCCCCACCACTTCTGGTGCACCCTGGATAGTGCTACACCCTCAGGGGCTCACAGTATCTCCTGCCTTCTGCTCAAGGCCCTCAAGGAGGCAGGGTGTGTGCAGCCCCACCACTTCTGGTGCACCCTGGATAGTGCTACACCCTCAGGGGCTCACAGTATCTCCTGCCATCTGCTCAAGGCCCTCAAGGAGGCAGGGTGTGTGTAGCCCCACCACTTCTGGTGCACCCTGGATAGTGCTACACCCTCAGGGGCTCACAGTATCTCCTGCCTTCTGCTCAAGGCCCTCAAGGAGGCAGGGTGTGTGCAGCCCCACCACTTCTGGTGCACCCTGGATAGTGCTACACCCTCAGGGGCTCACAGTATCTCCTGCCTTCTGCTCAAGGCCCTCAAGGAGGCAGGGTGTGTGTAGCCCCACCACTTATGGTGCACCCTGGATAGTGCTACAACCACAAGGGCTCACAGTATCTCCTGCCTTCTGCTCAAGGACCTCAAGGAGGCAGGGTGTATTTAGCCCCACCACTTCTGGTGCACCCTGGATAGTGATACAACCACAAGGGCTCACGGCTGGCGACCTCGAGGGATTCCTGAGTAGGGTCATGTATTCCCCCTTTTTAGGTAGATTTCATTAGAAAGCTAACTATTGCAATGGGTATCATGTTTCGACTTCCGGAAAATTTCGACATATCTTCGCGTTTCACATCCCTCAGACCCCAAAACCACCGTCAGTTCAAAAGTTTATATATAATTTATGTATGTATATATATATATATAAATATCAGTTTCTTGTGGACACGATAACTGCCGTAATTTTGCACCAATAACTTTGAATTTTTTACCGAATATGTATACCTATAAAATCTCGGTCGAGTGCGTTACTGGGCTAGATCGGTTGAAGGGGGGGTGAAAATGGGGGGCTTTTTTTTTTTTCGAAAAAGTGAAATATTGCTATAACTCTCTTAATATGTGAAATATCGAATCCGTTCAGAGTCCATACTATGTGTCGGATAAAGCTCAAAAATGTATTAAAACTCAGCAATTCTTCTAGGTTTGTGCCGTGTCTTGTGTGGGGTTTCGCCTAGGACACCAAGCTAGGCTCATCGGCGGGCTCTTGGTGTCCCTGCCCGGACCCCCACAGGAGTATCGAACTGCGCGATACCTCCCTTTATATAGAGGGAGGTATCGCGCAGTGGGTCCGGGCAGGGACCCCGGACCCCCACAGGAGTATCGAACTGCGCGATACCTCCCTTTATATAGAGGGAGGTATCGCGCAGGGGGTCCGGGCAGGGACACCAAGAGCCCGCCGATGAGCCTAGCTTGGTGTCCTAGGCGAAACCCCACACAAGACACGGCACAAGCCTAGAAGAATTGCTGAGTTTTAATTCACCGGCCGTGAAAGCCAATACACCATTTTTTTCAAAAATGTATGTTTGAAGAGTTTTTTATAGCACCAACCATTGACCAAAGGGGTGGGAAAAAGTGGGTTTTTCGGGTAACATTAATCATATCTTTCTTAATAAGGACAATATCAGAACCGTACAGAATGGACAATATTCCTCTAATAATTACCTAAAACTTTTGTCTGAAAGAATTTTTGATATGACCCACCATTACGCCAAGGGATGAGAAAAATGATTTCGGAATTATAAGAAAATGCCAAGAGCTATCAGTGGTTGCCATGGCAACACTACTAGATTGATGAGGGATGATCCATCAGACGTTGCCATGACAACGCACTTGCACGAGATCAGATTCAGATTTTCATCTGACTAAGTGTGAAGCGGCTTCGGTGTCGTAACTGGTAGCATGCTGAACTTCTATGCCCAAGGTCGCGGGTTCAAAGCCGGCCAAAGTCGTCGGATTTTCTAAGAGCGCTAAAAATCCCTCAGTATGCTTTCCTTTGGAGGGGAAGTTCCAACGTTCGTTGCGAGTTGCTGGTTGCGGTGGCATCTAGTATCCAAGTTCACAGCTAGTTGTCGTTGACGGTAGTATCTGGTAGCAACATTAGGAACTAACCGAATATGTATACTATAAAATTTCGGTCAAGATCGTTACTGGGCTAAATCGGTCGAAGGGGGTGAAAATGGGGGCTTTTTTTTCGAAAAAGTGAAATATTGCTATAACTGTCTTAATATGTGAAATATCGAATCCGTTCAAAGTTCATACTATGTGTCGGATAAAGCTCAAAAATGTATGTTTGAAGAGTTTTTTATAGCAGCAACCATTGACCAAAGAAGTGGGAAAAAGTGGGTTTTTCGGGAAACATTAATCATATCTCTCTTAATAGGCATAATATCAAAACATTACCAAATGGACAATATTCCTCTAATAATTACCTAAAACTTTTGTCTGAAAGAATTTTTGATATGACCCACCATTATGCCAAGGGATGAGAAAAATGATTTCGGAATTATAAGAAAATGCCAAGAGCTATCAGTGGTTGCCATGGCAACACTACTAAATTGATGAGGGATGAGCCATCAGACGATGCCATGACAACGCACTTGCACGAGATCAGATTCAGATTTTCATCTAACTAAGTGTGAAGCGGCTTCGGTGACGTAACTGGTAGCATGCTGAATGTGTATGCCCAAGGTCGCGGGTTCAAAGCCGGCCGAAGTCGTCGGATTTTCTAAGAGCGCTAAAAATCCCTCAGTTTGCTTTCCTTTTGGAGGGGAAGTTCCAACGTTCGTTGCGAGTTGCTGGTTGCGGTTGCATATAGTAGCCAAGTTCACAGCTAGGTGTCGTTGACGGTAGTATCTGGTAGCAACATTAGGAACTACTGCTTGAAATTGACCGTCTGCAGTCCTTACCTGAATTACAGACTAATACAGCCATCACAATTCACACAGTTTATCAGACAGATTCTACACTTACCCAAAGTACACGGGGTTACATGACCGCGTTGTCGCAGCCCCTAAACTGAGGAACCAACCAAAATCTCTGCGGGAGATATAATTTTGCGTGAAGAAGTAACAGACCGTTACATAGTTACACATCAGTGTCGAAACCTTGCATATGGACAGTGTGACCACAAGTATAAAAATGGGCTCCAAATGACAAGAAGGTTACCGTCATCATAAGACAATAAAATGTTTAAAATATGCATAAAATTACGAAAAACAAAGTTAATTAATCTCCAATTATAAAATACTTTCTCACAATAAATGAGGTCTGATCTTTCTACGAAAACCTGCATATTCTGCCTATTTTCGCCTATCCCCAAGTTTGTCCGATGAAATCTACCTCCGCCTTCCGGCGTGCCGAGAGGACTTTTCTATTGCCTTTGGGGCGAACCCCCCCACTCTTACCCCCTTTCCTCTCTGCCTTTCAAGGCTCTCCTTCCTTCCAAGTCACTCAATTCTCATTCATCGAGGGTTGAGGGCATTTCCTTTCCTCCTGTCTTCTCCTCTTCTAGTTTGTAAGTCAGTAGTTAGTTAAAGTTGTAGGTTTCATTAGAGCAAACCATTAGAGTCCGATAACCTCGGTGTTGGGCCTCTTAAAACAACAACTATCACCATCATCATCATCATGAATAATTAAATATAAAAGTTATTCGAATCGACACAGAACGATAATTCTGAAGCTTCAAAGTGAGTCATATTGATAAAGTTTCACATAATGTACAATACACTGCACCGTTTTAATTCTATTAAAATCCATGCTCAATAAACTGTTGAGATTAAGTATGGAAAACTATTACAGTTACTCACTGTTCACGAACTCAATCGAGCGGTCAAGCCTGAAAAAATATTCACCTGGTTATTTTTTCATCTTCTTGGATATTTTGTCATGAGAGACTGAACATTCATTACTCCTCTTGTAGCTCCCCTGTGTTGTCTTCAGTGAATTCATGAACTTCATTCGTACGAAAGTCCTCTGTCGAATGAATGTCTCTACCACTACACGATTTATTTCAGGATATTTCTTGTAAAGAGATTCAACCAAATTGGTAATTCACAATTTACCCCTCTTGAGACCATGGTACTTCTTAAATTCATCTTCTAGCAATTTTGTCTCTTATTCCCAGCTTTCAGAAGGCTCTATGAGACCACCGAACGACAAACTTTTGATCAATGCATTTTGTGGATTCAGAGTCTGCGATTCTGAGCTAGTAAATGTGTAACTACTGAACCTATATATGGTGACATCTACTTCGCTATCTTTCTCCGGATGATCCTCTTCCTTCTTGCATAATACACCAGACATTCGAAGCACTTTGTCTGGAATATATTCGGAATCATCTTCTGTTCCCGTATTATAATTATTTTTAAGGAGTCCTTGATTTCGCCCTAAAATAATCATTCTTAAACGATATAATGTGTCTAAAGGAGAAGGATGATCATTCAGACCAACTTTCGTCCAAATCTGAGAAAACAGATTTTCTAAAGAGTCCTGGTTGAGACGATGGGTGATTATGTACTCAATACAATGGGCACTCTTCCAATCTAATGGAAGATACTTCAAAGATTTAATGGATGTGATGATTCCTCTCTGAAAGGGCTGTATATTTTTCCTGCCACAGCATCTCATTGTTTCAATTAATTCGAGCATGTCGTTGAGAATTGCATCTTGAGATTCAAGATCTGTTGCATATGGGTCCTTGGAAGGTCAACCTGAAGGTTTGGGACTGTATGAATTCATTACATCGTACCACCTATCATTCAATACATTTTCCAGTTTCTTCAGCCAGCTGAGGATCAGCTTCCGGTTTCATAAATTGCAGAGCAGTGGCTGTCTTGTGCGACGATTACTGACACGCTTTCCTGACAGTTTGTCTCTGAGTCTTTTCCACGGTGATGTGACTTTCGTTCAGATTATGCAACATTTTGAGATCACTTTTCTTCTGATCATTTAATAATGCTACGATAGGAATTTTATTTACAATCTTCCCGCTCTTTAGCTGGAACCCAGTGTCTAAAATCCAGTTCCGTACTAGTTTAAGAAGTTGTGGTGCGTCAGCAAACATGTATATTTTTTCTTCCGTAGAGAGATGAGTGAACCAGGTATTATCAGTACTAATACCAAGTTCCTTCCAAAGTCCAACATATCCACCCCCATGTCGCTAACACATGCTTTTACAATGTAACCCATATCGGCAAGTTTTAAAATAATAACGTTTAAAATCTCTCGGGTTACTTTCACGTCAAAATTAACAAAAAGAGGCATCTTCAATTGAGCAAAAAGTCCTCGAGCCAGTATTATTTGCACATTGGAGTGTGGCCCTATAACTTCATCTCCTTTCCTGTCATATTCCATGACGCTTTTAACTTTCATTTCATCAAAAAGAAGAACCGTATTTTTTTCTTTCTTTCTCAGAGATGAACCAGCAACGCCCAGAAAGCGGAAAACATCTTGGAGAACTCCAGTGTTCATATCGACTGTTGATGCCCATTTTTGCAGTGTAGACAGTCCAGACAAAGGAAAGTTCATTTTCTTTTTCAGAAAAAGATATGAACGCTTACTAATGTATCTCACGGAAAATGCAAGAGATACGAGGCACGTCTAGAAAGTAAGTTCCGTTTGGTAATAAAATTAAATTGTGTACAGATACAGAAAAATATTTATTGCACAACATTCTACACCTCTTAAACTACTTTTCCACATAACTGCCGAACTTTTTCAGGCATTTCTCATAGCGTGGCACAAGTTTTTGGATACCTTCTTCATAGAAGTTTGCCGCCTGTGTCTTCAACCAGTTGGAAACATCATCTTTCAGCTCGTGTTGACCGCCAAGGAAAGACTTGAGATGTGTGAACAGACGAAAGTCGCTAGAAGCGAGGTCAGGGCTGTACGGAGGGTGATCAAACACGTCCCAGCCAAATCCCTGTAGGAGGATTTTCGTCACATTTGCAGTGTGTGGTCGTGCGTTGTCGTGAAGAAAAACAACACCTTTTGACAACAACCCTCAGCGCTTATTCTGTATTGCGCGGCGCAATTTCCTAAGTGTCTCGCAGTAAGCATCTGCGTTGATTGTTTGACCACGCGGTAAGAAATCAATGGGTAAGATGCTTTTCCAGTCCCAGAACACTGTGCACATCATTTTCCGAGGTGTCAAGATTTGTTTCGGCTTAACCTTTGCTGGGGATGAAGTGTGCCTCCATTCCATTGATTGCCGCTCACTTTCAGGGGTGTCGTAAGAAACCCAAGTTTCATCTCCTGTGACTATCTGTGTCAGAAATTCTTCGCCGCCTTCATTGTAACGGGTCAAAAACTGAAGTGCACTACCCATCCGTTTTGTTTTGTGTTGCTCCGTAAGAATCTTTGGTACCCAACGTCGGCAAAGTTTACGAAAGTTCAGTTTTTCGGTAACAATTTCATGAATTAGTGATCGTGAGATTTGGGGAAATTCCCTAGCGAGAGCACTAATTGTAAACCTGCGGTTTTCCCGGATCTTGTCATCAATCGCGTGAACCAGTTCTTCTGTAACCAAAGATGGAGGCCCACTTCGTTCTTCATCGAGCACTTCACTACGTCCTTCATTGAACTGTTGGACCCATCTTCTCACCATTGAATCACTCATCGCATTTTGTCCATACACTTCGCAAATTTGCCGATAAATTTCAATTGGTTTCAGTTTCCTAGCTTTCAGAAAACGAATCACAGATCTGATTTCACAAGCGGCGGGATTTTCAATCAACACCGACATTGTACTAGTAAACATGCACAACAACGCGTACGTGGCTGACAGCGCTCTCCAAATGGCGCACGTTTCTTCTCCTTGATACAGAGCGTCTACCGCGCATATGCGGAACCTGCGCTGCAGCGGAACGTACAACTAGTTGAAGACACAGGCGGCACACGTCTATGAAGAAGGTATACAAAAACTCGTGCCACGCTACGACAAATGCCTGCAACATTTCGGCAGTTATGTGGAAAAGTAGTTTAAGGGTTGTAGAATTTTGTGCAGTAAATATTTTTTCTGTATCGGTACACAATTTAATGTTATTACCAAATGGAACATACCTTCTGGACGTACTTCGTATTTCATCGTCTGTCAATTTAACTTTCTTTTTCTTACTTAATAAAAGGATGCCTATTTGATTTTCGATGAAAACTGAACCGAGTATTTCCCGGGCCTCTGGTTTCATCAATTCTTTTTCTCTTCATTTTACAAAGTTCTCTTTTAAGCCTGCCAATTTCTTGGCTTTTCAGTACGATTCTCTTCTCCAGCTCTACGTTCTTTTGTCGCAACTTCTCATTTTCCATCTTCAAAACATCTATTTGATTTTCCTCCGTTAGGCCCCTTGTCCACGACAAGAATTTTCGCCGTTCGCCGTTCCGGCGCGTTGGCCGGAACGATAGTAATACATCATTTCGTATGAGAGCTTGTCCACGAGCCGTCACGGGCTAGCTGCCGTCACATCCACCGGGTGCAGTGCCGGCTTCCCACTGCAGAGACTGCAGCTGGACGGTGAGCCGACAGCTCACTGAGACATGTAGTGATGTGGCAGCTTGTCCACGAGCCGGCAAATTCACCGTTATTAGCCAGTGAGTGGTAAGAGAACATACAGGTAGCGTGCATCTCTTCAGCGCTCAAATGAGTGCAGAACTCGGTATTGACATGGAAATCCTGATTACGCTGGTCCAGGAACGTCCTGTCCTTTGGGATAAAACAATAGACAAATACAAAGACAGGTGGTTGACATTGGAAGCCTGAAAAGAGGTATGTATACAGCTGAAAGAAGACTTTGAAACACTTCCGGATATGAAAGTTCGTTAACGAGTATTTTCATTTCCGTTTTTGACTATTGCCTTTTTGTACTTTTGTTATGTTTAACTGAGGAGTATTTTTCTGTGAAACATAAATAAAAGAAGCTTCCCTAATTCATATTGTAATATTAATATTTTCAAGCTATCACTTTAACACACTCATGCATTAAATACTCAATTAAACAAGAAATAGTCCTACATAATACCTAGGTATATAGGCCTACAAGTCACAAGGCTAAGCTGAGTGTCAGGAGGAATGAGGTATCTTCATTTTTCAAAGACTTGTGTAGAGTCACCAATAATTTCTCAAATGTTTCTTTTAATAATAATAATGGGGAGTGTGTGTGTGAAGCCTCCGTGGCTTAGGCGGCAGCACGCCGGCCTCTCACCGCTGGGTCCGTGGTTCAAATCCCGGTCACTCCATGTGAGATCTGTGCTGGACAAAACGGAGGCAGACAGGTTTTTCTCCGGGTACTCCGGTTTTCCCTGTCCAAATTTCATTCCAGCAACACTCTCCACTATCATTTCATTTCATCTGTCATTCATTTAATCATTGCCCCAGAGGAGTGCGTCAGGCCTCGGCAGCCGGCACAGTTCATATCCTCGCCGCTAGATGGGGGCTTCATTCATTCCATTCCTGACCCGGTCGGAGACTGGAAGCAGGCTGTGGATTTTCATTTTTCAATGGGGAGTGTGATGGCGCAGTGGCGTAGCTTCTCGCCTTTCACCCGGTCGGCCAGGGTTCGAATCCCGGTGACAGCGGGGTGGAATTTTCACCTGGAAAATCACGTGGCGTCAGGAAGGGCATCCGGCCTTAAGTCCCCGGCCAAAACCAAAATGAGCCTGGTTGGCTCCGGCGACCCCAATTAATTGGGAAAAGCCGAAGAAAGTATATTTCTTTTAATAATAATAATAATAACCCCTGGCAATAGAGCCCATGAAAGGCCTAGGCCTACCAAGCGACGTTGCCCAGCCATTTGGCCTGCAGATATTGGGGTGACGCGTGGCCAGCGCATTTGGTCCCCTCGGCCGTTTATCTTGGTTTTCGTGATCGGGGCGCTGCCTCACTCTCAGACAGCTGCTAAATTGTCCTCAGGAGGCTGAGTGCACCCCGTTCCAGCCCTCACGTCAGTTTCTAAAATCCCTGACGAAGCCGGGAATCGAACCTGGGGCCTCCAGGTTAGAGGCAGGCGCGTTATCGCATCACCACGGGGCCGGTTCAAATGTTTCTTTTGACATTTGGAAATAATTAAAATGCTTTGCATCGTCTTCTCTCAATTTTTAATCAAGGTATTAAATGCACCAAATTTCCATCGATCTTGCATTAATGGATGAACCCAGTGCCTTCTGCGTGGTCGTCGCTTTTTTTTAAGATAATATAATGCAATAAGGTTACGTATCATCTCCGTACCCTAGTGCACAGCCTCAAGACTCAACACGACTGAATGCGGCCGTCTCCGTGGACAAGGCAACCCTGTTGTCTGTCGGAAGGCGAAAGTGCCGTTCCGGCGGAAATTCGTCTCGTGGACAAGAGGCCTTATAGTTGGGACGCCACCACACACTTCCTGAACAGATTACGAGCATTCTAAAATTTAATTCGCAGTTCTTTTATTTCCTCTCTTCTCACTACGTATTTCACGTTGACGTATCTGCAGCTGGGTTTCTTCGGGTATATCAGTACCTAATTTAAGTGAAGACACAGCAGTCTGTTTCAGTTTTCTCTTAGGAATTAAATTCAATAATTCTGCTTTCAGGTCCCTCTCATAGTCATCCACCGAAAAATGTTCAGAGCATTGTGAAGTATTAGGATTCCACTTCCAGTCTCTTCTAGTACACAGCACCCATTTTTGCCTAATTAAATTGTCTTTAGGGAATGAATGATGCTTTATATGCGCACCCCGAGACCCCGCTTCATTTTAATAAGACTGTTTGTACACAAAACCACCGTGCATCTCATTCCAAGCATCGTAGAGAAATGAAAAAAAAACACGTCAAAACTATACGATCGTACCACGAAGCTAATAAAACACAAATTGCTCTTTCATTTAACGAGCACTTACCTATTACTTGGGGAAACTTGTAGAGCAGTACTTAATGAAACACCATCAAACACCACCATATAATGACACGTAAAGGGAATAGATAAACACATCAACACAACACCATAAAGAGTAGCTGACAGGAGACTGTGGCGTTGGCTGTTGCCGGGTCTGAGCAATACTTCATCAGCCGGGGGAGTAGAGCGCATGCGCGCGGAATGAGACAACCACTTATATACTAACCTTGGGTATCCCCCATGTCTCCCTTTAGAGCATTGCATTAAATAAGTACTATGTATCCCCAGCGTCTCCTCTTAGAGCTTAGCATTTTCTAAGTACCCTGTATCACCCACAACTCCCCTTAGAGCCTAGTATTTACCAAGTACTGTATCATCATCATCATCATCATTTCCCCTTATCCAGCTCCTGCCGGGTCGGGGTATTTATGGCACTTCTCCACTTTCCTCTTTCCTTCCACCATTCTTCTTCCACGATCTTGTCCCAGTCCAGATTTCTTTTTCTTACGCCGTTCTTCACTGAATCCATCCACCTTGTTCTAGGTCTTCCTCTTGGTCTCTTACCCTTGCACTTCGCCTCCAGCATCTGTCTTGGTATTCTATTTTCCTCCATCCTCTTTACATGTCCAAACCACCTTAGTTTATTCTTCTCAATTCTCTCATTTAGTTTTCCCATCCCAACTTCCTTCCTAACATCTTCATTCCTCACTCTGTCTTTCCTTGTCTTTCCTATCATATTTCTTAGGAATTTCATTTCACTGGCTTGGATTCTACTCTCTTGCCTGCTTGTCAGGGTCCAAGTCTCAGCTGCATAAGTTAATATGGGTACATAATACACTTTATACATTACCTCCTTGCTTTTCCTTGGTACTTCCTTATCCCAAACAAGTTTTCTTACACTTTGATAGAATGCATTGCTCTGCTGTACCCTCCTGCCAATCTCCATGTCCAACCTACCAGTTTGCATCAATTCACTTCCTAGGTATTTGAACGTGTCCACAATTTCCAAACTCTGACTTCCAATTTTCACAGTGCTGTATATCCCCCACATATCCAATTAAAGCCTAGTATATACTAAGTATTCTGTATCCCCCACGTCTCCCCTTAGAGCTTAGCATTTACTAAGTACCCTGTATCCCCCACGTCTCCCCTTAGAGCTTAGCATTTACTAAGAAGGCTACTCTGTATCCCCCACGACCCCTCTATAGTTAGTCTATTTATCTTTGATTGGCATTGCAACGCATTCTGGGTATAGCTAGTCTATCCATCTTTGAATGGCATTGCAACGCATGCTGGTTACAGCTAGTCTATAGGCATCGCAACGCATGCTGGGTATAGCTAGTCTATCTATCTTTGATTGGCATTGCATTGTATGCTGGGTATAGATAGTCTATCCATCTTTGATTGGCATTGCAGCGCATGATGGGTATAGCTATTCCATCCAAGTAGTGGTTTTGGTGTGTTCTAGCGCCTCCTCCTCCTCACCCTCCTCACAAGATGGCGGCGGCACGATATCTCTCGAACGCATGGTCGGATTTTAACAAATGAGGTGTCATTGAACTCGGGCTGATACCCTCTTTCCTATGGACAACATATTTCCGCTCCAAAATAAAACCTACCCCTAATAGGGGGTGAAATTGTAATTTTTTTCTAGAGAATCTAGCTTTTCAAGTGCAACATGTGAGAGTTTGAATGCCAATATGGAATTAAACGTTGTTCCGCAAACCATTAATCAAAGAGGGGCATGTTAGGCCTTGAGGCGAGAGCCCCTGTTATTGTTGACGAGCCTCTGTTGTCGGTCCCCTCTTGATGGTTATTGTTGACAGGTCATTGTTGACAGGTCCTTGTGGACAAGTCCTTGTGGACAAGTCCTTGTTGACAGGTCCTTGTGGACGAGTCCTTGTTGACGAGTCCTTGTTGACAGGTCCTTGTGGACGAGTCCTTGTGGATGAGTCCTTGTTGATGAGTCCCTTTTGACTGATCCCTTTGGACCAGTCCCTTTGGACTGGTTCCTACGGACTAGCCCATGAATTTATTTAAATTATGTCAAAGGGCCTAACTACATTTTGCGTGTAAAGCAGTGTTGAACTGGCGTTGTTCACTAATCCCCCACTACTATAATGTGATAACGATATGAAAGGAAAGTGACGAAATACATGTGAACACGTGTGAGATGTCATTATTACCGTCCTCCTTGTGAAACAAGTCACATCCTGTTTAGGTTCATACGTGAGAAAATGCGAGTTCATGTGTGATATGACCTAACACCCCTGTGCACGTGCACGATAAGAGCTAACAAGTCACAACCTGTTTTGACAGTGGTGGGAGGTGAAGGGGAGGAGAGGGGGAGAGTCGGTGTAAGAGAGAACACATGTGAAGAGAGAAAGAAATATGTATTGCTCACAATACATGTGGAGCTGAGGACTGTACATAGGACTGTAGGTTAAGTACAACATGAGTGAATAAATAAATACAAGGCACACAGGTACACACAACATGTAATTTATTAATCCAAGAATTAAAGGCTGAGCTAAATCCCAACATATGTATATATAGTTTATTTCCTTTTTGTTTCAACACTTTTTCCACAAGGTAATGTTTAGGAAACGCTGTCTTTTGGAGTTCTTGGAGATAAAACCTGCCTTTTATGGGTTGATGGTTGAGGTCCTCGAGTAAATAGGTGACTGGACTGTTCAGGTTGACTTGACGAATTCGAAATAGTTCAGTCCCCCAATTTGGTGTGTAGCCCATGTCGAAGACAGACTTGAATTTGCTCACACGAACATGGTCCCCGATGTTAAGGCGGTGACGTTTAGGGTCTGCTGTTTTTATGGGGTTAAACAGTTTATCCAGTTGTGGAATATTTTTGGTCACAAGTCGTGGCTTGGTCCCAATGGTTCTGTGTTTGGTGTCATTGTAACGTGACACTAGTTCAGGTAACAAGTCCAACCAGCGATAAGTGCCCTGAGCGGTAAACGCTTTCCACATATGGGTTTTCAAGGTTCGATTGAACCGCTCGACCACGCTGGCTTTGAGATTGCTGTACGTGGTGTAATGGTGAATATCCTTAGATTTGAGAAAACTGGAGAAATCCTTGTTGAAAAATTATTTTCCCTGATCGGTTTGTAGCAGCTGAGGTTGACGTTTGGATTGTTGAATAATATGTTGAAAGGCCTTGGTGACTAGTGGACCAGACTTGCGACGCACAGGTTCAACAAACGCCATTTTGGAATAAACATCAATGACCGTCAACATACAGCGTACACCATCGTTAACGCTAGCATAGGGAATCGTTTCAACCAAGTCTGCTTGCCAAAGTTCATCCACACCCTGTGAAATCACCTTGAGTCGCTGATAGTGACGTCTAGCTGGACGATGCAACTCGTGAGCAATACCCATTTTAATGGGTGAGGGCTTAAACAACAATTTTGGCATTTCGAAGTTCTTCCTCAATTTCTTGAATTTCCCAATCGTGACCAGTATGGCCGGCTTGACGTGAAGCATGCAACAGCTGTAGTCGCTGGACGAGTTTATTGGGATTGTGCCAGTAGGTAACATCCACAAGGGGTTTTAATGGTTTAAATGTCACCCCCGAAGCGGACACTTTACGTCGACCACTTTGACTAGTGGGGAACATTTTTGCAATGATGGTTTTATATTTTTGAGATATATTGGCATTCACTTGTTGAGTGGGATCATACTGTCTTTTGTGGGCATGGGTGTCCAATAAAATGGATTTATATTTACCAAGGTCCTCTAGCGTATAGTCTTGGGATGAGGGAGTCCGAGAGAATAGTAGCTTTAACAGTCCTGGTGTTAATTTATAGTTGATCTTTTAATGACAGCTTTAGTACGACTAAATTTAATCGATGAATCACCAATTTTAAAACTATCATCCTCATAGCGAACACCATACGTGGTATCTGTGTTTCCAATAAATAGATTGGTGAAATAGGGTTCCAGTGTTGATCCATAATATTTTATTAAAATGTTTTTCAGTTGAGCTTTATGTTGAGGGGTGGTCAAGAGTTGTGAAAATGGAGACGATCTGGAAGGGCAAGGTGTTTCGACCATGACCAAGGATTTCTTTTTTCTTAAAAACTCTGCAAGGGGTGATGCCTTTTTTGAGGCGTAAACACTTGTTCCTCATTATCCTCAACTTCGCTAACACTAGTTAAATCTTCCTGTTCCTTTTCTTCTTCCTCAGGGTCCTCATGGTGCGTCTGAGTGGCTTGTGAAACGGTGGGTAGAGTTTCAGATGGCTTGAAAGAGGGTTTCAACATAGCTTTTAGCAGAGGGGCTAAATGTTGTTGAATAAACAAAGCATGATCCGTACGTGATCGTTTCAATTGACGGAACTTTTGGCGAATAGTATTTTTGCTCTAATAATATGCTTTTTCAATTGACTCTCTGCTAACGCCATGGTGTCGTGACAAATGACTTGAGAGGGAATGATACAGTACCTAAAATAGCAATAAAATGACCAAACCCTAAGCGATACCGCCCTTGGTTGAGTTCACTTTGTTTGTCAATCACTAAACAGGCTTGTCGTTGTGTGTTCCAGCACTTGCCACACAATTCTGTAAACATTTGAAAGGTCATATCCGGATTTACATGTTCATTATAAATGTGACGACTGTTCCTCTCGTCCTGGCGAAATAAAACAATGACATTGTCATTGTCACGAATCAACTGTTTGGACATTTTAGAATACGTTTGTCCAAGATAGAAGCAATCGATATGTTTGTGTCGACCCATGCTGAAATAGCTTTGATGCCTTGCCGTTCAGTGGATACATCATCGAAAATCATCAGTGAATCAGGCTTTACCTCATCCGGGAAATAACATTTTCTTGCGTGGAAAATATAAAATACCCCATTTTGTAATCCAGACATGACTTGATCCAGAAACACGCAGAGGGGTTGGTAGAGAGATTTTGCGAAAATATAAATATTTTGAAAACGCAGACCATTGGGCGCTGTAATAAGCGTCAGCAAAAGATTGGTATTTCCACAGCCGGAAGGTCCCACAATGATGCAGCGAATGGAAGATGGAAACAGTGAACCATGACGTTGTTCACGTGATGTGGGACAGAGATGGGAAACCATGTCCCCCACGGGGAATGACTCTTGCTGCTTAATTATCTTCATTTCAACTAAGGCTTAGAGAGGCTAGCAGGCTGTTTATATACATCGCACCGAGCCTTGTTATAGAAACAGTAGACTCATACTACAGGTTGACGATGGATGTCTTTGGACGTGCATTGATGGCCAAAGCTAGGTCTGTTCCCATACATGATCCTAAACAAGACACAGATCCTGCTAATAAACACTATGTGGATAGGTCTGTAGTGCCACGCACAAAACAGGGAGATTATGACTTTAAGGGAAAGTGGTTAACCCATGTAAATCATCCTCAAGTGTCTACAGACGTAAAAAAACGTATGTGGGTAACAAGGTGTGTGAGTTTTATTATAAAGTGCCTCAGCTTACGGTGGATGGCTATACAGCTAATCATCACCGCATTATTCACGTGAAAGACCCGCAAGAAGATGATGATGTCTGTACCAAGCGATACGTGACCTATGAAATGAAAAGGCTTTATAAATTTATCCCATCTGTATTTTTAGTGTATCTGACAAATGTAAAACCTGTGAATGAGAGAAACCATATACCGCTAGTTCATGACCAGCACTTGACCTATGTGCTTGCTTCGGGTTTAAACCACTATCGATTACACTATGATGGAACCATTCACATCAAATATGCTACACCTGATGAGAACCATTTACAAATAGAGATAAATGGTCATAGGGTGATGGTCCATAACCATGAAATGGTCAATGCAGGAGGCGAATTATCCTTTCATCTCATGTTGACATGGGATGAAAAGCAAGCTGGAAAAACCATAAACGATTTCCCACTTTATGTAGAATTGGATTATACAGCCATGAGATAATAATCTGACGTTAGTTGTGACTTAAACTTTCTTGTAAAAGGTTGTTGGTCATCATCGTCATGGTGAAACAAAGATATGTGGTGAGAAAGACTAAAAATATGAGCCTGTCCTTGGCAAAGCCTGGGCTTAAGACATTCGTGGACAAGCCCTTGCGAAAGATAAAAAATAAAAAATAATGTGTTGACCATAAGGAAAGCTCTTCGAGCAGCACAGAGACATGTTATTCCAAAACGTCAGCGACAGGGTTCAAAACAAGGGCGAGTGATCTCCGTACCCAAACGAGCGGGATTTTTACCTGCATTATTCGCTGGTCTGGCTGCTCTAGGTTCACTTTTAGGCGGCGCCAGTGCAGTGGCAAAAACTATTAAAACCGCGCAACAGGGCAAGCAACAACTCAAAGAAAGTCAGCGACACAATGAAACGATGGGGGCTAGAAATGTCAATTTGAAGCCAGCCTTTTATCAACAAGGATTTGGAATTTCACCTTTTCGAAATAAAATAAAAACATCTTTAACCTCAGCCATAGCAAGACATGCCCTGACGCATCAACAAGTGGAAAGCTATGCTAAACAACTGAAGCTTTCTCATTTTCGAGGTGTGTTTATGCGAAACCAATTACCCTCACGACCCTGGAAACATGAATGTGCTGTTGTTAATTTGGATGATCACCGAGGACCTGGAACACACTATGTAGCTTATGTCAAAGAGGGATCCACTGTATGGTACTTTGACAGTTTTGGGAATTTGCCCCCGCCCATGGAACTAGTGCCTATTTTGGAAACAGGATCAAGATATATTATATTGTGAAACGTGAGCAAACGTTTAACAGCCAACAGTGTGGACGTTTGTGTTTAATTTTTTATATATAAGACGCAGCATAAGCAAAAACGTCAACAGTATGTCGGTGGAAAGTAAGACGTTTACACTGCATGGACGTGGACCTGAAGTGAGCCTAGACTTTTACCCACCTATTGAATTGAGTGAAAAACCCTATGGTTTAGGACTTGTTTCACTTGAAATGTACAATAGAATATACAACATACGTGAAAATGTGAACAACAAGTTTTACTATGATGATTGTGTGCTCACCCTGAACTCTGGTGGATACACGATAGATGACATTTATGAACACATTTATGTGGTGTTGATCAATGAATATGGTTTAAAGTCATTTCTCGATGGAACGCGCAAGTTTGAACTTGTAGGAAATACCAACACTCATCGCTGCACTGTTTTTTTCTACATTCAAAATTGACTTTAAAACACACCCCGATTCCATTGGTCCATTACTAGGATTTAAACCACGCGTGTTGGAGCCCAACAAAAAACATGAATCAGACCATGAAATGAAATTCATTGAGGACCATCATGTGTCGGTAACGTGTAATATTATTAGCCAAGTGTACACCAATCAAGAACCGTCGCATTCGCTTTATGACTTTATTGTAACATCGCCCAATGGCCATATTATTCGTGAAAACCCTCCAGTGGGGCTTTTTCATTCTGTGGCTGTCGATGGTATTAGTAATATAACATTAAGACTGATCAATAGAGAGCAAGAACTCATTGATCTAGATTCTACCACACCAGTGACTTACAAGTTGGTGCTAAAACCACTATGAAGTTTGTATATAAAGCAACAGCACCGTCTAGGAATGGTGTTAGTTGTTTACCACGTGAATACACGTTAACATCTCAGAACAAGCAGATTTTACAGCATTTGGGTTACCACGTCAACCCCCGCGATGAATTCTATCCTAGAGGTAGAACCACATCGAGGAGCAATCAGGAGTGGTAAGAATTGATCTCCATTCTTATCAAGCTCAAACACCTGGACTCAATAACAATCATGGAATTCAATTTGTAATCAACAACCAAGATATTTACACCCTACCGCGTGAAAGTGTTATTCAGATTGAAGGACGGCACACCAAAGCCGATGGCTCTACACCCACCACATTCAAGTTAGCCAACCATGCTTTCGCCTTTCTGTTTTCTGAAGTGCGTTACGAGATTAACGATATCGTGGTGGATAGCACTCAAAATGTGGGTATTTCCAGTGACATGAAACTATATCCCTCTTATAGTGAGGAAGAAGCTAAAACGCTTTGCATGGCGGGTTGGTGCCCTGATTCGAGCAATGACTGGATGGTACACACCGATGGCACCTTTACTGGATATTTACCTCTTAAACTGATTTTAGGCTTTGTTGAAGATCACCAGCGCATTGTGGTCAACGCAAGGCAAGTGCTTTATCTGGTGAGAGACAGGAGTGATAATAATGCACTCAAGGGAGCCGACAATGCCCCCATTGATTCAAAAATTCAACTACAACGCTTGCTATGGAAAGTGCCTCATGTGACCCTTAACGATAGCAAAAAAACTGGGCATACTCAAGATGGTAAAGAGAGATATACCTCTACCCATAGAATTTAGAAGCTGGGCACTCCATGAGTACCCGCTATTGCCCACCACCAACACACACAGTTGGTCTATAAAAACAGGCTCTGTGATCGGACCTCTTCTCTTCACTATATATGTGCTCGATCTTCCTGGCTGTGTCACCTCATCAATGTCACTATATGCAGATGACACCGTGCTATACAGGGGCATTAAATGTGAAGAAGATTCCCTCTGTCTTAAATCAGATCTGGACAACTTATCGCTGTGGTGTTCTGTGAATAATTTAAATATAAATGTACAAAAATGTAAATACATAAGAATAACCAGGTCACAAAAACCCATTGAGAATGAATACAAAATTATGAACAGTGTCATCCCACAGTGCACAAACTTAAAGCTATTAGGGGTAACAATCTCCGACACCCTGAATTGGAACATGCAAAGTGAAGAGGCAAGATGTAAGGCCACCAAAGTTCTGGGTTTCTTGTACAGAAACATGAGAGGTTGTAAACCTAGAGCCTTCAGGATGGCTTACACATGCATGGTCCGTCCGATATTAACGTACGGCTTACCTGCTTGGCATCCCACTACAGCGGAAAACATGAACAAGCTCCAGCGTGTACAGCGCCGCGCAGAAAGGCTAATAGCTCGTTATTCCCCTTCCCCTTTGTCAAAATTTCCATCTATAGAGGCAACAGCCAAACAAATTGATCTAATTTTTCTTAAAAAATCCCTTACAGGTTCCATTAATATTGACCCTTTTTGCCGACTGTCATTGGCATACCGCTCAGTTCGGAGAGGACGAGGTGTAACCCTCGTTCCGCCCTTCGCACGTAGCAATGCTTACCTGACAGGTTTCTACGGCCGCTCTGCGCGGTTATGGAACGCGCTGCCAGGGGATGCCAAGATCTTGCCTCTTAGGAAATTCAAGCCGTACGTAAAAAAGTACATTGTATAAATAAACGTATGTATGAGTGATTGATTGTCTCGCTGAATGAATGAGTATCTGAATGGAATGAATGTATGTATCGCGTGATCGAGGTTATGAAAGTGCGTGCGTGAGAGAGTGAGTGAACAGGAAAATGTACTATGTCAATATTCTAAATATGTAAATACTGCAAATATCTTTGTAAAACTTGTAAATATTGTTAAAACAAATGTAGATGTAAGCTGTGCCTGTGAAGCATGAAATATGTATGTGGGGCTTGCCCTTTTTCACTAGGCCTTCCATACTTCGTGTACGATTTATGGTAAATAAATAATAATAATAATAATAATACAGAGAGACCTCTCTACATGATCGTGGGTTTTCAAACGAATCGCAAGTATCAACAAACCAAAGATGCCACGCAATTTGCTCACCTGCAATTGAGAAATGCACGTCTTTTCCTCAACGGTGCTGTGTTTCCCTATGAAGGGCTGGATTTAGATTTTTCAAAAAATAAGTTTGGTCCCCTGTACGACTTGTTTTCTAAATTTAGATGGTCGTATTATCAAAAAGAGAATTGTCCTATGTTGTCACCCCAACCTTTATGACAAGGGCGCCACTGATTGTCTTTGACTGTTCCTACTTGGAAGAGTCTGTCAAACCATCCAATATTGACATTCGACTAGATTTTGAAACGCATGACAATGTTCCAGCCAATACCACGGCCTACTGTTTGATTATTCATCACAAACAAGTCAACTTTTATCCACTGTCCAACCAAGTGACAAGTGTATAAATAGCAGGTCAACCCACATCAAACCGCTCAGTCGTGTCTTGCTTTCAAGTCTCAAGAGAAGTTATATCCATGAATTTAAAATCTGAGGAACAACGTTTCAAGACCTTTGCGACGTGGCCGGTGCCTTTTATAAACCCTCAAGCCTTAGCGGCCGCTGGATTCTACTATTTAAAAACAAGAGATGAAGTGAAATGTGCGTTTTGTCCCATCATCTTAGACCAATGGCAAGAGAGCGATGAACCCATGCAGGAACATCAGCGCTGGTCACCAGCCTGCCCCTACCTGTGCAGAATGGAGGTGGGTAATATACCCTGTCATTCAAGTTACCCCTCACTCGTGTCTCTGAGTGATGAAAAAAGTTATGATACGTGTGGACTTTATGGTGTCAACAGTGCTTCAGTGAGCAGCTCACAGTCAAAAACACCCAGTTTAGAGACATTAGAATATCATCGGTGTTATGGACACTATAAGCACAAAATACTTTTTTGTTGTATGAGATGGTACCGCCTCTATCCTAGAATTAAAAAAGAATGTAAAACTTGTTATGCTAATAAAATAATGTAATAAAAAATTGGTTGTTGTTGTTATATTATTATTTCTTATCCCCCCCCCTGTCATATCCTGACCTCCATAGTGACTACTCGATGTTTTTATTTTCTTTTAATAGAATGGAATGTAAGTAAATGACATGGATACACCTTACTGAACAATTGACAGTCTGTGGTCAGTTGGACTTGATCCAGACAAGAGTGAACATGTTGCGTACACTAATCGTCGACTGTCAAGGGTTTCAAATTGGAGATAACAAATTTATATTTAAAGAAGTGGCCATTATCGATTGTTCCACTTTTTGGATATCGCAAGCTACCCATTTGGTGTTTAAACCACCTTATGCGCTTGATTTGTTGTGTGATAAAGACCGTAAACAAACCCAGTGGATTGAAACTCATATGCAACTAGACTGGAAGCAAGGAACCATTTCATATAAGCACCTGGACATGGTCATGAAAGCCCACTTGTCTTCTGCCCATATAGTATTTGTGAAAGGAAGTGAAAAACGTCAAAGGCTACAACCATTTTTGGCGTCTTACTGTCAATGTATCGATTTAATGGGCATGGGCTGTCCCTCGCTGCAAGCACTCATGGACCGCTATCCTTGTGACAACATTACCTATAAAGCTCTGGCACAGGTGTGGCAATTGTTTCATTGGCTAACCACCAATGCCTGCTGGGAGTTGTTAAATAAAATTAAAACTGAAGGTTTACCTGTGGATGCCACCAGTGAGATTTCTACAAGCGACGTGTAAACATCAAAGGGATACCATGGAGAAAGGGGATGCTACCGATAAAGCGATTGGAAAGTTCTTTGTGTACAAAAAGAAACTAGACAGTTTTACCAAAGAAGAATTATTAGCTCTTCCAAAATCATTCATTTATTACCGACAGTAGTGGCTACGCTGGCTAAAGCGCAGTGTTAGGTCATGGGGCCAAGCTCTCTGCTGACTCGGTAGACGCGTGGGTTCGAGCCCCACCGTCGGCCGTCCTTGAAATGGTTTTCCGTGGTTTCCCATTTTCAACACCAGGTAAATGAGGGACGGTACCTTCTGACAGGCCACGGCCGCTTCCTTCCACATCCTTCTCCAATTTCATTCACCTTAATCAATTCCATCTCTCATCTCGACGCGCAGGTCGACCACGGGCGTCGAGTAGAAAGACCTGCACTAGGTCTCTGAGGAGACCAGACGAAAAAAAAAAAAATTATTACGTCGCAGCAAATGCCGTGAAAGAAATCTGGCAACATGTACCAAAATCATGGACTCAAGACCCTGTGTTAAGTTAATTGCAACCATGTACGGATTATGATCACCATAAGCAAGTGGCTATGGCAAAAATACCATCTATTCGACAGTGCGCCAATTGCCAGCTGGTCAAACTGTATCACGGTCATAAAAGTCCATGTAAAGACTTTGTTTCTTCATTCCACGGGTGTAATGGAGAAAAAAGCAGCAACAACAAACATCATCCACAGAGGAGGAGGAAGATCAAACCTTTTCTCCACCTATGGAAAAGGATATGTCAGACCTGTACTGGCAATGGCATCATTGACAAAGTAATAATAATAATAATTATTATTATTATTGACAAAGTAATTCAATACTTGACTTTCGAAATCTACCTACCTGGTTATTATTTGTGTGGTCCTGGAACTTGTCTTGAAGAACCTTTGCAGCGTGGTGATATACCTATTAATCCTTTGAATCAAGCATGCACCTTTCTTATCGCCACAGTCATCCTGCATTAAGACGTGTAGTGGATAAAGTATCGTTGAAAAGCTAAACAACGTTTGACATCCTGTGATGTCTCAGTGGGGGAGAGGTTGGCAGCCCTCATTGTGATTAGTGCTATAAAAGGGAAGTTAATGATGAGTGGACATGAACATTGAAAAGGATTGAGGAATTGGTATTTCTTTGTGTTCTATTTTGTAAAGCCATATATGTTGTGAAATAAAAACTAGGTTTACAAGATCACAATGTCTTTTAAATATAAAATGGTGATAGCCATTTCTACATGTTCATTTTTTCACACATGAATATTTACAATTTCCACTTTTCATTCTTTTACATTCTCCTTGATTAGTTTACACATTCTGTACATTTTTGTTGTTGTGAAATAAAAACAAGGTTTACCAGATCACAATGTCTTTTAATTTTAAAATGGTGATGGCCATTTCTTCATTTTCATTTTTTCACACATGAATATTTACAATTTCCACTTTTCATTTTTTTACATTCTCCTTGTTTAGTTTACACATTCTGTACATTTTTGTTGTTGTGAAATAAAAACAAGGTTTACCAGATCACAATGTCTTTTAATTTTAAAATGGTGATAACTATTTCACTTTTTCACACATGGATATTTACAATTTCCACTTTACATTTTTTACATTTCCCTTGTTTAGTTCACACATTCTGTACATTTTTAAAAATCTTTTTCGTAATATACAAAAGCAAACATTTTACACTAAAATGTATTACTTATCTTATTTTTACTAAACTACAGTAGCCTAACATTATACATTCTACTTACAGTTTTTTACAAAAAATATTACATTATAAAACACACTACAAATATTACAATATAGTGATCATTAGACTTAAGTAAAGTAATAGTCGTCAATGCGACTGTTTCCCCAAGCAAAAGTATCAAATGTGTTGGGTATAATGAATCGTTTGTTGTCTTCATTACTTAAAGCAACTTTGTTCAGCAAATTGGTATGTAGCTGATGATTTTTACTTCTAAATACACACATTTTCTTATATAATACAGGTGGGTTACTAACTATACAGTTTTTATAATCACTTATATCTAACTCTTTACTAACAACATTCTATTTCACTCCTTTTAATTTTTTACTACTACATCATCAATTGTCATATAGCTGTATGATTTAGATTTTGTGCCTACAAAGGTGTCTATAATAACACCAGCACATTCATCCTTAAATTTCCCAAGAACGTTTTTGTTTACTAGAGGTAAATGGTAAATATTATCCTCGGGATAGTCACTTGTATCAAACCTATTTAGCTCAGTTTTGATATCCTCATAAAAATCATCAGTTTTAAACTCATAAATAAAAGAATCTGTGTCTGTGTAGAGTAATTTAGCATTATCAAGATTGTTTTTCTTTACATAATCATAGTGAAATTCATACATAAGTGCTTTTGACAATTCCAGTATGGTGTAACCCACATATATGGGTTTGTTGTAAGTTACTTTAAGACGATTCATTTCTATTACAACTAAATCCTCATGAATAATTGAACAGCTATGAACGTTAGGCTTGCTTATTAAGTTGCTCGCACCATACCTTTTACCATCATTCTCCCACTTTGTTATCAGCTTTACATCAACTCACTTATCAACATTCTCCATAGTCTTTCCAAAAACACTATTATTCATGAGTTTATAAAAATCTTTTTCAAACGCGTTTTTTGACAGTGTTCTTAAATTATTGTTCAGATCAATATATGGTTTGAGCCATGCTGACTGACGGAATTGTAATACGCGATGAATTTTAGTTAATTTCAATCCATGCTGTAGACACTGTTTCATGTTTTGATAATGTATTACATATTTACATTTATCATTTACATTAGCAATTAACATTTTTGTTCGTGATGTGATGTATGGAGATTTCATATTCTCAGGACAAAATGGTAAATCATTATGATCATCATGCAACTCTTTAGGGTACTCAAGATTTACCTCTAAAATATATCCTTTATCATCGTTATCATTAAGAGTGTTAACATGTAAGACATCAATTTCAGGTTTTGTCAGCCAGCGAAAATCTTTCAGTGGTAGATATTGACTCATAGCCCAACCATATTGGTTATTTGCATCGAGGTAGACAATATACTTTGACTCTTCACAAGGGTTTTATTTATTATTCGCTTTAGAATATCGCCCACTACATTGGCTTAATCCACCTCGAATTGATGATTTTATAAAATTGATCATGTCTATATCAGTCATTAATTCTAAATTTACTTTCGTTTTTTTTTCAACATTGAACTGAAACTTAACCCAGGAGCAGTGAAATACTGACAAGGATCAAGGTCATAAGTTTACATACAAACATTCCGAAAATTTTCAAAAACATCTGCTAATAATAACACATCTGTCTTCAAATATATGTCTGAAAATTCACCTAAAGTTTGAATGTCAAACTGTATCCATACACGTTGTGCATGTAAAGATTCCTGATCACTAATATGACTTGTGTTTAAGGAAATGTAAAATGCATCTTTTGGTAGTAAAGAACACTCCTCAAGACGTTCCTCACAGTTAATATATTCATAAGGGAATATACCCTTTTGACGAATCAAATTAAAATCATATTCTTTAGGAAAGACACGTTGCATTTCATGAAATTGATCTGATTTTAAATTACTAGCCAGCTTATCAAGACTACTTGGCATAAAGCGGAATGAATCTAAAAATGGCAGTTTTATAGTTTTTTTATTGTCAGTTTTGATGTATTTTGTGAACGATATGTATTGTTCCTTATTATTTGCAATCACATCAATTTTCACATCTGAAGCTCCAAATTCTTTAACGATAAACTGGTTATCGTATTTGCTACCGTTATGTAGAATGACTGGAATGAATTTACTTACTCTATAATTTAAATTACATTCTTGGTGAGCAGCACCACGATATTTTCCTGTTAAATGGTCTTGATCGCGAACCCTATCTGTATATAAACAGTCACCGCATATAAAACAATTAGTTTCAGTTTCAAAACCCATTTGCTGTGATGATGTTAGTGACTCCATTGGAATGATTGTATTTAAAATAGAGGATATTGAGGCGCCTAGAATCAAAACCCGCCAAATCCATATTTTATGAAAATTGAGATAAGCATTGTTTCATATAGCTTTTGCTGCGCTGAATTCATTAAAACTATTATTTTGTTACAAAACCCGCTACATCCTACTGTAAAACGAAGTCAAAGGTGAGGCTTAGTTGCAATATCCGCCAAGTCCAACGACAGTTTCGCCATTTTTGGTCACAAAACCCGCCACATCCACATCAGCCAATAGGAGCACCCAGATCCGCCATCTTACCTTCCATGATGCTTTGCGAAGTGTGTACTCTTTACCTACGTGCATTAGTCGGAGAATGTTCTCCTGCCTGACGTGATTAGAATGGTTTATGATGTTGTACTTTCTGATAATAATTTGTTTTGGATAATTTTGACAAAGAACGAGAAGAACAATAACATTCTGGTCTGGGTGATGTTTTCCACAGAACTGACATTTGCGAACACAAACGTGTCACGAAACCTGATTTTGATATGACTCACGTAAAGCCAGAAGCCATAAACAGAGGGATTGTCCTTCGGGCACAAGAAGTGGAAGATGTTTCGAGACTACTTTCGAAGCATTCTGGAGAAAGATGGAGGGGAAATGTAGAACTGCAGTTTTATTGCAATCTGCAAAGTCGTGGCGAACACGAAGAGAATGATGATGATTGAGAAACTACAATTGAGGATGAGGTAGAAACAGAAATTGTGTAGCTATAACTTCCAGTAAAGAATGTGATTTAATAGTTGAATGACGATAGTTTTGTCTCTAAAGGCCTGGACCATAGTAATTGAATATTAATTTAATTTGACGTTTTTCCTTATTATTATTATTGTTCAGTACTGTAGGCTACAGTATTGCCGGCCCCGTGGTGTTGGGGTAGCGCGCCTGCCTCTCACCCGGAGGCCCCGTGTTCGATTCCCGGCTCCGTCAGGGATTTTGGAAACTGACGTGAGGGCTGGAACGGAGTGCACTCAGCCTCGTGAGGACAATTGAGTAACTGACAGTGAGGCAGCGCCCCGATCACGAAAACCAAGATTAACGGCCGAGGGGACCCGATGCGCTGGTCATGCGGCACCCCAATATCTGCAGACCAAATGGCTGGGGATTAGGCCCTTCACGGGCTGTAGTGCCAGGGGTTATTTACTGTACAGTATTATTACCCTTTCAGGAATTAATTGCCGGCGGTGGAGATGGGAACTACTCTTTATGTAATTGTGTCACACGTCAGCTTGCTTCGTTGACAGGTACAGTTGCGCGTGTAGGATATGACTCAGTTCCAGTTTTGGATTTAATTGTCCATGGTGACATGAGTTCCTGTGACGCTTATCTGACGCAATGCAGCGTGACCTATGTGCAGATTGCACTCTGTAATCGCTGTGTCCTCCGCTTCGCCCCGCAGAGCTCATGTTACAATAAACATAAACGCTGGCACAGCCACACTCAGCGGCAATCAAATCTTGAATGGGTAATATGAGTGTTATTCTTTTTCTGTTTATTCTAATAAAACACAACCGCCCCTTAAAACAACAATAACAACAACAACAAAACACAAAAATTATACGATTATACCTATATTTAGTTAACTTTCATTCAAGTATTAATTTCTGAATAAAGCTTACGCAGTTTCTACAATCTCTTCGCAACTTCAAATGTATTAGGGCTCTTTGGTATCAAAACCTGCCAAATCCAAATCTTAGTAACAAACCCCGACAAATCCGAATTATTGCTTTATATTTTTCTACATACATTTTTAACTATATCGGGGATCAGTTTCGTACTTCGTCACTGTTTTAAAAAATAATTCATTCATTTTTTAGTGAAAAAGTATTTTGTTTTGGGTATTGGTTCGTTTGTGACAGTTTTTGCCACTTTGCCGAAAAAGTGAAGGAATGGATTAGGCGGGTTTTGATTCTAGGCACCTCATTTACGGATGGCAGCTTTCTCAAGTCTTTCCATAAAAACTTTAGGTTCATCAGGTCCTCTATAGAGCTCAAACTTATTTAACGAGTAATCGTAACTACATTTAATATAATATGCAAAGCTAAAAGGTTCATGAATGTGAGTAGTGTTGGTGAAAGTTTGGGCTGGATTCGATGAACATGTATTAAATGTTCTTAGCAAAGCCTCGAAGTCAGCATATATAACAAATGGTACTCGAAGCTGTTTCTCATAATCCTTAAATTTTAGAATGTTATTTTTAAGAGTCGGTAATACCGTACACACATGATTACATCCCCATTTTTGGTGTTGAGTTAGTTGATCCTCTTTTCAAAAATATAGTAAACAACCATCACACAACCACTTCTTAAGTTTATTTTTTGATAGCTGACTACTGACGAGTCTACTGAAATGTTTTATCCAACAATAGTGGGCGTTTTCACCTTTAGTTATGTACAGTAAATTTACATGAGCATCCTTTTTTCCTGAGTATAGTATAGAGGACCTACTATACTCTTATTTTCAATTTCATAAACATTAATACTTACATTGTTCAGCTCTTCAGAACGTTTAATGTCTTTTATCGCCATAGGAAATTCCATTTCTTTTAAATCTAACACTGAGGAATAGTGAGGATAAGATGATGTTTTCTCCACATCCCTTACTGCTGGATGGAGAGCAGAGGTTACAGCTCACGCAAAACATGCATGGTCACTATTCATAACGTTTACACAAGCTTTCTTAAGTTTGATACAAACTGGTAAATCAATGTATGATGATGCTCGAAGGGGATTATATTTATTCATGTTGGTTTCTAAATAAAGTACTTCAACCAACGCCCAGCCTGACTCCCTTTCCTGGAACTCTTCACTCTTCACAATAATAGCACTTGAAATATTTTGGTATATATCACTAACATTAGTTGATTCGCTAACAATTATGTTTTAGTATAAAAAGATTTGATATCCGTAATTTCACCTTCACTCCCAGTTTTTACATAGAGTCTAAAAAGTTCAAAATTCATTTTAAATGTTTTATGCTCCACTAAAACATTTTCTACCAAGCCAAACACACTAGGTTGAACATTTCTTAAAAATGATTCAATACTTTGAGTTTTTTCTTCACTATGAAGTCTATAACTAGCAATTCGGCTTTTTAAACGCACTACCAATTTGTTGAATATTTCCAGAATTGTTTTCATGACAAGCGTTATTTTTATGATTAATACTGCGAAAATGTCCCTGCATCAATGAAGAAGGTACATCAATATTACATACATCACAATGTGTTATCGAAGGTTCACCATTCTTCTTTCTTTTTGTTGCACAACTATTTTCACAATCTTGAGAACGTTTACGCTTTTGAGCATCACATTTGTTTAAAGGTTCCGTGCTAGTTGATGGTTTTACAGATTTCAATTCTTGTTGTTCCCCGTGCACTTCAACCATGTGGGATTGATATCGCTTTACACCAGAAAAACCAAGTTCACAAACTGAACACGAAAATGGTGCTGAACTAACATGTATTAAATTTACATGACTTGCAAGATTATCTTGTCTGTTAAATGTCATAGCACAATGACTGCACACAAACATTTTAATGTCATGTTTAGCATTTGCGTGTCGTTGAAGGTTGTCAGGCCTTGAGAAATGTTTCTTACAGTCACCACACTTGAACATGATGATCACTTTCGAAATTAACTATAAAAGAAAGAAATCATAAATGTTAATAAATGATAAAACAAAGTACAATATAAATAGTTTAATTATATTCCAGTCAATGGTTATAGCAGGGTATTTAAATCGATCATCTGTGAACTCCTAGCAAGTCTAACTTCATGTGGTTCTAACTGGGGGTTACTATATACCACTGTCACTGACACCTAGCAGTGAACATTGAAACTTGATAGAGTGGTAGAAACCAGCGGTCGCCAGTTAAGTGAGCTAGGTGTGACGTCATAGCCAGTCTTAAAGCAAGTCTAAACTCGTAGAACATGTCACGTGATAGAAACCAGCGATCGCCAGTTAAGTGAGCTAAGTGTGACATCATAGCCAGTCTTAAAACAAGTCTTAACGTGTAGAACATGTCACGTGATAGAAACCAGCGATCGCCAGTTAAGTGAGCTAAGTGTGACGTCATAGCCAGTCTTAAAACAAGTCTAAACTTGTAGAACATGTCACGTGATAGAAACCAGCAGCCACCAGTTAAGTGAGCTAAGTGTAACGTCATAGTCAGTCATAGAGCAAGTCTAAACTTGTAAAACATGTCACGTGACAAGGTTAAGTTAGGTAAAGTTAGGTTATGTTAGGTGAACTGAGGTTAAGTCTTTAAATATTCTCTCTGTCACTGACAGCTAGCAATGAACATTCAGACTTAATAGAGCGGTAATCAAAATCTAATTACAAAATTAGCTTTACACACCATGGTCAAGTAGTTCCAACTTTTGACTGCCAAATATACCATTTTCACTGACATGTAGTGGTGAACATTGGAAAATATCACTCTAACTGTTTAAAAGTTATTAGAGGGGCACTTACCTTTTTATAATTTATCAACTGCTGCCACTGAATGAACAGATTGTAGGAATCTGGTAACCTACAGGTACCCAATTATCTGTAAACAAATCAATCAATCAATAAATACATTCCAATCAATAACTTCAACATCAATTAGTAATAAAAGACTACAATCCATTAATAATAAGTACTTACCTTGCAAAATAATTTAATGATTTTCTACCAAAAAGGCTTTTTTACAACTCTTGAGCAGTAATAGTGCACCGTTCACTCAAAGCGAGTAATAAAGACTGACAGTAGGGAAATATATGACACCTCTCTTATATAAACTCTCATCGCTCGTGTCAGCAGTTTTTTGCAGATCATTGCAATTCCTTTCCCAAGACAGCTGAGAGTCCAAAGTACACAAGGAACACCTGTGTGGTATCCAATTACTGCTGACTTTGCATGATCATCACCCATTGTCTTGATCAACACCTGGGGTTTCAAATTACTGCAGCGTCAGTCATAGCAACAGCAGTGTGCGCTCTCTGCCATGTCAGCAACATGACACCGGAAGGAACACCTGTGTAATATCCAATAACTGCTAACTTTGCATGATCATCACCCATTGTCTTAATGAACACTTGCGGTTTCAAATTACTGCAGCGTTAGTCATAGCAACAGAACTGTGCGCTCTCTGCCATGTCTGCAATATTACACAGGGAATAGCAAGTTAGTTTACTGCACGTACCACCTCCACAGTTTTAACATCTTAAGAACATGTATTATTCTCTTTCAACTACAAATGACTCGTTAGAACACATCCATCCACCAAGTTAGATCCCTTGACCTGCCCTCAAATGGCATACGCCTCGTGTACTAGGGTGTGTGCATTAGCCTTAACGTTACGTACGAACTAAACAGGTTGTGACTTGTTAGCTCTTATCGTGCACGTGCACAGGTGAACACTTGCGTGTTAGGTCATATTACACATGAACTCGCATTTTCTCACGTATGAACCAAAACAGGATGTGACTTGTTTCACAAGGAGGACGGTAATAATGACATCTCACACGTGTTCACATGTATTTCGTCACTTTCCTTTCATATCGTTATCACATTATAGTAGTGGGGGATTAGTGAACAACGTCAGTTCAACACACTGCTTTACACGCAAAATGTAATTAGGCCCTTTGACATAATTTAAATAAATTCATGGGCTAGTCCGTAGGAACCAGTCCAAAGGGACTGGTCCAAAGGGATCAGTCCAAAGGGACTCATCAACAAGGACTCATCCACAAGGACTCGTCCACAAGGACCTGTCAACAAGGACTCGTCAACAAGGACTCGTCTACAAGGACCTGTCAACAAGGACTTGTCCACAAGGACTTGTCCACAAGTACCTGTCAACAATGACCTGTCAACAATAACCCATCAACAGGGGCCCGACAACAGGGGCTCGTCAACAAAAACAGGGGCTCTCGCCTCAAGGCCTAACATGCCCCCCTTTGATTATTGGTTTGCGGAACAACGTTTAATTCCATATTGGCATTCAAACTCTCACATGTTGCACTTGGAAAGCTAGATTATCTAAAAAAAATCACCCCCTATTAGGGGTAGGTTTTATTTTGGAGTGGAAATATGTTGTCCATAGGAAAGAGGGTATCAGCCCGAGTTCAATGACACCTCATTTGTTAAAATCCGACCATGCGTTCGAGAGATATCGTGCCGCACCAATCTCGTGAGGAGGGTTAGGAGGAGGAGGCGCTAGAACACACCATAAACCACTACTCATCCATCTTTGATTGGCATTGCAATGCATGCCGGGTATAGCTAGTCTACCTGTCGTGGATTGGCATTGTACGCATGCCGGGTATAGCTAGTCTATCTATCTTTGTTTGGCATTGCAACACCTGCCGGGTAAAGCTAGTTAATCTATCATTGATTGGCATTGCAACGCATGCCGGGTATAGCTAGTCTATCTATCATTGACTGGCATTGCAACGCATGCCGTGTATAGATAGTCTATCTGGCGTTGATTGGCATTGTACACATGCCAGGTATAACTAGTCAGTCAATCTTTCATTGGCATTGCAACACATGCCGGGTATAGCTAGTCTATATATCATTGACTGGCATTGCAACGCATGCCGGGTATAGCTAGTCTATCTCTCGTTGATTGGCATTGTCGCATGCTGGGTATAGCTAGTCTATCTATCTTTGATTGGCATTGTACGCATGCTGAGTATAGCTAGTCTGTCTATCTTTGATTGGCATTGCTATGCATGCTGGGTATAGCTAGTCTGTCTATCTTTGATTGGCATTGCAACACATGCTGGGTATAGCTAGTCCATCCATTTTGATAGGCATTGCAACGCATGCTGGGTATAGCTAGAGTATCCATCTTTGATTAGCATTGCAACGCACGCTGGGTGTAGATAATCTATAGGCATTGCAACGCATGCTGGGTATATCTAGTCTATCCATCTTTGATTTGCATTGCAACGCATGCCGTGTACAGCTAGTCTGTCTATCTTTGATTGGCATTGCAACGCATGCTGGGTATAGCTAGTTTATCTATCTTTGTTTGGCATTGCAACACATGCTGGGTATAGCTAGTCTATCTATCTTTGATTGGCATTGGTGTATTCTTTGAATACACGGTATGATAGAATATAATTGTTAATGCTCTTTGCATGTTCATTTTTTCCTTTTTATCAAACACCAACAGCGATCTTCTAGTTTCTCTTTGGTGGTCATGTCTCTTATGTTCTATGTGAGTCTGTTCTAGATATATATCTTCCATGACCCACCTAATGTCATCTAGCAGCGAATCTCAGAAGTTCCTCAATTCTTCCCTGTACAAGAGGACTTACTTATCAATTTGGCCATCAGATCTCGTCGCCATCGCCAGCTATCATCTCTGTGATCAAGAGAACTTCGTCTACCTTTTCACCCACCATGATGTGCTAGTATCGCCTGCTATCAACTCTTTGAAGACCATTCATCAAGAAGAACTTTTAGTTTTATAAAGTTGTCTATTCTGTTATGTTCTCCTTTTGTCTCCTACCCCCACTTTATTTTCCTTCCTTGGTCCCTCCGCGCTTCGCTGAGCATGTCACACTTGTACGTCGGCAGTTGACTTAGTAAGTCAAGGCTCAACTAGAGCCAGTCTCCTCAAACCAAGAGGCACTCTCTACATTCTACGCCATGTTGGCACATTAAGTTTATACGTCAAAGGGAACTTCACCTTCGGCATGCAACAAAGATAAGTACATACTTCAGGTTTTAACCTCATCTTCATCGGTTTTACTGTCTTCATGCTTTTAACGATTATTTTATAGGCAGTGTGAGATATTTATTTGTGGCAATAATCATTCTTCGCGGGATTCTCCATGTTGGGCTTTTGTCTAATTAAGCCACTCTTCGTAAAAAAGCAGCATTTCTTATCCTTATTAAATGAGAGATCTTCTCACAACGGGGGATATTATAGAATACCCACTGTCTATAAATATTAAGCTTGTTCCACCGCTGGAGTAACTTTGGCCCTATTCTTCCATTAGGATCGTTCTGGAACTTTCCAGAATCTGCACTTTATCTACAAGTCAAGCCGTCATGTATCTTTCACTCACTTGTGGGAATGCCATTTCAAACTGAGGAATCTTCCTTATACATTACTCCTCAATAGCTAATGTTCCTTCCTCCGTTGGAATTTTTTCTGGCGCATTTAATTGTAATCCACAACTTTCTCAAGTAATAGACTTTCGCCTATCTAGTGCAACCAGTCATTTTTCACAATTGCAATAACTTTCTTTGCCATAAACCTTTGCGCTATTACAGTGAACTTTTCATCCATTCAACAGACTATCGTGAAAACTAGTGCTTGTTCAACATTTCTACCGCGTCGCGATCGTCCGATTACCATAAATAAGGCCATGAACATTTATCCTCAATCCCAATTGATCTTTCCTAAACCCTTTACTGACAAACCATAATAATAAATTTATTACTTTAAGTTTTTTTTTCAATGAGGTGTCACTCTATAGAAGTGCCCTCCCCTTTTTCTTATACAACATTAATTAACTTCTGCATAAATACGTGTCTAGTGCACGTTTTAAACTTACATTGTTTCTCCCTTCTAATTAGAGAATACAATTCTTTCAACTCATTAGTGAGTTATTTCTAGGTCTCACGAAAGGGAAACTTGCCCTATTTGTCTCGTGATTCTTATTTAACCATAGGTAGTCTAGAACCTTCCTTTTGACTTTCTCTTCAGGTTTCACAGTAAGTGACCTGTCCTATTTTGTAACTATTATAAAAGTAATTCAGCGTAAATATAAGAAGAAATAGGAAGAAATATAAGAAGGAACTTCTCTTCCATTCTACCTGTTTTCTTTTTTTTTGTTATTTTCGAAGTTGTAACTTTTTCTAAGATAGGTACTTGGGAATTTCTGAAAGTACACACATTGTACTCGATTTAATGTTTAAACTTTAATCACTTCATTTGTCTTTTTTAAATCTTACAAAGATTTTAGTACATATATAAGGTTTGAAACCTAATAAATTGTTAATTGCCTGGCGCATATGTTAAATGTTTTCTGAGGTCTGCGACCCCAAAGTTGTTAACCAAATTGAAAATATATATTTGTTAAAGTTATCAACTTCTTTAGAATTGTTAAATAAATTAAGAGTTTCTTTTCGCTTTTTCATTTTTCTAGTACAACGGTTAGGCTAGATCCTGTCTTCCTTGGCTCTTCCTACTCAATGCCATTAAATCTATTGATAGGGCTTTCACCACTCGTTGCATTTGAGCAAGAACTCTTAGTGGCAATCTCGTTAAAGTTTCTCTTAGATTTAATAGCTAATTCTAACTGGCCAGTAAGGCAAGTACAGCTCGCTACGCCAGCTACCTGCTTGTGGAGATTCTCTCCGAAAACTTATGGTTGGTTTTCCAAAAGATAAGTGTTTCTCTTTGCCTAAACTTTTAGTCGGCTCCTTGCTGAGTAAAAGCTTAGCCATTTCCAAATGCAACTATTGGTTCACTTATCAAAATTACTCCCCAAGGTATAATTTTTTTATCACTATCCTTCTTGGAAGCACTTGGTCGCTTTTTCAGGAACTCTATAACTTCGAAAACTGGAAATACTAAACCTGATTCAAATTATTGGCATTCTTCGAATTACTTTGCAAAAACGAATTTCTTTGAACAGACATACAATAAATCTGTTCCTCTCTGTCTTGCCAGACCATCACCCTTCCACATAGTAGGCATATGCATGCTTGAGAGGGAATACACTAAAGCCACTCTCTTGCAAACCGCCCAAGTCCTAGCTGCGTTTCCCGTCAGCTTCGACCAGGTCCTTGCCCACTTTAGGTATCAGAGAGCGGATTTGCGGTGGCAACTGCCTCTGAGTGCATTTAAAGTTAAATTTATAACTTTTGTGGGACTCTCCTCCTATTTCTCCATCCTTTTTCTCCAGTCCGAAACCCACCTCCTTTTCTTTATCATCTTCCCTTGGTGGTTAGGTTATTCCTCAGCCAATAATCTACCCAGGCATTACAACGCATGCCGGGTATAGCTAGTCCATCTATCTTTGATTGTTACTGAAACGCATGCTGGGTATAGCTAGTCTATCCATCTTTGATTAGCATTGCAACGCATGCTGGATATAGACAGTCTAAAGGCATTGCAACGCATGCTGGGTATTGTGCCCGTTTAGACCGGAGTCCGCACGACCACATATGCATTTTACCAATAATCAGTCAGCACGAGAGTCAAAATATCCCGGAGCGCCAGATGGGTTAAAGCAAATCGCAAAAACGACATCGAATTAAAAAAATGCTTTGCTGATTTTTGGCTCAATGCAACAATAAGGATAAAAGGAGATTTAATTGGGTATGACGCATCTGGTAAAATTATCTCAGTTTATTTTGAAATTAAAATCTGACTGCAAGGATGCTCAAAGCAGCATCATCCACGTGTGGCGATCCACACTCTTATTTACACACAATATACAGAAATTTTCCAAACACATTTGACAATCTTTTTGAAAACACAAGTCCGATTAATAGTCCTGTAGACTGTGTTCCAAAATTATTAATGATTAATTCCAGTTCAAAGTTAATTGTCTATACTGGAAATATCGTAGATCACTGTTAATTGTTCTTCTGACATTAAACATTCGAGAAGTGACTCGATTATGAACTTCAAGTTCCTAACAAAATATATGATTTCTGAATCATCAACTTGATCAATAAATGGTTGAACCATTCAACTATTCAATTTTCCACTTGGAATCATTATTATAAAAACTATTTATATTCATGGCCATTTTTAGCAATTTTCACAACTTGCAATTCTTCGACAGAATGCGGAAATTAGAATTGTAGTTTTATAATAAATTCATTCAGTTCATGGCACTAGGATTGAAAATATCCTTCAAATTATTCGTGGTTAAAGAATTATTTTTAATTGGCAGTGGCCCATTCTATTATTTGTGTAAGAACACAATATTACAACAACAACGGCAAAGGTCTTCCTCTGAAGAAGAATAAACTACTATCATGACAAATCCGGGTTCTAGCAAAGTCAAAGTCTAAATGGAATTCGTAAACAAGGTTGAAATAAGAACTGATGGTTTTAAAGAAATAACCTTCGGGTTATTCATACGACGAAATGTGTAGTTCCAATACTCCTACTATAAACCTGAGCCATCGAACCTGCTATTTGATTGATGCTCGAAAAAACCTTCATTCCTGCGACTTAAACATGCGCACCTGGGAATGGCATTTCAACTACTCCACACACAAATTATCTTCCCAAAATTTATACAATAAATCAAGCCCCTGCTTGTTATCAACACTGGAAGATTAATAAACTTACAAGTTTATTTTATTTTACCATTCAGTTCAACCCGTGAATTTACCATACTTATGAAAATCTTCATTTCACTTTCGAGTGTATTTACGTCATGATTTTATATAAATACAAAAATATCCTATTTGATACAAATATCATTTGCTTCCCGTTTCATGCCTCTCCGTGTTATCTGAAAAATATACTTTGCTCAATGCAAATATCAACTGTTCAACCAGGACTGAAATGTTGGTTGAATGCGGGCTTGCGCTAACCACCCTCCTTCGGAAAATCTCCTGTTCCAGACTAGAAATGATTAAACTACTTCATAGGCTCTTTCTCAATACATATGATTATTAGAAAATATAATATCCAAGAATTATTTAGAAAAATTAAAAAAATTATTATTATTATTATTATTAGTGGATTATTATTATTATTATTCGTTATATTAATTTTAAATATATTTAATTATCATCTCATTATGTGAGAATCCACATGTTCGAACCTTCGAATATGGAAAAAATATCCATTCCTCAACAAAAATAAATTTAACTTTTACAGTTACATCGGCTGATTACCGTGATTTCCCAAAAATATGAAAAATTCAAATAAATGCTCGAAATGCTCGGTCATCGATCCTAAACTGTTCTGAGTGTTGAAAATACTCAGAATAACTCTAACAAGTCTTGCGTAAATCATTGCAAGCTTTAAATACGAAGAAAAAAAATGTGTTGGTCATCTGCAGAAAAAAAATAGTTTGTTCCAATTAGCTAGGCATAATATAATTCAAATGTGGCTTGCATTTCTTGATGGTCTTGAAGCGTAGTAAACCTGGTCTGTACCAGATTTATCCATAGACATGCCCTATCGGACAAGCACGTATAATCCTTGTATCGGCCGCCATTGTAGACCCACAATTCGTCTAGTCAGACATAGTGGTAGTATCTTTCGACGTTTGAATTAACTGTTGTTCCATTTTAATATGAGCTTCTATCAAAGCCATAACAGTTTGTTTAAATAGGGTCAGATCTAAGTGATCTCTTCTTAGATATGTCAGTTGTAACATAACTCACGGTAATCTTATCAGTACAAGAAAAACACTGACAGTCTAAGCAATTAACGGCTGTTCTGAAGATCGTTCCCTGGGCATGGTTTATTAATATCACCATCTACCATGCGCTAGGCAACTTGTAGTTTCCCTTGCGTAGACTAATGAACGCCACCGTTATAGACTAGTCTTCAGTGTACTGACAGATCGAAGTGGTTAACTAGTTACAAAAATGAAAACTGACTTGAAATGGATTTAAACATCCAAGTATTAAGTTATTACTGGACTGTGACAAAATACTATTTCTAGACAAAGTCTAGCATATGTCCTTGTAGAAATATAAATATTTCCACCAATGTCTGTAGAAAAATCAATCACCTCAGTGATTCTCCTCGCCGTAAACTTACTAAGTTCCAACTCGTAGCGCAGCACTTTTCGTGACTATCACGACCTTGAAAAGAACTTCTGCGTAGATCTGGCAACCATGTGCCTTGGCTCAGCGTAGATGCAACTTGCTCGCCAAGTGCTTGTGTTAGAATGAGCTGAAGTTGCTTCGGCCAGCTGGCTTTTATTCAAAACCGTCAGGGTCACGCGTCATCACCTGATATCTAGAAATCCTCATATCTCTTGAATCCCTGGTCCGATTTACTTGATACTAATTGCATTCTCTTTTATTTGGCCGTGCCAGTAATCTGATCCCAGTCTCAAGTCTCTACTCCATAGTTAACTATTTAATCAATAAATAGCCTCCACCTCTGCTATTACTCGCTACGTCACTTGACATCCAACTATCGGTAAATTATTTCCAAATGCTTCGAGAAGCAATGTAGCGCGATATTCAAATATCTCAACTTTCAAAAGCGGCTACAGCCTTTCCCTTGATATCTAGGTGTCTGAATCTTGGAATACCCATTCCTAGAGTTGGGCACATCCACCCCACACCTAGCAAAAAATAAAAATTGAAAAAATTTTATTTTTCCTATCTACACATTAAATCATCTGGTTCTTGAATAATAAATCTTCAAATTCGACGCATTATAAGTTCCCACGATGTTACCAGTTCGTGTATTGGCTACTTCATAGCTTCCATTATTGTTTACTTCCACAATACGATAGGGTCCAGCGTAAAGGCTTGCAAACTTCGAGTACACTCGATTTTGCACGTCAGAGGGTGTAGGTCTTTTCACTAAAACAAGAGTTCCTATGCGCAAGGGTCTGCGAAAACGCTTTCCTCTCACTCTGCGCTCTCTTTTCTCAGCTTGGCTCCTTAACTTGTCTAAAGCTAGAGTTTCCCTCATCTGACGACTTGGTTCAATCTCAGGTGGAATAGAGATGATTCGATCCCATAATCGTGTTGGTTTAATTCCATGATGAAGCAACATGGGAATCTGTCCAGTACTCTCATGAATCGTAGAGTTGATGGATTCGGATGCTAAAGAAAGAACATCCATCCATTTCCAATGCTCATTTGGACAATAGAGGCGGCAAAATTTTGCTATTTCAGCCATCACGCGTTCTGCTGGATTGCTCTCTGGATGTCTAATAGAACAAAACAATTGTCTAATCCCAAGATTATTCATGATGGTTCGAAATTCCAAAGATGTAAATTGAGGTCCACGATCTGATAAAAGGAATTCCGGTTTGCCTGCTTCCGGAATTACGCTATCTCTTATTCTCTTCGCAAAATATTTTGCGTTTGCCTTCTGAATTGGATGTAACATAGTGTATTTGCTGAAAACATCCATGGTCACCAGAATATATCGGTTACCTCTTTTAGACTTTGGGAGAGGACCATATAAATCAGTCGCGAAGATTTCGCAAGGCTTAGAAGGAATAATAGGCCTTGGTAATTCTCTCAATAATCTAGAATTATGTTTACTCCTTTGGCATAAGTCGCATTCTCGAATAGTGTTTCTGACAGTTTGTCGCATTCGCTCCCACGAAAATTTCTCTTGAATCATGTTGACCGTCTTATCTACTCCAGCATGACCTGCGATTCTATGTGCCATCCAGATAATGGGTTTTTGCAATCGTGGAGGTATCACTACTCTCAGCTTCGTATGGTCGGGATCTGCAAACTTGTAGATTAAACCATCTAACATCATAAAATCTCTTGAAATTCTTTCAGTTTCCACAAAATCATCATCATTTGGATCCATGTCTCCACGTAGAAAACGAAAAATGTTCCTAAGACGTCGGTCTCTCCTCTGGGATAAATGCAATAACCTTAACCTTCTCAAGGTATCTTCATCTTCCTGCGTCAGGTTAACTTGAAAAACCTTAGATGTAGACTCCACTGCTCTACTCAATAAATCAGCTCCCACGTTCAACTTTCCAGGAGTGTGTTCAATAACTAGGTTGAATTGCTGAATAAAAAGTGACCATCTAGTTATTCTATCGCTGGCAAAGTTTGTTCTCAAAATGAACTAATGCGTGGTGATCAATCCTCACAATGACTGAATGTCCAATTAACATTTTCTTCCACGACTCCAATGCGAATATTACAGCAAGTGCTTCTAACTCTGTGGTGTAATAATTCCTCTCTGATGGACGAAGTTTCCTGCTAATGAACGCCAGGTAATGTCTCTTGTGGTCTTCATCTTCTTGAAGTAGAATAGCTCCAATCCCTACGGTGGATGCATCAGATTCTATGATTAAATTCTTGGTAAAGTCAGGATACTCCAATTTCACACTGTTTACCAATAACCTCTTGGCATCTTGAAATGATTGTTCACAATCTTCATCCCATTTCCATTTGTTTCCTTTCTTTAACAATTCCTGCAATGGCGCAACTGTCTTGGTGAAGTTCGGACAATGCCCTGCAACGAATTGGCATGTCCCGAGAAAACTGCGGACATTCTTCACTCTAGTAGGTCTAGGGAAATTTGCAATTGCCTGTATCTTCGTCTCATTGGGACGGTATCCTTCTCCATCCAAAATGTGACCCAAAAATTTTATTTCCTTTCGAAAGAACTGACATTTTCGAAGGTTTACTTTGAAGTTCGCTTTTCTCAAATCTGCGAATAACATCTGAAGATGTAGCAAATGTTCCTCCTTAGTCTCCGATGAAATTAAGATATCATCAATATAACGAATTGCTATCTCTTTTACTTCAGGACTCAAATTTTGTTCCAGTGCTCTGATCAAAACTGACCCAGATGTTTTGACTCCAAATGGTAGACGGCGGAATACATATGTCTGCTGGTCAAACATAAATCCTGTAAACTTCTTAGAAACTTCACTAAGCCTAATGTGATGGTAGGACGAAGTGAGATCAATATTAGAGAACCAGACCTTGCCTTGGAATTTCCTTAACAGTTCCCTAATGATTGGTGGTCTGTCATACTCTGGCAGTAATCTTGAATTCAAATTTCGCGCGTCTAAACACAGTCTCAGACTTCCATCTTGTTTAGACACTACTGCTAATGGATTGACATAAGATGTAGTGTACTTTTCAATCACATTGTTGCTTTCCATCTCCTTGATAAGCACTTTTACTCTTTCTCGATGCTTTTCTGCTACTGGATACAATTTAGCATGAAAAGGTGCATCATCATTTACACGAATATGATATTCAAAATCTTTAATTTCACCAGGTTTAACATCAAAAATATCGTGATACTCCTCCAAAATTTTCCCTAGCTCTGGGGACTCCTTCTCAGTGTAGGCTTCTCTTCCTTCAGCTTCATGAAAAATCAGAGACCATTGAGCATCTCCCTCGATGTCTTCCTCTTCTTTTCCCTCGAAGTTAATCTTTTCGGTATTCTTGAATCTAATCGTCTCTGTCTTCATATCTATCACTGCTTGATATTTCTGAATGAAATCTGCTCCCAATATCATGTCAAAAGCCATGTCCTTCATTACAACAAACACATGTCGAAAATCATGTCCTCCAATCGTAATACATAAGTATAATTGTGTTTTACACAGAGATATTTTATTGGGTATTATTCCTTGGATCTTAATTCCTGATACTGGAATCTCCTCTAAATTCTCTTTGAGCTTCCACAGAATATAAAGCTTCTCACTCACCAGACAAAGCATAGCCCCAGTATCGATCAAAGTATCGACAGGCATACCGAATACTTCGCATGATATGATTGGCATTCTAATTCTGGTACCCATTTCTTTTCGTTCGTCATTCTGTTGAATTAAATCATCATCCTCTGCTTGCCATTTAATAATTCTGGAAGTGAAAGTATTCAAAATTCTATCTTCTACTGTGAATTCGAAGGTTTTTTTTTTCGTTACCATTCCCCCGGGATTGTTGTGTTCCCGATGGACCTGGATCATTGGGCTTCTGCTCCAAAAATTGCAAGTTATCTTGGTGTCTTGCTTCCAAATTTTTCCTCGTCTCCTTGTTAAACTCTTCATTGGACTGACGAGTATCTACATTCCCTCTGTTATTGTAGTTATTTCTACCATAGGATCTTCTTTCCTGGTACCTTCCTTGACTATCTCGTGGTCTTCTCCATCGAGTATTGTATCGATTACCACCATCCGGTCTCGCATATGGTTTGTAACTGTATCTGTTACTGTATTGGTTCCATCCTCTCTTATTTTAGGCGGCTTCGGTGGCGTAGTCGGTAGCATGCTGAGCTTCTATGCCCAAGATAGCGGGTTCAAACCCGGCCGAAGCCGTCGGATTTTTTAAGAGCGTTAAAAATCCCTCAGTATGCCTTCCTTCGGAGGGGAAGTAAAGCCGGCGGTCCCATGTCATAGATTTATGGCATGTTAAAGATCCTTCCACTAATTGCACCTGTGAGAAGCAAAATTGGATAGGTTAAGAACGTAAACAACGCTCTTAGGTTTCTATGTTCGTTGCCAAGAGCCGACTGCGGCGGCGTCTAGTAGCTCAGTTCTGAACTTGGCCTAGTAGTCGTTGATGGTGGCGCTTGGCGGCAAAAGTAGGAACTATTTGAAAAATTCTTAGTTTCAGTACTTACATTAACAAACAGATAACACACACTAATACAGTCATCACAATTAACACCGGTTATCAGACAGATTCTACACACACCCAAAGTACACGGGGCTACATGACCGCGTTGTCGCAGCCCCTAAACTTAAGAACCAACCAACCAACCTCTCTTATTGGAATCTTCCCTCGGCGTTTTCTCTTCTCGCTCCTCTCGAATCTCTCGAGGTGTCTGAGAATAACTATCAGCCATAACAGCATACACAGCGTTGTTATTCATTACTCCCTTCTGATGGAAGAATTGAGCGTTTGTATGATCCAGCTTCTGTAATACTTCATCAAATTGTTCCATATTATAGATATCAGCAGCGATCAAAGTCCTCTGGACGTCTGCTGGAAATTGACGTATCAATGCAGTAATCAATTCGTTATCTGGCATCGGCGGATCTAAATGTTGGAGTTTAGACAGCTGTCCAGAAAAGTACGTAGAGTATCGAGTAGGTTGTGACGTCGAGAATCTCTTCGAATATAACTCTGCTCTGACTTGCTGTTGGGTTTCCGGGGACCAAAACTTTTTCAATAGCCCACGAGAAAACTCCTCAAAAGTGGTTAGAGTGGATCTAAAAGCTCTAAACCAAAGAAGTGCAGGACCTTCCAAAAACTTCCCTATCACTCGGATCTGTCTTTCTTTAGGGATCTTAGAATCTTTCAGGTAATCCCCTGCTTCTCTCAAAAATTCCACGGGTGTCACAGAATCTCGCCCTGAAAATTTAGAAGGCTTATCCTCTATATTCTTAAATACAGTTATGGGGTTGGATTGAAATACTGTCCTGACCTCATCCTGTCTTTGACTATCCGTGTCTCTAGCTCCTCCTAAATTTATCTGTATCTGTTCCTTTCCCCTTACATTTGGCATTTTTAACAGATGATCAGACTGTTTCTCGTCCTTGATTTGAGTTTTCATAGCCTCAAGTTCCTTCTGGTTTTCTTCTGCCATTTTCTTAATTGCTTCAGTTTCTTTAAAATTCTCCTTAACATCAGTGGATATCTGATTCATAACAGTCTCATGACTTTTCAATGACCCTGTCATATCTGATATGTCCTTCTGAGTTGCTTGGATATCTTTGGCAATTACTTCAATATGGGATGACAAAGATTCCCTAATCTCCTTGATTCCCTCTTGATTCTCCAGCTTGAGTGTGTCTTTAATTTCATTGACGACTGTGGTTTTAATTTCAGTTTGCAACTCATTAATCACACCTTCTCTTATTTCTCCCATGACAAGTTCTTTGAATTGTTCTGTCAACCGTTGAACAACTAGAATTCCCATCTCATTACTCTCCTTCTTCACTCTGACTTCCAGGTTGACCATGTCTTCACCAACTTTCCTAAGACCATGTTCTATCCTATCAGCTAAGCTTTGAGATCGAAGATCGGCATCGCGAAATTTATCGTCCATTAAACTTGCGTTAGTAGCTAATGAAGTTTCGAGCTCATGTGTTTTGTCGCATAATTTATTCATTTTACTCTCAAGTGTCATTTTCAAAATTTCAGAATTCTCTTTAAATTTACTTTCCATTGAATTAAATTTACTATTTAAATTTTCTTTCAAATTACCTTTTAAAGAATCAGAACTTTCTTTAAGTTTATTTTCTAAAGAATCAGAATTTTCTTTAAGTTTATTTTCTAAATTTTCTTTAAGTTTATTTTCTAAAGAATCAGGATTTTCTTTAAGTTTATCATTCAAATTTTCTTTAAGTTTATTTTCTAAAGAATCAGAATTTTCTTTAAGTTTCTCATTTAAACTTTCTTTAAGTTTATTTTCTAACGAATCAGAATTTTCTTTAAGTTTCTCATTTAAACTTTCTTTAAGTTTATTTTCTAACGAATCAGAATTTTCTTTAAGTTTCTTTTCCAAAGCCTCAGTATTTTCTTTCATAATGGCTGCTACACGCAGTCCAGCTTCTTTTGAACTCTCCTCCAAACTCCTCATCATCCTCATCATTTCTTCCATAATTTCAATTATTATTCAAAACTTAGGGGTATACAACAGTGGCAAACACAAGCTTATAACTAGAACAAGAAATATGAATAGCTAATTGGAACACTCTAACAAAATGAGATTTGTCCTAATGTCGACGTGATGGAAAAACAAAATTCTCTACTTTTACGAATTACATTTACCACAATATCACAAGAAAAAATATGCAAGTTCTCAAATATCCTCCACCTGGATTCTAATAATGTGTATGTCCAGTCATCGAACGTTTACTACTGAATTTACTTGACGCCCTAATGGTTAAGCCATTATCAAAAATAATCAAACCCATTCTAATTATTAACCAAGTTAAATTTTTAATTTTCCCCACTAATTGGGTTTCCTACTAATTTATTCATCCAAACCAGACATCTCTCAACTCCCAAAATATTTCTATAAAAATTATCACAATTTCAAATCGGCATGCGATTGACCATGTCTAAATCGAGACCCACGTTCGAAGACATTTCTCTCTCTATCTTATTTTATGTGCCCGTTTAGACCGGAGTCCGCACGACCACATATGCATTTTACCAATAATCAGTCAGCACGAGAGTCAAAATATCCCGGAGCGCCAGATGGGTTAAAGCAAATCGCAAAAACGACATCAAATTAAAAAATGCTTTGCTGATTTTTGGCTCAATGCAACAATAAGGATAGAAGGAGATTTAATTGGGTATGACACATCTGGTAAAATTATCTCAGTTTATTTTGAAATTAAAATCTGACTGCAAGGATGCACAAAGCAGCATCATCCACGTGTGGCGATCCACACTCTTATTTACACACAATATACAGAAATTTTCCAAACACATTTGACAATCTTTTTGAAAACACAAGTCCGATTAATAGTCCTGTAGACTGTGTTCCAAAATTATTAATGATTAATTCCAGTTCAAAGTTAATTGTCTATACTGGAAATATCGTAGATCACTGTTTGAATATTTACATGATATTAACACTCGTAGAATAAATGTTCATAGAATTCTAAACTTTCACTTCCTTTTTTCCAGTTTCAAAAATATATCGTCGAACATATTATTATCATCGAAGCAACACACATTATTAACACATATTAATAACATCTGAAAAGTATTTGACCTTGAGCATAGCATCGAAGAACTGTGCGAAGCACAACAACAATTAATTGTTCTTCTGACATTAAACATTCGAGAAGTGACTCGATTATGAACTTCAAGTTCCTAACAAAATATATGATTTCTGAATCATCAACTTGATCAATAAATGGTTGAACCATTCAACTATTCAATTTTCCACTTGGAATCATTATTATAAAAACTATTTATATTCATGGCCATTTTTAGCAATTTTCACAACTTGCAATTCTTCGACAGAATGCGGAAATTAGAATTGTAGTTTTATAATAAATTCATTCAGTTCATGGCACTAGGATTGAAAATATCCTTCAAATTATTCGTGGTTAAAGAATTATTTTTAATTGGCAGTGGCCCATTCTATTATTTGTGTAAGAACACAATATTACAACAACAACGGCAAAGGTCTTCCTCTGAAGAAGAATAAACTACTATCATGACAAATCCGGGTTCTAGCAAAGTCAAAGTCTAAATGGAATTCGTAAACAAGGTTGAAATAAGAACTGATGGTTTTAAAGAAATAACCTTCGGGTTATTCATACGACGAAATGTGTAGTTCCAATACTCCTACTATAAACCTGAGCCATCGAACCTGCTATTTGATTGATGCTCGAAAAAACCTTCATTCCTGCGACTTAAACATGCGCACCTGGGAATGGCATTTCAACTACTCCACACACAAATTATCTTCCCAAAATTTATACAATAAATCAAGCCCCTGCTTGTTATCAACACTGGAAGATTAATAAACTTACAAGTTTATTTTATTTTACCATTCAGTTCAACCCGTGAATTTACCATACTTATGAAAATCTTCATTTCACTTTCGAGTGTATTTACGTCATGATTTTATATAAATACAAAAATATCCTATTTGATACAAATATCATTTGCTTCCCGTTTCATGCCTCTCCGTGTTATCTGAAAAATATACTTTGCTCAATGCAAATATCAACTGTTCAACCAGGACTGAAATGTTGGTTGAATGCGGGCTTGCGCTAACCACCCTCCTTCGGAAAATCTCCTGTTCCAGACTAGAAATGATTAAACTACTTCATAGGCTCTTTCTCAATACATATGATTATTAGAAAATATAATATCCAAGAATTATTTAGAAAAATTATAAAAATTATTATTATTATTATTAGTGGATTATTATTATTATTATTCGTTATATTAATTTTAAATATATTTAATTATCATCTCATTATGTGAGAATCCACATGTTCGAACCTTCGAATATGGAAAAAATATCCATTCCTCAACAAAAATAAATTTAACTTTTACAGTTACATCGGCTGATTACCGTGATTTCCCAAAAATATGAAAAATTCAAATAAATGCTCGAAATGCTCGGTCATCGATCCTAAACTGTTCTGAGTGTTGAAAATACTCAGAATAACTCTAACAAGTCTTGCGTAAATCATTGCAAGCTTTAAATACGAAGAAAAAAAAATGTGTTGGTCATCTGCAGAAAAAAAATAGTTTGTTCCAATTAGCTAGGCATAATATAATTCAAATGTGGCCTACATTTCTTGATGGTCTTGAAGCGTAGTAAACCTGGTCTGTACCAGATTTATCCATAGACATGCCCTATCGGACAAGCACGTATAATCCTTGTATCGGCCGCCATTGTAGACCCACAATTCGTCTAGTCAGACATAGTGGTAGTATCTTTCGACGTTTGAATTAACTGTTGTTCCATTTTAATATGAGCTTCTATCAAAGCCATAACAGTTTGTTTAAATAGGGTCAGATCTAAGTGATCTCTTCTTAGATATGTCAGTTGTAACATAACTCACGGTAATCTTATCAGTACAAGAAAAACACTGACAGTCTAAGCAATTAACGGCTGTTCTGAAGATCGTTCCCTGGGCATGGTTTATTAATATCACCATCTACCATGCGCTAGGCAACTTGTAGTTTCCCTTGCGTAGACTAATGAACGCCACCGTTATAGACTAGTCTTCAGTGTACTGACAGATCGAAGTGGTTAACTAGTTACAAAAATGAAAACTGACTTGAAATGGATTTAAACATCCAAGTATTAAGTTATTACTGGACTGTGACAAAATACTATTTCTAGACAAAGTCTAGCATATGTCCTTGTAGAAATATAAATATTTCCACCAATGTCTGTAGAAAAATCAATCACCTCAGTGATTCTCCTCGCCGTAAACTTACTAAGTTCCAACTCGTAGCGCAGCACTTTTCGTGACTATCACGACCTTGAAAAGAACTTCTGCGTAGATCTGGCAACCATGTGCCTTGGCTCAGCGTAGATGCAACTTGCTCGCCAAGTGCTTGTGTTAGAATGAGCTGAAGTTGCTTCGGCCAGCTGGCTTTTATTCAAAACCGTCAGGGTCACGCGTCATCACCTGATATCTAGAAATCCTCATATCTCTTGAATCCCTGGTCCGATTTACTTGATACTAATTGCATTCTCTTTTATTTGGCCGTGTCAGTAATCTGATCCCAGTCTCAAGTCTCTACTCCATAGTTAACTATTTAATCAATAAATAGCCTCCACCTCTGCTATTACTCGCTACGTCACTTGACATCCAACTATCGGTAAATTATTTCCAAATGCTTCGAGAAGCAATGTAGCGCGATATTCAAATATCTCAACTTTCAAAAGCGGCTACAGCCTTTCCCTTGATATCTAGGTGTCTGAATCTTGGAATACCCATTCCTAGAGTTGGGCACAGTATAGCTAGTCCATCCATCTTTGATTGGCATTGCAACGCATGCTGGGTATAGCTAGTCTATCCATCTTTGATTAGCATTGCAACGCATGCTGGGTATAGATAGTCTTAAGGCATTGCAACGCATGCTGGGTATATCTAGTCTATATATCTTTGATTTGCCTTGCAACGCATGCCGGGTATAGTTAGTCCGTCTATCTTTGATTGGCATTGCGACACATGCTGGGTATAGCTAGTATATCCATCTTTGATTGGCATTGCAACACATGCTGGGTATAGATAGTATATGCATCTTTTATTGGCATTGCAACACATGCTGGGTATAGCTAGTCTATCTATCTTTGATTGGCATTGCAACACATGCTGGGTATAGCTAGTCTATCTCTCATTGTTTGGCATTGCAATGCATGCTGGGTATAGCTAGTCTATCTAACTTTGATTGGCAATGCAACACATGCTGGGTATAGCTAGTCTATCTATCTTTGATTGGCATTGCAACGCATACTGGGTATAGCTAGTCTATCTCTCATTGTTTGGCATTGCAATGCATGCTGGGTTTAGCTAGTCTATCTATCTTTGATTGGCATTGAAACGCAAGCTGGGTATAGCTGGTCTATCTGTCTTTGAATGGCATTGCAACGCATGCCGGGTATAGCTAGTCTGTCCATCTTTGATTGGCATTGCAAAGCATGCTGGGTATAGCAAGTCTATCTCTCTTTGATTTGCTTTGCAACGCATGCCGGGTATAGCTAGTCTGTCCATCTTTGATTGGCATTGCAACGCATGCCGGGTATAGCTAGTCTATCTATCTTTGAATGGCATTGCAACTCATGCTGGGTATAGCTAGTCTATCTATCTTTGAATGGCATTGCAGCGCATGCTGGGTATAGCTAGTCTATCTATCTTTGATTGGCATTGCAGCGCATGCTGGGTATAGCTAGTCTATCTATCTTTGATTGGCATTGTCGCATGCTGGGTATAGCTAGTCTATCTATCTTTGAATGGCATTGCAGCGCATGCTGGGTATAGCTAGTCTATCTATCTTTGAATGGCATTGCAGCGCATGCTGGGTATAGCTACTGTCGGCGCAGAAATTATGTGCACCCGAGTTTGGAGTTAAATAGCAAAATAACCAAAAACCTACAGGAAAACAAGGAACATCGCCAGTTTCCTTGTTTATTTCTGCGTTGATTGATGGTAAAGGTAACTTTTGGAAATGTATTTTATTATCGTTTATGGTTGGTGTAGTGTAAATAGTACCTGTTATTGGCGGGTTTCGATGGTAACGTCGACTTAAGAGATTCACAACTCTCAACGCCGTTATGCTACAGTAACCAAATTTAAATGTGTTAGTCAGATATATTGTTTGTATATATGTGACGTTTCAAACTTTTATCTCTAACTCAAACAATAATGTGAAAGGCTCTCATTTCCACACTGGGCTTCCGTATAAGTTCGTTCTTGGGTGCGTTTTCATCCACGAGTACTATGCGTTTGCGATATGTAACTATCCGTAATGAAAATTAATGGGTTTAGTTTATATGGATTGATATGTATTATGATCTTGGTGGCTGTTGTCGGCTGGCGAGTTCCGCAGGAAAGTTGGTGCGGTGTTGCCGCATTCGCTTACTGCCTGATGAGCGCCTCCTCGGCAGAGAGCATATTCAAGTAAAATGTATTTCGGTCCTGGAATTCCATCCCTCACAATCTCAGCATTCATCGTTTTAACCGTCCGCCTCATTGCGTAGTGGCTTGCATTCTTGGCTGTCACCGCGAAGGCCCGGGTTCGATTCCCGGCTATGCCAAGAAATTTAATTCTCGATGTTTTGCCTCGTGAGGCAAAACTGAGTCGAGGTGGTTTCGAATCCCACCTCAGCCATCCTGGAAGTTATTTTCCTTTGTTTCCCACTTCTACTCCCAGCAAATGCCGGGATGGTGCCTAAGGCCACTTACTACCCAAATCCTACGTATATTATTACAAATGCACACAATAGAACAGACATCAAAGTGACACAGGTCATCAGACAAATTCTACGCACACCCAAGTACACGGGGCTGCATGACCTTGATGTCGGAAATACCCTAAAAGATTTAACAACAACAAACTATTTAACCAAGCGTGGGTCACTTCAAGACTGTCAACAACTCGCTGGAGCACCGGATATCGCTTATCGCCATCTCACCCTCTTAAAGAAACAAATAACTTAGCACTCAAAATCATACGAATTCCTCATTCTGTAAACTGGGTTCCAGGAGGCACAATTTCCTGAGTGAAACTGGAAACTACACATTAAGACAATATCCGAGATACAAAGATAAACAGTGACTCACTGATGTGTGTACGGACTTCCTTTGACACATCTAAAATAGGCGGAGACACGTTACGATATAACTGCACCAACCGAACTGCGGAAATGTATCTCACGTGTGGAGGATAAATCGTTGCAGTTATTTCAGTCTGCACAGTTCATCGGAGCAAGTTGAATTTCCTGACCGATAAATCTGTGTCGACTGCGTGTGGACGGTGGTCACTCGTTGAGATAGTGTGTGCTACAAGTTATTGCAACATGTCTCAGGAAGACCAAGGCAGATATCGTGAGCACTTGGAAGCTTTCAATGAATGCTATAAACGGAGTAACCAATGATAGAAGGTCTCCTCATCCATTCTTAAATATTTGTGCCAATCATTCGGTACGAAGCGAAAGCAGACCCGACCAGCGGTTGGAAACTGCTCAAGATGATGATGATGATTCGGTACGAAGCGTAACTCATTTAATACATTTACCGGTACGTGTGAATATTGCTCTCTCTGTAGAAGCCAATCTTTAGACCACACACATAGGCCCAACACCACTAGTACGTCGTCCGCGATGACATGTTGCCATGAATGTCTGATGATAACTGTTGATCGACGCAGTTATCTGTACCGAGTGGATGCTAAAAGGTTTTCAGTTTTACTGCGCAGTTCATCGTTGCAGCCGGCCCCGTGGTGTTGGGGTAGCGCGCCTGCCTCTCACCCGGAGGCCCCGGGTTCGATCCCCGGCTCCGTCAGGGATTTTAAAATTGACGTGAGGGTTGGAACGGGGTGCACTCAGCCTCGTGAGGACAATTGAGTAGCTGTCTGACAGTGAGACAGCGCCCCGATCACGAATACCAAGATTAACGGCCGAGGGGACCCGACGCGCTGATCACGCGTCACCCCAATATCTGCAGGCCAAATGGCTGGGCAGCGGTCGCTTGGTCGGCCTTAGCCCGTCATGGGCTGGATAGTGCCAGGGGTTGACTTGTTCATCGTTGCAGTTAAATCGCACAGTTATATCGTAACGTGTGTAGCCGCCTTTAAAGAGCAGAGTTGAACAGTGAATATTGAAACTGGCGAGCTTTATCCAAGGAAGACAAAAGTCTCTGATAATTTCTTTAGAATTTAATTATTTTTATCGGTTTATTTTCTACTAGTTAAATATTCAGAGTATGTTTGAACTAAATAGTTTCCTTTTAGTCTTCTTCTTCTGCTTCTTTCCTAGCATGTATCCCGCCATGGTGCAGGGTCCGCTTGTTTCTTCCTGTCAAGGGCATTTTCAGGCTTAAGTCCACACATCACCAAGTCTTCCTTGATTCTGTACAGCCATCTTTTCTTTGGACGTCCACGGGGTCAATTTCCTCCTGGATCGTATTGGAGAGCTGTTCTTGCCACAGAGTTCTCATCACTTCTAGTGACAAGCCCATACCACCGAAGCCGTGCTTCTCTCATTTTATCGGTAATGGCTGCAACTCCCATCTGTTTCCGGATAAGTTCATTCCTGACATGATCTAGCCGTGTAACACCCATAGACCAACGTAACATTTTCATCTCCATTCCATGTAGGGCATATTCATGCTTGGTTCAAGCTGGCCAACATTCTGTGCCGTAAAGTCCACTGGTCGTATCATGGATTGTAAACTTTCCCTTTCAAAGGGATAGGTATTTTTTTTTATCGCACAACACTTCTGTGACTTGGCGCCACTTCATCCACGCAGTGTTAACTCGTGCTCGAGCATCGAGAAGCGTTTCGCCATATGAAGTGATAAGTGAACCGAGATATTTAAAGTGTGTAGTTTTAGAGAGATGATGCTCTTCAATGCTGATGGTACCGTTGGTCTGTGTGCCACATGGCAAGTATTCAGTTTTCCCTATGTTGAGTTTCAAACCATTTTAGCTCAGACATTCCTTCCAGAGTTCGATTTTCTAGATTTTCGCGAGTTTGATCTGCGAGAAACACATCATTAACATATAAGATCGTCCATGGATGAGGTGTCTGAATGTCAGCTGTCACCGTATCCATGCACAGAATGAACAGAAGCGATGAGAGTGCTGATCCCTGATGAACTCCAACAGTGATAAGGAAAGCAAGTGAAATTCCAGTTGGACAGCGTACCATACTTGTGACGTTGCAGTAGAGGGACTGAATACATCGGACGTAAACTCTGGGATTTTGTGAGCTCGAAGTGATCTCCAGATGAGCTCATGTGGCACCCTGGCGAAAGCCTTCTCGAGATACAAGAATGCGATATGTAAACGTTGGTTCTTTTCTCTATGTTTTTTCACAAGTAGGTGTACAGCATGGATTGCGTCGGGCGTACCAACCCCTTTGACAAAGCCACATTGGTTAGGAGATATCTGGATCATGCAGCGCAGACGACTGTCAAGAATACGCTCAAAGACTTTCATTGTGTGGCATTGGACGATAATTGAAGCATTCGACAACATCTCCTTTACCCTTCCAAATTGGGATGGTAGTATTAGATAATAATAATAATGTTATTGGTTTTACGTCCCTTTTAACTACCCTGGCTTTTAGAGACGCCAGGTAGTATTAGACTGCCAGGTTGTAGGTATGCAGCCATCCTCAAGGATACGATTGAAAAGTGCCGTAAGAATTTTAGCACCAGGATAACCTAGCAACTTCCAGATTTCAGATGCTATATCATCTGGTCCTGTCACTTTGCCATTTTTCAGTTTACTTACAGCCTTTAATACCTCATCTTTGGTAATTTGAGGTACAAGCCCTGCAATTGGATCGCTGGTCAATTCAGGTGTGTGTGGAAACTCTTCATTACACATTTCATTGTGGTAGTCATGCCATCGATGTAGTATGGCTGTTGGATCCCTAAGAGGCTGGTGGCTCGCATCCTTAATCTGGAGTACGTGTCCAATATCTTCCGTTGCTCGATGGCGGGATCTTGCATGGCGGTAGATCTTGTTAGCACCTTCTGACGTATCAAGTTGGTTATACAGTTCCTGATAATGGTGGTTTTTTACTCTGGCAACAGCGTGTTTTGCAGCAGATTTCAGCATCTTGTACTGATGCTTCTTTGCTTTGATAGTCATTTTAAAGTCTTCGCTCCACCACCAGGTCTGTTTATCAAAAAAACGTTTTCGCTCCTTCGTTATTCCGAGGGTTTCAGTTGCTATTGTATGTACCTGGTTTGTGATTTCTCTCCAAATGGCCTGTGCTGGTTGATCCGTGTTTATAGTAAGAGTATTGAGCCATGATGCAAATTCATCCTTCTTCTCATCAAGCTACCACCACTTTATCCTCTGTGGACCATTTTTGTGAGGTTGGACCGTTCTGATTTTCCCAATTCGCATGTATGGAACTAGTAATTTATGCTGTGGTGCAATGTTTTCAGACGGGATTAACTTAGCATCTCTTGTCAGTTTAAGATCGTGCCTTCGTATCAGCCAGTAGTCAATCTGTGTGGAGTATTCACCACTGGTGTAAGTGATAAGATGTGTAGTCTCTTCCTGAAGAAATTGTAGACAAGGACTACGTCATGAGCTTCAGCAAAGTGCAAAATCTTGCATCCATCTTCATTTCTCAATCCAAATCCTTGACCACCATGACACTGCACATATCCATCTCTAGTTTTTCCCACATGACCATTGAGGTCTCCACCAAGAAAAATATAATCTTCTGGAGCTATCTCCTGAACGTGAACACTCAGTTTCTCCCAAATATCCTCCTTTTCAGTTTCAGGGCATCCAGTTTGGGGAGCATAGCAGGAGATTACTCGCAAAGTTGTGCTCGTGTCAATCTTAACTGATATAATGCGCTCTGATATTCGATTCACTTCAACCACAGAGTCACGTAGCTTCTGGCTTATGGCCACTGCGACCCCATTTCTGGCAGAATTTGTGCCATGATAAATAATCTTGTAGCCTTCGCCAATGTCTTTTGATTTTGAGCCCTTCCGCCTTGTCTCTTGTACACACGCGATGTCAATGCAACGGTTCTTGAGAGTATCTGCAAGTTCACGGCTTCTTCCAGTGAGAGTGGCTAATCGTAGTTCGGGGACTCGCTTCGTTAGCCCACTCCGTCCATGAGCGCGTAGCCCTTGCCCATTTCTCACGTCGCTAGGGCGAGGGTGACGCGCGTCGCCAGCGGGGTACGCCCTAACCTTTGGATTCATATAACTATGCGTAACAACCATAATTAGTTTGATGCGACGAGAAATGTTCCAACCGGTGTGTCGCATCACCTGACATCGGATTTTATTAGTCCGCCCCTTACCTGGAGAACAGACGCCTTTGGTAGCCGCCCCTGACCTGGAGTACAGACGCTACCTAATGGATTTCAGTGGCATTTCCTCCACTGAAGGTCCATCACCCTCCTAAGAGAGATCCTCCGTCCAAAGTCGTTGACCCTCTTAGGGAGTCGGGTTATTTCCCGCCGCCCAACATTCGGCGTATAGTCACTGTCTGTATGGTCTACTCTATTACGGCCAGACTATTAAATAGTTTCCTTTTAGTAAACATCAATAACACAATTTTGTTATGAACAGATAGCAGACAATATAACAACATGTAATGTATTTTTCTTACTAATTTTATCACGAGCTTGTGAATTAATTTGTAATTCTTAATCATTCATTAACAGCCATCATACTAACTGGCGATATGACTCTGTTGATGACGATGGTGAGGCATTATCTCAGTGGGTTGAAATATCCGATCTGCACCTAGTTTTTGATGCGAAAGACAAGGGCACTTTCCATTCCGCTCGCTGGAGAAGAGACTACAACCCTGACCTAACGTGTCCAAGGATTGCTTTGATCAGCCTCTCAGTATCACACGTACAATATTGTCGATTTTCCCAAACAACCAGCATCGACCAGTTCTGTTGGAAGCAGGTATGTAGATACCCCTGGTGACCTCAGTACCTCTACCCAGATGGAATTTTAATAGTGCAAACTGGGGTAAATTCTCTAAAGATCTTGACAAGAAGCTGTCTGTTAAAAATCTAGATCCAACTACCAGCAACTATGATGAATTTGTCAGCTTGGTCATTTCAACTGCCAAATCAAATGTTCCGAGAGGTTTCAGAAAATATTATGTGCCTGGTTGGAATCCAGAAAGTGAGGCTCTGTATGAAGAATATCAAACAACAGGTAGTCATGAAGTAGGTTCACAGCTTCTGCAGTCATTAGGCAAGAATAGGAGAGAAAAGTGGGAAGCAACAGTGAAAGACATGGACTTTGCAAAATCGAGCAGGAAAGCTTGGAGAGTCCTGAATCGACTTACTGGAAAACATTATTCTAAAAAGCAGTGCAATAACTTGAGTCCAGATGCCATAGCAAATAGAATGGTTGAAGTCACCCGAACCGAGAGATAAATGCCATACGGAAAATGTGAAGCGTAAGCTCACTGAGCTCAAACATGGATCGCAGAAGAATGAGAATCTGTCCAGGCCATTTTCTATTCAGGAAGTTGTAGCTGCTATCAAAATGCTGAAGACCGGTAAGGCTGCAGGCCCAGGTAACATCTACAATGAATCCCTTCGATATATGGGTCCATATAGTATAAAGTGGATCACTTCACTTTTTTCTTACATCCTTCAGACTAACAAATTGCCAAAGCAGTTTAAACGATCAAACGTGGTAGCCATTCTGAAACCTGGAAAGTCGGAGCAGAGACCTGAAAACTACCGTCCAATAGCACTTCTTAGTTGCATTTATAAACTCTTGGAACGAGTCCTCCTCACTAGGATTGCACCACTCATTGAAGATGTAATCCCTCCAGAACAAGCTGGTTTCAGAAGAAATCGTAGCTGTACTGATGAACTTCTGGCTCTTACCACTCACATCGAGGCAGGCTTCCAAAAGAAGTTAAAATCAACAGCTGTCTTTATTGCCCTGACAAGTGCATATGATACTGTTTGGCGACATGGACTAATTATTAAAGTGCTGGAAGTAATTCCCTGCTTGGAAATTGCAAACCTAATTTCCAACATGCTCTGTGAGAGAGAGTTTGTAGTACCGTATTCCTATGTGATTCTAAAAGTCGCAAAAGAAAATTAAATAACGGTTTGCCACAGGGATCAGTATTGGCCCCAGTTCTCTTCAACCTCTACAGCCATGACTTGACATCAACCTCAGTTACTAATTTTATCTATGCAGATGCCATTGTACTGGTAGCTCAACCAGAAATTTTGAGGATGGAGAAGGCATTCTTTCAGCAGACTTGGACAAAATGGCTACATTTTCCAAGTCTTGGCGATTGATCCCAAGCGCTTCTAAGACTGAGGTTTCATGTTTCCATCTTAGCAACCGACTCGCAAACTACGAGCCATATGTTTTATTCCTTCGTGATAAACTAAAGTACAACCCTTTCCCGAAATATCTAGGAGTCACCCTGGACAGAACTTTAAGCTACAAAGAACATCTCACCAAGCTCTCTCACAAAATCACCACAAGGAATAACATCCTGCACAAGCTTTGTGGTGGTTCATGGGGAGCCTCGGCTGACTGTTTACGATTAACGGGTATTAGTCTTGTCTACTCTGCAGCGGAATACTGTGCTCCTGTATGGCTGGAAAGTACACATGTGCATAAAGTAGATACTAAGTTGAATGAAACCATGCGCTGCATAACTGGTACTGTCAAGTCTACACTTCGCCACTGGTTACCCGTTATTAGCCATATCCCACCACCCCACCTGAGGAGAAAGGAAGCTCTGCTGAGAGAAGCAAAGAAAATCCGGTCATCTCCCTCATTACCAGTTCACCAGGAATTTTGTTACCCATCACCTCAACGACTTCGATCTAGGACACCAGCAAGTGTATTGGCCGGAGACTCTTGAGGGACAATTTTAACCTAAACCGGAGCTGGCAGGAAGAGTGGTCTAATTCAACATCTGGTACTAATGCTCATGAGATAATGAATGGATTGGACCTCCCAAGAAAACGATGGTGTCGCCTCAACATACTGAGAACTGGGCATGGGCGCTGTAATTTCTTGCGCCATAAGTGGGGCTGGATGGATTCTCCAATGTGTGAAGAGGAGCAGACCATGGACCATGTCATTCTGCGTTGCCCTCTTTATGCCTACTCCGGAAGCCCCAGCGACCTCTTTCATCTATCAGAAAGTGCTGCTGTGTGGTTGAAGAACTTGGACCTGGACTTATGAATTCCTTGTTGTACTCACCATACTATTAAATAAATTCATTAATTTATTTATTGCCACACCACGCTTCTGGGACTAGCTTTCTCCGTGTTTTAAATATTTTTTTTACCACCGAGAGTCATCTTATTGTGATGTACTGTACACGAAATTAAATGTTTAAAAAGACTCTCTAAAGTTAAAATATACGAAACACAAGGACAGATCTGAAAGGTATACACAAATCTACTTAATAGGAATGTACTACATTCCAACAGATGTATTGGCATTACGAAGCAGTGCGAACGTAGCGCTGATCAGTAAGTGACGATCTCTGGCGCGCACGAACAAGGGAACGCGGCAACAGAGCACCAAATTCCCTGCGGAACTCGCCTGCCGACAACAGGCACCAACATCATAATAAATACCAATCCATATAAAATAAACCCATTTATTTACATTACGGATAGTTACATATCGCAAACGCATAGTATATGTGCATTCCAACGCAACCAAGAACGAACTTCTACGGAAGTCCAGTTTTGAAATGCGAGCCTTTCACATTATTGATTGTTTGTGGTTTATGTTAGAGATAAAAGTTTGAAACTTCACATGCATACAAAAAACATATCTGACTAACACATATTTACATTTGGTCACTGTAGCATAACGGCGTTGCAGAGTTAGGAATCTCTTAAGTCGACGTTTCCCTCGAAACCCGCCAAAAACAGGTACTTTTTACATTACACCTTTACCATCAATCAACGCAGAAATAAACATGGAAACTGGTGATGTTACTCTTGTTTTCCTGTAGGCCATTTCGTTATTTCGCTATTTATCTCCAAACTCGGGTGCACGTAATTTCTGCGCCGACAGTAGTCTATTCATCTTTGATTGGCATTGCAACACATGCCGCGTATAGCTAGTCTATCTATCTTTGATTGGCATTGCAACGCATTCCGGGTATAGCTAGTCTAACTATCTTTGATTGGCATTGCAACACATGCCGGGTATAGCCAGTCTATCTAACTTTGATTGGCATTGCAACGCATGCCGGGTATAGCTACTGTATCTATATTTGATTGGCAATGCAACGCATGCCGGGTATAGCTAGTCTATCTATCTTTGAATGGCATTAAAACGCATGCCGGGTATATCTAGTCTATCTTTGATTGGCATTGCGACACATGCTGGGTATAGCTAGTCTATCTATCTTTGAGTGGCATTGCAACACATGCTGGGTATAGCCAGTCTATTGGCATTGCAACGCATGCTGGGTATAGCTAGTCTATCTATCTTTGATTGGCATTGCAATGCATGTCGGGTATAGCTCGTCTATTGGCATTGCAACGCATGCTGGGTGTAGCTAGTCTATATATCTTTGATTGGCTTTGCAATGCATGTCGGATATAGCTAGTCTATCTATCGTTGATTGGCATTGCAATGCATGCCGGGTATTGTTAGTCTATCCATCGTTGATTGACATTGCAATGCATGCCGGGTATAGCTAGTCTATCTTTAATTGGCATTGCAACGCATGCCGAGCATAGCTAGTCTATCTATCTTTGATTGGCATTGCAATACATGCCGGGTATTGCTAGTCTATCCATCTTTGATTGGCATTGTAATGCATGCCAGGTATAGCTAGTCTATCCATCTTTGATTGCAACGTATGCCGGGTATAGCTAGTCTATCCATCTTTGGTTGGCATTGCAACGCATGCCAGGTATAGCTAGTCTATCCATCTTTGTTTGCAACGTATGCTGGGTATAGCTAGTCTATCTATCTTTGATTGGCATTGCAATGCATGGCTGGTATAGCTAGTCTATCCATCTTTGATTGGCATTGCAATGCATGTCGGATATAACTAGTCTATCCATCTTTGATTCGCATTGCAATGCATGTCGGGTATAGCTAGTCCATCTATCTTTGATTGGCATCGCAACGCATGCTGGGTATAGCTAGTCTATCTATCTTTGATTGCCATTGCAATGCATACCGGGTATAGCTAGTCTATCCATCTTTGATTGGCATTGCAAAGCATGTCGGGTATAGCTAGTCTATCTGTCTTTGATTGGCATTGCGCCAATTTGCACAATTATAATTTGCGCGCATTATGGCGGACTCAGCTTGCATTTTAATACCGTATTTAAGTCGCGATCAAAAAGGGGATGGTGAACAGGTATTGTACCCTTTCAAACATAGGACCTTCAGGACAGGATTCTATTCTCGGGGGTGGTGCGTTCCTAATTGAAGCTAACAACTGTCCTGGTATGCACCATTTGGAAGATCAATAGGGCTGTTTAATAAATCATCACACACAGAATTCAAAACCAAAGGAAAAGCAACTTTATTAACACTGGAAAAATACAAAATGATCGAAAGAAAAGCATAAACCAAAAATATTAAATCAGAAAAATCAAAATTTAGAATAAGAAACAATTCAAAATTGAACCAATCTCAAAACAACCTAACGAATCACAAAATTTTGAAATAAACCCAAAAGAAATCAAAAATATCGATAAAATGTCAAAATCAATCCAAAAGATTTTAAAATTAATAAAAAATTGACAAAATCTCAAAATTGAATAATTAAATTCCAATTAAATTAATTACACCTCAATTAAATTAATTACACTTCAGTTAATCAACCTCAATTAAATTAATTACACTTCAATTAAATTAACCTCAATTAATCAAACATCAATTCAAATCACTCAGTGAATCAAATAATATCCAAATTAAATTAATAAAACTTTGATTGAAATGTGAATCCCTTCAATTATCAACAACCGATTATCAATCAATTATTAAAATCTCTCAATTAAACAAACAACCAATCATTGATCATATGCCAAGATGACAATCGATCTAATCTGACCGTAATTAATATTCACTGAAATACACTCCACATCTCTGAACTCAATATGCAAATTACCATGGCAACTTGCCGTAGTGTGCCAATTAATTAATACAACAAACATTAAGCCATTCGCGCATCCGCCATTAATTTAAGGCTTCCATATTTATAATATTCATGAGGTATTTATTTTATAACATGATCTGGCAACATTGCCCATATGATCCCTTATGTCGGATTAAGACGCTTTCACCAAATCACAATACACATGTATCCACTATCCACAACTACAAACTGTGCCCTTCAAATGGATATGAAATTTGGCACACTCTTACCTTTGAGCTTTTAAGCATACGTCAATGCGCACTTGTTATTATCAACTGGCAAATTCACACTTATACGGCCTCAATGCGATTTGAGTTTGAGATGTGCTACACTGATACTTAAAATAAACACAAAATACCTTAGAAACATGATCATCCAAGGATTGAACTGAGGACTCGTAACAAATGATCCGGGTCCTGAACTCAACACCGTCTGTCAAAGTCATATGGGCGTGTGTTTAACTATACCACATAATACAACTCGAGATGCTTGCGAGTATCATGGCAAAAACGCAAGCTTACCGTAAGGTAAGAAAATAAGGAAACCAAAATGAATACCAACTGTATGCAGAAAATTTGCATATTCCAATACTTCAAACATCCTATGTTCACATACCGCACAGAGCAACTATAATTAAAACAACGGTGTGTGTATCTTGTCAACGATGCCTCCAACCCTGCAAGAAACAACATGACACATTTACAGGAGAAAACGCTAACAGGAAAAATATATACACTTGTAGGCTTCGAAGCAAGAACTCTCACCTACCTTTTTCAGAGCATTGCACGTTCACAGACGCTTGCTACTATCTGATATAGCAATTAACTTCACGAAAAAGAAAACCAATCACCAAACAAATTCCACTATAATAATAGTCACTATTATTATTATTATCATCATTGCTATCAATATTATTATCACCTTTAATTACTGCCGCCGTGATGGAATCCACTATCCAAAGGTTACTGGATACCTGTACCCTAAAATGAATTCAGTCTCGAAATCAATGAATTATTATTGTTATTATCGAGATTCATCTGATTATTAATCTATTTGAATAAAATCTTCACGACAAAGCTGGGACACGAAAGGTTAGTGGATTAAGGTACCCTTTACTTAAGTCTATCCTCAACTCGACAACATATTATTATTATTATAATTATTAACATAATTATTATTATAATTAATGCCTTCATAATAGACTTGGATCACAAGGTTAGTGTATTAAAGTACCATATGTAAATCTCATCATGAATTAATCCTATAAATGAATCTAAATATTACACATGATTCCTTCTGACCAGGAAGTCAGCTGTCTACATGAAAACATGACTGTGAAGCTCAGCCTCATTAGGACACAAAAGATCCCGTTATGGAAAGGGTGTAGGTAGTGTACGACCTTGGCAAATGCCACCGTAGCTCAGACATTGAGTGGTGTGGGCTCTTAACTTGCACTCTCCCTAAAATACACAGGCGAAATGAAACACAGGGAGAAAACGATCTCACCATCTAGATAGTCATTGGTTCGAACCGAGTGGAACCTGGTCTTGGAGCAATATCATTATCGTGGTCACATTCATCATACGAAATACCTGTAAGCACACTTCTGTCTTACCTGATCCATTGGGTATACTTAATACACATTTCTTACCTTTCTTTTTCTTTTCAGCTGGCAATCGAGTGACATATGGCTGTGTCACCTGCAACTTCTTATACCTTTTTCAATACCATTATACCATTTTATTTATTCATCGTTGAACCTCCGGGGCCTCACGGAACCTCCCGGCATCATATTGGCATACCACTCACCTATTTTCTCATTAACATACCACGATTACGCCGATGTTCACCTTGCTCCCAAAACACTCAAATAGATACTCTAATAACTTCTCCCACTCAATACCATACTTACCTGCGTTAACTAAAAAAAAGACGCGTAAAATCATCCCTGACACAGTTCAGAGTGCAACCAGATGAATAATTATCACCACATGTGTCGAAATAACAGCATTAACATTAAAATTCCTCCCCTTCTATCCATACTCGATATTATTATTATTCCCGATATTATTATTAATATCCCTACTTGATGTCATTATTATTATTATTATTATTCCCGATATAATTATTAATAACCCCTGTTATTATTGTGTCTATAAATTTTACATTCTTTAAATCTCTGTCTTTTTCCAAATCTACGTGCTCTGCTCTTTCCGCTGTCTCCATCCCTGGGCTGAAATACACACATCCTAATGGGAAAAACACATGCATTCCTATCAATATGTACAATTTGGTGCGGTCCGTGAACAAATATCATCGCTAAGCATCTCCTGAACTAAACAAACAGCATTCCGTCGTCACGGATGCAACTAACTAAACACAAATAATACTTAAACTCAAAATCTAATATTACTCTAAGACAAACTGTATCAAACTATAATAAACACGACCCATAAAACTATGACTTATAGATAATTCATGAAAATTAATACTCATCATGCTTCCAACGCTGGCCGTCATCCTCTCCAGCAATAGACGTCGGCAACCCCTATTCATGTGCCTTTTACATCATACCGGCACTACACATGTCCACATACAATACACTACTCCACTGAGTGATTAATAATCATGGTTATCACTAAATTTCACTTAACTCTTACACTAAAAAATAACACTATCACTCTGGTACGGTTGCTATACTCTAGTACCCTACCCAACACGCATACGTTGTAACACAATACACTTTTCATATACAATCGGGCTAGGATTACGCAACACTCGTTAGACCACGCGCTTATTCTTCTGTCACTTCTCTCTTCACACACGCCGGACTGGTAATCTCGATGCGCTCCTTCATCCCACTGTTCATTCACAGAGCTATCGCTATTCCAGTAGCGAGGTTTCGAGTCTCGAGTGATCAACTGCGCACCTCCCAACTTCTGCGACTGACAATACTGTTTTTACAGCTATACAGCCTGCGTTGATTTGCAACACTGCAGGCTCTTCCTGCACACATATGCTGCCTACTATGGTTACTAATGTTTCTCTGAAATGTTCAACCTGCAGCCTTGAGTAATACTAGCCATTTACATACAACTGACTGTCATTGTCTGTAGCGTGAAAACTGCATGACGACTGACTGTAAACTGACTTATTGTGAGAGCGTGTAACTGTTTATCGAAAATGTGTCGAACTGCACTGTAGCGCACTGCGAACACCATAACAGTCTCCGCGGGTTCACGAAACTATGCATCCACCAACTGGCCATAGTGTCGACTACTAATTCACGCACTGAAGATAAACTGCACTGGGGCTGACCGCCCACTGTCGCCTTCTCGCGTGGACTCCCACGTGCGTACAAACAGTCCTGCTTTCTGCTGCCAACTGCGAACTGCAACTAACACTCCCAACTGCGAACTAACCAACTGACTGACTGACTGATATATCTAAAACATGGCGACTAAGCACCTGAAGATTGATCCACAAGCAAGAGCTCCGTATTCCAAAACATCCCAATACACTGTGTACACATTATTCGTGATAGTAAGGTCCGTTGAATCACAGGATTATCATCGATAATAGAAATAGACGCCATCCCCACTCTCACACCAAAACTCTACAACCCAGACGGGTCCACGGAAGGATCCCATTTCTGGACCACTGATTTATTAATTTCTTGATGACTTAATTATTCTGTTTATCGGCAAAAATTCTCAGGATTACTTCCGGCTTATTGTAGTCAATGGTTAGGTCCTGGGTGCTGCCGTATCGTAGAAATAAATTAATTTAGCAACTTAGGGGCGTGGTGTAACCAGAATACGACGTACAACAGTACTTTCTGGTACAAAATCTGATGCAAGCCCCTCGAAAGTCCTTGAGCGTACACCTGCACTGGTAAATGCGTGTTATAGAAGCGTGTTCTCGACTCGCCTTTGTCTGAGAATTCCTTGCGACGTATTTCTGGTTCGTCAAGCGGCCAGTTGCATGACTTGCCCTAATAACACTGCAGCAGGAGTTTAATATGATTAAAATGACGTAAAATCAGGTTTCCTTTTCCCCTGCAAATTGAGGCTCATTAAAACGCTGTTCTTTAGCATGCGAACATAGCCTATGACCTAGGATAAGGGCGCATCTCCCCCCTTCTTGGTCTTTGAAAAACTATCTACAGGATGTGATGATTTTTCCAAACTCACAACTTCACCTCTATGTTGACATCCGTTCCATATTGCAGCGTTTAAATGTCACGTGCGCGTGCCTGCCCATGTAACTTTTTGGGTTGTCCTGTCTTGGAGGAATACGCCACTGTTTTTCGCAATGCTGATCTGTCGTCTGCGTTTGAACCCATACTTTCATCATTCTTCCTTTCAGCTTGCCGTTTCCTAAGGACGTTCTTCGTCTTCGGATTCCTCCTGTTCTCCCTCGACGACGTTGACTCGTTGATCGGCGTCATCTTCTTCCGGCGGATGGTAGACCATTAGATTCTGGGCGTTATAGATGGCTTCTATTCCCGTTTCCAAGTGTTTAACTCTATACACATTATTCCCGATCACCTTGGTGATCTTGTGAGATCCATGGAATAACTCACAAACTGCGTATATTCGTGCTTGAGGATCGGATATTGCTGGTTTCCTCACCAGTACCAGTTCTTCTAACTCAAGTGGTCGGTGGAACCTCTTATTCTTCACCCTTCTTAAGCGACGCTCGGACTGCTTCTTCAAATAAAGCGCCGTATCTCTGATCATTGACTCATGACTCAGTCGAGCATCTACTGGACATGGTATAATATTACTCCATGGTCGATCAGGAAGTTGGTTGAAATGCACAACCGAGGGAATACGACCAGTACTTTCGTGTACGGTGTTATTAATGCATGATTCAATTATCGGTAAGACGTCCACCCATTTCCAATGTTCGGCAGAACTTTGCAATCTCTCTCATAATCCTTTCCGAAGGATTTCCTTCTGGATGCCATACTGAGCTCAGGACATGTCGAATATCCAGTCTCGCCATTTCCCGCCTAAACTTGGAGCTGGTGAAATAGCTTCCATGATCCGTAAGGCAAAACTCTATCTTCCCAAATGTAGAAATTACCCTTGCCTTGATTCGATTTAAAACTTGACGTGTATTCATCTTTTGAACTGGGCATAAAACCACGTTTTTTGGAAAATACGTCTACGCTGACCAAAATGTATTTGCATCCCCTCCTGCCTTTAGGCAAAGGATCGTATCCATCCATGGTAATAAGCTCACAAGGCTTTTGCGGCAATAGTGGCTTTGGATACTGCTTCATTAAGAATGAATTTGGTTTCACCCTTTGACATTGAAGACACGTCCTTAGAGTTCTTTGAATGGTTTCTCGTAGCTTCGGCCACACAAAAGTCTCTTGGATCAAGGCGCTTGTCTTGTCAATTCCACCGTGACCAGAAATACGATGCGAGTGCCAGACTAATCCCTTCTGTAGCGATGGTGGTACCACAATCCTCGATTTGGTGTGATCTGCGTCCACGAACTTATGTAATAATTCGTTATACCATATATAATTAACAGAACTTTTCTCTGCTTCGATAAATGCGGGAGTTCCAGGTTGTAACTTTCTTTGGAAGTAATTTATGATCATGTTCATCCAAGGGTCCTTTCCTTGCTCAATTTTGATTCCTTTCAGTCATTCCAAAAAGTCTCGATCCTGCCTGGTGAGTTCAATTTGGTTTACTGACTCAACTTGATCCTCCTGATCTGGATTCCGACTCAAAATGTACGGTATTAGGTTGAATCTCCCCGGATGATGTTCAATCGTGATGTCGAATTGCTGAACATAAAGTGACCACCTATTGATTCTTTCTCCGGCCATCGGCGTCTTCAAGAGAAACACAAGGCTTTTATGGTCGGTTCTAATGAGAATTTTGAATCCGTACACAATTTTCCTCCACAGCTATAGAGCGAATATAATGGATAATAGCTATCGCTCCGTGATGGTATAGTTCAGCTCATGCTTCCTCAGTTTGCGACTTGCAACGGCTAAGTAGGATTTATTCTGAGGATTCTCTGGGTCTTCCTGGTATAGCATAGCACTGACTCCAATTTGGGATGCGTCAGTTTGTATAATGAACTGGCTTGAAAAATCAGGGTAACTCAATTTGATACTTCCAGCTAATAGTTCCTTGGCCTTCCTAAAAGCACAATCACATTCATCACTCCATGCCCATCGATTATTCTTCTGTAGCATGTCCTGGAGTGGAGCCATAGTTTCTGTGTATCCTGGACAATGATCAGCAAAGAAATTACATATGCCCAAAAATTGACGAACATGTTTTACTTTAGTTGGTTTCGGGAAGTTCCGAATCGCTTCCAATTTTGCTGGGGTTGGTCTGATCCCCTCACCATCAATGATATGACCTAAATACAACACTTCCCTCTGGCAAAAGTGAGACTTTTCAATGTTAATTTTGAAGTTGGCCTGTTCGAGATTTGCCAGTAGTTTTTCCAAGTTCGCCAGGTGTACATCCACATCTCCGGAAGCTAGCAAGATGTCATACACGTATCGGGTAGTTATACTCTTGACTTCCGGCGTCAGGTTGCGATCAAGTGCTCTAATCAACGCGGATCCAGCTGTCTTGATGCCAAAAGGTAACCTCTGGAACACGTATGTTTGCTGGTCAAGCAAGAATCCCGTGAGCAGCTGCGATTTCTCATCCAGCTCCAGGTGGTGATAACTGCTCGTCAAATCGATTGAACTAAAATAAACCCTGTTTCTGAACCTTCGGATGATCTCCTTAATTGGTGGAGCCTGTTCATACTCCGGGATCAGTCTCTCATTTATTTCACGTGCGTCTAAACAGACTCGCACTGTCCCATTGGGTTTCAAGACTACTACCAATGGGTTTACGAAAGGAGTGGCCATTTTAGCTATTACGCCTCCTTCTTCCATTTTCTTTAAAGTCGTGGCAACTTCACTGATGTATTTTTCGGCAACAGGATATGCCTTCTTCTTGAAAGGTGACCAGTCATTTATCTGCATCGCATATTTAAATCCCTTAATCTTTCCAGGCTTGGAGTCAAAAACTTGTTGATGCTTTCTTAGTATTTCCCCTAACTTTTTCCGATCATCATCGTTAATTTTGGCCTCGTGCATCTTCCTTGCAAATTCTGCTTCAGAATCTCCGACCTCATCTTCCTTGGTCGTGGTCCATACCTCCGGCTTTATTAGATCGTCGTCGATATCATTGAGTCGCTGATTTAACTCACAACAACTCTGTACCATCCATACTTCCTCGGAATCTCTTAGAACGTCTGGATTCAGCGGAATCTTCATTGGGTGATTTCCATCCGCAATTCTGAATTATTTGCCAAATCAATAACAGCTCCATATTCCCTAATAAAATCTGCACCCAGAATGATATGATAATTTATTCTACTCATTACAATGAATGGGTGTGGCATACTGTATTCTTGCACAACAATGTCGAGAAGAGTTTGACTTTTGCACGTGGTGGATTTGTCCGGAATGATTCCCTTAATTTTGACATTGGAAAGGGGCAAGTTTGGAAGTTTGAGATGCCTTTCCAATTCATTCACCAATGCCTGTGAGACAAGGCTAATACTGGCCCCTGTGTCCACCACGCACTTAACCATTAAACCTCCTACTCGGGCATGTATGACCGGTAATTCCTTGATGACCTTTATCTCTGGCCCCTTTAAGTCTTCGGTCAATTCCTCTTCTCTTAAGACCCAATCACTTAGTTGAGCGACTACCAAATATTTATGTGGCCCATTCAAATCATCTGCCTTGTCCTGTCGATCTAAAATTGGAGTTTCTTTAATCTTGGGGTGCTTCCCGAGTATTTTGTCCTCTTGCTCTATGGCTATCCTGGTATTCCAGACTTTCTGCTCCAGTCTCCATGACATCTGGATTCTTACGAGCTTCCATGCCTTTAGTCCATTTGTTTTCTTCTCCCCCTCTTGGTGAACCTTGAGCTTGGAGTTCAGGTATTTTTGCGTCCCTTTGTGCCATCGTTCCATTTCCTCCTGATGTGACGGATGTGGCCTTCCAGTTTGCCATGGCCTCCCCCGAGGCCATGAAGATCTGCCTCTCCAGAATCCTCGTCCTCTCTAAGGGTAAGGTCTGGGTGATCCTCCATTCATCCTCCATGCGCCATTGTATCTCCAATCAGGCCTCCATCCAGCATTCTGAGGATTCTCAGGCTGTTGGGTTCTGACTCCGGAATTTTGGCGCCCATGCTGTTCCCAATCCATTTGCTCTTCTGTGGTGTTAGCGTTCCTTCCCTTGCGTCGTTTACGGGGTGGCTCTGTAATTTCGGCTGAGTTGACGTTCTCGACCGTCCGATGTGCTCGTTGTGGACTATGTACTGTTGTTTAGTCCAAATGGCGAAGTATTTCTTCCGCCCGTACCGCGATTCGCACATCTGCCGTTGCCATAATCTGTTGGACTGCCAGTGGTAACTGTTTTTCGATCGCTGTCACCATTTCATCTTCCGACGGTGGCATATCCAGTTCCTCCATTCTGTGTAACTGAGTTATGAAGTACTCCGAGTATTTTGTTGGGGGAAGTAGTGCTATAACGGCGAGCGTACAGCTCTGCTCTCAAATTTTGTTGTGCCGACAAACTCCAATATTTTTTTCAAAAATACTTCCCGAAATTCTTCCATGGTGTTAAACGTATATCGGAAACTCCTAAACCACTGTAAGGCATTGCCGGTTAAGAGCTTCTCTACCGTCCTCAGCTGACGATCTTCGGGGATCTTAGTCTCTTTGATGTACTCCATTACTTCTCGGAGACAACATTTTGGAGTAACATTTGTCGTACCTGAAAACTTGATCGGCTGGTCATCATTCATGCGGATGACCTGTACTATTTGAGTGGCCATTGTATGCTCCGTTGGCGTCGAAGTCCACCCTCTGATGTCATGGAAATCTGGACTGTATGGTCTCTCTTCATCTCCTGGACGTAGCCGATCTTGAAAACCAGTTTTATTTTTACCATGGGTTTCCATTATTGGCTTAGTTATTCCCATCTGCAGGTCAGCTATAGCCTTATCCTGTATCATGATCCTCACTTCATTCTTGGCTTGCTTGTTCTCCTGTTTTTCGAGCCGTGCTAACAATTCCATTTCCATCTTGTGACGTCTTCTCTTATCTTCACCTAGTTCTCGCAACAGTTCTTTGTTTTCTTCTTTGATCTCTTTGCGAATATCATCATATACCAATTCCCTGTCTCTTTTGAGATCCTCTCTGTCTTGAATCCATGCCTCACCTTTTCCTTCCTGGGTGGGATTCTTTTATTTCTTCTCTTATCGCCTGCCATGTTTCGTTGACTTCTTCCTTAAATCTGGAGACGTCGGTCTCAACTGCCCCAAGTCTGGCTGATGTTTCCGTATGGCCTTCTTGTAGTTCGATAATATCCGCTTGTGCCGTAATGAGCTCCCTCTTAAAGGTAGACATCTGCGTCTTAATACCCATTTCTAAAACTGACATCCTCTGGGCGATACTGTCAACTTGGCTTTCAATAGCAACCCTGTGTCTTTGCATTTCCTTGTTATTTTGTTCGCAGGCTTGACTTATTTGCTTCATTTCAGACCTGATGTGATCGAGTTGGACCTCACTATCGACCTTTAACTGTGTTAATTTTCGTGTCAAGTAGCTTCACCCTCGACTTTCAACTGTGTTAATTGTAGTGTCAAGTGTTCCTCACTCTCAACTTTCAACTGTGTTCTCTGCTCCTTAATTTGCACTAATAGTTCCTTACCCATTTGCTCCATCAGAGCCTTAATGTCCTCCAACGATACCATAACAATCAATTCGAAGAAACGGGGCTGCACTCTCCATGTGGATATTTCAGTGAACATTTTGTTTTAAGTAAAGCCCCATCTTCCTCACCAAAATTGAAGTAATTAACCGCGCAGTGTTAATGAAATGAAAATCTACTTCCCGTATACAAAAATAAAATTTCATGGACTCATGAACAACATTAATTTAATAAGAATGTAACGCCTTCCTTAGGCCTCACCGAAATAAGGCTCTATGAATCCAGTATGGAAACTCAACATCGAAACGTTAAGGGAAATGGAAATGCTGTCCACACGTTGCACTGACGTAGGAAGTTGGGTAACGAGAAAACACTTTAACATTTTCTAAATTGCTGAAATTAGCCATAAATACCTTCTGTAATGATTCAAAATAGATCTGGGAGGGACGTAGTTTACTCCTCCGCCTAGCAGCGAAGCGAGAGACAGCTGATAAAAAGTAAGAAGTAGAAGCATTCGTTACTTGTTCCAAGTGGATTGCGCCAGTAATCATGCAAACAAAGAGAAAAACATAAAGCTTACCAAACAATTTGAGTTTAGCTTCAGGGGAATTTCGTTGATATTGGAACGGACCCTTATAGTCCACACCAGTTAGAGCAAATGGGCGTATAGGAGAGGAGCGAAAAGAGGGCAGATCGCTCATTAATTGAGTATTGACCTTAGGTTTCGCTTTGAAACAAGGAATGCACTTGTGAATTACGGAGGAAACTTCGTGAATTCCATTTATAATCCAGTACTTTTCCCTTAAGAGGCAAAGCAGAGTGCGTGTGCCAACATGCAGATTGCGATAATGAAAGTCACGTATAATTAAGGAAGTTACGTGATGTTTGGAAGGCAAAATAACAGGATGCTTTTTGCCTTCAGAGAGCAAAGATTGAGCGAGCCTACCACCTACCCTGAGTAACCTATCGTCATCAAGGAACGGGGCTAAAGCACGTAGACGACTGGATTTGGGAAGATCCCTTTTAGAAAAAAGCAAAGACAATTCAGAAGAAAAGGCTTCTTGCTGTGTCAGTTGTAAAACCTTAATGGTAGCGAGATTCAATTCATGATTGGTAAGGTGTGGTTTAGGGAGAAGAGGTTGGTCAACCACAATATATTTCCATCTAAGGAGATAGGCGACAATTCGTATTAATTTATGAAAAGAAGAATAGCGGGACAACAAGGGATGAGAAGCGTTGGAAACAAGACACGAAGCGGTAGGTAGAGATACTTTTGCTTCAGGCAAGTTGGAGTTTGTAGCTGGAGGTTTAGAAGGCCAACAAGAAGAGTCTTCGATTAACCACGAGGGCCCATGCCAGTACAACTGGGAAGCTGCCAATTGAGAGGGTAAACATCCACGAGAGATAATATCGGCTGGGTTGTCAGCGCTGGGCACATGCCTCCATTGACATCCCGAAGAGAGAGTTTGAATTTTGGAAACCCTGTTTGCAACAAAAGTTTGCCAGTGAGCGGGGTTCTTGGCGATCCAAGAAAGGGTGATCATGGAATCGCTCCAGCGATAGATTTGCGAGAATTCGACTTTTAATACTTCCCGTAATTTCTTAACAAGTTCTGCGGCCACGAGTGCAGCACACAATTCAAGCCTAGGCAAAGTGATAGTTTTAAGAGGAGCGACCTTAGATTTGGCACAAACAAGGTTGGAAACTGAAGATCCATTTAATGAACCACGATAAACCACGTATGCGCAGCAACCGTAAGATTTTTCGGAACTGTCCGCGAACACATGAAGGAAAAAGGATGCATTAGAATGAGAGCTAATTAAATTCCTGGGAATTTCAATAAGGGAAAGATCCAGCAAATTGCTGCGAAACGAGAGCCAACGATTAAGAAAAGAAAGAGGAACAGTGTCATCCCATTCACATTTGAGCGACCACAGCTCTTGCATGAAGAGTTTGGCTATAACGATAACTGGGGCAAGGAATTGAAGCGGATCAAAAATGTTTGCAATTTCAGAGAGAATTTGTCTTTTTGTGTTAGGAAGCTCTTCTGCGAGCGAAACTTTATAGATGAGAGTGTCAGTGCTAGTGCACCAATGAACTCCTAGAGTTTTTATGGATGCGGAGTTTCCACAAATTTCGACAGAGGAGGGATCAACGTCTTCAATCGGAAACTGGGCAAGCAACTCAGGGGAGTTGGAATTCCACTTATGAAGTGGGAAACCTCCATTCCTTAGCAATGCCTGAAGTTCTAAAGACACAAAAGAAGCTTCCTCCAAAGTGGGGAAGGACTGCAAATAATCGTCAACATAGAATGACGTAGTTAGTGCTTCAGAGACTTTGGAGTTAAATAAATGACCATCTTGAGAGGCTAGCAAGTGTAGGGATCGGATAGCAAGGAAAGCAGAGGGTTTTAAGCCATAAGTAACCGTTTTTAAGCGAAATACCTTAATGGGCTTACTGATTTCATCACGCCACAAGATTCTTTGGAGATCTCGTTGTTCCGGTTGAATTAAAACTTGGCGGTACATCTGTTTTATATCAGCTATAACAGCTATGGGAAATAATCGAAAGTTTAAGAGTATAGCAGATAGATCTGATTGAATAGCAGGACCAGAGTAAAGGGTGTCGTTAAGGCTGTTGCCATTAACGTCGGGTGATGAACCATTGAAAACCACTCGGATTTTATCTTTTAAAAGAGGGTTTTTCCACACGGGATGATGATTTAAATAAACCGTTTCAATTGGGGGGTGCAATTCATCATCAGATTTGTTAACAACTTCCATATGATCTAAGCATTCATACTCATCCATGAAATCAGTGTACTGCTGTTTAACAAGAGGTTCTTTCTTGAATTTGCTCTCGATAGCAAAGAGAGCTTTTCGAGCTTTGGGCTGAGAGTTAATAAGTTTGGGAGGATTATGTAATCTTGGCATTTGAACAACGAACCGGCCATCAGAAGAACGAGTGGTGGTGTTCAAAAAAAGTTGCTCACAGAATTCATTTTCTGAAGAGGTTACGTTAGGAGGATCAACGCTTTCAAGCCTCCAGAACTGTTCCAGGTCAGTATTGGCAAAGTAGCATTGCGATGCAGGTTGGGGAGAATAATGGGGAAGTTGACCTGTGACGATCCATCCAAAATTAGTGTCTCTGGCGACCACGTTTGAGGATAACTTGCGAACCTGTTTACGAAGGCAATTCCAGAAAACATTGGCACTAAAGAGTATGTCAATAGGGTTTTGCATGTTGAACAAAGGATCGGCTAGCCTTAAATGCGAGGGAATGTTTAAACCTGAAATATCCACAGAATGACTTGGAGTGTCTTCTCCAATGCTATTGAGAATTAGACAATTCAATTTAAGAAGGTTGTTTCTTTGGCAAACGTCTCTGATTTTCAATTTTGAAGACTGCAAGGCTTGAGTTTTCAAATTGTCAATGCCGGATACATTGATGGGAGTAGGCGATGACGAAAGACCTAATTTTTTAATTCACGATCGCGAAACAAAGTTGTGAGTTGAAGCGGAATCGAGAAGACCGCGGGTTCGAAACCAATTTCCAAATTTATCTTGGATTTCGAATTGTACAGTGGACAAAAGGACTTGCGCACTGTGAGAAGTTTCGGCGTTAGAAATGCAGGAAGAAGCATTAGTTTGTTCGGAGCTGCTCTGCATGGAGTTTGAAGAAGCGGGTACTGGTGACCTCGATTTATCATGAACGTGCAATAAAGAATGGTGCGTTTTTTTACAATGGAAACAGAAGTTGGAAGATGTACAGTTTGAAGAAGAATGCTTAGGTGACAAGCAGTTGAAGCAATGTTTACTATTGAAGACAAACTTCCTTCGGTCTTCGACAGACAATTCTTTAAAGGATTTGCACAAGTACAAAGTGTGCAACTTTTTGCAGAGCATGCATTTTAAAGATTTGTTGAGCGGCCTGATATGTTCTCTTGGATAGTTGGAAGAAGCAGAACGGGTTTGCTTGTTCTCGACAGATGGGGGCTGATGACCATTTGAAGAGACAAGTTTTTTCTCAAAAATGTGACACTTATGACTCGTTTCGACATTTTCGCACTGAAATGAGAGTGCTGTAAGGACTTGGCACCGGCTGTTGAGAAAAGAGATGAGGCGTTCACTCGAACTCCTCGTTGCGAGTGAGTTCGATCTCCCAAGCCTTTAATGTTGAAAAATCGAATCTGGATGTAGCTAGATGAATAAGAATAGTGTCCCAAGTTTGGACTGGTTGCTTGAGTTGATATAACGCTCTCACGTGCAATTGAATAGAGTCTAACAGGTCTCTTAAAGAGGTGACGTCATTAGGTTTGACGACTGGCAGGTTGAACAGACAGCGGATGTGGCGAGCCACACACAAACGTAAATTGCCACATCTCTCTTTAAGGAGATTAAAGGCGATGCGGTAGTTATCTGCGCTTAAAGGAAGTGACTCCACCAAGGCCAAGGCCTCGCCTTCCAAGGACGTACGCAAGAAGTAGAATTAATGAATGTCGAGAATGTCAGTATTTTCATGAATTAGGGAGCAGTAAAGTTCATAAAAAGAATACCATTCACCTTCCTGGCCTGAGAAGTGAGGTAAGCTTATCTTTGGAAGTAACGGTTTCGGTTTATCCTTGTGAACTGAAGCAGGTGCGAACTGGGCCGGATTGATGACCCTAGTGTCCGGTTCTGAGATACTGCGGATCAGTTGGTGGGCCTTGGCAATCCCTTCCAAGTACAAGGGTTCGACCTCGTCCCAATCCGATTGAAGTTCTGGGCAAACGGATTCAATCTCGGTTTGAGTTTGATCGTAATAATCATAGGACCGTTCGTACAACTTAAGGCGTTGTGTCAAGATGTCTAAATCACACTCGGCGGGATTTATTTTGTTGATGACATTTCTGAATCTGGTGAGTTGCCCTTTATAGGAAGAGTTTCATCTTTTTCAGTAGGAGCCATGACAAAGAAAATAGATTAAAATGTAACTCACGAAACTGTGGAACCTCGGAAATGCTGTCAGGCTGGCAGCAGCAAATAAGTTGAAAGAAAGGGACACACCACGGGAGACAGGAGCGGCCTCTTTCCCCTTCACAGGCTTTGCACGATGTAGATATAGCTGAAAGATTCAAAGCAGATATTAATAATTTGCAAGGTATTGTCAAATGACCCTTGAAAAAGAACAGAAAAAAAAAACAAATGGACTCTCCCGGGTTTCTGGTACCAATTTTTGGGTAGATTATTGGCTGAGGAATAACCTAACTACCAAGGGAAGATGATAAAGAATAGGAGGTGGGTTCCGGACTGGAGAAAAAGGATAGAAAAATAGGAGGAGAGTCCCACAAAAGTTATAAATTTAACTTTAAATGCACTCAGAGGCGGTTGCCACCACAAATCCGCTCTCTGATACCTAAAGTGGGTAAAGGCCCGGTCGAAGCTGACGGGAAACGCAGCTAGGACTTGGGCGGTTTGCCAGAGAATGGCTTTAGCGTATTCCCTCTAAAGCATGCATATGCCAACTATGGGGAAGGGTGATGGTCTGACAAGACAAATAGTAACAGATTTATTGCGTATTAACGAGGGCATGAACCTAGGAAGAGTTATGAAAGCCAGGATCCTGCCTAACTGTAGTATTAGAGAAATGATAAATCCAAAAACAAATATTTGATTTATTTAACAAGGCAAAAGAAGTTGATAACTTTAACAAATATATATTTTCAATTTGGTTAACAACTTTGGGGTCACAGACCTCAGAAAACATTAAACGGTTGCGCCAGGCAATTAACAATTTATTAGGTTTCAAACCTTCATAAAATCCTAGCAAGGATTTAAAATAGCGAAGATAAAATTTCAAAATTTAAAGACAATTAAGGTGATTAAAGTTTAACAATAAATAGAGTACAAGGTGTGTACTATAAGAAATTTCTGAGAAAACATTCTAGAGAAAGTAACCACTTCGAAAATAACAATAAGAAAAACATGAAGAATACGATAGAAGTTCCTATAACTTCTTATATTTGTGCAGAATTACTTTTATAACAATTATACAAAAGAGGGCAGGTCACTTACTGTGAAACCTGAAGAGAAAGTCAAAAGGAAGGTTCTAGACTTCCTATGTTTAATTAGGAATTACGAGACTAATGGGGCAAGTTTCCCTTTCGTGAAACCTAGAAATAACTCACTCCTGAGTTGAAAGAATTGTATTCCCTGATTATAAGGGAGAAACAATGTAAGCTTGAACCGTGTATCAAACACGTGGTTATGCAGAAATTAATTAATGAGATATAAGCAAAGGTGGGAGGGCACGTTTTTAGAGTGACACCTCATTGCAATAGACCTTAAAGTAACAATTTTATTAACATGGTTTGTTAGTAGAAGGTTTAGGAAAGATCAGTTGGGATTTAGGATAAATGTTCATGGCCTTATTTATGGTAATCGGACGATCGGGACGCGGTAGAAATGTTGAACAAGCACTAGTTCTCACTATAGTTTGTTGAATGGATGAAAAGTTCACTGTAGTAACACGAAAGTTTATGGGAAAGAAAGTTATTGCAATGATGAAAAATAACTGGTTGCACTAGGTAGACGAGAGTCTATTGCTTGAGAAAGTTGTGAATTACAATTAAATGCGCCATAGAACATTCCAACGGTGGAAGAAAATTTAGCTATTGCAGTAATTTATAAGGAAGATTCCTCATTTTAAATAGTATTCCCACAAGTGAGTGAAAAATACATGACGGCAAGACTTGTAGATAGAGTACAGAATCTGGAAGGTTCCAGAACAATCCTAATAGAAGAATGGGGCCAAAGTTAATCCAGCGGTGGAACGAGCTTAATATTTTATGGACAGCGGGTATTAGATAATATCCCACGTTGTGAGAAGATCTCTCATTTAAACAGCTTAAGAATGCTACTTTCTATTAAGGTTGCCTTAGACAGACAAAAGCCCAACATGGCAAATCCCGCGAAGAATGATTACCGCCCCAAATAAGTAATCTCACGCTGTCTATAAAATGATCAATAAAAGCATGTAGATAATATAACTGATGCAGATGAGGTTAAAACCTTCAGTCTGTACTTATCTTGGTTGCATGTCGAAGGTGAAGTTCCCTTTGACGAATACTTAATGTGCCAACATGACATAGAATGTAGAGAGTGCCTCTTGGTTTGAGGAGACTGGCTCTAGTTGAGCCTTGACTGACCGAGTCAACTGCCGACTTACAAGTGAGACCCACTCAGCGAAGCGCGGAGGGTCCAAGGAAGGGAAAAGAGTGGGGGTAGGAGACAAAAGGAAAACATATAAGCATGGACAATATTGTAAACTTAAATTCTCTTGAGGAAATGGTCTTCAAAGAGTTGATAGCAGGACATACTAGCGCAGCATGGTGAGTGAAAAAGTAGACGAAGTTCTCTTGATGAAGGAGATGATAGCTGGCGATGGTGACGAGACATGATGGCCAAATTGATAAGTAACTCCTCTTGTGCAGGGAAAAATTGAGGAACTTCTGAGATTCGCAGCTAGATGACGCTAGGTGGGTCATGGAAGATATATATCTAGAACAGACTCACAATGACATAAGAGACATGACCACCAAAGATAAACAAGAAGATCGCTGTTGGTGTTTGATAAAGAGGAAGGAATGAACATGCAAAAGCATTAAAAATTATATACTCTCTTACCGTGTATTCCAAGAATACACCACCAGTCACTAACAGCAGTAGGTGTGTAATGGACTGGGGAGCACAAGGACATTCACAGTGCCGGGGCTAAGATCAGCACATGAGACTCTCACCAGTCACTAACAGCAGTAGGTGTGAAATGGACTGGGGAGCACAAGGACATTCACAGAGCCGGGGCTAAGATCAGCACATGAGACTCTCACCAGTCACTAACAGCAGTAGGTGTGAAATGGACTGGGGAGCACAAGGACATTCACAGTGCCAGGGCTAAAATCAGCACATGAGACTCTCACCAGTCACTAACAGCAGTAGGTGTGAAATGGACTGGGGAGCACAGGGACATTCACAGTGCCAGGGCTAAGATCAGCACATGAGACTCTCACCAGTCACTAACAGCAGCAGTAGGTGTGAAATGGACTGGGGAGCACAAGGACATTCACAGTGCCGGGGCTAAGATCAGCACATGAGACTCTCACCAGTCACTAACAGTAGTAGGTGTGAAATGGACTGGGGAGCACAAGGACATTCACAGTGCCAGGGCTAAGATCAGCAAATGAGGCTCTCACCAGTCACTAACAGCAGTAGGTGTGAAATGGACTGGGGAGCACAAGGACACTCACAGTGCCGGGGCTAAGATCAGCACATGAGACTCTCACCAGTCACTAACAGCAGTAGGTGTGAAATGGACTGGGGAGCACAGGGACATTCACAGTGCCAGGGCTAAGATCAGCACATGAGACTCTCACCAGTCACTAACAGCAGCAGTAGGTGTGAAATGGATTGGGGAGCACAAGGACATTCACAGTGCCGGGGCTAAGATCAGCACATGAGACTCTCGCCAGTCACTAACAGCACTAGGTGTGAAATGGACTAGGGAGCACAAGGACATTCACAGTGCCGGGGCTAAGATCAGCACATGAGACTCTCACCAGTCACTAACAGCAGTAGGTGTGAAATGGACTGGGGAGCACAAGGACATTCACAGTGCTCGGGCTAAGATCAGCACATGAGACTCTCACCAGTCACTAACAGCAGCAGTAGGTGTGAAATGGATTTGGGAGCACAAGGACATTCACAGTGCCCGCGCTAAGATCAGCACATGAGACTCTCACCAGTCACTAACAGCAGTAGGTGTGAAATGGACCGGGGAGCACAAGGACATTCACAGTGCCGGGGCTAAGATCAGCACATGAGACTCTCACCAGTCACTAACAGCAGTAGGTGTGAAATGGACTGGGGAGCACAAGGACATTCACAGTGCCGGGGCTAAGATCAGCACATGAGACTCTCACCAGTCACTAACAGCAGTAGGTGTGAAATGGACTGGGGAGCACAAGGACATTCACAGTGCCAGCGCTAAGATCAGCACATGAGACTCTCACCAGTCACTAACAGCACAAGGTGTGCAATGGACTGGGGAGCACAAGGACATTCACAGTGCCGGGGCTAAGATCAGCACATGAGACTCTCACCAGTCACTAACAGCACTAGGTGTGAAATGGACTGGGGAGCACAAGGACATTCACAGTGCCGGGGCTAAGTTCAGCACATGAGACTCTCACCAGTCACTAACAGCAGTAGGTGTGAAATGGACGGGGGAGCACAAGGACATTCACAGTGCCGGGGCTAAGATCAGCACATGAGACTCTCACCAGTCACTAACAGCAGCAGTAGGTGTGGAATGGACTGGGGAGCACAAGGACATTTACAGTGCCGGGGCTAAGATCAGCACATGAGACTCTCACCAGTCACTAACAGCAGCAGTAGGTGTGAAATGGACTGGGGAGCACAAGGACATTCACAGTGCCAGGGCTAAGATCAGCACATGAGACTCTCACCAGTCACTAACAGCAGTAGGTGTGAAATGGACTGGGGAGCACAAGGACACTCACAGTGCCGGGGCTAAGATCAGCACATGAGACTCTCACCAGTCACTAACAGCAGTAGGTGTGAAATGGACTGGGGAGCACAGGGACATTCACAGTGCCAGGGCTAAGATCAGCACATGAGACTCTCACCAGTCACTAACAGCAGCAGTAGGTGTGAAATGGATTGGGGAGCACAAGGACATTCACAGTGCCGTGGCTAAGATCAGCACATGAGACTCTCGCCAGTCACTAACAGCACTAGGTGTGAAATGGACTAGGGAGCACAAGGACATTCACAGTGCCGGGGCTAAGATCAGCACATGAGACTCTCACCAGTCACTAACAGCAGTAGGTGTGAAATGGACTGGGGAGCACAAGGACATTCACAGTGCTCGGGCTAAGATCAGCACATGAGACTCTCACCAGTCACTAACAGCAGCAGTAGGTGTGAAATGGATTTAGGAGCACAAGGACATTCACAGTGCCCGCGCTAAGATCAGCACATGAGACTCTCACCAGTCACTAACAGCAGTAGGTGTGAAATGGACTGGGGAGCACAAGGACATTCACAGTGCCAGGGCTAAAATCAGCACATGAGACTCTCACCAGTCACTAACAGCAGTAGGTGTGAAATGGACTGGGGAGCACAGGGACATTCACAGTGCCAGGGCTAAGATCAGCACATGAGACTCTCACCAGTCACTAACAGCAGCAGTAGGTGTGAAATGGACTGGGTAGCACAAGGACATTCACAGTGCCGGGGCTAAGATCAGCACATGAGACTCTCACCAGTCACTAACAGTAGTAGGTGTGAAATGGACTGGGGAGCACAAGGACATTCACAGTGCCAGGGCTAAGATCAGCACATGAGGCTCTCACCAGTCACTAACAGCAGTAGGTGTGAAATGGACTGGGGAGCACAAGGACACTCACAGTGCCGGGGCTAAGATCAGCACATGAGACTCTCACCAGTCACTAACAGCAGTAGGTGTGAAATGGACTGGGGAGCACAGGGACATTCACAGTGCCAGGGCTAAGATCAGCACATGAGACTCTCACCAGTCACTAACAGCAGCAGTAGGTGTGAAATGGATTGGGGAGCACAAGGACATTCACAGTGCCGGGGCTAAGATCAGCACATGAGACTCTCGCCAGTCACTAACAGCACTAGGTGTGAAATGGACTAGGGAGCACAAGGACATTCACAGTGCCGGGGCTAAGATCAGCACATGAGACTCTCACCAGTCACTAACAGCAGTAGGTGTGAAATGGACTGGGGAGCACAAGGACATTCACAGTGCTCGGGCTAAGATCAGCACATGAGACTCTCACCAGTCACTAACAGCAGCAGTAGGTGTGAAATGGATTTGGGAGCACAAGGACATTCACAGTGCCCGCGCTAAGATCAGCACATGAGACTCTCACCAGTCACTAACAGCAGTAGGTGTGAAATGGACCGGGGAGCACAAGGACATTCACAGTGCCGGGGCTAAGATCAGCACATGAGACTCTCACCAGTCACTAACAGCAGTAGGTGTGAAATGGACTGGGGAGCACAAGGACATTCACAGTGCCGGGGCTAAGATCAGCACATGAGACTCTCACCAGTCACTAACAGCAGTAGGTGTGAAATGGACTGGGGAGCACAAGGACATTCACAGTGCCAGCGCTAAGATCAGCACATGAGACTCTCACCAGTCACTAACAGCACTAGGTGTGCAATGGACTGGGGAGCACAAGGACATTCACAGTGCCGGGGCTAAGATCAGCACATGAGACTCTCACCAGTCACTAACAGCACTAGGTGTGAAATGGACTGGGGAGCACAAGGACATTCACAGTGCCGGGGCTAAGTTCAGCACATGAGACTCTCACCAGTCACTAACAGCAGTAGGTGTGAAATGGACTGGGGAGCACAAGGATATTCACAGTGCCAGGGCTAAATCAGCACATGAGACTCTCACCAGTCACTAACAGCAGTAGGTGTGAAATGGACTGGGGAGCACAAGGACATTCACAGTGCTAGGGCTAAGATCAGCACATGAGACTCTCACCAGTCACTAACAGCAGTAGGTGTGAAATGGACTGGGGAGCACAAGGATATTCACAATGCCGGGGCTAAGATCAGCACATGAGACTCTCACCAGTCACTAACAGCAGTAGGTGTGAAATGGGCGGGGGAGCACAAGGACATTCACAGTGCCGGGGCTAAGATCAGCACATGAGACTCTCACCAGTCACTAACAGCAGCAGTAGGTGTGAAATGGACTGGGGAGCACAAGGACATTCACAGTGCCGGGGCTAAGATCAGCACATGAGACCCTCACCAGTCACTAACAGCAGCAGTAGGTGTGAAATGGACTGGGGAGCACAAGGACATTCACAATGCCGGGGCTAAGATCAGCACATGAGACTCTCACCAGTCACTAACAGCAGCAGTAGGTGTGAAATGGACTGGGGAGCACAAGGACAGTCACAGTGCCAGGGCTAAGATCAGCACATGAGACTCTCACCAGTCACTAACAGCAGCAGTAGGTGTGAAATGGACTGGGGAGCACAGGGACATTCACAGTGCCAGGGCTAAGATCAGCACATGAGACTCTCGCCAGTCACTAACAGCAGTAGGTGTGCAATGGACTGGGGAGCACAAGGACATTCACAGTGCCGGGTCTAAGATCAGCACATGAGACTCTCACCAGTCACTAACAGCAGTAGGTGTGAAATGGACTGGGGAGCACAAGGACACTCACAGTGCCGGGGCTAAGATCAGCACATGAGACTCTCGCCAGTCACTAACAGCAGTAGGTGTGAAATGGACTGGGGAGCACAAGGACATTCACAGTGCCCGGGCTAAGATCAGCACATGAGACTCTCACCAGTCACTAACAGCAGTAGGTGTGAAATGGACCGGGGAGCACAAGTACATTCACAGTGCCGGGGCTAAGATCAGCACATAAGACTCTCACCAGTCACTAACAGCAGTAGGTGTGAAATGGACTGGGGAGCAAAAGAACATTCACAGTGCCAGGGCTAAGATCAGCACATGAGACTCTCACCAGTCACTAACAGCAGTAGGTGTGAAATGGACTGGGGAGCACAAGGACATTCACAGTGCCAGGGCTAAGATCAGCACATGAGACTCTCACCAGTCACTAACAGCACCAGGTGTGAAATGGACTGGGGAGCACAAGGACATTCACAGTGCCGGGGCTAAGATCAGCACATGAGACTCTCACCAGTCACAAACAGCACTAGGTGTGCAATGGACTGGGGAGCACAAGGACATTCACAGTGCCGGGGCTAAGATCAGCACATGAGACTCTCGCCAGTCACTAACAGCAGTAGGTGTGAAATGGACTGGGGAGCACAAGGACATTCACAGTGCTCGGGCTAAGATCAGCACATGGGACTCTCACCAGTCACTAACAGCAGCAGTAGGTGTGAAATGGATTGGGGGCACAAGGACATTCACAGTGCCCGGGCTAAGATCAGCACATGAGACTCTCACCAGTCACTAACAGCAGTAGGTGTGAAATGGACCGGGGAGCACAAGGACATTCACAGTGCCGGGGCTAAGATCAGCACATGAGACTCTCACCAGTCACTAACAGCAGTAGCTGTGAAATGGACTGGGGAGCACAAGGACATTCACAGTGCCAGGGCTAAGATCAGCACATGACACTCTCACCAGTCACTAACAGCACTAGGTGTGAAATGGACTGGGGAGCACAAGGACATTCACAGTGCCGGGGCTAAGATCAGCACATGAGACTCTCTTCAGTCACTAACAGCACTAGGTGTGAAATGGACTGGGGAGCACAAGGACATTCACAGTGCCGGGGCTAAGATCAGCACATGAGACTCTCACCAGTCACTAACAGCAGCAGTAGGTGTGGAATGGACTGGGGAGCACAAGGACATTTACAGTGCCGGGGCTAAGATCAGCACATGAGACTCTCACCAGTCACTAACAGCAGCAGTAGGTGTGAAATGGACTGGGGAGCACAAGGACATTCACAGTGCCAGGGCTAAGATCAGCACATGAGACTCTCACCAGTCACTAACAGCAGTAGGTGTGAAATGGACTGGGGAGCACAAGGACACTCACAGTGCCGGGGCTAAGATCAGCACATGAGACTCTCACCAGTCACTAACAGCAGTAGGTGTGAAATGGACTGGGGAGCACAGGGACATTCACAGTGCCAGGGCTAAGATCAGCACATGAGACTCTCACCAGTCACTAACAGCAGCAGTAGGTGTGAAATGGATTGGGGAGCACAAGGACATTCACAGTGCCGTGGCTAAGATCAGCACATGAGACTCTCGCCAGTCACTAACAGCACTAGGTGTGAAATGGACTAGGGAGCACAAGGACATTCACAGTGCCGGGGCTAAGATCAGCACATGAGACTCTCACCAGTCACTAACAGCAGTAGGTGTGAAATGGACTGGGGAGCACAAGGACATTCACAGTGCTCGGGCTAAGATCAGCACATGAGACTCTCACCAGTCACTAACAGCAGCAGTAGGTGTGAAATGGATTTAGGAGCACAAGGACATTCACAGTGCCCGCGCTAAGATCAGCACATGAGACTCTCACCAGTCACTAACAGCAGTAGGTGTGAAATGGACTGGGGAGCACAAGGACATTCACAGTGCCAGGGCTAAAATCAGCACATGAGACTCTCACCAGCCACTAACAGCAGTAGGTGTGAAATGGACTGGGGAGCACAGGGACATTCACAGTGCCAGGGCTAAGATCAGCACATGAGACTCTCACCAGTCACTAACAGCAGCAGTAGGTGTGAAATGGACTGGGTAGCACAAGGACATTCACAGTGCCGGGGCTAAGATCAGCACATGAGACTCTCACCAGTCACTAACAGTAGTAGGTGTGAAATGGACTGGGGAGCACAAGGACATTCACAGTGCCAGGGCTAAGATCAGCACATGAGGCTCTCACCAGTCACTAACAGCAGTAGGTGTGAAATGGACTGGGGAGCACAAGGACACTCACAGTGCCGGGGCTAAGATCAGCACATGAGACTCTCACCAGTCACTAACAGCAGTAGGTGTGAAATTGACTGGGGAGCACAGGGACATTCACAGTGCCAGGGCTAAGATCAGCACATGAGACTCTCACCAGTCACTAACAGCAGCAGTAGGTGTGAAATGGATTGGGGAGCACAAGGACATTCACAGTGCCGGGGCTAAGATCAGCACATGAGACTCTCACCAGTCACTAACAGCACTAGGTGTGAAATGGACTAGGGAGCACAAGGACATTCACAGTGCCGGGGCTAAGATCAGCACATGAGACTCTCACCAGTCACTAACAGCAGCAGTAGGTGTGAAATGGATTGGGGAGCACAAGGACATTCACAGTGCCGGGGCTAAGATCAGCACATGAGACTCTCGCCAGTCACTAACAGCACTAGGTGTGAAATGGACTAGGGAGCACAAGGACATTCACAGTGCCCGCGCTAAGATCAGCACATGAGACTCTCACCAGTCACTAACAGCAGCAGTAGGTGTGAAATGGATTGGGGAGCACAAGGACATTCACAGTGCTCGGGCTAAGATCAGCACATGAGACTCTCACCAGTCACTAACAGCAGCAGTAGGTGTGAAATGGATTTGGGAGCACAAGGACATTCACAGTGCCCGCGCTAAGATCAGCACATGAGACTCTCACCAGTCACTAACAGCAGTAGGTGTGAAATGGACCGGGGAGCACAAGGACATTCACAGTGCCGGGGCTAAGATCAGCACATGAGACTCTCACCAGTCACTAACAGCAGTAGGTGTGAAATGGACTGGGGAGCACAAGGACATTCACAGTGCCGGGGCTAAGATCAGCACATGAGACTCTCACCAGTCACTAACAGCAGTAGGTGTGAAATGGACTGGGGAGCACAAGGACATTCACAGTGCCAGCGCTAAGATCAGCACATGAGACTCTCACCAGTCACTAACAGCACTAGGTGTGCAATGGACTGGGGAGCACAAGGACATTCACAGTGCCGGGGCTAAGATCAGCACATGAGACTCTCACCAGTCACTAACAGCACTAGGTGTGAAATGGACTGGGGAGCACAAGGACATTCACAGTGCCGGGGCTAAGATCAGCACATGAGACTCTCACCAGTCACTAACAGCAGTAGGTGTGAAATGGACTGGGGAGCACAAGGATATTCACAGTGCCAGGGCTAAATCAGCACATGAGACTCTCACCAGTCACTAACAGCAGTAGGTGTGAAATGGACTGGGGAGCACAAGGACATTCACAGTGCCAGGGCTAAGATCAGCACATGAGACTCTCACCAGTCACTAACAGCAGTAGGTGTGAAATGGACTGGGGAGCACAAGGACATTCACAATGCCGGGGCTAAGATCAGCACATGAGACTCTCACCAGTCACTAACAGCAGTAGGTGTGAAATGGACTGGGGAGCACAAGGACATTCACAGTGCCGGGGCTAAGATCAGCACATGAGACTCTCACCAGTCACTAACAGCAGCAGGTGTGCAATGGACTGGGGAGCACAAGGACATTCACAGTGCCGGGGCTAAGATCAGCACATGAGACTCTCGCCAGTCACTAACAGCAGCAGTAGGTGTGAAATGGACTGGGGAGCACAAGGACATTCACAATGCCGGGGCTAAGATCAGCACATGAGACTCTCACCAGTCACTAACAGCAGCAGTATGTGTGAAATGGACTGGGGAGCACAAGGACAGTCACAGTGCCAGGGCTAAGATCAGCACATGAGACTCTCACCAGTCACTAACAGCAGCAGTAGGTATGAAATGGATTGGGGAGCACAAGGACATTCACAGTGCCCGGGCTAAGATCAGCACATGAGACTCTCACCAGTCACTAACAGCAGTAGGTGTGAAATGGACCGGGGAGCACAAGGACATTCACAGTGCCGGGGCTAAGATCAGCACATAAGACTCTCATCAGTCACTAACAGCAGTAGGTGTGAAATGGACTGGGGAGCACAAGGACATTCTCACCGCCGGGGCTAAGATCAGCACATGAGACTCTCACCAGTCACTAACAGCAGTAGGTGTGAAATGGACTGGGGAGCACAAGGACATTCACAGTGCCAGGGCTAAGATCAGCACATGAGACTCTCACCAGTCACTAACAGCACTAGGTGTGAAATGGACTGGGGAGCACAAGGACATTCACAGTGCCGGGGCTAAGATCAGCACATGAGACTCTCACCAGTCACTAACAGCAGTAGGTGTGAAATGGACTGGGGAGCACAAGGACATTCACAGTGCCGGGGCTAAGATCAGCACATGAGACTCTCACCAGTCACTAACAGCACTAGGTGTGAAATGGACTGGGGAGCACAAGGACATTCACAGTGCCGGGGCTAAGATCAGCACATGAGACTCTCACCAGTCACTAACAGCAGCAGTAAGTGTGAAATGGATTGGGGAGCACAAGGACATTCACAGTGCCGGGGCTAAGATCAGCACATGAGACTCTCACCAGTCACTAACAGCACTAGGTGTGAAATGGACTGGGGAGCACAAGGACATTCACAGTGCCGGGGCTAAGATCAGCACATGAGACTCTCGCCAGTCACTAACAGCAGTAGGTGTGAAATGGACTGGGGAGCACAAGGACATTCACAGTGCTCGGGCTAAGATCAGCACATGGGACTCTCACCAGTCACTAACAGCAGCAGTAGGTGTGAAATGGATTGGGGAGCACAAGGACATTCACAGTGCCCGGGCTAAGATCAGCACATGAGACTCTCACCAGTCACTAACAGCAGTAGGTGTGAAATGGACCGGGGAGCACAAGGACATTCACAGTGCCGGGGCTAAGATCAGCACATGAGACTCTCACCAGTCACTAACAGCAGTAGGTGTGAAATGGACTGGGGAGCACAAGGACATTCACAGTGCCGGGGCTAAGATCAGCACATGAGACTCACCAGTCACTAACAGCACTAGGTGTGAAATGGACTGGGGAGCACAAGGGCATTCACAGTGCCGGGGCTAAGATCAGCACATGAGACTCTCACCAGTCACTAATAGCACTAGGTGTGCAATGGACTGGGGAGCACAAGGACATTCACAGTGCCGGGGCTAAGATCAGCACATGAGACTCTCACCAGTCACTAACAGCAGTAGGTGTGAAATGGACTGGGGAGCACAAGGACATTCACAGTGCTCGGGCTAAGATCAGCACATGGGACTCTCACCAGTCACTAACAGCAGCAGTAGGTGTGAAATGGATTGGGGAGCACAAGGACATTCACAGTGCCCGGGCTAAGATCAGCACATGAGACTCTCACCAGTCACTAACAGCAGTAGGTGTGAAATGGACTGGGGAGCACAAGGACATTAACAGTGCCGGGGCTAAGATCAGCACATGAGACTCTCACCAGTCACTAACAGCACTAGGTGTGAAATGGACTGGGGAGCACAAGGACATTCACAGTGCCGGGGCTAAGATCAGCACATGAGACTCTCACCAGTCACTAACAGCAGTAGGTGTGAAATGGACTGGGGAGCACAAGGACATTCACAGTGCCAGGGCTAAGATCAGCACATGACACTCTCACCAGTCACTAACAGCACTAGGTGTGAAATGGACTGGGGAGCACAAGGACAGTCACAGTGCCGGGGCTAAGATCAGCACATAAGACTCTCTTCCGTCACTAACAGCACTAGGTGTGAAATGGACTGGGGAGCACAAGGACATTCACAGTGCCGGGGCTAAGATCAGCACATGAGACTCTCACCAGTCACTAACAGCAGTAGGTGTGAAATGGACTGGGGAGCACAAGGACATTCACAGTGCCGGGGCTAAGATCAGCACATGAGACTCACCAGTCACTAACAGCAGCAGTAGGTGTGAAATGGACTGGGGAGCACAAGGACATTCACAGTGCCGGGGCTAAGATCAGCACATGAGACTCTCACCAGTCACTAACAGCAGCAGTAGGTGTGGAATGGACTGGGGAGCACAAGGACATTCACAGTGCCAGGGCTAAGATCAGCACATGAGACTCTCACCAGTCACTAACAGCAGTAGGTGTGAAATGGACTGGGGAGCACAAGGACACTCACAGTGCCGGGGCTAAGATCAGCACATGAGACTCTCACCAGTCACTAACAGCAGTAGGTGTGAAATGGACTGGGGAGCACAGGGACATTCACAGTGCCAGGGCTAAGATCAGCACATGAGACTCTCACCAGTCACTAACAGCAGCAGTAGGTGTGAAATGGATTGGGGAGCACAAGGACATTCACAGTGCCGTGGCTAAGATCAGCACATGAGACTCTCGCCAGTCACTAACAGCAGCAGTAGGTGTGAAATGGATTGGGGAGCACAAGGACATTCACAGTGCCTTGGCTAAGATCAGCACATGAGACTCTCGCCAGTCACTAACAGCACTAGGTGTGAAATGGACTAGGGAGCACAAGGACATTCACAGTGCCGGGGCTAAGATCAGCACATGAGACTCTCACCAGTCACTAACAGCAGTAGGTGTGAAATGGATTTGGGAGCACAAGGACATTCACAGTGCCCGCGCTAAGATCAGCACATGAGACTCTCACCAGTCACTAACAGCAGTAGGTGTGAAATGGACTGGGGAGCACAAGGACATTCACAGTGCCAGGGCTAAAATCAGCACATGAGACTCTCACCAGTCACTAACAGCAGTAGGTGTGAAATGGACTGGGGAGCACAGGGACATTCACAGTGCCAGGGCTAAGATCAGCACATGAGACTCTCACCAGTCACTAACAGCAGCAGTAGGTGTGAAATGGACTGGGTAGCACAAGGACATTCACAGTGCCGGGGCTAAGATCAGCACATGAGACTCTCACCAGTCACTAACAGTAGTAGGTGTGAAATGGACTGGGGAGCACAAGGACATTCACAGTGCCAGGGCTAAGATCAGCACATGAGGCTCTCACCAGTCACTAACAGCAGTAGGTGTGAAATGGACTGGGGAGCACAAGGACACTCACAGTGCCGGGGCTAAGATCAGCACATGAGACTCTCACCAGTCACTAACAGCAGTAGGTGTGAAATGGACTGGGGAGCACAGGGACATTCACAGTGCCAGGGCTAAGATCAGCACATGAGACTCTCACCAGTCACTAACAGCAGCAGTAGGTGTGAAATGGATTGGGGAGCACAAGGACATTCACAGTGCCGGGGCTAAGATCAGCACATGAGACTCTCGCCAGTCACTAACAGCACTAGGTGTGAAATGGACTAGGGAGCACAAGGACATTCACAGTGCCGGGGCTAAGATCAGCACATGAGACTCTCACCAGTCACTAACAGCAGTAGGTGTGAAATGGACTGGGGAGCACAAGGACATTCACAGTGCTCGGGCTAAGATCAGCACATGAGACTCTCACCAGTCACTAACAGCAGCAGTAGGTGTGAAATGGATTTGGGAGCACAAGGACATTCACAGTGCCCACGCTAAGATCAGCACATGAGACTCTCACCAGTCACTAACAGCACTAGGTGTGAAATGGACTGGGGAGCACAAGGACATTCACAGTGCCGGGGCTAAAATCAGCACATGAGACTCTCACCAGTCACTAACAGCAGTAGGTGTGAAATGGACTGGGGAGCACAAGGACATTCACAGTGCCAGCGCTAAGATCAGCACATGAGACTCTCACCAGTCACTAACAGCACTAGGTGTGCAATGGACTGGAGAGCACAAGGACATTCACAGTGCCGGGGCTAAGATCAGCACATGAGACTCTCACCAGTCACTAACAGCACTAGGTGTGAAATGGACTGGGGAGCACAAGGACATTCACAGTGCCGGGGCTAAGATCAGCACATGAGACTCTCACCAGTCACTAACAGCAGTAGGTGTGAAATGGACTGGGGAGCACAAGGATATTCACAGTGCCAGGGCTAAATCAGCACATGAGACTCTCACCAGTCACTAACAGCAGTAGGTGTGAAATGGACTGGGGAGCACAAGGACATTCACAGTGCCAGGGCTAAGATCAGCACATGAGACTCTCACCAGTCACTAACAGCAGTAGGTGTGAAATGGACTGGGGAGCACAAGGACATTCACAATGCCGGGGCTAAGATCAGCACATGAGACTCTCACCAGTCACTAACAGCAGTAGGTGTGAAATGGACTGGGGAGCACAAGGACATTCACAGTGCCGGGGCTAAGATCAGCACATGAGACTCTCACCAGTCACTAACAGCAGCAGTAGGTGTGAAATGGACTGGGGAGCACAAGGACATTCACAGTGCCGGGGCTAAGATCAGCACATGAGACTCTCACCAGTCACTAACAGCAGCAGTAGGTGTGAAATGGACTGGGGAGCACAAGGACATTCACAATGCCGGGGCTAAGATCAGCACATGAGACTCTCACCAGTCACTAACAGCAGCAGTATGTGTGAAATGGACTGGGGAGCACAAGGACAGTCACAGTGCCAGGGCTAAGATCAGCACATGAGACTCTCACCAGTCACTAACAGCAGCAGTAGGTGTGAAATGGACTGGGGAGCACAGGGACATTCACAGTGCCAGGGCTAAGATCAGCACATGAGACTCTCGCCAGTCACTAACAGCAGTAGGTGTGCAATGGACTGGGGAGCACAAGGACATTCACAGTGCCGGGTCTAAGATCAGCACATGAGACTCTCACCAGTCACTAACAGCAGCAGTAGGTGTGAAATGGATTGGGGAGCACAAGGACATTAACAGTGCCCGGGCTAAGATCAGCACATGAGACTCTCACCAGTCACTAACAGCAGTAGGTGTGAAATGGACCGGGGAGCACAAGGACATTCACAGTGCCGGGGCTAAGATCAGCACATAAGACTCTCACCAGTCACTAACAGCAGTAGGTGTGAAATGGACTGGGGAGCACAAGGACACTCACAGTGCCAGGGCTAAGATCAGCACATGAGACTCTCACCAGTCACTAACAGCAGTAGGTGTAAAATGGACTGGGGAGCACAAGGACATTCACAGTGCCAGGGCTAAGATCAGCACATGAGACTCTCACCAGTCACTAACAGCACTAGGTGTGAAATGGACTGGGGAGCACAAGGACATTCACAGTGCCGGGGCTAAGATCAGCACATGAGACTCTCACCAGTCACTAACAGCACTAGGTGTGCAATGGACTGGGGAGCACAAGGACATTCACAGTGCCGGGGCTAAGATCAGCACATGAAACTCTCGCCAGTCACTAACAGCAGTAGGTGTGAAATGGACTGGGGAGCACAAGGACATTCACAGTGCTCGGGCTAAGATCAGCACATGGGACTCTCACCAGTCACTAACAGCAGCAGTAGGTGTGAAATGGATTGGGGAGCACAAGGACATTCACAGTGCCTGGGCTAAGATCAGCACATGAGACTCTCACCAGTCACTAACAGCAGTAGGTGTGAAATGGACCGGGGAGCACAAGGACATTCACAGTGCCGGGGCTAAGATCAGCACATGAGACTCTCACCAGTCACTAACAGCAGTAGGTGTGAAATGGACTGGGGAGCACAAGGACATTCACAGTGCCGGGGCTAAGATCAGCACATGAGACTCTCACCAGTCACTAACAGCAGTAGGTGTGAAATGGACTGGGGAGCACAAGGACATTCACAGTGCCGGGGCTAAGATCAGCACATGAGACTCACCAGTCACTAACAGCAGCAGTAGGTGTGAAATGGACTGGGGAGCACAAGGACATTCACAGTGCCGGGGCTAAGATCAGCACATGAGACTCTCACCAGTCACTAACAGCAGCAGTAGGTGTGGAATGGACTGGGGAGCACAAGGACATTTACAGTGCCGGGGCTAAGATCAGCACATGAGACTCTCACCAGTCACTAACAGCAGCAGTAGGTGGGAAATGGGCTGGGGAGCACAAGGACATTCACAGTGCCAGGGCTAAGATCAGCACATGAGACTCTCACCAGTCACTAACAGCAGTAGGTGTGAAATGGACTGGGGAGCACAAGGACACTCACAGTGCCGGGGCTAAGATCAGCACATGAGACTCTCACCAGTCACTAACAGCAGTAGGTGTGAAATGGACTGGGGAGCACAGGGACATTCACAGTGCCAGGGCTAAGATCAGCACATGAGACTCTCACCAGTCACTAACAGCAGCAGTAGGTGTGAAATGGATTGGGGAGCACAAGGACATTCACAGTGCCGTGGCTAAGATCAGCACATGAGACTCTCGCCAGTCACTAACAGCACTAGGTGTGAAATGGACTAGGGAGCACAAGGACATTCACAGTGCCGGGGCTAAGATCAGCACATGAGACTCTCACCAGTCACTAACAGCAGTAGGTGTGAAATGGACTGGGGAGCACAAGGACATTCACAGTGCTCGGGCTAAGATCAGCACATGAGACTCTCACCAGTCACTAACAGCAGCAGTAGGTGTGAAATGGATTTGGGAGCACAAGGACATTCACAGTGCCCGCGCTAAGATCAGCACATGAGACTCTCACCAGTCACTAACAGCAGTAGGTGTGAAATGGACCGGGGAGCACAAGGACATTCACAGTGCCGGGGCTAAGATCAGCACATGAGACTCTCACCTGTCACTAACAGCAGTAGGTGTGAAATGGACTGGGGAGCACAAGGACATTCACAGTGCCGGGGCTAAGATCAGCACATGAGACTCTCACCAGTCACTAACAGCAGTAGGTGTGAAATGGACTGGGGAGCACAAGGACATTCACAGTGCCAGGGCTAAGATCAGCACATGAGACTCTCACCAGTCACTAACAGCAGTAGGTGTGAAATGGACTGGGGAGCACAAGGACATTCACAGTGCCAGCGCTAAGATCAGCACATGAGACTCACCAGTCACTAACAGCAGCAGTAGGTGTGGAATGGACTGGGGAGCACAAGGACATTCACAGTGCCGGGGCTAAGATCAGCACATGAGACTCTCACCAGTCACTAACAGCAGTAGGTGTGAAATGGACTGGGGAGCACAAGGACATTCACAGTGCCAGCGCTAAGATCAGCACATGAGACTCTCACCAGTCACTAACAGCACTAGGTGTGCAATGGACTGGGGAGCACAAGGACATTCACAGTGCCGGGGCTAAGATCAGCACATGAGACTCTCACCAGTCACTAACAGCACTAGGTGTGAAATGGACTGGGGAGCACAAGGACATTCACAGTGCCGGGGCTAAGATCAGCACATGAGACTCTCACCAGTCACTAACAGCAGTAGGTGTGAAATGGACTGGGGAGCACAAGGATATTCACAGTGCCAGGGCTAAATCAGCACATGAGACTCTCACCAGTCACTAACAGCAGTAGGTGTGAAATGGACTGGGGAGCACAAGGACATTCACAGTGCCAGGGCTAAGATCAGCACATGAGACTCTCACCAGTCACTAACAGCAGTAGGTGTGAAATGGACTGGGGAGACCAAGGACATTCACAATGCCGGGGCTAAGATCAGCACATGAGACTCTCACCAGTCACTAACAGCAGTAGGTGTGAAATGGACTGGGGAGCACAAGGACATTCACAGTGCCGGGGCTAAGATCAGCACATGAGACTCTCACCAGTCACTAACAGCAGCAGTAGGTGTGAAATGGACTGGGGAGCACAAGGACATTCACAATGCCGGGGCTAAGATCAGCACATGAGACTCTCACCAGTCACTAACAGCAGCAGTAGGTGTGAAATGGACTGGGGAGCACAAGGACAGTCACAGTGCCAGGGCTAAGATCAGCACATGAGACTCTCACCAGTCACTAACAGCAGCAGTAGGTGTGAAATGGACTGGGGAGCACAGGGACATTCACAGTGCCAGGGCTAAGATCAGCACATGAGACTCTCGCCAGTCACTAACAGCAGTAGGTGTGCAATGGACTGGGGAGCACAAGGACATTCACAGTGCCGGGTCTAAGATCAGCACATGAGACTCTCACCAGTCACTAACAGCAGCAGTAGGTGTGAAATGGATTGGGGAGCACAAGGACATTCACAGTGCCCGGGCTAAGATCAGCACATGAGACTCTCACCAGTCACTAACAGCAGTAGGTGTGAAATGGACCGGGGAGCACAAGGACATTCACAGTGCCGGGGCTAAGATCAGCACATAAGACTCTCACCAGTCACTAACAGCAGTAGGTGTGAAATGGACTGGGGAGCACAAGGACATTCACAGTGCCGGGGCTAAGATCAGCACATGAGACTCTCACCAGTCACTAACAGCAGTAGGTGTGAAATGGACTGGGGAGCACAAGGACATTCACAGTGCCAGGGCTAAGATCAGCACATGAGACTCTCACCAGTCACTAACAGCACTAGGTGTGAAATGGACTGGGGAGCACAAGGGCATTCACAGTGCCGGGGCTAAGATCAGCACATGAGACTCTCACCAGTCACTAATAGCACTAGGTGTGCAATGGACTGGGGAGCACAAGGACATTCACAGTGCCGGGGCTAAGATCAGCACATGAGACTCTCACCAGTCACTAACAGCAGTAGGTGTGAAATGGACTGGGGAGCACAAGGACATTCACAGTGCTCGGGCTAAGATCAGCACATGGGACTCTCACCAGTCACTAACAGCAGCAGTAGGTGTGAAATGGATTGGGGAGCACAAGGACATTCACAGTGCCCGGGCTAAGATCAGCACATGAGACTCTCACCAGTCACTAACAGCAGTAGGTGTGAAATGGACTGGGGAGCACAAGGACATTAACAGTGCCGGGGCTAAGATCAGCACATGAGACTCTCACCAGTCACTAACAGCAGTAGGTGTGAAATGGACTGGGGAGCACAAGGACATTCACAGTGCCAGGGCTAAGATCAGCACATGACACTCTCACCAGTCACTAACAGCACTAGGTGTGAAATGGACTGGGGAGCACAAGGACATTCACAGTGCCGGGGCTAAGATCAGCTCATAAGACTCTCTTCAGTCACTAACAGCACTAGGTGTGAAATGGACTGGGGAGCACAAGGACATTCACAGTGCCGGGGCTAAGATCAGCACATGAGACTCTCACCAGTCACTAACAGCAGTAGGTGTGAAATGGACTGGGGAGCACAAGGACATTCACAGTGCCGGGGCTAAGATCAGCACATGAGACTCACCTGTCACTAACAGCAGCAGTAGGTGTGAAATGGACTGGGGAGCACAAGGACATTCACAGTGCCGGGGCTAAGATCAGCACAAGAGACTCTCACCAGTCACTAACAGCAGCAGTAGGTGTGGAATGGACTGGGGAGCACAAGGGCATTTACAGTGCCGGGGCTAAGATCAGCACATGAGACTCTCACCAGTCACTAACAGCAGCAGTAGGTGTGAAATGGACTGGGGAGCACAAGGACATTCACAGTGCCAGGGCTAAGATCAGCACATGAGACTCTCACCAGTCACTAACAGCAGTAGGTGTGAAATGGACTGGGGAGCACAAGGACACTCACAGTGCCGGGGCTAAGATCAGCACATGAGACTCTCACCAGTCACTAACAGCAGTAGGTGTGAAATGGACTGGGGAGCACAGGGACATTCACAGTGCCAGGGCTAAGATCAGCACATGAGACTCTCACCAGTCACTAACAGCAGCAGTAGGTGTGAAATGGATTGGGGAGCACAAGGACATTCACAGTGCCGTGGCTAAGATCAGCACATGAGACTCTCGCCAGTCACTAACAGCACTAGGTGTGAAATGGACTAGGGAGCACAAGGACATTCACAGTGCCGGGGCTAAGATCAGCACATGAGACTCTCACCAGTCACTAACAGCAGTAGGTGTGAAATGGACCGGGGAGCACAAGGACATTCACAGTGCTCGGGCTAAGATCAGCACATGAGACTCTCACCAGTCACTAACAGCAGCAGTAGGTGTGAAATGGATTTGGGAGCACAAGGACATTCACAGTGCCCGCGCTAAGATCAGCACATGAGACTCTCACCAGTCACTAACAGCAGTAGGTGTGAAATGGACCGGGGAGCACAAGGACATTCACAGTGCCGGGGCTAAGATCAGCACATGAGACTCTCACCAGTCACTAACAGCAGTAGGTGTGAAATGGACTGGGGAGCACAAGGACATTCACAGTGCCAGCGCTAAGATCAGCACATGAGACTCTCACCAGTCACTAACAGCACTAGGTGTGCAATGGACTGGGGAGCACAAGGACATTCACAGTGCCGGGGCTAAGATCAGCACATGAGACTCTCACCAGTCACTAACAGCACTAGGTGTGAAATGGACTGGGGAGCACAAGGACATTCACAGTGCCGGGGCTAAGATCAGCACATGAGACTCTCACCAGTCACTAACAGCAGTAGGTGTGAAATGGACTGGGGAGCACAAGGATATTCACAGTGCCAGGGCTAAATCAGCACATGAGACTCTCACCAGTCACTAACAGCAGTAGGTGTGAAATGGACTGGGGAGCACAAGGACATTCACAGTGCCAGGGCTAAGATCAGCACATGAGACTCTCACCAGTCACTAACAGCAGTAGGTGTGAAATGGACTGGGGAGCACAAGGACATTCACAATGCCGGGGCTAAGATCAGCACATGAGACTCTCACCAGTCACTAACAGCAGTAGGTGTGAAATGGACTGGTGAGCACAAGGACATTCACAGTGCCGGGGCTAAGATCAGCACATGAGACTCTCACCAGTCACTAACAGCAGCAGTAGGTGTGAAATGGACTGGGGAGCACAAGGACATTCACAGTGCCGGGGCTAAGATCAGCACATGAGACTCTCACCAGTCACTAACAGCAGCAGTAGGTGTGAAATGGACTGGGGAGCACAAGAACATTCACAATGCCGGGGCTAAGATCAGCACATGAGACTCTCACCAGTCACTAACAGCAGCAGTAGGTGTGAAATGGACTGGGGAGCACAAGGACAGTCACAGTGCCAGGGCTAAGATTAGCACATGAGACTCTCACCAGTCACTAACAGCAGCAGTAGGTGTGAAATGGACTGGGGAGCACAGGGACATTCACAGTGCCAGGGCTAAGATCAGCACATGAGACTCTCGCCAGTCACTAACAGCAGTAGGTGTGCAATGGACTGGGGAGCACAAGGACATTCACAGTGCCGGGTCTAAGATCAGCACATGAGACTCTCACCAGTCACTAACAGCAGTAGGTGTGAAATGGACTGGGGAGCACAAGGACATTCACAGTGCCGGGGCTAAGATCAGCACATGAGACTCTCACCAGTCACTAACAGCAGTAGGTGTGAAATGGACTGGGGAGCACAAGGACATTCACAGTGCCGGGGCTAAGATCAGCACATGAGACTCTCACCAGTCACTAACAGCAGTAGGTGTGAAATGGACTGGGGAGCACAAGGACATTCACAGTGCCAGGGCTAAGATCAGCACATGAGACTCTCACCAGTCACTAACAGCACTAGGTGTGAAATGGACTGGGGAGCACAAGGACATTCACAGTGCCGGGGCTAAGATCAGCACATGAGACTCTCACCAGTCACTAATAGCACTAGGTGTGCAATGGACTGGGGAGCACAAGGACATTCACAGTGCCGGGGCTAAGATCAGCACATGAGACTCTCACCAGTCACTAACAGCAGTAGGTGTGAAATGGACTGGGGAGCACAAGGACATTCACAGTGCTCGGGCTAAGATCAGCACATGGGACTCTCACCAGTCACTAACAGCAGCAGTAGGTGTGAAATGGATTGGGGAGCACAAGGACATTCACAGTGCCCGGGCTAAGATCAGCACATGAGACTCTCACCAGTCACTAACAGCAGTAGGTGTGAAATGGACCGGGGAGCACAAGGACATTCACAGTGCCGGGGCTAAGATCAGCACATGAGACTCTCACCAGTCACTAACAGCAGCAGTAGGTGTGAAATGGACTGGGGAGCACAAGGACATTCACAGTGCCGGGGCTAAGATCAGCACATGAGACTCTCACCAGTCACTAACAGCAGCAGTAGGTGTGAAATGGACTGGGGAGCACAAGGACAGTCACAGTGCCGGGGCTAAGATCAGCACATGAGACTCTCACCAGTCACTAACAGCAGTAGGTGTGAAATGGACTGGGGAGCACAAGGACATTCACAGTGCCAGGGCTAAGATCAGCACATGACACTCTCACCAGTCACTAACAGCACTAGGTGTGAAATGGACTGGGGAGCACAAGGACATTCACAGTGCCGGGGCTAAGATCAGCACATGAGACTCTCTTCAGTCACTAACAGCACTAGGTGTGAAATGGACTGGGGAGCACAAGGACATTCACAGTGCCGGGGCTAAGATCAGCACATGAGACTCTCACCAGTCACTAACAGCAGTAGGTGTGAAATGGACTGGGGAGCACAAGGACATTCACAGTGCCGGGGCTAAGATCAGCACATGAGACTCACCAGTCACTAACAGCAGCAGTAGGTTTGAAATGGACTGGGGAGCACAAGGACATTCACAGTGCCGGGGCTAAGATCAGCACATGAGACTCTCACCAGTCACTAACAGCAGCAGTAGGTGTGGAATGGACTGGGGAGCACAAGGACATTTACAGTGCCGGGGCTAAGATCAGCACATGAGACTCTCACCAGTCACTAACAGCAGCAGTAGGTGTGAAATGGACTGGGGAGCACAAGGACATTCACAGTGCCAGGGCTAAGATCAGCACATGAGACTCTCACCAGTCACTAACAGCAGTAGGTGTGAAATGGACTGGGGAGCACAAGGACACTCACAGTGCCGGGGCTAAGATCAGCACATGAGACTCTCACCAGTCACTAACAGCAGCAGTAGGTGTGAAATGGACTGGGGAGCACAAGGACATTCACAGTGCCAGGGCTAAAATCAGCACATGAGACTCTCACCAGTCACTAACAGCAGTAGGTGTGAAATGGATTGGGGAGCACAAGGACATTCACAGTGACAGGGCTACGATCAGCACATGAGACGCGGTGCAGGCAAAAACCATCGATTTGGATGAACATTATTAATGCGTGTTCACCCCCACTGTGCGTGACAAAAACCCAGGGGTGTATATATTGGCTGGGCCGTGCTACCTAACAATTATTGGTTCAGGCAAAAACCATCGATTTGGATGAACTTTATTAAGGCGTGTCTACCCCCATTGTGCGTGACAAAAACTAGGGGTGTATATATTACCTGGGGCGTGCTACCTAACAATTATTTGTGCAGGCAAAAACCATCGATTTGGATGAACATTATTAAGGCGTGTCCACCCCCACTGTGCGTGACAAAAACTAGGGGTGTATATATTACCTGGGCCGTGCTACCTGACAATTATTGGTGCAGGCAGAAACCATCGATTTGGATGAACATTATTAAGGCGTGTCTACCCCCACTGTGCGTGACAAAAACCAGGGGTGCTTTCATTACCTGGACAGCACTACCTAACAATTATTGGTGCAAGCAAAACCCATCGATTTGGATGAACATTATTAATGCGTGTCTACCCCCCACTGTGCGTGACAAAAACTAGGGGTGTTCACATTACCTGGGCCGCGCTACTTAACCTTACAAAGGGGCTAAGCTCCAAAATTATGATTCTATAGATAATTTTAATAATCCTCCCTGAATCAATGAAGTTCTTTATTTCAAATACACTAGGACACATGCACCTACCAACCTTATGTGTTCGTTCTGTATATGACAGGAGTATTCCCTGCTTTGAGTAGCGGCGTAACTGCAAGGTAAACGCAGCCAAATTTCCTCAGTCGTGTTTGCCCTCTTATAGTGTGCAGAGTGTACTGTAAACGAATTTATTCAGTTCACCCTCGGGTTTTTGCTTCGTGCAGTTAGCTTGGGGCATTTTATTCGTATCTTATTATATTGGTTAAAGTGGGGTTGGAGTGGTGATTTTTATTGTGCCTGTGTATTTTTGTGTGGACGGATTCATCTTTTTATGTTCCGGACCAACTAGAGTCATTGTTTATTAACTATCGGTTTTTGGATATTTGATATTATAAATACGGGGTTTTTGCGATTTATTATATTTTGGGAACTGGGACACATAAGACTGTATTATTTTGAGTAGAAGCATTATTTCATTTTGGTTTGGGGTTAATGGCTTTATTTTGAACTAGTAATGTTAAAATCTTCAATTCCTGGCTGTACTATAAGGTACGATGAATTGGTATTTTCAAGTGCTGGAAATGTTACAAACCCGGAAAAGACTGGCAGTAATTCGACTTGTTGTGGCAAGTTCAGGGAATACCTAGGCTATTAATAGTATGAACTCTGATGAACCGGCGCGTGGAAAACTACTGAGTGACGACAGAGTGTATTTCGACTGTCAAATGTTCATGAGTTGTCACGGATGTTCCGCTAGGAGCAGCGCGCGCACGATATTGTTCCGGCAGGAACAGTGGGGTTATGTATTCGTTCGCCAGTGCTTATAATGGCGTGTCTGGTGTTCAGAAAGGGTCTTCTTGATTTTACAGCGAAAGTCCGTTGTCTACTTGCCAATTAGTGTCGTTGTTACTGGATCATGGTATCGTAAAACGAACGAGCAAAGACTTAGCAAACCACTGAGCTCTTACGGGCTATTGAGAGGCTACGTTGCATTTCATGGGTCCGTCCATACCATGGGTTGTCGGTAATACCTTACCACGCCTAAAAGGATGATCGTCAGTCATAAGAAGTTCATCAAGAAGTAATGCGAGAATGGAGACGTGAACGAACAGTTCGTGGGGAGAGAAAGTGAAGTGAACCAGTCTGTCTCTTAACGTGTGTACATATTTTGTGTACGAACGGTACAGAGTGTAAATACATAGGAGGCTGGTAGGCATGAATCTAATATGGCCGTAAGTGTTTGTAGCTCTAAGAGCGTAGATTTAGTGACAAGATACTGTACAAAAAGCATTATTACAAGGGTATATGAAGGGTATATTTGTGTTGTATATTATGTATATATGTGTATAGTACAGCCAATATATTATCTCTTTAAAATTCATGTGTGTGTTAATTCCTGTTTTGTATGATCCTGGTAACATCAGCGAACGCATGTCCCAAATGCCCTACGCCTGGGATGAGGTATGTCAAAGTCGGGGCAACAGTTATGTATCGTATTCTATTTTATTCAGGAAGACCCATAAGGTCAACCTTGGCGCCCATTCAAAGTCGGGAAATATATGTTAATATCACTGCGGCCTGTATTTAAAGGCAGTTAATTCTGTAGGTTTGTATTAATGGGGGTAGTAAAAGTTAAATCAACTCCAGCGGGGAGGTGAGAGTGTTTCAGTAGCCTCGTGGTAACATGACAACATAATGGCACGGCGACACCATTTGGACCCCGTTTTACAGGATAGAATACTCAGCCGCCTGGAAGCAGGCCAGACACAGACCAAAGTCGCCATATCCTTGAATGTGCCACAAAGTGTCATTTCTAGGCTTTGGAGACGATTTCGAGACACCGCAGATGCTAGTCGTAGCCAGTACCAGGTCGACCAAGAGTAACCACCCCACAGCAGGACCGATATCTGGCCTTAACCGCCCGACGAAATCGGAGTGCACCTGCAAGACAATTGTCGGCGGAGCTTGCAGCCGTCTCAGGGGTTGCTTCTTCCCCGGCAAACTGTGTACCGGAGGCTCAGAACAGCAGGGATGTTTGCCAGACGTCCAGCGGTGTGCGTCCCTCCCACTCCAGTACAGAGACGGCCGTTTACTGTGGAGCCGTCAACGTCGAAACTGGACCATGAATGAATGGAGACATGTGCTCTTCACAGATACATCCCGTTTCAGTCTGCAGAACGATTCCTGTCGCACATTAATCTGGAGAGAATGGGGTAGCCGATACAACGACAGGAACATCGTGGAACGGGACCCGTACGGTGGTACTGGAGGCATCATGTTGAATGGCCGTACTGACTTGCACATCTTCATGGGTGGTCCGAGGAACACTGAATGCTCGGAGATACAAGTATGAGGTACTGAGACCACATGTTCGACTCTTCAGAGGTTCGGTTGGTCCAGACTTCCTCTTAATGGACAATAATGCCCGACCGTACCGCTCTCGTGGATGAATTTCTGGCTGGGGAAGACATTCATCGCATGGACTGGCCAGAAAGGTCTGCGGATCTGAATACTATATAACATGCATCGGAAGCATTGGGGAGGCGAATTGCATCACGTCAGCCTCCACCAAGGACCCTCCAACACCTTCGCATTGGCCTTTTGTAGGAATGGGATCGACTGCCACAAGAGCCCTTGGATCTTCTGATAAGAGCGCATGCCACGTCGCTGCGAAGGATGTTAGGCCGTTAGGGGTAACCACACACCCTATTAACAGCATATTTTGTTGTGGAAGACATTGCCAAGTTTCGTTAGTTGTTGTCAAAGGTGTACCTTAGCTATCAGAACCTTTGTGACATAGTTTTATTTTTTGGAAAAGTTGTGCGACATTTGGTGTGTGAATCAGCTTCCGTGTTCAGCAATCCGTCTGGCAATGCTATCATTCTTGTCACGGTGGGCGAGTGGTTAACGTGTTGGTCTACTAACCCCAAGTTTGCAGGTTCGCTCCTGGCTGTGGTAAGTGATTTTTGAAAGGCGGCAAAAGTTTACGACACGCATGTCATACGATGTTGGCATGTCCAAGAACCCATTTGAATTCAGTAGCTTTGTTCATAATGGCAAAATTAATCTCGGGTGTTTCTGCCAACACAAGGTTTCTCTATTCTCTACTAGAAAGCGCTATAGTGTTCAAGGAGCTTAGATATCTAACCGTCTTGACTTTCATAGTGCTTCAAGGAACAACGAAATTCGACATGCAAGCTACCCTGTCAAATAAAGCTTGCACCCGGCACCCGAGGCCATACGATGATATATTATCAGGCAGTATGGCCTTGTTTAGCGATTATGCTTAACGTTTGGACACTAGTGTAGATTGTTTACATGTTAGAAATGTCCTTGTTTACGACACGCATGTCATACGATGTTGGCATGTCAAGGAACCCATTTGAATTCAGTAGCTGTGTTCATAATGGCAAAATTAATTTCGGGTGTTTCCGCCAACACAAGGGTCTGTAAATATAAACATTCAGTGTAATATGACATGATGAAAGTACAAAAGAGTTGTGCCTCTCATGTCTTTTCCTTACATAGCCTATGTGGTAAATACAAACTCAACTTGTTCCATAATTACTTTCACATAATACAACAATCTACAGAAAAATACGAAAATGCCAGTGTATTTAGGTGGTTAGGAATATCGCTGTGTCGGGGGTCGGGGATGAGATACGATACAATTCTATGACACCAACCTCCTGAGAGGAGTTAAAGAGAGATGAAATGAAGATGAATGAAACTGAACAAGGATGTGAAAGGAAGCAGCCGTCCCAGCATTTGCCTGGAGATTGAAAATGGGAAACCATTTCAAGGACGACCGACGGTGGGACTCGAACCCATGGCCTGGCGAACGTAACTACCGCTGTCGGTGAACGTTTACTGTACAGTACATCAGAACACAAATTCCTATAGAATGCTTGGTAAATATCTTATCAATGAAATTAGATCAGTTTGTTAGACAAACTACTTAGGTGAAGTCGTCTACAGTAGAACTGATCTCGTCAACATTTAGTCATTTGCACATCTTATTTCTTTGTTTATATTTACCTCTAATGAAGGTTGTCTCTTTGCAGGCAGATGTTTATTTTTTCTGGTTATAAACTCTTTTCCTGCTGTTTTCAACTTCTTCCTCTCATCCTGTTCACTGCCAGAGCCTTTAGGCCTCCTCCTCTTCTTATGATTTGTTTCCATATTCAAGAAAATGCAGTGCACACAAGTAATTTTAGCTACAACATTCACTAACTGCTTAAACACAAGAGATGAGCTGCCACAGCAAGCCAAATGAATTGCTAACTTACAGTGCTTGACAGCTCTCGTACCTACCGGTCAGGCACAACTTGGCGCTTTTGTAGGGCAATGGCAGATGTCACGTAACACCATTCTGTAGTAAAATATATATAGTAGCTACATTGTAAGGTCCAGGCAAAAACCATTGGTTTGGATTAAGATAGGCTATTCTTTATTGAACTAGCACAATCCATGTCTAACCTAAGACAGGAACTTGGCACACTTTCACAATAACTTGATGGCGCTTCGTTTTACGATACCGTACCGGATATCAAACAGTAGTGAATGTTTAGGGTTGGCCATACTGTACTTGTTACTAAATCAGGTGCATAATGACAGACTCAGCCGGAATTTCATCCACATTTAAAAATTTGGGTAGTAGTATTCGCGATACATTACACTACTATCGGATTTTTTTATTATAGATACTCGAGTTTAGGCCTTAATTACAACCAAACCAAGAGACCTATTGAAAAGCGAGTTATACCAATATTTTCCTTGTTTAATTTTGCGTTAGACTATATAAGCCAATTATTTTAATATTTATTAATTATTTATTTATTTGTGGTTGTATGAAAAATTGTCCGTGTTTTTGACGTCTTTTCTAGGAACCGCTCACTTAAAACTATATACATGGAAAACTACTTGGCTGAGGGTAATGCAATTTTTATATGTGATAGGCACAAGTATTGTTAGTGCAAATCTCAAGTTTCAATTTTTTTCAACTACCCAATAAAAAGTTCTTATACTTTTTCTGACGTAACGTTTTCTCAGCCCAGGATAAACGTACAGCAGGAAACTTGGTCTCATTTTGAAGCTCTCATTCGTGATTATCGGAAACTACGACCACTGTAAACGTACAGTGTGATGACGAATTTATGAAGAGTAATATTAATGGGAGGTTTTGTGCGTTGTAGCCCGTGCGAGTAAAAGCGAGCGGGCTTGTGAAATCCGATGCAGCGTTGCCGCGTTAAGTGCAGTGTCGCGGCTGGCAACGAACGAACACTGCTTAAAGTTTACTTTCAACCTTGGATTTTCTTTCCTCGTACAAATTTCATTTTCCATCACCTTTTTCACATGAGGGCATTGGACCTTCAATGACAGGTTTAAAAATGGTTTGCTTCCTGATTTGGAAATGTCATACTAGGCCTACACAATTTTACATGGATTATTTACATTATTTACATATCTATACAATATTAAATTCAATCAGTATTCTTCGTCTGAAGAATCACTCTGTTCCGATTAATCAGAACTGCTGTCATTCATGTTAATTATGACTGGCTCGAAATGAGGGACATTTTCAGACAGTCCATCTTTTTCCCAGTAGTGGTCTTCAATTCTTTTAGCGTGTTTAATACATTGTTTCCAGAGTTCGGGAGTAACGGTACGCAAGGCTTCTCGGCATAAAACATTCATTGCTTCCATACTTCTACCATTTTATATGTTAGCCATATTTGTTTAGCTATTTTTCCTTTAACGTAAGCCCAAATAAGTTCAATTGGATTGAGCTCGCAATGAGCCACAGGTAACCAAACAAGCTTTACATCCGGTCGAAGTCGTTTCGTCAATTGTTCCAGCTTCTTCACTGGAGTTTGAAAATAAGGCCTGGCAAGGACAATTAGCTCTGATTTAGTCAGCTTGTTGTAATTGACAACTCCAAGTGGTAGCGATATATTCTTTGATGTTATCCAGGTTATAATGTCAGCCACGACATGTTCGGGTTTTTAGTTGCAGGATCGAACATCGTATAATATGGGGCTTGATCTATAATAACTGCCGACCTTTGAGGCAATAAACTCAGCACTTTCGTGAACCATTCTTCGTAATGAGTCGAGTTAATTTCGTTGTGGTAATCACCGCTCCCTTTCTTGCCGATAAAACAAAGTTCTGCACCGTCAAGAAATCCTTCTTCACTTCCTATATGTAAAATTATGATGCGTTTCCCAGCTCCAGACGGTGTTTTCAATCCTCCACGCCATCCATAAATTTCCTGAATGTACCCTCTGTATTGATCAAAACTGTCGAAGTTCTTTTCCAAAGCATCAACCACGTTTTCTTACCACCCATATTTCATAGTATGGTTCTGTCCGCACCAGGTCTCGTCTGTAAAGAAGATCTTGTAGCCCTGTGCTCGAAGTTCTCCCATTCTTCTCAGGAATGTATGTCGGGATGCAGCAACCGTCACGGATTCCATTAGCACTGGTTTTCAGTTCAGTTTTTTGAATCGGAATCTCAAGCCTTTGACTACTTTCAAAAGCGTAGAAATTGACATATCAGGAAAATCGTTTATATTTTCGGACAGTTTCTCGCGGAGGTTTTTAATTGTGGGAAATACCTTATTCATGTAATAATCATGTATAGTTCTTCTTATTGTGCCCAAAGTAAAATAATCGAGTTGGATTTTCGGACGACCTGGCCCGGGCCTCACACACTGCTTCTTTCTGAACCTGGATGACATATTTTCATCATTCTCCCTTGAAGTGGCTCCTATTCTCTTCACTGATGACTCTGATAATCCAAGACAATCTGCCACTTTCCGATACAAAGGAAACCCCTTGTCCCCTAATTTCGAAAGAAACAAATAGCACTGAGAACTAGCGCAAGTTCGCCCTTAGACAATGGTGGTCTCGGAGGCATCTGGAAGTGATGTGGCCAATATTCAGTAAACAGGAAGACTGAAATAGCAAGAGGACATAGCCAGCCAGGTCACTCGCATTCCATTCACAACTGCCCGGGGCGAGGGTAGCCGGCAACGCTGCACTCGAATTGACCACTTCGCCCGCTTATAATCGCACGGGCTACAACGCACAAAACCTCCCATTAATATTACTCTTCATAAATTCGTCATCACAATGTACGTTTACAGTGGTCGTAGTTTCCGATAATCACGAATGAGAGCTTCAAAATGAGACCAAGTTTCCTGCTGTACGTTTATCCTGGGCTGAGAAAACGTTACGTCAGAAAAAGTATAAGAACTTTTTATCGGGTAGTTGAAAAAAATTGAAACTTGAGATTTGCACTACCAATACTTGTGCCTATCACATATAAAAATTGCATTACCCTCAGCCAAGTAGTTTTCCATGTATATAGTTTTAAGTGAGCGGTTCCTAGAAAAGACGTCAAAAAAACGGACAATTTTTCATACAACCACAAATAAATAAATAATTAATAAATATTAAAATAATTGGCTTATATAGTCTAACGCAAAATTAAACAAGGAAAATATTGGTATAACTCGCTTTTCAATAGGTCTCTTGGTTTGGTTGTAATTAAGGCCTAAACTCGAGTATCCATAATAAAAAATCTGATAGTAGACACAAGTTTTAAAGATGCATCCTATGTTCTAATAAGGCTTCACATACATTAACGCCCCAGACCCCCTTGCTTATACTACAAAAAGTAATTTTCGTAATCTAGCAGCGACCAATGGTTTTGTCTCACCATGGCTTAGGAGAGTCTCACCACCACAAGTGGCACTTTAATAAATGGGCACTATTTGAAACAACGTCATCGACTATATCCCTAGACACGTATGTATCGCAATAATATATACCTGAACCTAAGTCATGGCGGGTGGCTGGAGTAAACATCTATGGTACACCGGGGCAAAACATTGAGCTAACCGGATCAATTTTCGAAATTTCTTTGAAATTTGATAGTGTTGTGTCACGCTCATTCGGAGAAGTAATTTTCTGTATCCTTCTGGAAACAGGGATTCCATTAACTTACTACATCACCTCCAGACTTTTTCCCCGACCATTACCATTTAGGCTAATTTCAGTAGCTTAAGAATCCTTTTCCCAAGGAGTCGGTAAGGTAACTGTACCGGATTTCGTCACTCTTGTATATACCTGTAAGTACAAATAATAAACCTGTCAACAGGTCTTTCTCAACGCACGAAGTCTTACGAGATTCGTCATACCTTCGTTGCCGATAATAAGGAGCAACTTGGCGAAATCATGCGTGCGATGCAATGGGTGATTTCCAGCGTCAAATATCTCCTGTGAGTCGAGCTGTCTTGACGCGGCGTATTGCTTCTCGCATGTGCTACACAGGCACGCGAGTTAATTATGTGCATACGTGTTTTGTTCCGATGTTTTAAAATGTTACAATATGTGATATAGTTGGTAATTGTTTCTGTAACATATGTGATTTGCTATTTTGTGCTCACGTTCTTAGTTTGATTGATTGATTTTATTTTCACTGCTACACTTAGAGCTTAAGAGCTCCTTTACAGTAGCGCCCTACATAAAATAAGGCTAGGGCTTATACAAATAAAACATTTCACTTACATTCACAATATAAATAATAATAGTCTAACAATAGTAACAAGAAGACAGTAATAATACAATAATAATAATAATAATAATGGAAAGATTATTTACAAACGAGAGCATACAGACACAGTATCAGCCCGAAAAGCAAACATCATATACTGTACAATAAAAGCTATTAAATTAGACAGGTTGCCAGCTATTGTCCTGATGTTACAATTGAACTTAAAAAAAAGTATTTTAACATAATGCAGTAATCAATGTGAGAGGTATACTGCTCCAAGAAGCAGGATGAAAGATGTCTTTTGAAAGCTGCAGTGCTTGCAATGTTGACGAACTTATATAAATCGAAGGTGTTGAAGAGTCGTGAGGCGGTGGAAACAAAAGATTTATTGAACTTCATGGTTTGGTGTATAGGAATCTGGAGTGTTAATTTTGTGTATATATTTTCTCGATTATGAACAGAATGCATTGGTGTAAAGGCATTGTAGAGATATAATGGGGTCTTGGTATGTAATATTTTATGTGTCAGAATGGCAACTGATAGCTGCCTGCGCTCGTGGAGTTTCAGCCATTTCAGCTGAACGTAGTAAGTTGTGATATCATCATCTCGCCTTTCATCCAGAATGTACCGAACACATGCATTCTGGACTCTTTGTAATTTGATGTTCTGTGTTTCTGGTAAATCATTGTATACAGCAGAGCCATAATCAATGATTGGAAAAATGATAGTTTGGATGAAGAGCTTAGGTATGTTAGGTGGGGTGTAAGAAACAGTTCTTTTCAGGAGATGCATAGTTGATACAACCTTCCTTACCACATTAGACGTATGCTCTGCCCACGACAGTGTTCTATCAAATATCACTCCGAGATTATTGACAGTGTTGCTATATTTAATATTATTATCTAGTATCTTGATGGGTGGTAGTGAATTAAAATCTACTGAATTTAGAAGTTTTGTATATCCAATGGATATAAGTTGTGTTTTAGATATGTTCAAGTTAAGATTATGATTTTGGGCCCATTCACAAAGCCTGTCAATGTCTTCATTAAACAGACTTATACGATCACATGCAGTGCTAGGCGTGAGGTGAAAATAGGCTTGGAGGTCATCAGCGTATATATGAAAAGAACTATTTCGGAATTCATTCGAAACATCGTTTATATATATCGAGAAGCATAGTGGACCTAAGACAGATCCCTGAGGGACTCCACTTTCTACCGATTTCCAGTCTGAGGAGGAGCCATCCGCGAGGACCATTCTCTGTGTACGTATGGAAAGGTATGATTTGAACCAGGACAGAGCACTCTGAGAGAAGCCAAAAGATTTCAGCTTTGCAAGAAGTATATTGTGATTCACCCAGTCAAAAGCCTTACTGAAATCGAAAAGACATAAGATTGTAAGCTTACGCTTGTCCATAGCTGAGCGTATATCATCGCTGACCTTTAACAATGCAGTGGTGGTACTATGCCCCTTTTTAAACCCAGATTGGTAAGGATTGAATATATTAAATTTAGTGAGGTATTCACATACTTGTTCATGAACAATTTTCTCAAGCGCTTTACTAAGGGCACAAAGGTTATTTATTGGTCTAAAGTTACTACAACCACAGATTACCTATTACTACAGATAGCCGACAGCCATGCTAATCCTTGGCACCTAAGACTTCAGCGCTGTCTGGTGTTTGACCGCGGTACTAGTTGAGCACGGCCGTGCGGGTAGCCTACCCCACCCCTTCCCCTCGTTCCGCTAAATATTCTCGTCCTAACTGCTCTGCCCACTTCAATGTTCCGAAAATCACAATCTTCCCAATACTTATAGCACACGTTTTTAAGTGTGGAGATAATAATATGATCTACACAAAATAAATCACATTCAAAATAGCAATAACAGTTTTTTTTAATAATACCAAAGTGGGAAATTGTGAATTCCGGAACTCTGAAATGAGCAATCACAGCATTTAGGACATGACCTCATCAATAATTTACATGTTTACATTTCTTTCAGTTGCAATTGGAGCATATTGCATTGACAAGAATTAGGCTACTATAAGGTCTGCAGCATATTATTACTCAATTTAAAAAAAATGGTCCCTTCCAATTAACCACTGTAGGCCCAATTATAACCGATTAGTTCCGAGATTAAACTAGAAAGGAAAAGTACTGGGAAGGGAGAATATTCATATCTTAAAATGCTTGATGCTGTTCGCAATAACAGGAAAATTTTAAGAGAGAATACTAAGGAAATAGGTGGTGTAACCTGATCCTCATCACACTAAAATTGTTAGTGTAATTAATGCCAAATTCATTAGTTTCAGAAAAATAATTGGATATCACAAAATTTATATACAGTAGTTCATTTGATATTCCCTTTAAAATATATCCAGTCCACCAATTTTGAAGGGTGAAATACAGTAAGTACATGTACATAAACAAATTTCATGGCACACTAATACAGTAAATTCTATGACATGCTGTGAAGGGGAAAGGAGAAATAGGACTTTCAATGAAAAACAAGAAACACACTCAATACTGCTAGAAATCATCATGTTTTATTTAAAAAGTTTGTCAACTAAGAAAAAATAACAGGGAGAGCCAAAATCAAACTTAGCAAAAATACAGTAATCAAATCTGGTCCTTTTAAAAGTATGTGTTGAGGCATGTTCTTCTTTCTTGCCAAGGTATAACGGTAGGCTACAGCACATGATAATGGACCTATTACCTCCTTGACGCCATGGCTGACACCGATGAACCGCAAATTCCTACAACACATGCAAGTATGTATGTTGAAACAGTTAACTTAATAAATGTGTAATGCTTGAAATGGAGAACTTGAATTTGCTGTTATGTGTATGTTTGCACCTACTATGACTATATTTTAAAAGAATCTCTTATTGTAGAATCATTGTGTTTTTGGTATTAATTTTAGGGCTTTTGATAACATATTCATTTAGCCCCATATATTTGGAAGTGTATAGGATTTATATGATAATCTCTGTTATTGTGGTATCTGTAGTAGTGTGTAGGCTATACTTTCTGTAATTCAGATGAGGACTGGAAAGGTGGCAGCCATAGTTAGGGACATTTATTTTTAAGAATTTTTAATAATATGTACTAAAATGAAATTGAAATACCAACAGGAACAGTTACAAATTCCCTGTCCACTCAGCCAAGATATTCTGCAGATCTCTTCTGTGGGCCTCAACATTATTTTATTCCTTTCCTGATGGAAATCCGGTAGTACCTTATTTCAACTCCTGGGGCACCTCCCCAAGCCTGTCCCTTATAAAGCTACACACACTACTACAGTCATCACATAATCGGAGCAATTCTACCCACACCCAACTGCATGGGGCTGATGACCAAGATGTCCCAAGCCCATAAAATGAATTAACAGCAGACAAAATCAAGTCATTATGTTATTTTGTGTTGTGTTGGATTCTGACACATGTATGCGTTTGACAGAGTGCCATTTAAGCTCATGAATAGGAATGAATGAATACGACTACCCTACTTGTTTACGGATTTACAGGAGGCAGTCAAGATAGGAATTACCTAGAAATTTATATTCTGTATGTGTGGGAACCCATGATAAACCACTTGCTGGGTGGCTAAGCAGAGAATCAAACCCAACATTTCCCGGTTTACCTCACTAGGCTGTGTGTACCCTGTTCTTACCCTCAGACTAGAATTAGATTTCTTGACATTCAGCAAGCAAACATGGACCCCAGAAGTGTCAACCAAGAACTATACCACCTGGTTGGTCTCATTTATTTTTAAGAATAATATGTACTAAAAAGAAATTGAAATTGATCCAAGTTATTTATTTTTACTGTGCTTCGAATGGAGGTTGCGGCGTTGTGTATAGTGCAGCCATTATATCCAATGTTGCAATGAGTAAATGTTCCCCGATATTGGTATAGGACACATTACCTGTATGTACTCTGAATAAGTGAAGCAACGGAGCAATACTTAATTAAATTACTAGAACTGAAAGTACCGGTAACAATTCCATAGCCAAAATTGTGACGTGCCTTTTATTTCTTAGTTGTTTTGCAGAAAATACCGTACTAAGAGTGTAGAGTTGAAATACAACTTGAACAAGAACACGACAGCCTAGAATAAATACACACGAGACACGACAATAGAGCACTTTAGAACAGTAACGAGAGCGAACTTTCAGTGGAGATGTTGGCAACCATGTGAATACAAACAATTTATGACCAGAACGTAAAACTATGCCAGCGCTCAGAGCATGTTAAAACAATTGGGATCAGTTCAGTCGTTTGCAAACGACTTGTTTATGTTACGGTGAGTAGTCGTTGAATTCATTCGACTGTTTTCTAAAAGCAGTCAAACAAGTCGATGGTTTTAACTTTTGTCAGTCGACTGCTGATGCCCATCTCTACAAACCAATTGACAACCAGAATCAATTTGAGCGTACACACCCTCCGACTTGCTAAAATGCTATTAATATTGGATCCCAATATAAAATATTTTCTGATTTAATTTTCCTGGAAAATCTATTCTATGTTTGCATCGATCATTACCATCACGCTATGGGGAGAATTTCATAATAATTTTCTTGTAATTCATTTATCACGCGGTAGAATAAATGAATGAAATTCAATCATAAAATAAATAAGAACTCTAAGCCATAATTGGTAAGCCCATGTTCAAGTTGTGTAATAATTCAAGAATGCACCCAATTCTCATTAAAAGTGTATAGACTGTGTTAAGGAGTTCAAACATAACCTAAATATTGAATGCTTAACATTTCCAATGAAATGACATACATATATATTTGGACAACTGGACGTAGGCTATTTCATTGAAAGAATCTACGAACAAGAAACTGTATAAAACTATAGGCACCTACAGCCGTCAAGCTGTCCTCACAGTACCCGCTGGAGATTTACATCACCACCCTATCTGTACGGTACCTCGAGATAAGCCTAAGTGCGCCAACTGTGAGGGAACACATAAACTCTTCCATCCCTGCCCTCATGTCTTTGCCACTAACCCCCCCTCCCACACAGCACACCACTGCTCTGACACAGTTGTTAGGCATGCTACAACAACTCTCAGCCATAACCCTGTAAACTACAGCTAAACCAAACCCAGAACCCCCTAATACACTTCATTTGCAGAGCAATAAAATCCATAAAACAACTCCGCAACGAGCTTCACAAAACCTAAATTATAAACGAAAAGACTACTCCACAAACACCAAAATCAGTAAACCTCCCTCATTTCAGCCACACTACACCTTAAACAGACATAGAAAGCATAGTCATGACCCCTTCATGGAGTAGGCTATTGTCTAAACACGATCATGTCTCCTTCAACTTTACTGAAGACTTCATTAAATTCTATTAAAAATTCATAAACTCATTCCACAAATCTTAAAATCAGTATACATCCCTCATTTCAGTTACTCTATTCAATAAACAAACATAGAAGGCGTAACCATGACCCCTTCATGGAGTAGGCTATTGTCTAAATCTGACCACGCATACTACAACCTTACTCTAATTCAAAATTACAGCCAAATGATCCATCTGACTGGGAGGCTTGCCTGGGATGACGGGCCAGAAAACCGGGAGTTCATGCATAACCTAAATATTGAATGCTTAACATTTCCAATAACTTGGACAAATGGATTTAGGCTATTTCATTGAAAGAATCAACGAACTGTATAAAACTATAGGCACCTACAGGTATACTTAACTTATTAATTAAAGCTCTACAATAAACATACAGCACAATGAATTGTAGCATGAAGTTATCCTGAAGAAGTCGTTTGATTAGAACGACTACTTAAATTCGAATGATTCCATTCGCTTGGAATTAGTCGTTTGCCAACGACTTGTTTCATTCCAATGATTTCCAACGAGTGATTTGGGATCAGTCGTTTACAACGACTACTTCAATTCAAATGATTCCATTCGCTTGGAATTAGTCGTTTGCCAACGACTTGTTTCATTCCAATGATTTCCAACGATTGTTTTGAGATCAGTCGTTTGCAAACGACTTGTTTATGATACGGTGAGTAGTCGTTGAATTCATTCGACTGTTTTTTAAAAGCAGTTGAATAAGTCGATTGTTTTAACTATCGACTAATTCGACTGTTTTCAGTTGACTGCTGCCTATCTCTACACACAACTAACTTTCTACACCAGCCGCTACTGAGCACGAGCTGTGACTGGCTTAGACATTAGCATCCTACGTGTTGAAAAATATTGTAAGTAACGTGTAGGAATAAAATACTACCTATAGGTATGTCAACCATTACATTGGCATATAATAAATGAATTATATTTATCTTGTATCTATCTATCCCACGATAAACATAATACAAGGTGAAGAGTCCTTTAAAACAAATTGTTTACTGTGATACTGGAAGAAACAATACAACACAGTGGTAATAGTTCTAGCCTGCACCTATTTGTTAATAAAATTTCATGTGATTTCACTCAGATCTCTGTTGTAGTGGCTTCACATTATGCAACGAGCCTATAATGACAATAATTAAGACACGAGTTTTATAATTTCCATACGAGTGTCTTAACTACAATTATAGACGAGTTGCATACGACTGTTTATGTTCGACGATAATTATAACTATTTTATGTTCGAACATAAATATTCATAAATATCTGAACAGAGCGCATGGGATGCAGAGAATACCTTGTATTTGACCATGGCCTCCTGGAATACCTCACTATGACACTCGCCACGCAGTGAAATTTAAAATAGGGGGCCATGGAAGTGAGCGCAGGTGCGATGCTATCCTCACCTAATTGGTCACACAACTGTTTCTTGAGCTCTGATTGGTGGGAGAAACTGTATCATAATGAAAACTTGTACTATAATGAGCCTCATTATAGTACAGTTTTCTGACATAATATTTACATTTCGCCAGTGTCGAACATAAACATATTAACCAATCTTCTTTACACTGTTTTATGAGTTAACACCACATCAAAACTGATGAGGATTTATTTTAGTTGGACACAGAAGCTTATTTATTAAAGTAATAGACATCTATGATTGATGAAACCCATAAGATTGCCTCTCTCACCTTTCAGAAAATAACTAAAATTTTAATTCTGCGATTAATGTAACTAATCCACGTGTGTTTCTATTACACAACAATTAAGGGTAACTCCAGCATATATTCTAGATTTTTGATGTGTCTGGTGAGTGGTTTTGTTACTGCTTCTGCAGGTATCACCCTTCTGAAAGATGTCTCATCGTTTCTAATTCTATTCTTAATCCTCTGCCAGAGGAGAAATAGTTTTGCAACGCATGAATACAGTGCTGTAGCTGCTGAATTTTCTAAAAATAATTATGGAATGATGGGAAGAAAAATAAATATAGCCTATTCTAAAATAACAACATACGCATAAAATGAAACCATTCTGATGAACTTAATATGCTTCAAATTCAGAGTACAAATGCGTTCACCATTTGGTGCTTCGTTCATTTGTATATTTGGACCAAAATGTAGACCTCTGAAATAAATTTTAATGTTGGACTTTGCTCCACAGAACAAGAGCACACAGCCACCCATAGGACCAGTGTGTGTTAAGATTTTAGAACCTGTAATTACAGTTCTACATCAGTAATGGCATTACTACATATTCGACCAACTGAATACTTGCCACTGCACCAGTCACTAACATGTGCAAGAACTGATCTTTTTTGAATACGGTACCAATAATTTGAAATTCAAGGAAGGGGAAAATATTAAAGCTTAGACACGTTGCCATGAGCCATGACATTTTTAATCTACCGCAATGTAAAATGAATTATTAACACTCCTCAAGAACTTGAGTACACATATGCAATAGGCTCATGGTACTGTATGTATCTCTGCAAGATGTAATCAAGTTGAAAATATTACGGAAACATAGACTCTTACCTGGTCATTTCTAAGGAGAGTAGGCCTAATTGCCACATTCCTCTGCTATTTCGAGAACAGCAATTTAAGATTTGTTTGTTCCCAGAATTTGGTAGGCCTACCTGTGGGATAAATAATAGTGAAAGTTAATTCATATGTCAAGTGGAATGTCACCTGTACACTGCGTCTAATATAAATTCAAAACTAGGCTACGGTATATTTTGCAGACGCAGAAACACGTTTTTACTTAAATTCTTAAAATAAGCGTACTTACTTGGCGTAGCAGAAGAAGAACTGTTCACTTCTCATCACGACGAAGACAATTTGATATAAGAAAGATGAGATAGAACACAACATTAGCTTATTTAGCTTATTTGTATACGGCCAATATTATTACATACTACACATAAACAGAGCCGCCATGGCATGGTCAGTGCCGCCAACGCAGTAGAAATAATGTTTATTTAATGATAAGTGCCGTAATTATCGTCTGTGAGCAAGATAATTGCAACGAAATGTCAATTAGGAATTATGTGTATATTTATTGACTAAATATAGTGATATGTTTGCAATTTAATTACAACGTTGTATCATGCATATGTTGGCTACACGATATACAGCGCTCCATACGACTGGCACGTGCTACTCCACCGATGGTGCCAAATGATCCCTATCTGGTTGACACCCCCTGACTACAACTAGTGGGGTTTTTATTTTTTGGTACTGGACGTATGTTAGCACACTTCCAAAGAGACGGGTATACTCCACTTTGTAGAGAGAAATTAAATAGATAGATAATTGGGGGTAGAAATACTTCAAGACAGTTAGAAATAAGAGAAATTGGGATGCTATCAGGGCCTCTTGCTTTTGTACGAATTGATTTGATGGCTTTCACAGTCTGGTGTGGGTAAACATACATAAAGAAAAATTTTTCATGGGCAGGGGGAGGGATGGATGTGTATTTCATGACGGTCTCTGATACTCTTAATACATCACCAATTGACGCAACATTTGAGTAATGTTCGTTTAATTGTGATGCAGAGACAGGCATCTCAACATCAGTGACTGAACTGGCACCAACTCCCAATGAATTTGCAGCATGCCATCTGGCGGAGGTGGTTTTGCAGTCACCGAAGAGGTTGTACATATATTTCACTTTTGTGTTCCTAATTGTTTGTTTTGTCTTATTACGCAGAATTCTATACTCTTCATAGTCAATGGTAATTTTAGATTTAATAAATGTTCTACGAGCTTTATCATGTTTCTTTAAAAGAGTTTTGATTTCTTTACTGATCCACGGAGCAGAGCTATGTTTTATATCCACTTTCTTTTGCGGTGCATGCATATCATAGAGTTTATTTACACAATCATTAAATAGAGTCACTTTTGGTTAGAAATGCTGTGACGAACACTGGCACACTGTCATTTCTCCATGTAAGACCTAACTAACAGCGGCAATATACTTATAATGTAGTTCTGAAATACCATGCATTAATTAAATTGTCGTTTGATCATTGTGTCCAATAGTCGTCATAGCTGACGATCTTTAGAGCACCTGCGTGACAAACACTAGTACACGATAATGTTCAAGTTTGTGTTAACGTTTCAGAACCAATAAACATTTAGTGTGCTGTTATTATGTAGATCTGTCTTTTTGATGGCCGTAGGTCTAGGCTGGCTGCGTGGCTCAGCTGTAACGTTCTCGCCTACTTTGCAGGATCGAATCCTGGCGCAGTCGTCCGGAATTTGAGGGTGCGCAAATGCGAGGGAGCCATGTCAGTAGATTTACTGGCACGTTAAAGATCCCCTTCGGGGCAAAATTCTGGCACCCCGGAGTCTCTAAAAGCCGCAGTAGTTAAAAGGGAGGCAAAACAAATAACATTATTATTAGCAGTAGGTCTAGGCCTAGGGTTTTTAGGTGTGCTAAAGAGGATTCGTTTTAAATTAAGATGAAAAATATATTCAAAGACTAAACCTTTGCTTTCAAGCAATGTGTCAAAATGCACATTTCTCAATGAGCCTACGATATTCAGCAAATGGAAGCTGCTATTAAGGTCGTTGAGGAAGACGGCATGTGTATTACAACGGTCGCGGAGAGGAATAGTGTTCCGAGAAACGCCCTCTCAGACAAAATTAAAGGAAAATCTAGAGAGAGGAAGATGGGGCCAAGTTCCTTTTTAACAAAGGGTGTTAGTTCAAAGGGTAATCTCACTAGGAAAAGCAGGGTTCCTGGTAACAAAGGATGATTTGCAAAACAGCGTGCAGTGCCTCACAAAAGAATTGAAGAGGGACTCTCCTTTCAAAGATGGGCGGCCAGGGAGGATAGGGTGTGAATCTTTCCTAAAAAGAAATCCAAGCCTGTCTTTACGAACCCCTCAAAATTTGACAGTAAACCGTGCTGCAATTACAGAACATCAAATTAAAAACTACAGTTATTTGGTGGAAAACGACTTACAATCTATCTTGTCAGACCCTTGGCGATTGTTCAACGCAGACATTATGTTATGCCAGGGTCTGGTCTCACATTTTATATAACTACGCCTCCCAACCACCGGCAAAAAAAAGATCGCGGCATAAGAGCCGGAAAATGACCATTCGCTCTCGAACACTGGTCGGGGAAGCCGACACCAATACACCTTCTTGTGGTTATATTGTTCGCATTTCAATTATTATTATTGTATTTCTATGACCGGGTGCCCCGGGGAGAAGTCTGGAGATGTTTACGAGCGAAGGGAGTCCCAGAGAAGGACAGGCAGTTGGTTCATGAAATGTACAAAGAAGCAAGAACACAGGTTAGAACAGCGTTGGACTTACAGATTGGATTCCGGTTCGAGTAGGTTTACACCAAGGTTCGGCTTTAAGTCCACATCTGTTTGACCTAATTCTGGACGAAATGTCTTGCGGATTAAGAGACTAAGCCCCCTGGTGCATGATGTTTGCGGACGACATTGTGTTGTGTAGTACCACCAAAGATGTCATAGAGGAAAAACTGGAACAGTGGAGGGCAGCCTTGGAAGACAGAGGACTCAGGATTAGCAGGAGGTTCAATACAGATCAAGACTGTGAAATCAGAATGCAAGGGGAAACGTTAAATAGAGTGGATGAGTTCAAATACCTGGGTTCGGTGGTGACTGGAGATGGAAATCTGGATGTGGAAGTGTCACACAGGTAGTGATGTGGGCCGGGCAAATGCCCAGTGGGCAGGACACCTATAAATGGACATTTGCCCGGGCATTTGCCCAAAGCAGTTTTAAGCGCCCAAAATCTGTGCATTTAAGAAAACTTCTTTTTTTTTTTTTACTTTTTACTACTTGTGATTGTTAAGCCTCCGTGGCTTAGGCGGCAGCACGCCGGCCTCTCACCGCTGGGTCCGTGGTTCAAATCCCGGTCACTCCATGTGAGATCTGTGCTGGACAGAACGGAGGCAGACAGGTTTTTCTCCGAGTACTCCGGTTTTCCCTGTCAAAATTTCATTCCAGCAACACTCTCCACTATCATTTCAATTCAACTGTCAATCATTTAATCATTGCCCCAGAGGAGTGCGTCAGGCCTCGGCACAGTTCATATCCTCGCCGCTAGATGGGGGCTTCATTCATTCCATTCCTGACCCGGTCGGAGACTGGAAGCAGGCTGTGGATTTTCACTCCTTGTGATTGTTACTAGAGCTTCTAAAACATAATAAAAACCATTAATCAAAGGTACATTTCATGGATAAACTAGTAATGCCCGAATATTGCTAATAATTTAGTTATCCTGTGTCAATAACATCTAAATGAGAATTATGTATATCTGGTTTGAATAAAACATCGTATTACTGAGTTAGGCCTGCAGGCCTATTCATTTATATTCAGGAAAATTAGGTAGGAGTTTGATTTTGGTATGAATAGTGGCTTTGGGAGGAGGCTAGGCCCTGGGCAGCCATTGTGCTATGATCTTGGAATAGGGGTAGGGTGGTTGTGGCCTTGAGATTGGCGAGGCATACTACCACCAGCAGCCCAGCCCAGCCCAGTTAGTTGTGAAGTAGAGCTGTCTGTTGAGTGGTCGAGTCTGATATAACGTCACTTCTTTCTTAGGCTATTTATATTTTTAAGTGTTAGATTAAATCATTACAAAATGCTTAGGAAAAAAGGAGCTATTTGGAACTTTAATAATTTGAAAGGGAAAGGAGTATGTTGTAAATATTGTCATCATCATCATCTTCCTTCCTAGTATTGGGCCAAATGTCCCGTTACGGTCTTGCACTTTCCCTCCATCTCTTCATCGGACGTCGTATAGAGCTATTTCCCCGTGGCTGGTAGCGGAGGATCTCCTTTGGTAATCTTCCAGGTTCCATCCTTTGGACATGATGCTTCCAGTTCTCTTGGTAGTCACAAATGTATGCAGTTATTGGTTTCACTTTTAGTTCCTTCAGCACATCCTCGTTTCTCTTATGATCCCATTTAGTATAGCCTGCTGTTCGGCGCATAAAGGTCATTTCGCGTGCTGTGAGTCTGGAGATGTCCTGAGTTCTTATTGCCCATGCCTCGCTGCCATAGCACAGGGTTGGTCTGGCTAATGTGTTATACAAACGCAAGCGTGTATGCCTTTGGACAAGAGATGGCTTCACGACGTGATTGATGATTCCTGTTGTTCTGGTATAATTAGTTATTTTTGCAGTTATGTCTCGTTCCTCTTGAAAAGATAAATGATATCCTAAATACTTGAAATCGTTAAATCTTTCTAAAATTTTACCATCCAGACAAATTTTACTGGGGATAGGGTCCTTACCCTTAAAGGCCATTACTTTAGTCTTTTCAGTAGAAATGCACATGCTGAATTTTGATGCCACTTTCTGGAGATTGACTACTGACCACTGCAGATCATCTTCAGATGCTGCTACCAATGCAACATCATCAGCAAATAGTATAGCGTCTAAATTTTTTAGATGCCTGCTGATAGGTATTGAACCATGTCTTTCACACCTCCATTCCTTTATTATAAATACATTTTATTAAAGCACAAAATATGCAGTATGAAATTACAACTAGTTTGAACAGAACTGAGACAGAGATAACCTCCTCTGCCCACACCACATCACGTGGTATCGATCACATCTTCTACCACATAGGGCACATACACAATTTAAGTCTGGCTGATGAAATCTTCTGTTACGACACACTTTGAAGTGGAAACCATGTACCGAGAATCTCGTTACTAGGTGCCTCAGCTCGTAGGAGCTCTCTGTCCAGTCCCGTGATGTCATCCCATCAGTCGCGTAAAATTCTTGCCAGATGCTATCTTTCTTAGACTTCATTTCCTGAACTAGTGTCTCAAAACCATGTGTTGTTGGCAAAAGCATCTGCAGTCTCAGTTCTTCAACAAAGGGAAGCTCACTTGCGAGTTCATAAACCAAACGAGAAAGAGTAAATCGGGAGAGGCATAAGACTTTCTTTAGGTAGACAGCCTTGACCTTCTCTATCTCCACTAGATGCTTGTACTTTAGGTGGGACCAAATGTTTTCCAGACCATATGTAATTATCGGGGCGATTTTCAGCCAGAAGAGTTTCATTGCAGTCTTTAAGGAGAGTGTTCTGAGATGCCGTATGTCACTCATGGCCTTTATAGCCGCGTTTGATCTGTCCTTGATGTGGATTGAGAAAACGTTGCCATAGCATTCATGTAGATTATGAATAGCAATGGAGATAGTCCACAGCTTTGTCTTACCCCTCTGCTGATTCGCTTCCACTCGGATTTATGATTACTTAACCTTACTGCAATAAGAGTATCACTATACATGTTGTAAATGTTATCAATTAACTGTTGGGGGACACAATCCCTGGCCAATATGCCAATAAGTCTGTTTCTGTCAACAAAATCAAAGGCTTTCTTAAAATCATCAAATGATATGTGTGTTTCCAAATTGAACTCCCTGCATTTTTCGATCAATATTTTTAAGGTGAAGTAGGCATCTGCACATGTGCGACCTTTTCTAAACCCATGTTGTTCACTCCCTGTTACCTCAGAGTAGCTTACCACGGTGGGTGAGTGGTTAACGTGTCGGACTACTAACCCCAAGATTGCAGGTTCGCTCCTGGCCGTGGTAAGTGATTTTTGAAAGGCGGCAAAAATACGATACGCATGTCATACGATTTTGGCATGTCAAAGAACCCATTTGAATTCAGTAGGCCGAGTTCATAATGGCAAAATTAATCTCAGGAGTTTCCGCCAACACAAAGCTCCTATTTCTCTACTAGAAAGCGCTATAGTGTTCAGGGAGCTTAGATATCTAACATCTAACCTCCTTAACTTTCATATAAACCGCACTCGTTCCAGGTTCCGTATTGACCATGTTTACAAGATGTATAACACAATTTACACTCGCCAAATCAATACTTGACTAAAAATACTATAGGTACATATTTTTAGTCAAGTAAAGTATTGATTTGGCGAGTGTAAATTGTGTTATACATCTTGTTAACTTTCATAGTCAAGGAACAACGAAATTCGACATGCAAGCTACCCTCTGGGTGTCAAATAACTAAGCTTGCACCCGGCACCCAAGGCCATGCGATATTATTATTATTACCTCAGAGTAATGTTTCAGTAATTTTTTTTTTAACAATGTTTGCAAAAATTTTGTATCCAGAGTTAAGTATACTTATTCCTCTATAATTTTCCAAATCTTTCATATTTCCCTTCTTATGAAGAGGAACTACTAGTGCCTTTTGCCAATCTTCTGGAGGCCTGTTACCCATCCAGATTAAATTCAATAATCTGAGAAACAGTAGCGTAGCCAGGATTTTAGTTTGGGGGGGGGGGGCATTAGGTCCACATCTATTACTGCAGGAGTTCATATACTTTAGCCTATTTTCACGTGTGTACGTTTGACTGCCGCCGCCCCCCCCCCCCCCCGCCCCACCTACTCTTAATAAAATCTAAAGGACCACAGCGATTTCAATGACATTCGGTACTACTACCTCGTCCAACCTGACCATGCCTTTGAAATTTTGATACGTTTCACCAATTCAACATGCGGACCATGCAAAATATTTCACTGGCATTCTAGGCCTCTATCTCCTGAACGGTAACATATATCACCCTGAAATTTTGTACAGTGATAACGGGTACTACTACAAGTTTACCTATGTGACTTTACAAAACCTGTTAAGTACAAACCGAACATGGTGGCCAAGCGAAGTTAAACCATTTTAATGGATATTTCACGCGATTTAACCATCCGGGCGCAGTGGAACTTGAAACTGTAAATGTTTATACAAATTCTAATCTACTGACATCTAATTTTGTTCAATTGTTTACATAACTTAAAGAAGGCGGCTGTGGGAAATTATAAATTAAGTTTTTATTTCGTGTGTCCTAATCATGCGATCGAAGTGGAAGTTTGAATAATGAACCTATGCAATAATTTTCATCTAATGGTACATAATTTTATGGCCTACATACATACTCATCCAACATGGCAACCATCCGAAATATTTAGATGGTTCTCAATATCTACGAATCTATTGCAGCATCAAACTGACATTTTGTATGCTGATAGAGGCTATTAATATAAGTTCACCTATTGGACTTTCAATAACATGGTGAGCACAACACAAACATGGCGGCCAAGCGAAGTTAACGCATTTAAATGGAATTGACTCGCGATTTAATTATCCGAGCGCAGTGAGACTTGGTACGGTAAATGTTCATACAAAAGCTACTGGCATCTAATTAAATTCAATTGTTTCATAACCCCAAGATGGGGGTCGTGAGAAATTTTAAAATTGACTTTTTATTTCATGTATCTTAATCATGCGATCGAAGTGAACGTTTGAATTTTTTTTAACCTTCTGAGAGGCCGATTGCAGGTGTTTCTAGTCGAGTTCCGTGGGCGACCTGCGCGTCGTGATGAGAGATGGAATGATGAAGATGAATGAAACTGGGCAAGGATGTGGAAGGAAGCGGCCGCGTCCTAGCAGAAGGTACCTTCCCAGCATATTCCTGGTGTTGAATATGGGAAACCATTTCAAGGGGCTTGAACCAATCCATCTATCGAGTCAGCAGAGAATTTGGCCTCACGGCCTAACGATGCGCCTTAGTGAGCGTAGCTACCACTGTCGGTTGTTTGAATAAACCTACGCAATGATCTTCATCTAATGGTGCATAACTCTATGGCCTACATACAGAACAATCCAACATGGCGTTCCTTTTCATAGGCGGGAGAATTTTTTAATAAAGAAGACCAATAAGATATATGAAAATAGGCTATATAGTTCTTCACGAAAGTACTTGTTCTGATTATAAGTACTTTAGGGTTCACTTTTAGCTTCGGACAAAGATCTTCGGTCTGTTCATGTCTGTCTGAATTCCACCCTTCGTTGCTTTCTTTTGAGGCAGCTCACAGCTGTGTCAGTGACTATATTTGTCTCTAATGCTCAGATTTGCAATTATCAGTTATCAGAATACTACTATTATGGCATATTCAGAATGTTCTTTACATTAATACCGCACTATGTCTTGGTATTTTTAAATAGTTTATTTACCAGAAATATTTTTTGTCAATTGAATGAATATGTCCAAACCAAACCCATCAGGAGTAGATAACAGGAAGAAGGGACACTCATAAAGGCATCAAGCAAAGAAGGTAGGTTGCAAAACATTTAGGTCTATTATTGTTAGTGTAATTTATACAGTGTTGTTTAAAGGTAAGCCTAACGGTCGCCGTGGACCTCATTCTAGTTTATTATTAATATTATTCAGAGGAAACTGTAACACCCTTTAAATAATAATAAATAAATACGAGCCTTTTAAAAAGATCGAATAACTTAACATTTTATCAGTGAACAATGAGTCTTTCTCGTGCTGTGCTTATATAATGAAATGGGGCCTCGATTTTCTACACCTACAATAAAAAATTTTCATAACTTACCGAACATGTATCCAGTTTTGCCTTCTTTACGACAAAGCGGTCGATCTTCTGAACACTCGCTGATGTGACAAAAAGAAGAAAGAAAAGAGCAACTATCAAATAACTCCCGACTCTTCCAAAATACAAACTGTATATCTCCTCTCGCACAGACACACAACCACCGTATATCACGACAGTGGCGACAATCAACCACGCTGCGCCAGTATTGCAGAGTGGGACATTTAAACACTGCTATTCCCAGGAAATGGAAATTAAAAGCTGACAAGAGAGTATAAGCTGACAAGCTGGCCCCCTCCAGATAGGTCTCTTGCTAATTGGCAATCTCCTAATTTCTTGGTAGACATTTTTCATCATCACCTGGTTGTATTCCCAGTACTGAGGCACCTACTATTCTTTTCGTTGTAGGTTCTAAATTTGTTTGAGCCGTAAGAAAATATCTGGAATTATTTGGGGGGGGGGCGGCCCCGCTGCCCCCCCCCCCTCTGGCTACTCCACTGCTGAGAAATCTTTTCTCTAAGGCATCGCCTGAATATTTCAACATTTCTGCATTTATTGACTCTTCTCCAAGTGTTTTCCCATTTCGAAGTTTCCTCAAGACCAGTTCTAATTCTTCCGAAGACTTGTTGTTAGATCCTTGTAAAACAAGTTGTTCAATATTTGGACTCGAGCCATTCTTTGTGAGATATTGCATTAATTTTTACATCTTCTTTTACTTCTCCATTTAGGTTTGTGGTTGTGGTGTTGTTATGCCAGTCTCCAGGTAGGCGACAAAGATTTCCCAACTTTCCCTGTGTTTCTTTCGAACTTCTCGTTTTGCTATTGCTCTCGTATGATGGTATTCAATTTTATCTTCTAATTTACCAGTTAACAGAAACTTTTTATATGAATTTCTTTTTTCGGAGATTACTTTTGCAATTTCTTCGTCCCAAATTCTTAAATATTGCAATAAGGACTATTAAGTCACATTGTAACAAAATGGAAAATCACATAAAGAAGTGTTTTAAGTGCCCTCAGGATCTTAAAAAAAGTGCTTCAGTGGATGATTTCAACAACAAATCTGCAGTACCAAGCACAAGCTCAGCCTCAGAACCAAAATCAAGTTCTTTCATTGAATTCCCACAACAACTTCCGCAGCCTATTTTGGCCTCAACTGTTTTTATGGATAAATATATAGAGTACATATATGTAGATACATATATGGCTAAAACAATATTTATATAAGCGTTGCATTATAGATATGTTTTTAAAAGAGGTAAATGCCCAAAATGCCTGGGCATTTATGGGTTTTGGGCATTTATCCTGGACATTTGCCCCGACTTATAAATGCCTAGACATTTTACATCACTACACACAGGATTCAGGTAGGATGGATGAACTGGAGGAAAATGTCAGGAGTGCTCTGTGACCGCAGGATCAAGCCTAAGGTTAAGGGGAAAATATATAAAACTGTCGTAAGACCTGCATTGCTGTATGGCTCTGAAACATGGCCTGCACGCAAACAGGCTTGACGTCACTGAAATGAAAATGCTCAGGTGGATGAGTGGAGTGACTAAGCGTGATACAGTGGGAAATGTCAAAATAAGAGGAACATTGAGGGTTGTGGAAATATCTAAGAAGATGCAAGAAAAGCGACTTCTATGGTACGGGCATATGAGAAGAAGGGAGGAATCCTACGTGGGGAGGAAGATGCTAGACATGCAAATACAGGGATTGAGAATGCGAGGCAGACCAAAACGAAGATGGATGGATTGTGTACGGGAGGACCTCAGAGAAAAACAGTTGTCAGAAGAGGATGTGCATGACCGGGTTAAATGGAGAAGAGCTGTCAGAAACATCGACCCCACATAGGAGTGGGAATGATGTAAAGAGAAAGAAAGATTGTATTTCTAATGCACTTTAAGAAATACAAAAATAACTTATAATAAGTTAAATGTGTTTAGAGCAGAATTATGATCTTGTCATGCCCGTATGTCTACCCACCATTCCAAATTGCCGATGCCGATTTTTTCTTTTTTCCTTTTTTAAATAATTACTGGTACAAGAATTCATGAACAACCTGATCAAGAACTGGGAGAGTATCAACGAGGATTTCGACCAGGAAGGAGCTGTCCTGAACAAATTATTAGTCTTAAATGGATCATTAAACATCATAGAGTCCTAAACAAGCAATTAGTCATCACTTCTGTAGACTTTAAAAAAGCTTATAACAGTATCCATCGTGAGTCATTATTAAAAGTCCTTCGGGAATTTGGTTGAAATCGAAAACTCATCAACCTTCTTGGAATTACCCTTGAAAATACTAAATCAAAAGTAAAATTTAGAGGTGAATTGTCAGAATCATTTCAAATACTAACAGGACTCCGCCAGGAGATGGTCTTTCGCCCTTATTGTTTAATTGTGCATTGGAGAAAGTCATGCGAGAATGGAATGGTCAGTTCACTCCAACCATTAAGATTGGCAGAAATATCAAACTTAATTGCCTTGCATTCGCAGACGATCTTGCACTACTAGCAAGTTCTGTGGAAGAGGCCAAATTTCAAATCGAAGAACTCGAAAAAATTGCATGCAAAATTGGTCTACAAATCTCGTAAGAAAAGACTGAAATGATGCCGAACTTCAGAATTGACACACCAACATTTCAAGTAGACAATAGTAAACAAGTTCAAATATCTTGGGGAGATAATCACCTGGAACTCAAACGAGAAACCATCGATAGACAGTAGAACATCCAAACTGAAACAAGCACAACGAATCACCTGGCCAACCTACAAACGGAAATCTCTCTCAATGAATGCCAATTTTCGGCATTACAATTCCGTTGTTAAACCTGAGGCAACGTATGGTAGTGAAACAGTCTTCAAGTTGAACATCAAATCAACAACTGACAAACTGCAGAAAGCAGACAGATGAATCATCAGAACAATTATTAACAAAAAACATCAAGCCAATGGAGATTGCTGCCAAATGAAGTGGTATATCGAGAGAGTGAATCAAGAATAGATACAATGCCATACCTCACGCCTACCAGAAACCAGACTAATAACTCAGCTGTTTCGTTACTTCTGGAACAGTAAAACAAAGAATAACTGGTTCAAAGAGATCCAGCACGATTTAGATGAATTAAATCTAACGATGCTCCAAATTAAAAATAGAGAAGACAAGAAATAAATACTTACGATTCACAGTAACAACATTTGAACGGAAAAACTACACCATCACAGATGAACCAAGGGCAGCCACGTTAGATAGAATGAAGAAATGTTGGGTGCAAAAGAAGCTGAAGCTGAATCGCTAATCTTCAAATGCCGTTGTTAGACTTAATTGTATCTGTATTGATTAAAGTGCTCCAATGAGGGCGTAAAATATGAAAACAAATTAAAAAATTACTGGTACTGTATTATTCGTAAATGTTAGCCTCCATGTCAATAAATCGGTGCCTTACGCAACAATTTTGACAGAAATGCATTATAAACAGCAGATAAGGACAACGAACAATGTGACGAAAATTGGTGCATACCAGGAACGAATATTGGAAAAATCTAAATACACCGTGACGATTACTAGCGCAAAAACACATTAAAAAAAAACAATTTTTCCTAAAACGAATACTTTCGACATTGAGAGTTTCCGAGTGTTTGAGTTTATTAGCAAAAGGTATATATATTTTCGGGACTACTATACATTGCGGATAAAATTACCCTAAAACAAAATGGCGACTTCCGTGACGTCATCAACGATGTCACGAAATACTCCTCTAGCAAGCTTACGGGAAAAGCCTAGGTAATAGGGGTTTTTGGGTGGGGAAACACAAAAAGCCTCGAAACGACCAATGTATCGAAATCTATAATTGACCTATGTAGCTCAATTAAAGATTCAGATAAATTAAAAAATTTCGCAAATTCACGTCATTAATTTAAAATTTCCGTATCGAAATATTTAATTGTCCTAGGTAGGTCGATTAAATAATCCGATTCACATCGTAATGATTTTCATTTAGTGAATAAATAAAATTGCATCAAAAACTATAATCTATCTATATATATAAAGCACAAAGTTTGTCTGTGTCTGTCTGTCTGTTATGAATACAAATCTACACCGTTTCACCGATCTGAACCAAAATTTGTATACTTACCCTTTGGAACCCTGCGGGTAACCCCGTCAACATTAAATTTCGGACAGACCACCCCATGCCCTGCATTTAGGCCCTTTTGCACAAATCTACACCGTTTCACCGATCTGAACCAAAAGTTGTATATTTAACCTTTGGAACCCTGCGAGTAACACTGTCCACTTGAAATTTCGGACAGACCACCCCATTCCCTGCATTTAGGCCCTTTAGTCCAAATCCACACCGTTTCACCGATCTCAACCAAAATTTGTATATTTACCCTTTGGAACCCTGCGAGTACCACTGACCACTTAAAATTTCGGACAGACCACCCCATTTCCTGCATTTAGGCCCTTTGGTCCAAATCTACACCGTTTCACCGATCAGAACCAAAATTCGTATTCTTACCCTTTGGTGCCCTGCGAGTAACACCGTCTGCTTGAAATTGCGGACAGACCACTCCATTCCCTGCATTTAGGCCCTTTGGCCCAAATCTATACCGTTTCACCGATCTCAACCAAAATTTGTATATTTACCCTATGGAACACTGCGACTAACACTGTCTGCTTGAAATTTCGGACAGACCACGCCATTCCCTGCATTTAGGCCCTTTTTGCACAAATCTACACCGTTTCACCGATCTGAACCAAAATGTGTATACTTACCCTTTGGAACCCTGCGAGTAACACTGTCTGCTTGAAATTGCGGACAGACCACTCCATTCCCTGCATTTAGGCCCTTTGGCCCAAATCTACACCGTTCCACCGATCTCAACCAAAATTTGTATATTTACCCTTTGGAACACTGCGACTAACACTGTCTGCTTGAAATTGCGGAGAGGCTACTCCATCCCATGCATTTAGGCCCTTTGGCACAAATCTACACCGTTTCACCGATCTGAACCAAACTTTGTATACTTACCCTTTCGAACCATGCGAGTAACACTGTCCACTTAAAATTTCGGACAGACCACCCCATTCCCTGCATTTAGGCACTTTGGCACAAATCTACACCGTTTCACCGATCAGAACCAATATTCGTAAACTTACCCTTTGGTACCCAGCGAGTAACACTGTCTGCTTGAAATTGCGGACAGACCACTCCATTCCCTGCATTTAGGCCCTTTGTCCCAAATCAACACCGTTTCACCGATCTAAACCAAAATTTGTATATTTACCCTTTGGAACACTGCGACTAACACTGTCTGCTTGAAATTGCGGCGAGGCCACTCTATCCCTTGCATTTAGGCTGTTTGGCACAAATCTACACAGTTTCACCGATCTGACCCCAATTTTATATACTTACCCGTAGAACCCGACAAGTAACACTGTTCACTTTAAATTTCGGACAGACCACTCTATTCCCTGCTTTTTGGCCCTTTGGCAGAAAACTACACCGTTTCACCGATCTCAACCAGATTTTACATAATTACCCTTTGGAACTCGACGAGTAACACTGTCCACTCGAAATTTCGGACAGACCACTCCAGTCCACGCATTTAGGCCCTTTGGCACAAATCTACATTGTTCACCGATCGAAAACAAAATGTGTATACTTACCCTTTGGAACCCGATGAGTAACACTGTCCACTTTAAAATTTGGACAGGCCACTCCATTCCCCGCATTTTGGCCCTTGGCACAAAACTACACCGTTTCACCGATCTCAACCAGATTTTACATAATTACCGTTTGGAACTCGACGAGTAACACTGTCCACTCGAAATTTCGGACAGACCACTCCATTTCCCGCATTAAGGCCCTTTGGTACAAATCTACATCGTTCACCGATCGAAAACAAAGTGTGTATACTTACCCTTTGGAACCCGATGCGTAACACTGTCCACTTGAAATTTCTGACATACCACTCCATTCCCTGCATGTAGCTCAGGAATTCCTCGGGGTTGCCAGCTTCCTAACTCACCAGTCATGAGCCCTTGAGGGTGTACCAGAAGTGGTGGGTCTACACACACCCTGCCTCTTTGAGGGCCTTGAGCAGAAGACAGGAGATATTATGAATAGGAAAAGAAGGCAGACCCCTCGAAGAATGAGGGTATCAGGAAAGATGAGACAAAGCCAATTAAGGCGGGAAATTGAAAGACTCCCTAGCCCTCGGATACCCTAATACAGTCTGGGTCGGAAGAGAACAATAGTTGACCAAGGGAGGCTGACAGGAAAGAGAACTGAAATGAGCCCGGCACCAGGAAGTAGAAGCGATGCCAGACTCAGCTGGGGTTCCGTGGTCGCCAACCCACGTCCCACAAGTTGTGAGACCCTGGGGGGTGGTCAGTTGTGAGAATAGCTTGCTGATTCATCGTGAGGTGACTTGAGAGTACTTTACAGAGCCCGCCGTGTTATCTCCTGCTGTCTATGCTGATGCCAGCACAGGGCCGTTGCGAAACAGTGAGTGATTCCCGGTCAATCTGTATAGGACGGGGAACCCCGAACGTGTCATCATATTTCGTCTTCATCTGCGATCATCTCAGGTTCGTGCAGCTTGGACCTATATTCTTTGTCTTTGCCGAGCAGTACGCTCTTTCACTAGGCGCATCCAGTACAGGCCTAAGCCAGAAAATAAGGTTGAGACTTTGGAAGACATCGAAGCTAGACACCTGAATTACCTATATCAGTTTTAAAATAACACCATGTTCGTTTAGTAGTCATTTTTTCATTACCTTATTATTATCATCATAAGTGCAAATGACCTAGATGTTACGCGCATCATACCAATAATCACCACCGCATAAAGTCTTTCTCGACTGTGATTTTTAAAATATTTATTTTTGGTTGGTTGGTTCTTAAGTTTGTACTTTGGGTGTGTGTAGAATCTGTCTGATAACCGGTGTTAATTGTGATGACTGTATTAGTGTGTGTTATCTGTTTTTTAATTTAAGTACAAACTGCAACTTAGAATTCTTCAAATAGTTCGTACTTTTGCCGCCAAGCGCCACCGTCAACGACTACTAGGCCAAGTTCGGAACTTAGCTACTAGACGCCACTGCAGTCGGCTCTTGGCAACGGACGTAGACATCTATGAGCGTTGTTTACCTATCCAATTTAGCTTCACACAGGTGTAATTAGTGGAAGGTTCAATAACATGCCATAAATCTGACATGGGACCGCCGGCTTTACTTCCCCTCCGAAGAAAGGCATACTGACGGATTTTTAACGCTCTTAAAATATCCGACGGCTTCGGCCGGGTTTGAACCCGCTATCTTGGGCATAGAAGCTCAGCATGCTACCAAATACGCCACCGAAGCCGCCATATAGTTTTTTTTTATTACAGTACATTGTGTACATTATACGTTGAAGTGTCAATTCAATACGGGTAGTAGTTTCCCTTATCATCCCCATCATAAGAGCAAATGACCTACAGTAGATGTTACGCCCATTACACCATTAATCACCACACACAATAAGTCTTCCTCGCCTGTGAATTTTGAAATATGTATTTCTATTACGGTAGTTTGTAAGTTTGACGTGTCAATTCAACAGTAGTTTTTATTATCATCCTTATCAAAAGGGCAAATGACCTAGATATTACTCCCTCATTGTCTTTGGGGGCAAATGACTTAGATTTTAAGTCCATTATATTTCTAAGGAGACCTTAAAACATTATCATCATTCCACCGGGCGAAGCCGGGTACTACTGCTAGTTTACCTATATAGCTCAATTAAAGATTCAGATAAATTAAAAAAAAATCGCAAATTCACGTCATATATTTAAAATTTCCGTATCGAAATATATAATTGGCCTATATAGGTCAATTACAGATTCCGATACACATCGTAATTTCAGTTGAAATTTTTAATTTTACGCATCGAAATCTATAATTGGCCTATGTAGATCAATTACAGATGACGATACACATCGTATTTATTATAATTTCATATTAATAAAACATTTATTTAAAGTGCATCTTAGACCATCCTCCCTTTCCTTCACTTTTAACACCTTAGCTTATTGAAAATATGTCATTTATGATATACATACCTTTCCGGGAGTTGTTGGGAGTTTCTTGGGAGTCGTTTCACAATCTCTTCATACTCAATAGCCACTGCTGCACCGCAATATTTGTTATTTCACGGATATAAAGCATTTTCCGTCACTTACGGGACGCCATCTTGAACAGTCATATGACACCCGAAAGTCGATCATGTGACTACGTTACCAACTTGAATGCGGTCTGTTTTTGTATGTAAAACATTATAAATACATAAATAAACACTGTAATTGAGTTCACTTAGTGATTTCATAAATCACGTGTGAAATAGTACCAAACGCGTGGGGTTGGCATTACTGACTCAGTGAGAAAGATGGAGGCCAGAACTTCGATTTCAGCTATATAAGTCGTGTTGCTATTTGGGCGGGATGGTGGGTCTATGACAGCGGAGCAGTGAACATCTAACTTAATACTCAATCCTCTCCTGATATCCTCCCGACTATTAAATCAGGTAATTTCAGTTTTAAAAATTTTTTATACAAAGGATGGTCTAAGATCTTTAATTGAGCTAAGGTGCTTCTCCAATTCGAAAACACATCCCCGTGCACACTGAGATAGAAATAGCGTCACAGACTGCAATAGCATATCGATTTCCAGAGCAACTCCCTTCTAGGAACCTAGATCAGACAAAATTGCAGAACATAACATGTATTGAAGAAGCAAAAGCCCTCATCGCTCAGGATCAATTAGATGATGCAGCGCAGTGTGTTAGCTTGTTGATCAGCAAAGCCTTCGTCTACAGAAGAAAGAGACATGCACAAAAATGGTTCGATAGTGAGTGCTACATTACTCGGAAAATTACACTACAATCGTTGTACAAAGCAAAGTGCACAAACCACAAAGCTGATTTGGAGTATTACGCTACGAGGAGGAAAGAGTATAAACTACTACTTCATACTAAAAGAACCGAGCACATTGAAGCCGAAGCTAGGGAAACAGCGGAACTAGCGAGATCAGATCCCTACATAGCTCTAAGAAAGAGGCAAGCTCCTAAGGCAAGAGAAATACCAATCGAGACATGGGCGGAACATTTCTCTGGGATCCTCAACAAGAATGGAACATTGGAAGAACACCAAGTCTCTGCTACAAATTGCATAGCTGATGATTTCCTCCAAATAACCACCGATGAAATACAAACTAATATCACGTCATCTAAGAAGGGTAAGGCGGCAGGACCTGACAAGATATTCATAGAACACATAAAAGAGACACAAGATCTGCTTCTGCCCATCTGGACAGACCTATTTAATAAGTGCTTGTATCCAGGAGTCATTCCTGTAAGCTGGAGAACGGCCCAAATGACAATTCTGTACAAGGGGAAAGGAAACACTGAAGATCCCAACTCTTACAGAGGAATAGTACTAGAGCCCACGATATTCAAGATTTTCTCTAAAATTTTAACAAAAAGACTAGCCAAGGAGGTGGATATGTACATACCAGATTGTCAATTCGGCTTTCGAGAAGGACGGAGTACTCTACAAGCAGTGGCATTACTACAAGAAGAAGTGGAACAGGCTCTGAGGCAAAAGAAAGGGAAATTTCACGTGGTCTTCATAGACTATCGTAAAGCTTTTGACTTGATAGACAGGAATATCCTCATAAATAAACTTAAAGGGATGCTAGGAAACTCTAACCCCCTAGCGAGAATAGTTGAGGTAATCCTAGCATACAACTATATCATTTTAAATGACGGTGTAGTTCTGTCTGAAAAGGTCCGTCAGACAAATGGCGTACTTCAGGGCGATCCTATGAGTCCCCTACTTTTTAACATCTTGACAGCTGACATTATTAACACCGTCCAAGACTACCCAACAGTGAAACTTATCATGTACGCCGATGACATGGCTCTAGGTTCACATTGCATAAGTGATCTGCGTGCCGCTCTTCAGAAAATTGAATTATGGGCTGACGAAAACAGTTTAGTGATCAACAAAGAAAAAACAGTGCACATGACTTTTAGAAAAGGAGGCAAACTGGCGTTGGATTATCATTTAACTCTGCAAGGAGATATGCTAAGAGTAGTAAATAATTTCCGGTATTTAGGAATATATCTACAAACGACACTGTCTTCCTACAGGATACACACTCAGGAAAGGGCTTCAGCAGCTACGAAAGCCACTCATCGAATTAAAAATATCAGACAACTTTCTTTGCCCACTGCAATGTCATTGTTCAAAACAGTAATAACTCCAATTGCCTCATATGGAATAGAATTAATATGGGATAAGCTTTCGAGTAGCGATTTCAAACGATTAGAAAGTGTTAAATCACGATATCTGAAGAGTGCTGTGGGAGTTGGGATTTATGCACCCTCAAGGATTGTATACGAATTAGCCAGGGAAAGCTTCTTCTTGGAAGACCTGAGACTGCAATTCACGCTGCCATCTACTGGCCCTTACCAAGCGCATCTCGAACTGCGGCGGAGGAAGAGAAATGACATTGACCCTGATTTTTATAGCACTAGTGCAATGATGGATAGACAATGGACGGAGGCAGGACAGGATCTAAGACATGTGGTAACGAGACTTGCAACTCATGGTTTTCACCATAAGATCTGCTTAACTCAAGGTTTTCACCAGCCAGATGATGATTGCGTATGTTCGTTGTGTGACAAGAGATGTGACCGTTATCACTTAACTAAGTGTGTAAAAAGAACTAAATCCATCAGAGACTACAGTGAAAACTAAATAGCATTGTAAGATAAAATTGTATTTTCGTGTATTATGTAGGTTAAGTAATGCTCTTTCGAGCGCATCTTATTAAATTATATAGGTTAATTACGGCTTTCGATACAATGTCTTATAAATATAAAATTAAATTAATTACGACGCGTAACGTCATCTGTAATTGAACTAGCCTATATAGGCGAATTACAGATCCCGAAACGGAATTTTAAAAATATGTCATAAATGTAACCCTAAATTAAAATATTTTCGTATGTATGGCGTGCCAAATTGAAGTAGGCCAATAAATAAATTACATATGACGAAACACAATGCGTTTCGAAGGTATTTTAATGCTCATTTCTATTATTGAGTTGTCACCACCCAAAATAACCTATAACCAAGGCTTTTCCCATAATCTTGCCAGAGAAGCATTTCGTCAAGTGGTTGATAACATCACAAAAGCAGCCAATTTGTTTTTATAATATATTTAAACACAATATAGTCATGCACAAACGATCGCGGTCTGTAGTAGTCGCCGGTTGGCATCAATACTGCTGGAACATTGTAATATTCTTATAAAACATTGTGGTCAATGTTATTGACCCCACCACATAGCAAGAAATGGTTTTGTGTAGTTTCGTTTCTTTTTTCCCCAAAGTTGGCTGCAATAATGCCAACACAAACACAATGCCATTATAAAAAATTGTGGTCAATAATAGTTGGACGTGTGGGAAGGAATAATACAAGGATATGGGATGAAATTGAGCATAAATAAGAGTGAGATGGTGATCTCAACAAGGAAGAAGGAAAGAACCACAACGGGAATAACAATTGGTGGGGAACAGCTGAAGAAAGTGGAGAGTTTCAAGTATCTGGGAAGCCTGATACAAGATAATGGAAGAAACGATAGAGAAATAAATGAGCGGGGGAGGCAGGCAGAAGCATTTCGGAGGAGTGTGAGAAGCATGTTATTGAGCAAGGATGCCCCTCAGAACAGCAAAAAGGTCATATATCGGACGTACTACGTCCCTATCCTGACGTATGCCTCAGAGACCTGGGTTATGAAAGGAAGGGAGAAGAGCAAAATACAGGCCAGTGAGATGAGGTTCTTGAGAAGCAGTATTGGAGCTACAAAGATGGACAGAATAAGAAATGAGAGGACCCGAGAATTAATGAAGGAGGAACCATTACAGGATGGTATAGAGAAATCTAGACTTAGATGGTATGGACATATAAAACGAATGGAGGAGAAGAGGAAACCCAGGAGAGTACACGAGACGAAGTGGGAAGGAAAGAGACCGAGAGACAGGTGGCTGAAGGGGGTGGAAGAAAGCGTGAAGAAGAGAGGAGAAGACTGGTCAAGGGAGGAGGCTGAGAGATGGTGGGAAGACAGAAGACGTTGGAGAGGCTTGTGTTCCAAACAGACCCGGCCAGTGGCTGGAAACTGTGCAAGATGATGTGGTCAATAATGTTGTTTTTGCTGGGGGGCTGTGCCCCCCTCCCGCTAGGTTGGTATTTTTATGTTTTCGAATATTGGCTGCAAATACTTGTATCTCAAGTAGAAATCACAATCCTTAACATACTGTTTAATAACGCCTCACAGACATACTATATGAAACGTCAAAAACAAGACCTAGCCTATTGGCCGATAGGTCTAATACTAAAACACTGTCATATCTATTTTGCAGGTGTTCATGTAAATGCCAATTTGTCAAATTTTACCCATTCATTACTATTTTAACAGGCGTATTCCCAAACACCGTTCCTGACGTAATATTATCGTTTAGACAAATGACATTGTCTATGGCTTTTGAAGAGTACAGTGCAACTTTCCTATTAAATGCAACAACCAAAATAAATATATGAACGTCGTAAAAAACTCACCGATAGATCCCAAATGCCGTATTATTCCACATTAACAAGGAGAAGCACTAATTTTCGACCACACTTTCCATCACATCACAAGTAAGTTAACTGAATTTATTTGATTGCAACAACTTCAGGAATTCAACAATTTTATCACAAATCGCCAACACAATCGGGCACACGACACTGCTAATATCAAAATCTACAGGTTATTTAGGGAATAATAATTGTTCAAATTAGGCTACGGTTACAAAACTCAAATCAGTGAAAAAAAAATGGACATCGGAGAAAAGCGTGCGCGAAACTGACGTATGAATCAAAGCGAGTCAATATCGATACGTGCCGTGACTCCCGGCAACCAAAGCGAGTCAATATTGATACGTGCCGTGACATCACGGTGACGTCCCTGGGATCCCTAAACGCTGGTGTATCGCAAGCTATAGATGAACTATATTTTCTTCACTAAATCAGTCCCGTTAACAAGCACTCTGGTGGTGGTAGCGCTGCACACCGTGAGAATTTGTGTTTAAAAAAAATTAGTAATGAAATTAGCCAAAGTACCTGTAGTAATGGTATCTGGAGATGATAAATTAATAGATGTTGACTCGTCCGCTGTCATAGACCCACCCAGCCATCCCAAATAGCGACACTACTTATATAGTTGAAAATGAAGTATCTGGTAGACATCTTGTCACTATGTCAGGAATGCCAACCCCGCGCGTTTGGTACTATCTCGCACCGTGTATAGAAAGAAACAAAAGAGCGTTGATAATGTAATTTATAATTGCGCCAAATCCAAATCGTCAGTCGTACTTTAACCATGGATTGTGTGGCATGTGAAATTACTTCATAAATTGTATCTTATTAATGTTTTACATACAAAACCAAACCTAACCTGGGGCTTAGGCCCCAGACCCCCTTGCTTGTGGTACTAGCAGTAATTTTCGGCCAGGCAGTACCTAACCTAGTAGCGGACATAAATTGTATCTTATTAATGTTTTACATATAAAACCAAACCTAACCTGGGGCTTAGGCCCCAGACCCCCTTGCTTGTGGTACTAGCAGTAATTTTCGGCCAGGCAGTACCTAACCGAGTAGCGGACATAAATTGTATCTTATTAATGTTTTACATACAAAACCAAACCTACCCTGGGGCTTAGGCCCCAGACCCCCTTGCTTGTGGTACTAGCAGTAATTTTCGGCCAGGCAGTACCTAACCTAGTAGCGGACATAAATTGTATCTTATTAATGTTTTACATATAAAACCAAACCTAACCTGGGGCTTAGGCCCCAGACCCCTTTGCTTGTGGTACTAGCAGTAATTTTCGGCCAGGCAGTACCTAACCTAGTAGCGGACATAAGTGTGTCGGAACATTTTCATTTTCAAACTTTAAATTTCCAACAATTTCAATCTTTAAGTCTGAGTCATTATTTACGTCTCAATAATATGTGTGTCAAAAACAATTTCTGACTTTACGTGTGAAATAGTGAATTTTGTGTGCGACATGTTGGTAACGTAGTCACATGACGTGTCCAAGATGGCGTCCGTAGTGAAACGAACACGATAAGAATTCTTTATTTTCGTGAAATAATTATTATTGAGGTGCGGCACTTGTAGTTGAGATTGTGAAACGACTCCCAAGAACTCCGTAAAAGGTATGTAAATCATAAAACCTATATTTTCAATAATATACCTCGTAAAATTTCGTAAAGTTACGAAAAGGCAAATTCTCACGGCGTGCAGAATTACCGTTAGGGAATAATAATTGTTCAAATTAGGCTACGGTTACAAAACTCAAATCAGTGGAAAAAAAATGGACATCGGAGAAAAGCGTGCGCGAAACTGACGTATGAATCAAAGCGAGTCAATATCGATACGTGCCGTGACATCACGGTGATGTCCCTGGGATCCCTAAACGCTGGTGTATCGCAAGCTATAGATGAACCATATTTTCTTCACTAAATCAGTCCCGTTAACGAGCACTCGGGTGGTGGTAGCGGAAGTTATATAAAGATAGACTCTCCCTGACTTTTCCAAACACCAAGGCACAACAGTTGTCATGGTGCTATTGATACATCCATTATTTATCAAGGAATACTACTCCTTGGTTATCATATATGTGTATTCGAGTAGCAGGATGTATTTAGCCTAGTATGTGTTCTTGCTTCGATTATATTAAGCGTGCATTTGACCACTAAAATACATAACATGACGACTATTGGTGCATTTACCTTAATGCCAAGTTCTACGGACAGAATTTATCAGAAAAATCAATCACTAAACAATACATTTACTGAACCTTCATCGAATGAAAAAAAAAAAAAAAAATCAGGATACTACTGCTGTAATTTGAGTAATAATACAACCAGTTTCTAGTAACCAAGATTGATTTAATGAAACACAGTCTCGGTGCACATTAAGTGAAGCACATTGTTATTTCAGTCTTCTTTGTATGATGTAGCCTAGGCCTACCATGCTATGCTTTTTGAGGGAATAGGCTACATAGATACAAAATGTTCCCCAGGTCTTCACTTAGGTCTTAAAAAATATTGGCTATACAATATATATATATAAATATTAAAAAAATTAGAATTAGGTTGATCAAGAACACTACAAACACTAAACTAAGGATTAAAAAAAAAAGTGTTGAAAAGAACGGGAGGGTACTTTTCAAGGGGGACAATCAGATGCTTCATTTTCCTCCTCTTCAGAGGGAGTGGTGATGCATTGTTTTTCTAGTTTCTCTTTTTCTAACAGTAGAAGTCGATGCTCCATCTCCAACATTTCCTTTTCAAGTCGAATTTTGTCACGTTCTTCTTTCAATTTCTCTGTCTCAAAAAGAAGCTTTTCAACCTGGAACAAGGAGTAATTAATTTTATTAAGATGCGCTCGGAAGAGCATTACTAAATTACATTAACTTATTTGACAACGTATTGTGTTTGGAAAAAGGGATATGAAAACGTGAAACTGGGTCGACATTTGGTCAAATTCAGTGCGACAGGACGAGGCGAGAAGTGGTCACAATATAGATTAAACTTTTAAAACAGTGAAGAAAGCTCGGGCAAAATATACAGTAGCTTTTAGTTTTAAGAGTCAAATTGTACTACAGCTAATCTTACAGTACAGTACCTCCAAAAGCATAACGTCTCGTCGGAGTTCACTGATTTCCTCAGCACGTCTGCTCCCCATTTTCAGTACATTTACTCAAACGTTAAGAGCAATATCTTAACGTTTTACAGCACAAGACTTCTTTTCTTCAGCTCTTGACAATGTGGACACGGAACAGACGGCAAATACCGACTAGCTCTCAGTGTGCTTGCTCATGTCAACGAGCGCCATTGAGAACTCATCAACAACTCTTGACTTGACTCTTTCAACTCTCGACCATTATTCTGATATCGCCTCAAAAATCGATAATTTACGTATTCTTATCGATACAAGGTGGCAGCACGAACTATGATACGATATGTGTGGATTGGTGTGGACTGATGTTTACTACAAACGACTTGAGAATGACAGAAATGATGACGAATGTCATTAGAATAAGAGGAGGCGGTTGCAGCGTGTGCGAGTTGCTTGAACATTTGAAGTCTTTGCTGTCAATGGGAACCAGGCATGATGATGGCGTCTTGTGACACACAAGTAGGGAATACGAGTGTTCTCAGCAAAATAGAAAGGTATAACAAGGATACTTGAATTATTTCCAGTTATAATCTTTGTGCATCTGTTCGCCTTTGGTTTGGCTTCTCCGAATGTAAATAAATTAATGAGCATTGGCGAGTTTCCCAGCGTTGTAGTACAGAGATTGGTGCGAGAATTTAAGAGCGTTGATATAATGACGATTTAGGAGGGTATATTTTTCTTATTTGCGCAGATTGGGTTTCTTTATATCGTGTTTTGTCATTCAAAAGGGCACGGGTAGTCGTTTCTTGTTTGAAAATTTACAATTGTGTAGATTCCGTTTACAGTACAGTATGTGGTTTCAGACATTGGATATTCAAAACAACGCTGCATTTTGTTTTCTACGATTGCGTGTTGGCTCACTAGTTAATAAATATATGTATTATAAAGGAATTGCAAGTGTTGGTAACACTTATTATCTTTTTACGTTTGTAATGTTTCTCTAATATTGTGGTGGGCTACTAATGGACGTGCTTTCGCCAAGATAGGCAAGCGATAGGCCATAATACCGTACCTTCAGGGTTGAATGGATGCAAGGAGAACAAGCGAGTTCATTGTCACACCCTCTTGGCTAGGCGTTGACCTGATTGTTAGGTTGTTGGCCTGCATTAAATTTGTTACAATTATCAATTGTGGGTTGGTTGTTCTTCCAGCACGTCTGCAATAGGCAAACTTTCGCTTGTGCAGATCGGTTGTCCATTTAGATAGCATTTATAAGCTGAATCAATTTCGATGAGGGAGGAAAACTTACTGTAGTTTTCTGGGAATACGATTATTGCTAAAATCAATTTGGAGGCCTTGTAGGCATGTTAGCCTATTGTTAACAACCCTGCCACATTCCCAATATAGACTAATTTTCTTAAATTTTAGGGCAACAGAAAAAGCGAATAAGTCAAATCTTTTCAGTAGAAGCAAAAGGCTCTTTTATCTCCCTTGAAAATGCTACTTAGTATATTATGCATGTGTGTGCATAGTCTCGCTATGTGGTCTGACAATCTTCTCATTCTTACCGCGTGGGTAAATGTGTTAGTTCATTCAACTCGCTAGAATACTTACAATAATAATTTCAGTGATAAGCTCTATAATTATTTAATAAGGTATTTACTTATTGCAGCCAGTGGCCATGAGGCAATATAAGAATATTTGGAGAAAAACCCAAAATATCCCAAGATTACATTCAATTCTCATTGACAACATTAGTTAGTCAGCGACTCCACTCTTTCTCTGCATGTCATGGTACGATACCTTTCACAAGCACTTCCACACAATTTGCAAATGCATTCTATCCTGGGCTCATGATACCCTTTCATTTTGCAGAGCTTGAAATGGAATCCATGTATTGCGAAACGAGTGATGGTATGTCTCAGGTCGTAACATGGACCCTTCCAATCATCGGATGTCACTGCGGTGGTTAAATAAAGGTCACTCCATATTTGCATCCTCTTTGTTTTGAGGTCTTTTAGAAGGTCCTTGTACTGGGCGGTAGATGGGAGCAATAGTTGACACCTTAAATCTTCGATGTAGAAAGTCTCTCGTGACATTTCATAGCACAGTCGCGATGGGGTATACTTAGAGATACACAGGACTTTTTATCATGAATGTTGCCTTGACCCTTTCTATGGACATCATGTTGTTTTTCGTGAGATTCTCCCATATAATGTTCAGACCGTAGCTTATTATTGGGCTGATTTTTACTCTGATAATGCCATAGCTGTCTCTAATGATAGTTTATTTATTGTTCACTTTAGACCATCCTCTCTTTTCATCACTTTTAACACCTTAGCTTATTGAAAATATATCATTTATGATATGCATACCTTTCGGGGAGTTGTTGGGAGTCGTTTCACGATCTCTTCATACTCAATAGCCACTGCTGCACCGCAATAATTGTTATTTCACGGAAAGAATGCAATTTTTCGTCACTTTCTTCACTTGCGGACGCCATCTTTGACAGTCATGTGACACCCGAAAGTCGATCATGTGACTACGTTACCAACTTGAATAAAGAAATTCACCACACGCCTTTCTGGCGACTGCTAATGAAGAGAAGAGATAGGTTGGTAGGACACATACTAAGACACCCAGGAATAGCAAGCTTAGTTATGGAAGGAAGGGTCGAGGACAAGAACTATAGGGGTAGACCAAGGTTAGAATATGTTAAACAGATTGCCTCGGATGTAGGGTGTGGTAGTTATGTAGAGTTGAAACGATTAGCTCAGGACAGGGAGGCATGGAGAGCTGCATCAAACCAGTCAAAAGACTGAAGACTCAAACAACAACTTCGCTACTAAGTTAGGCATTGTCTTGTGGAAAATTACTGCTAGTACTACAAGCAAGGGGGTCTGGGGCGTAAGCCCCAGGTTAGGCCTGTTTTTGTATGTAAAACATTAATAACATACAATTTATGTCCGCTACTAGGATAGGTACTGCCTGGTCGAAAATTGATGCTAGTACCACAAGCAAGGGGGTCTGGGGTGTAAGCCCCAGGTTAGATCTGTTTTTGTATGTAAAACATTAAAAATACATAAATAAACACTGTACTGTAATTGAGTTCACTTAGTAATTTCATACATCATGTGCGAAATAGTACCAAACGCGTGGGGTTGGCAATACTGACTGGTGAGAATGATGTGGGTGAGAACTTCGATTTCAACTATATAAGTCGTGTGTCTATTTGGGCGGGATGGTGGGTCTATAACAGCGGAGCAGTGAACATCTAATACTCAATCCTCTCCTGATATCCTCCCGACTATTAAATCAGGTAATTTCAGTTTTTAAAAATATTTATACAAAGGATGGTCTAAAGTGAACCGCTACCGATAGTTTATTAAGATGTTGTATTTCGTGCATTGCTTTTATGGCATGTATTATTCTGTCCTTCATATGTTCAATGAAGGTATCCCCATGTGTCTGATAAATTAGTCCTAAGTGAAATTTATTTACAATACGTAACGCCTTGTGCTCTAGATATAGGGAGTCTCCTGCTGTTATTCTCCCTCCTTTGCGAAAGATCATGGATACGATTTTGTTTAAGTTTATATAGAGGTCATTTTTTGCGGAACAAGTTACCAACAGGTCTAGAGACGACTGTGAAGTAGAGGGTAGAACTACGTCATCTGCGTATATGTACATGCTAACTCCACTTAGCTTGACGGATTTCACTATGTCTGTTGTAACAGTGTTGGACTTAGGGGATCGCCCTGCAATACCCCAATGCATCGTTCTATGGATTCTGTGAGGGTGACACTGTCGTCAATTATCAGCATGTTATTGTTGAGTATAACTTATTAACTTACATATGAACGCAGTGAGATAGTGATCTATTCCAATCATCAATCCTAGTTAATCCAGCAGTATTCTTGTGTTAAGAGTGTCAAAAGCCTTGGTGTAGTGAACAAATACATCTTCCAGAGCGATACCTCTATTGACGTCAGAAAAGTTGGATGGCGCAGCCACGCGGCAGAATGTTGAAGCTGTAGCATTGTGACTGGTGAGGTTTATTTAGATGGTGAAGCATTGACGTCGTGATGGAAACAGAAAGAAATTTGTCAAATTCGAGGAGGTACTGCTCTGTATACGGTTGCAAATCGTATAAAACGGCTACGAAATATCTTCACTACTTTCCTGTACAAAAAGTTCAGAGAGAAAGATGGGCTTCGGCGCTGTCAATTGGAAAACGTGTTACATATTACATGACAGTGTGAAGTCTGCATTTTTGTGAAGACGACTTCTTTCCACCGGTACTGTTGATTATTGATAGTTATTGTTTTAATTTGTATTCACATGGATTTAGCTACTTCAAAAATACTGATCAACTTATAGCCTATTACTTCTGTGCCATACAAAGAATGTAATCCGCTCTTCGTAAACTTATTTTAGGGGTTCTTCCGATTGGCAATAGCCAAATGGTTAGAAAACTTAAGAAAAATGCTGTTCCTAGCCTTAATTTGCCAGAGAATTTATATTCTTGCCTTTGAACAGCAAGTATGTAGGTCATTGAAGTATGATTTGGCTTGAATTGTGTTTTTGGCTATGATCTCCCTACTGTTGAATTTAGTTATTTAAAATGTAAAATCTTAGTTTTAAGTACCGGTTTGGTGACCCATCATCCCAGTATACATATGCGGTAATGTAGCAGGAGACCGGATCGGCCTAGGCTATTCTAACTTTAATTAGTTCCCATTTCAGGGTTTTACAGTTTTGAGTGTGAATAGTTGGTTTGAAAGTTGTACAACAGTAAGGAGAGTATGTTTTCTATAGGTTTTAATTGGTATTATGGTTTATGTCGAGCTGAGGAGTGAATTTGGTTTGGCTTAAAGTGTAGTTTTTGATCTGTTCCGTTTGCTTATGACAAGTTCAAATGGAGACTCCAGCTTTGTTAAATATCTGTATTTTAAATATTTAATTAAATATATTGATAAAGAGGATGTCTCCATTTTAACCTGCCCGTGGCAAGAGATTAATAAATTAATATTCTTGCCTTTGAACAGCAAATATGTAGGTCAATATTAGCAATATTGAAGTATGATTTGAACATCCCAAGTAACGCTTCTTTGAACCCAAAACATTCATGCAAATTCAGGGTTGCTTTATTCAATTTATTAACAGGGAGTCGTCCTTTGTGTTATGTGAGATATATATATTGTAAATTAATAAAAACATCGATACCGCTAGGCTCCCAAGTACAGGCTTCATAATTATATGTAACAGCAGACAGTAAATTAACTATCTACATGTGGGTAATATTTTTAACTGGTAGTAATTAGGTACTGCATTTAAATTGATTATAAAAATATTTCTATCAATGAAAGGAAATATGTAGTATTTTGCCATCATAAATTAGAAGCCATAACAAACGCACACCCAATTACTTCACGTCACTATATCGCCGCCATATTGCAAACAGCTGACCGTAAGCTCCTCCCCCGTTTCGGACGTCAATAGGCATCTGGGTCGTCGTAAGTCTCCCTTCCCTTTTATTACCGTACTGCAGTTCTTCACTGTGGAGGAATTTGCCCGGACCGTAGGTATTATTATTTGGAAACTAGAATAGTTGCTAGAGATATAGCATACAATATCTCCTCAAGGGCTTCAAGGAAACATTGAAAAGCTCTGTAACTTACGATAATATAACATATTTTCTACGGTAATATACTGCTTCAGGCTTGAAAGAGGAATACTCCTATATGATGTACGAAATATTCATATACGCTTCATTGCTTTCAAATTAGGAAACAAGAGCTTGACTCGGGTACAAGATATTTAGAGTCTAGCCCAGCGAAGCTCTTCGTTGTCCGGTCCGCTACTGCTTCCTTTTAAAAACTGCCATGTCACAATTTTCATCTTTCACTCGTGTAACTACAGTTTATTTACGTACTGTATCTTTGTAGAGGTAGGACTCCCACTACTATTATTACTGTACCTATGAGTCATAACGCTGTCAATAACCTTCTTAGTTCATCGTTGTGGCATCATTAACATTCCTAGAGTCAGCCACTTTGCTTGATGTCCAAGCCATGCCTCAACTTTGGACAGAGCAAATTATTATTCAAAACGAAATCACATTTATAATAATATATTTATTACAGCTAATGGCCAAAGCAAACAAAATAAGAAATATAACTATATAACTAGTCACAACAAATTTCCTTCAAGGACTTAATTCCTCTTCATGCAAGTAGCAAGGTGATACAGGCTGGGAGTTTGTTTTAGACGATTGCCCTTGACCTTGAAGCCTGCGGGTGACCCTACACACACTCACTCTCTCACCCTATCGCTTCACACTTGTCACCACCGATCTGATGTAATGGAATTCCAGACTTGAGCAGACAGTACAGTTCACGTCGAAGTATTATGTGACGCGGAAGTACACGTTACGAACCGAACGTCATTATATTTGCCAATGACTGTACTTCAGGAGTAGTGTGAAACAGCTTTGTGAATATCGGACTGCTTGGGACAGCTGTTAACAACACAGGTACTGTAGTAACTCGCCTCCAGGCTTCCATTAAGATTTTTCACTCGTCTAAAACAAACGTCCGGCCTGTAACGCCCACATGTTTTCTCGCAGAGAGAACAAACACAGTTTATGTCAGGTGTGTGAAACTGTAATGTGCGGCAAACTCTATGGTGAAAACCATGTACCGCATATCGGGTAACAAGATGACGCAATTCGTAATTGGCAACTGACCACTCTCTGTTTATCATAGCGTCAGTAGAGTAAAAATCCCTCCAAATCTCTGCTTTCTTCTGATGATGCTCTCGCAATAGTTCTTGATATGAAGGCGTAGATGGCAGTGACAAGCATATGCGTAGGTCTTCCAAGAACATGGGTTCTCTGCACAATTCATATACCAGTCGAGACGGAGTCCATTTAGAGACGCATAACACTCTTTTCAGAAACGTAGTCTTAAGCTTTTCGATGACTTTCCAATTTGATTTTGTAAGATGTGCCCAAATCAGATGAAGGCCTTAGGTAATTATTGGTTGTACTTTCATCTGGAATAGTTCTAGTGCGGTTTTCAAGGATAATTTTTGCAGCTGTTGAATATCATCAATTGCCAGAATTGCTGCCGATAACCTCTCCTTTACATGTAAAGTGAAGGTAGTTTCATGAGGTTGAAATATTATGCCTAAGTACTTAAATCTGTTTACTGCAACCAGTTCTTCTCCCTTGCATGTAATAATCTGACTCATTGCCCTTCCCCCCTCGTTTGAATGTCATCATTACTGTTTTTTTCTTATTGATAGTCAATTCGTTTATTCGTGCCCAAGCTAGCAATTTGTCGAAGGCTTCTTGAAGTGCAACTCTAGAAACTGATGCCAGGACCATATCATCAGCATAGATATAGATTTGAACTTCTTTTGTCATAATTGCTTGCATTACATCATGGGTAGCAATGTTGAACAATATAGGGCTCCAGGGATCCCCTTGTAATACGCCAATTGTCTGTTCAATACCTGTAGATGTGGAGACCGAGTCGTCAATTTGTAGTCTGTTTTCAGCCAAAATGTCGTTAATTATGAGTACTAAAGGATTGTCCTCGCCTAACAACTTTGATAATTTGTCCATCAGTTTCACTTTGCTAATTGAGTCGAAAGCTTTAGTGTAATCCACACTAGATGTTAGGCCCCTTAAAATCAACAACATTATTTATTATTATGTAATCCACAAACACCGTACCGGTAATCAGCTTCCCTCTTTTAAATCTGAGAGCCTCATGAATATCCTTTTGGAAACACTCAATTGCATGTATAGTCGAACGACCTGTCCGGAAGCCAAATTGTTCCTCTGGAAGTGAAGTTTCTAGCCTGGTTGTTATAAGTTTGGTGAATATTTTCAGAAGAGTACATTCCAAGGCGATGCCTCTGTAAGCGTCTGGATCACTAGGATCCCCCTTCCCCTTGTACCAAAGCTTTAGAGTAGAAGTCCTCCATTGATCCGGAATACACCCCTGTTGGAGGCATTCATTGAATAGAAATGGCCACGATTTCAGAAGAGTAGGAGCCGCATTCTTTATGTGTTCATTGTAAATGTTATCCGGTCCGCAAGCTTTCTTTAACCTTTTCACTGCTGAATTGTTACATTATTAGCGCACCCTCTGTGCTGGATTCTTTTAGGCAACCACTTTCACACAGAAATTCACCAATTTGAACATAAAATACAAGTGGTAACTGAAAATAATTATAAGTAATTTACTCACCACTGTGTTCATAAAGTATTGGCCACGGTTGATGTTTGGGATCCAGGGTTTGATTCCACATGAGTTGGCAAAATTTTGTCCAGTAGAAAAAACTTTTAAAATTGTAATTTGCACCGTAGAATATGCTCACTATATACATCCCATACACACACACTTCACAACAGAAACATTTAATTAAACACACGATATCACTAAATAAACACCCGAATCCAATAATACCTCAAAGCACAAGTATCTAAAATAATTCTAACACATACATTATCCTATACCTGAAGCCTCCGTGGCTTAGGCGGCAGCACGCCGGCCTCTCACCGCTGGGTCCGTGGTTCAAATCCCGGTCACTCCATGTGAGATCTGTGCTGGACAAAACGGAGGCCGACAGGTTTTTCTCCGGGTACTCCGGTTTTCCCTGTCAAAATTACATTCCAGCAACACTCTCCACTATCATTTCATTTAATCATTGCCCCAGAGGAGTGCGTCAGGCCTCGGCAGCCGGCACAGTTCATAACCTCGCCGCTAGATGGGGGCTTCATTCATTCCATTCCTGACCCGGTCGGAGACTGGAAGCAGGCTGTGGATTTTCATTTTCACATTATCCTATACTTAAACTTTCGCGAAAAAAATTATAAAAGCCTTTCTTCAACTAAATAGGCTATACAATTTATCTATACTAATAATTGAACACTAAATATTGTCAAAGATAAAGTTTACGGGGCTAAACATTCCAATAATTCCTGCGTGAGTGGTAGTCTTCAAAGCAAGGTACGACACAGAGTGCAACACCACATGGTTGACACATGTATCGGGACTCTTTCCTCTTCCTTTCCCTCCTGACAGTATTGCTACATACATGACAGTGACGAGTTGGGTTAGATTTCTTATCAGTTGGCGGAACTAAGCAGGGAAAATGTCTTTCAGTTAGTCGAAGAACTGGGTCCGTAGATGTTGCAGATGGTCTTCCAGGAGTTGATTTTCTGGGGTTGTGGTATCTCTCCAAAATCTGTCTTATTTGAAGCTGAAATTCTGCCAATGAAGGACGCTTACCTGATGATAGACAGTATAGAGTACGTATATGAATTTAGAAGTGCTAAGTCCAAAATATGAAAGAATAATTTCTTGTACCACTTGATACTCTTACGCACGCTATGGAGTGAACTAAGGAGCATGTCTGCCTTATCGACAGACCCCATGTTCATGTTATATTCAATGACGGCCTGAGGCTTCAAGATAGATGCTACAGACTTGCGATCCTTTTTCCCAGTCACTTCAAATATATTTTTGTGCATGGTTGTAAGCACGAACACATCCCTCCTATCACGCCACTTGAGTGCCATCATTTTTGTGCTAGATTTCATTTCCAATTCCCCTCTTCCCAATTTAGTTCCTAGTACAGGCAAGCCTTTCCTGTTCTTTCGCACTGTTCCACACACATTGGTGGCTCGGTCATGAAGCTAAGAAAACAGCTGTGGGCCAGTGTACCAGTTATCTACAAATAAGCTATGGCCTTTATCTAAGTAATCATGTAGAAGTGTTGTAACAACTGCACCAGAAATGCCGAGTTTATAGGGGTCTGTGATTTCTGTTGATGAGCCAGTATAAGTGATAAAATCTAAAATATAACCAGTCTTACAGTCACAGAGAACAAACAGTTTGATGCCGAAACGATGACGCTTGGTTTTTATATATTGTTTGAAAGTAAGACGTCCCTTGAACAAAACTAGGCTTTCATCAACACACAAGTTAGCAAATGGGGTGAGATAGGTTTTGAATGTTTCCTGAAGCGGTCAATAATGAATCGAATTTTGTTCAGACTGTCAGTTTTGTTTGGGTTTTTATTGTCGGTGAAGTGGAGCATACTGAGTAAAATTAGATATCTATCACGAGACATAACTTGCTGAAAAATTGGGGCATGCAGAAGGGGATCACTGGACCAATGTTCCTGAATAGACAGATGTTTATTTCGAACCATCAGCAGCGTCTCTGCTATTAGCACAAAAATCTCCTTATAATTGGTATCAACCCATTTCCTGAGCCTGGAATATTGACTGGGCGGCTTAGCGTCAACAGTCTGTTTATGAAACTTGTTTGTTTCGTCCGCTACCTTTGTCAACACCTCTTCATTGACAAATAATTCGAAATAATCTATTTCATGGGATTCAGGGGTCAAATTAGTATTTGACATACCTGGGTTTGGCACTTGAAATGCATGCACGTTTGGCGCGAACTCGTCCTCGGACCACGTGGGTAGGCCTAGGTCAGGTTCATTTCTTCCCCTCTCTGTCGGGATATCTTCAACACTATCACTGTCACTTCCTAACAGTTCCTTAATATCCTCATTGTCACTTCCGACACTATCTAAATCCACATCAGACTCAATCTCCTCTAAAAGCGTAAGAATTTGCTCCGGACACATATTGCGCTCGCTAGATGCAGCCATTACTCATACACGATGTTTATAACTGTGTGACAAAAGAAAAACTTTTTTCCCGCAACGTTACACGTGTGTATTTATGGAACTAAGTGGTTGAAAATGTAGCTAACAGATGGCGTAAGAATACACGACATTTACAAAGCAGATTGAATATACTCGATCGCAGCACTGATGGCACAAAGTTCTGATCGAGTATACTCTATCGCAGCACTGACGGACCGCTTGAGGCAGATCGAGTATACTCGACCGCAGCAGTGAAGCGGTTAATTTCAGCTTGTTGATTACATCTTATACTTCAAAGTAAACTGTCAGTTCATTGATATAAAAGAATTTACCAACAGCATGAAGGACCTTTCCACTAGTAGTTAGATCATCATCATCATCATCAAATTCCAGCTCCAGTGGCTCGGGTGTTGTTAACGAGCCCCCACCACCTTTTCCTGTCCATGAATGAGGAGGTTTCTGGAAGAAGGACCCATACGGCAATATGGCGAATTGAGATATTTGCGATCAGAGATTTTTAGAATGTGTAACATAATAAAGACGACATGTAATATATATGCAAGTCTACTTTTTAACAAATTTTGCATTTTGTAACAAGAAATATGTTATTTTCAAAATTAGAAGTACCACTTAACCTTGAAAGTATAATAATAAAAGTGAACATGCGTATGGGTCGTTTTTCCATAAATCAACAGTAAATGAGGTTTATGAGAGTTAACGTCTGCTAGGTAGTCAGCCCAAAGGCTGGTTGGATCCTCAAAAAGCACCGCCGTTAGGTTATGTGGGTAGATACCCACAAAAACCCAAGGCAGCGCTCTATTGAGGCGTTCTAGGCAAGATTAGGAGTGAGGTAGTTTGACATTGCTTTCCTCACTGAGTCAGAACAGCGTAACTAACCCTATGAGTAGAACCTTTCACAGCATCCCCAGGCACCGAGTGTGCCCTGAATGTCATTATTACTAAGCACCACCCATACCTCAGTAGCTTCCATATAATCACAGCCATGAGTGAGACTGAGACATCTGTGAAAAGCCACATTTTACTCTAGCCTGTGCCAACAGACAAATGCAAATGTACTGCATTCATCAACAGATGGCAAACAGGCCATATAAGAGTTAGTAGTGCTGTAATATGTTTAATTTCAGATGTAGTAATAATAATAATTAAATATTATTGATGTCTCTAGTTAAATTACCAGATAACACTTGGAATACTCTGAATAATAAGTTGTTTATGAACAAACTGCAATATAGCCTACATTAGGTAGCCATTACGAACGGACACTATTTGAACACCAAAGGCACACGAGTAACACAGAACACCATCATTGTAACATGAATGGAAGAAAGTTATTGGATAACATCAACACTCGCCCTTATTCGGTAACTTGCAGACCCCCATGCTGTCACACAATTGTTGGAGTCGAGTTGCAAACAATGGTTTCGTAAGCATGTCTGCGAGCTGCTTCTCTGTATCCACTTTTGAAATGGTAATTTCACCAGCGGTTACCAGTTCACGAACGAAGAAATGTTTCACACGGATGTGTTTGGTTCATTTAAACACAAATTGTGCTAAATGTTCCGGCATAACTCAACAAAATGACAGTGTTTCGCCCCGGTGTGCAATTGGGCTCTTCAGTTGGTTAATGCACACCTCACCAAGACACTGTCTGGTACACACTGGAAAGGCCATTGCAAGACGTCTTTGATACATGTGTATCCACGTCACGAGTGAAACTCGGGGTTCTGAGCAAGTCGAATTGCAGCTTCATTATCAACCTGCAGATCGGGCGTTGCATTCAACTGGCCAAATTCAGTCAAAAGAGTCTTGACCCAGATGATTTCTCGTGCTGCTTCACTGGCTGCTACAACCTCAGCTTCTGTAGTCGATATTGCAACTGAAGGTTGTCATTGACTAATCCATGAAATAGGTGCACCAGAATAGAGACAAAGTACACCTGAAGTCGATCGTCCTGAACCGAGGTCACCCCCATGATCTGCATCGCTGTAACATTCTAGGACACCTTTATTTAAATCATTCTTGTAGATGATTCCATGATCTGAAGTGCCTCTCAGGTAACGGAAGATCCTTTTCACCTTGATCACATCACGTTCTGTTGGATTTTAAGACTCCTTGACACCACTCCAACAGCATAGGCAATGTCTGGTCGAGTTCCACACATTAGAAACATCAAAGCTCCAACTGCTTGTCTGTATGGAAACTCAGTGTTAGGTGAACTCTCCTCCGTATCATTGTCCTTGATAATAGGAGTCGCCACAGCCCTGCAATTGCTCATGCCGAATCGTTCCAGCAACTTCTGATTAACTTGGATAGAACCATGTTTGTCTTTGTTAATTTCTAGTCCCAAGAAAAACGATGCTGGCTTTGAAGTAATTTTGAACTCCTTCTTGAGATCATTGATAAACTGAAGTTCATGCTCATTGTCAGCTGCTATCAAGCCATCATCAACATAGAGGACGAAGAAAATTTTGCTGCAACCTCTCTGCCTAACGAAGAGACAAGGATCAGTTTCACTCCTTCGAAATCCTAATTTGATTATGTAGTCACTGAACTTTTTGTTCCAACAGCGAGGGGCTTGTTTCAGCCCATACAAGCTCTTCTTCAGACGACATACTCTACTGGAACCATCATTGTACCCTTCAGGCTGCTTCATGAATATGGTCTCCTCTAAATTACCATAGAGAAATGCTGTTGACACATCTACTTGAGCTAGCATCATGTTTTCATTGGCAGCAACAGCGAGTAGTGTTCGAATAGTAGATGTTCTTGCCACAGGACTGAACGTCTGGTCATAATGGACACCTTTCTGTTGTGAAAAACCCTTTATCACCAACCTGGCTTTAAATTTATCCACCGAGCCATCTGCATTTGTTTTTACTTTATAAACCCATTTGCAGGGAATGAATTTTTTTCCAGGCGGTAAATCCTCCATGACCCAAGTCGCATTTTCTTGATGTGCTCTCATTTCTCGATCCATGGCTTCTTTCCAGTCCTCCCGTTCATCCGATTTCAAAGCTTCAGCATAGCCATCTGGTTCTATAAAAATTGTCGAAACAGATGCTACATAGTCTTGAAGAATTTTCGGATGTTTAAGTGTAGACCGATCTCGCAGCTGTCGTCCAGTCATCTCATTGTTTTGGTGGTTATCTTCATCTGGGAAAAGGTCGTCGAAACCCAAGAAATCCTCTTCTTCATCACTCTGAGGTTTAACATCAGGCTGGTCCTCTGTCTGAGTACCTGATTCTAGAAATACTTGGTTAGGTAGCTCGACATTTATTGGGATATCCATTCTTTTCCTCTCGATTAAAGTCCTCTCCTCAAAAATTACATCTCCTGATCTGATTAGCCTGTTTTCTTCTTTGCACCAAATTCGATACCCTTCATCGTGATCATAGCCAATCAAAATCCCTTTCACAGCTTTACGATCCATTTTCTTTCGTCGTTGTTTTGGAACATGAACAAAGCAAGTGGATCCTATTATTCGCAAATGCTTCGTTCCAGGTTTCTTGCCATACCACATCTCATATGGAGATGCCCCAGAAACATTGGAAGGTCCTGTCCGATTCAGGATGTACGAAGCTGAATTTATCATTTCAGCCCAAAATCTTCGTGGAATATTTCCATGAGCATGCATAATGGCTCTTGCTGTTTCCACGACTGTTCGATTTTCTCTCTCACTACATCCATTCTGCTCAGGAGTATACAACATTGTGAGACGCTGTGTGATTCCTTCCATTTGAAGAATTTTCTTGACTTCTTCATTGTCAAACACTCTTCCATTGTCACTCAGAAGTTCTTTAATAACATGTCCAGCTGTCTTTGCTTCAGCTATAAACTGACTCAACTTTTTAACAACCTCACTTTTTTCTTTGATGAAGTAGATTGTCCTAAATTTTGTGCAGTCATCTTTGAAAAGAACAAAATATCGATATCCCGACACTGATTTTTGGAATGGTCCGCACACATCTGTGTGGATAAGCTCTCCTGGTTCCGTTGTCTTCTTTCTGGTGCCAAACAGTAGAAGATGAGCCTTGCCATAAATACAGCCTTCACACAGTTCACTGTCCATTTCCACTTTGATGTTTAGGTCCTTGCTGAGAATCGACTTCACATGGCGCTTGTTTTGATGTCCATATCTTTCATGATATAGCTGTAGCAGGTTATCTTTGCCTGTGACATTAACTTCATTGTGAGAAATGGGTCTTATATTTCTCACTGCCAATTTAAAAAGTCCTTCAAATCGATCACGTATGCCTACCAGTTTGACATCTTGGTTAACTTTGAAGTTGCAAATTTCTGCAGTTGATATGAATTCACTTTTTGGATGCTTATCTTGTGCTGCTAGAACAGAGAATAGATTCTTCTGAATCTTTGGTACATACCAAACATCTGCCAGAGTAATTGCATGCCACTTTCCTCCAACTGCTGCTTCAATGTCTACTGAACCTTTTCCGATCACTTCGATCTTGTCACCACTAGCTGTAGTCACCGAATGTTTCGTTGAAAATGGCTGAAAATTCTTTAATGAATTCCTGTCGTTCGGAATGTGACTTGTCGCACCATTATCTACGTGCCAGTCATTAGGCCTACTTTCAGCATTCATTACTGCCGAGGTAACAGCAACAAGTGTCATGTTCGTATCCTTAGTATCTGCGCAACTTGGTTTCGGAGGTTTTCCATCGGCTGCCCATTTTCTACACATTTTGACAGTATGATTGGGTTTCTTGCAGTAGTGGCATATTATCTTCTTTTTCATCTTCGGCTTGGTTGAACATACTGGCTGGGATAGCTGCTTTGACGATTCCGTGAATAGAGTTTCCTGAGCAATAAATTCATCCTTCTTGGTCCTCAAAGCCTTTTCATATGCACACAATTGATTGGTCAGATTATCAATTGTCCTGTCACTTTTAGACATTAACATCGAGCTAGATATAAACGAAAAATAATCTTCAGGCAATGTACCTAAGATTTTACATATCACAAATAAATCTGGCAATTCGGAATTACCTTTAACATCTTTAGCCATTTCCTGCTTTTAATTCACTCCACAAATTTTTCAATTTCGAAATATGTGTCACGATATCATCTTCAGGATGCTTTTTAAAACGAAAGAACTGTAAGCAGAGGTTATAAACCTTGTCTTCAGAAACGCCGTCAAACAATTTGTGTAGTTCCGACCATACTTCGCGAGACGTATTAAGACGCATTATTTTCTGCAATGTTTCTTCAGTCATGTTTGTAGTTAAAATAATTAAAGCATTACTGTCCGCTTTATTAAATGCTTCTAATGCACTTTTATACGCCGCCCTTTCATCAGCAGTCTCACTCTCGTGAAGTACATTTGGTTTGACTAACCTGCCTTCGATAGCATCAAGTGCTCCCGGAATTCCACGTAAACAAATACTTATTTTGTATTTCCAAATGCTCCAATTTGATTTCCCTTCCAGAAGTCCGATGTTGATAAACCTTGTTGAATCCATTTTGCACTGCAATGATATCAACACGTGCGTAACCTCAAAGTCAGCTTCGGTGAGATTTTGAACAGAAATATACAACGCCGACACGTTTTATCACACACTTAATTTCTCAACCCGTATCTGGGCCCATAACCTATTGATGTCTTTGGTTAAATTACCAGATAACACTTGGAATACTCTGAATAATAAGTTGTTTATGAACAAACTGCAATATAGCCTACATTAGGTAGCCATTACTAACGGACACGAGTAACACAGAACACCAACATTGTAACATGAAATGTTACAGAAGAAGAAAGTTATTGGATAACATTAACAAATATAATAATAGAATACCCTCATTTCTAAAAGGCCCCATGTGCATGGAGACTAGTTTTGAGAAAAACACAAAAATATGGTTTACATTTAAACTATTTATCTGAAACCAACAATTTTTTGTACAATAACTTACGTGTAAATGTCATAATAGATGTTTAGAAATAAAATTTGTGTTGTCTGTTTCATTAGGAAGTACAGAATAAGTTTCCAAAATCTGTAAAATAAGGGCCTTTTAGAAATGACTCTCCTGAGTTAATACTTGTATGTGTTAAATTTGTAATATTCTGTTGGTTATTTTTTTTTTTTTTTAATGATCAAATCCGATAAACTTGACAAAAACTTTATTTTGTAATGTTGTAATTCATAATAATGTTAAGTACAATAGTATTTCATAACACAGTGGCATCAAGTATTCTTCTTGTGTATGGCTCTAGTTCTCTTCTGTCGGGCACTTCAATATATCGTCATACTATTCATGTGGAATGTACTTTCTTGATGTCTTCTATCTTGTTCGAGTTCATGTGAACACGTCCGTTGTACACAGGGCACTGATGAAGATTAATGCGAGGATTTCCTGGCAAACTTGAATCAAAAGTGTGTTGTACAAGTCCACCAATGAAGTTGAAAGTGGTCACAGTGTGTGGAATTATTGACTTATATTTGAATTCACAGTAACTGGCAGTACTGAATGATACCTTTAACTGGCGTTCAACTCCTCTTCCTCTAGATTCCATGGAGAATCCTCCTTTTTAGTAGAGATTTGGCCACCACCTGTTAAAATCCAATATGTCCTCTGTACCTACCATGTGAACTGTAAATTTGTTGTTCTGGGCACAGTTTACAATAATTCCCACATACTCTCTGGGTATATACACTCTGTCTAACTTATTAACAGCTTGCTTGACGAGTCCAAAATCCCTATCACATGGTAGGTATGAATGACCACGAATTGGAAATCCATGAACAATTTCTTCAAAGCGGCGAGTGTCATTGAGAGCTTCTCAGAAGCCGAATCATTGAATGATTCTTGTTCTGACAAACACATGAGTCAGAGTGCAAATGTGGAACGTAGCCTACTCCTCTTATGTAGTTATAAAGGAACAAACACACCTCGTTGGCACCTTTCTTTGCTGTACTTTCATCATACACGTACAGTATTACTTATCCAGAGTATATATTTCTCTGGTAATTTTCCGGATTACTGGTACGCCTTTTCCTTGTTCTACCTTCTTCCTCCATTTCTACTACATTAATTCACGCGTTTCTAATCAAAACTATGAACTTAACACAGATCAATCCGAGAAAGAACCTCTTATGTTACTCATTATATCATAGCAAAGCAGCTGTTATGAAGTTCCCTTTGTCTTCACCAGATGGCATCTGTATCTGGCTAGCAATGGTTCCTTGCTAAAATGCCCCTTCTACCGCAGAAAGGGCCCTTTAGGAATGAACGCAAATATCATTGACGTCCTGTGACTACACTGATAGGCATAGAATGGTGTGTTTACGTCTCTGCAACAAAAATCCATACTTAACTCATTTTCACCAAAAATGGCAGAAAGGGCCTTTTAGAAATGACCGATTCAATTATTATATTTTATCATTTGTTACTATCCCTTACATTTCATACTTTGCTTTCATCAAACATCCTATCCAACCAAATACAACTTTCTTCATCCATGTATTTAAACAAGCCACGAACATCATCTTCTTTCACAGATTTTACTGGTGCCTGATTCACAGTTCCTAAGGGTTCCATTTCACTTCGTTTTATGTAAAAACAAACTTACATAAACTAATAACAACAGATCTAGTGCACAGCACAGGCTCCAGACAACTGCACATCAGACACGATAAGTGCTGCCATTCATTGAAATGACGAAAGTATGAAACTAAACTTGGAGGGAATATACTAGACAATATGGCGGCTCATTTGAAACAATTTCCTCAGTTGGTCTTCACAAGTCCTTCTCCAGTCTCTAGCCCTTTGTCTTCAAGATCATCCTTGATTTGGTCCAACCATTTCTTCTTTGGTGGTCTTTTTCCTGGGATAATCTTGTTGAAATAAGCTTTTGGTGTCCTCTAATCTCCCATTCTTTGAAGATGCCCATACCTTCCTAATCGTTGTAGCACTGATATCTATGCCAGCCTCTGTCCTATTAGATGACTGGCACTATCTCTCTCCTCGAAATATCCCTGTAAATTTTCCACCAATTCACTGGACTGACCTCGAAGTGTGATTCCTTAGCCTATGGTTTTCAGTTTCTTACTAGCCGAGCTCACCCGGTAAGTTGTAAACCAACTAATCATAGGTATGACACTTTTCTCCTCTGGCTACACTGCCCTGCGACTGTAAAGCAATGTTCATGTGACTTTCAAATCAACGAGTCCTACAGCTGACATTGCTACGCAGGGTATCATGAAGTCAACTATGCAAACTGGCTTTGGAGAAGACACTTCAGACTAGACCTACACAACTCTCTAGTTTTTCAGGGTCAAGTCCAACCAGAACGCAGCTTATAGACTTGCATCAGACATACCTTGTGTCCTTGTTTCATCTTCAGGGCGATATTACATATTGAAATTAGTGTGGTCACTACTGCACCTGATATGCTATGTGTTTTTATTTGTTGCTCTTTTAACCCTTACCCCTTAGCTCTCCCTACAGCTCGTGAACTTTTACCTTATCATCATCATCATTTCCCCTTATCCAGCTCATGCCAGGTCGGGGTATTTATGGCACTTCTCCTCTTTCCTCTTTCCTTCCACCATTCTTCTTCCATGATCTTGTCCCAGTCCAGATTTATTTTTCTTCACTGAATCAATCCACCTTGTTCTAGGTCTTCCTCTTGCTCTCTTACCCATGCATTTCGCCTCCAGCATCTGTCTTGGTATTCTATTTTCCTCCATCCTCTTTACATGTCCAAACCACCTTAGTTTATTCTTCCTAACATCTTCATTCCTCACTCTGTCTTTCCTTGTCTTTCCTATCATACTTCTTAGGAATTTCATTTCACTGGCTTGGATTCTACTCTCTTGCCTGCTTGTCAGGGTCCAAGTCTCAGCTGCATAAGTTAATATGGGAACATAGTGCACTTTATACATTACCTCCTTGCTTTTCCTTGGTACTTCCTTATCCCAAACAAGTTTTCTTACACTTGATAGAATGCATTGCTCTGCTGTACCCTCCTGCCAATCTCCATGTCCAACCTACCAGTTTGCATCAATTCACTTCCTAGGTATTTGAACGTGTCCACAATTTCCAAACTCTGACTTCCAATTTTCACAGTGCCCTTTCCTTGTCTTTCCCCTCTTGTCATCACCATGGTCTTGCTTTTCTCTATACTTACCTTCTGTTACTTGTATTTATTTAGATCTGCTTTAGAACTATAATTAGCAACCCGCCCCGGCTTCATCTGGGTACAGTTATGCATTACGTGATAAGCGCTTTTTCGATGTCGATGGACTACGACCTATATCCGTTTTACGTCTCGGCATGATGGGTTAAAATCACTGACTGGACTATTAATAATTATAATATCGTGGAGATGCATGTGCAACAAATTCTTGTCAGACGTAATTTAAGAATGGCGAGGTGCATAAAACACAAATCCCCCTTCCGGCCAATCTTAACTTGACTGTGTATTTTGAGCAACGAAAAGTTCACAGGCGAAATGAAGAAAAGCAGAGTTGCACTTCCAGGGAAACTCCAAACACAACCACGCTTCTCTGAAGTCTTAACTCAACAAAACTCGAGAGTTTGCCCCTAGCTAGCTCGTAAACTGTCGCCTCAGTAATTGAATGGAGATTGTTGGAAGAAATGAAAACTTAAAAACCCTTATAGTGGGCGATGTATTGAAGATAGAGATATGCTCTCGCGGACTTTTTTGTAGAACTTTTCATGCTCAACAATTCTTACACTCATAGTAGCCTATATTGATATTTTTAACGGTTTGCCCAGCATAAGCTTAAAAAGCGCACGGACGCCAGGTTTTCTTTCGACTTTTTCACTGAAATCGTTACTGCTTGGCTTCCTTTGATCATAAATAAATAATTTCCTACAGAAACCTTCCTCGAGATATCCTTTACAGAATGGTAAAAACCGCATCAAAATCCATCCAGTGGTTCTCGAGATAACCCGTGATATCCAAGAATCGGTACTTGTTTTATACTAAGCAGAGACTAGCTCCTAAGTTATAGTCATATATGTCTACAATCTACAGTCATTATTAAGCAAATAAATGCAGTATGCAAAATAATAAATTAATTAAGGTAACCGTACTGGTTTTCGTCACTGATTCAGTCGTCGTCACTCTCGTATACAAGTACAGAAAATAAGCATGTCAACGGGTCTTTCTCAACGCATGAAGTCTTACGAGATGCGTCATACCTTCCTTGCCGATAAGGAGCAACTTTGCGAAATCATGCGTGCAATGTGATAGGTGATTCCCATCGTCAAACATCTCCTGTGAGCTGAGCTGTCTTGACACACCATTTGCTTCTTGCATGTGCTAAGCACGCACTCGAGTTAATTATGTGCATGCGTGTTATGTTCCGACATTTTAAAATGTTGCAAGTGCGTTATATAGTTGGTAATTGTTTCTGTAATGGGCGTGGTGGCGCAGCTGTCAAGCTGTATGCCTCTCACCAAGGCGGACCGGGTTCGCTTCCCGGTCACTGCATGTGAGATTTTCGATGTGAAATGCCATGTCCTGTGGTTCGGATTCCACGTAAAACGGAGGTCCCGTGGCTTATGATCGCGAGATTAACGGTCACGTTAAACTACAAGCTTCCTTCCTTCCTTTGTTTCTGTAACATATGTGATTTGTTATTTCATGCTCACTTGCCTAGTTTTGTTACAGGGTGTCGAGCGATACGGGAAATACGGGAATTATACGGGAATTTTAGTGACCCGGGAAAAATACGGGAATTATACGGGAAATTCGCACTTGATACGGGAAATCTTCAAAAGTCTCATAATGCCTGACTTCTTAGCCCCCGAACGCTCGGTAGAGTCCTCCCGCTCAGTCTTCTATTTCGCCAGCAGACTGCGCTGCCACCCGCAATTTGCGTCACCGATAGAGCACTAAGCGGGATGAGAACCCAGCCAACGTCGAATGCATGCTTTGCCTGACCGATCGCCGGCCGTACCCTCTCCGCGCGCCGCGCTGGTTGCTGACAATGACATTTCAGGAGTTAGTCCGCATTGTTATTCAGAGGAGACCTGGGTTTCTCGACAAGAGCAGCCCTTAAAGAAGTTACAACTTAAGATCTCAGAAAATTCCAAACGCGTATGTGCTGCAATTTCGCACCAACTGCCGAAAATTGTACATTGGTATCCTATGGCTGAAAAAATCAGAGAGGTCAACTCTTGCTCACAAGGGACTCGTACTATTTCCTGCCTGGACCGTATAGGGGTCGCTGAGACTTTTAAGTTGGAAGAAGTTAGGATCGTCATTGCCCTGGAAATTCTTTGTAATCAGAAGAAGTTGCTTTCTGGCGCAATGGCTGACCGCTTCAAGAGCAGCTACTCCGCACTTCTGAGACTGCCCTCCGTCACTGCGCGTTTGAAGCAGTTCGACGGAAAAGAGCCACGGCTCGACGTGCTGTGGTCTGAAATAGTGGCTTCAGCAGTTCCTGCCAAAAAAAAAAAAACGATCTCTCAAGCTCCGTTAAAATGACACTGATTTTGTATCACAACAATGCAGCTCTAGACAGAGGTTTCTCCCTGAACAAGGAGTGCATGATCGTCAATCACAGAGAATCAAGTCTGATTGGCATGCGTATACTGTTCAGGACGCTGTGATGGCAGCTGGTGGAGTAGAAAAGATACCGTGAGCAAGAGTCCATACTGCCCGAAACTCCTACGCCGTGTTCAAGGAAGCAAAACAGGTGCAAATCGACGGCTAAGGTGGCAGTCGAAAGAAAAGCCACGAAAGATCTCCAGGAATTGGAGAAAAAAAATAGTAGGCCTACTGTCAAAAGAACTTAATTTTGTGCTGTGTATAACTGAAGTTCCTAGTAACAATCTTGTATTTGTCAAAGTGACTTATTTAATTTCGTTTTGCATTATTTTATTTTCTATTATCTACTTTGATAAAATAAATCTGAATTAAAAAGTATTCGCGGCGTGTCGCGTGTGGAATGTTACTGTTTTTAGCCTTTCCATGATCTTCTTTCGCAGGGGAGATGCACATAGCCTACCAAATTGTTTTCAAGTCCGTGCAAACACTCAATCCAAATGCGTCACACATGCATACATTTCAAAAACTACAAACAATATCTCACAGCTCTCGACATTTTACTATCAAACACCCGTCACCAACATGTGGCTACAAAATACACAAAACACGTGGCAGAATTCTTCTCGTATGGGCAGGCATTGTTTCAGTCGCTTATTAACCACTGCCTGTTTCCTTACTTTTACTTCGCCGAAGTTCGACCCGAGGACTGGATACATCCCGTACAGCATGTGCAGAAAGAAGTACTGAAGGCGATCTGGATATCGCGGTGGATGAAATGATTATTAACATCGGCAATTCATCAAGCTCTGACGAAGACAATGATGGTGGTGATGATGATAGGGACAGTGAAGGGATGGAGGGTGTCAAAGAAATCCTTGCCAAGTGACTGAGGATAAGTTATCTATTGGCGTCAGTTCGCTTGCGTCAATCGATAATAGACCACAGGCTATTGTTTTCCATCATAGTGTTCAAAATACCGTCTGCCATTCAATGGCCTACAACTCGACAATATAAAACCACGGCAATAATATCGCCACTGAGCGGCTTGTTTGAGTGCTCAGTGCTAAATATGTATTTACCTTAACTTTACTTTTGTATTATCACAAAAGCTAATATTAACCGTAGAGAGTCGCGATTCAGAGAGTGTGCATCTGTCAACTACTGTAGTAAGCTGTGAACGACCTCCGCTCAGACTCTTGTTTCATGTTAAAGGATAATCGTTGCATGGTGAGTGTTTTTATATTCATTAGCTGTAGAGTGTTTGCCCTATTGGTCGTATTTATTGAATTGGTACCGATACCGATGATAAAGGTATCATAGCTTCGGTGTGTAATTTATTTATTCATCTAAAAGTATCGTATTTCTCTGTATGAATGTCCTCGGCGTTGACTCAGGATCGTCTTTTAAAATATATTAAAAATACCGGCATATCCTTCGCGTTGTTTCCTTCGAAATACAGGGTGTAGGTGAGAAGCATGCTCAGAATTCTTGCCGTGTGGCGGTTGGACGTAGGGTCTCGTTATGTGGCGACCGTGGTTTGCGGAGAGGAAAAGCGGGGCATAGTGACAGGAAGGCTGTCAGTACTGAATTCATGGGGTTAGCAATACTGTATTTGTCCCATAATTTACGCGTGTAATAGCGGACACACTTTTACTATAAAAGTCGTGATCTAAAAAGGGATAGTGGGTGGGTTACATCTTATTGCTACATGACCCGTCCGGCTCTGTGGCTAAATGGTTAGCGCGCTAGGCTTTGGCCCAAAGTGCCTCGGGTTCGATTCCCGGCCGAGCCATCAGGGATTTTAATCTCCTGGGGTTAATGACCGTGTCTCGGGGACTGGGTGTATGTGCCGTCTTCATCATCATTTCATCCTCATTACGACGCGCAGGTCGCCGACGGGCGTCAACTAGAAAGATCTGCACTAGGTCTCTCCGGAGGCCACACGATCATTATTATTACTACATAACCCCAGGATTATTAGTCATTATTACAAAGGGAATTTTGACTACTTTCAGTAGAGTAGAAAATCGTATCGTCTTGTTCCGTGCTCCTATAGAGCTTACATTTTCTTTCGATCTTTCATTTGCCATAGGACGCGCCACTGGTGTATGTTTATGCAGTACCATTTTCTGGTTTAGTAGTCAGGTATTGGAAGCAATGGGAACTGTGTACTACAATTTTCGTTGCATGTAACTAAGCAAATTATCGTTATTAAGAGAACGTAAAATGCACCAAGAATATGATCTTCAGCTGTGTGCAGTGAAAAAGCTCTGCATGTGTTCATTCCTTATGTATTAATGACGCGAAATGTTAGCTAACGTTGTGCCACATACAACACTCAGTCTCTAAATGTTGCCCATTTTCCCGTAAATTACAGCAGTTTATATTTGAATTGCTTATAAGTTCGTGACAAAGAAAGTGTTTCTGCAATTGGATGATAGTATTTAACTGTATGCACGTCGTGTAATCTTGGCGAGGTGTATTTTTTTCACGGAGCAACTTTACACCGTAGTAGGCACGCAGAATTTTGTATTTAGTTTTCTGGCATCTTGTTTTAAATTATTGACTAACATATTTCTAAATGCAGACAATCCATACCTCCATTAGGATTCGGGTTCCATAATTCATGCAAAATGAGGTTCGTTCGTTTGTGAAATTGAGGTCATAACCCCCCTACCCTTTCAGTGATTACCGTATGGTACTTTACGTAGACTAGGGTGAAGATGTAAATGAGCATTTAAAAAAAATTGTCGCCAGTTGTTTGGTTTATTAACTTACGGTAATATTTTCCATAGATACTGAAAACTAGGCACGGTTGGATTTTAAGGTGGAACCGCATGTGCTATCAAATATCGCTTTCTTGAAATACCTGGAATATGTATAGAATTATAAACTGATTTTTGGTTAAATGAGGGTTGAAGATAGGCTATTATAATTATAATGATTAAATAAATATTAAAGAAGAAACGATGCGTTAGTAAATATTAGGCCTACCGGTACGGCGAATAGCCTATAACTCGTAGCTTCCGTCACAATTTAGCATTTAAACGGGTCACGTTAATGCATAATATACTAATATAACAACCGGATAGCAAATTATAATAATATTCTCACATATAACATATTTAATTTGCACCAACTTAAATATTGTAGTCTAAGAAATGCCGTTTGAAATGTGCAAATCGCACACTTTGTAGGCAAGCTGTTTGTTATGGTCGTCTCTGATGCGAAGTTTTACTAATTACTCTTTTAGGAGACACTTGTCTTTGGAATATTCATGAAAGGCCAACCCTCCAGTTCTTATTTCATAAGTTGAACGCCTAAAAACAAAACCACTATCTGAAATAATAAAGAAGATAATCGCGAACGAACGATTCACTGCCAATGAAAATCAAATGGAGATTCGCGGACCGGAAGTTCCCTATGCATAAGCTTCGGTGTCATTTGAACTCGTGGAAGCTCTATACGGTTACGGTAACATACAATTCAGTCACTTCCCGTAAACATTTATTATGTGACACTTCTATTCTCTACTCTCTCAACCCTCCTCAGTAAAACATTCATTTATATCAGCTCTCCTCAGATAAACGGTATCTGCGAGAGAATTCACTCGCGCGCGCGCGCTTTGCTCACGCTACGGATTAGACCTAAATCTTGCCATAACCCGTGGATTGCGGAAGTATCTCCAAAAATGCAGTTACACTTACGCCAGAAAATCTTGATTCGCGCTTTAAGATTCATTTTTCAGCCATTCGGTATGCGAACTCGAAGTCTTAGAGAGTTCTAAAATATACGGGAATTTGGTGGATTTTCGTACGGGAAATACGGGAATTATACGGGAATTTGAAAAAAGGTCATCGCTCGACACCCTGTTGAAATGCTGGTGTTGAACACTGGATAAAAACAAAACGCACTTTACCAATGCTCGTCATTTGTGACGAAAACTGGCACATTGTCATTTCTCCTTGTAACACCTAACTAACAGCGGCAATATACTTATAATGTAGCTCTAAAGTACCCTGTATTAATTAAATTATCATTTGATCATCGTGTCCAGTAGTCGTCATAGCTGACGAACTTTAGAGCACATTCGTGACGAACACTAGTGCACGATAATGTTAATGTTTGTGTTAACGCTTCGCAACCAATAAACATTAACAGTGTATTGTTATTATTACGTAGGTCTCTCTTCTTGACGGCCGCACATCAGTAGGCCTAGGGTTTTTTGGCTAGGCGTGCTACAGAGGATTTTTTATTTTTATTTTTTTTATTGAGATGAAAAATATTATATTATTCTAAGACTAAATCTTTGCTTTCAGGCAATATGTTAGTTATTGTTGTTTTAAGGGGCGGAACTACGAGGTCATCTGCCCCAGACAATATGTCGAAACGCACAGTTCTTAACTATGATATTGAGCAAATGTAAGCTGCTATTAAGGCCGTTGTGGAGGATGGCATGAGTATTAAAAAGGCCGCGGAGAGGAATGGTGTTCCGAGAAACACCCTCTCGGACAAAATTAAAGGAAAATCTCCTAGAGAGAGGAAAATGGGGCTATGTTCCATTTTAACCAAGGAAGATGAGGCTATGCTAGTTCAAGGGGTAATCTCACTACGAAAGGCAGGGTCACGCTAACAAAGGACGATTTGCAAAATAGCGTCCAGTGCCTCACATAAGAATTGAACGGGGACTTGCCTTTCAAAGATGGTGGCCAGGAAGGAAATGGCGTGAATCTTTCCTAAAAAGAAATCCTGGTCTATCTTTTATGAACCCCTCAAAATTTGACAGTAAGCCGTGCTGCAATTACAGAACATCAAAATAAAACCTGGGTTTCAGAAGTCTACAGCTATTTAGTGGAAAACGACTTCCAATCTATTTTGTCAGATCCTCGGCGACTGTGAAACGCTGACGAGACGGCTTTCTTTCTCAATCCGAAAGGTAACAAAGTGCTGGCGAACAGGGGTGACAAGACAATATATCAGCAAGTGAATTCGGATGAGAAAGAATGCTTGACGGTACTTGTAACAGGCAATGCCCACGGCGATATTTCTCCTTCCCTTGTAGTGTAGACGTATGATCGTCTGCCACAAGACATCATTGCCGCAATGCCAGCACACTGGGGCATTGGCAAATCGCCAAACAGGTGGATGAAGGGGGAAGTGTTTTACGAATTTCTCAGTAACATATTTCATCCTGGGTTGGTTGAGAAGGAGATTCCTCTCCCTGTCATTCTATTCATAGACGAGCACTTCTCACACTTGACCATACATACTAGTAAATTTTGTGAGGATCATGGAATTGTTTTGGTTGCTTTACTACCTAATGCCACACACGTACTTCAACCCATGGATGTAGGGGTTTTTAAACCACTAAAGACTGCCTGGAAGAAAAATGTACATGAGTGGCGAATTCAGAGGGTTGCTAATAGCGAAGATACTGCACTGAAGAAGGATTTTTCAAAACTTTTGGCAACAATTGGTGTTCGGCCTCGGCGAATGGTTATTTTCCGGGCTGTTATGCCGTGGTCTCACTTGTTTAGAGCAGAATACGATATTTTCATGCTCGTATGTCTTCTACTCCCCATTCCCGCTTCCCGATGCCGTCTTTTTTTTTAATATTTCATTTTTAAAAATTAAAAAAACATAATTACTATTACTGTTTTATTCTTAAATGTTAGCCTCCAAGTCGATAAATCGGTGTCTTACGCAACAATTGACAGAAATGCATTATAAACAGCTGACAAGGAAAATTAACAATGTTACGACAATTGGCGCAAACGGGTGACAAATATAGGAAAAATCCAAATACATCATGCCGCCGAACACTGGCGCAAAAACACACTTTTTTAAAAATACGTAATTTTTCCTAAAACGAATATCTTTGATATTTAGACTTTCCTAGTGTTTGAGTCGAGTTTGAGGTTAGGTACAGTGCTGTTGTTGATTTAAGTTACCAAAATGTGTAAGGTGTATATAATTTCTTGACTAAATCTGTCTTAACATGACGACCATTGGTGCATTTACCTTATTGTATTATATTATTAATAACTAGCAGTAGTGCCCGGCTTCGCCCGGTGGATTTATTTGTTTTATGGATAATGAATACTACAGAACTGGAGCGCTCAAGGATAAGGATCGGAATAAATGAAAGTAAATTTGAAAGCACCAATGCTTATTGCAGCTGATAACCTCACCCTTATACAGAGGCATACTATTGTCATGATAACTGTTTTAAGGGGCCTAATATATCTTTTTGCACTAATTAATCCTCGTGACTACAATTTATAGGCAGCTCGCAATTCTGCACCAGAACACTAGTAGTGGCGACGTGATGCAGCCCGCATTGCCGGGCAACAATAGACAGGTACTATTGAAGCTGTCCGGGAGCGCTTGTACTTCCGACATACTGAATAAAAATCAATCTTTAAGGTTACCTGTGAGGTTTAGCCTAATGCTACATATCCTAAACTATTCCTCTTGAATCTGGCTATCATATACAAAATGAATTTTTCGAATCCGACTGGTAGTTCCAGAGATTAGCGCGTTTAAACACACAAACAAACTCATCAGCTTTACTATATTAGTATATAATGCGTCTCTACCTTAATAGACAGTACGCATTAAATGGGGCGCGCTGATGCCAGATCTACTGCTTATACAAAGTTCCTCAAGGGCGGGCACATGATGTAATATAACTCGTATACAGGCGTGCTTCATGCAAAACTCAGGAAATTTCCAAAATATTTGTTTGCTGTATATAACTGTAGCTCATACCTTGCAGCGAACAACACTACAATATTTAGATATGATACGCCGAACCTCAGAGCGCGAGTTTAATGCACACATTATAACAATTTATATTTTTCAATTATTCATGAATATGATAATATTATAATATGTTATTCCCGGGATGAAAAAATGCAAACCACGGGAACCACTTAGAGGATGGCTGAGGTAGGAATCGAACCCGCCTCTTCTCAGTTTTGTCTCATGAAGTTGAGTACACTCCGTTCCAGCCTTCAGACCAGAATTAAATTTCTTGGCAGAGCCGGGATTCAAACCTGGGCCTCCACGGTGACAGCCAGGAATGCTAGCCACTACGGTACGCAACGAGGCGGACAATTTATAAAGAACTCGAGGACCACTTCATTTCACAGTTTAACTTCACACCATCAGTCGGGGAGATACTGGCCTGAGTAAACAAACTTATGTAGCGTCAGCGCTGGGCGGGAGGAATAAGTGCGATAACTTACGAATGCTATCTGATATCGAGCTCTGGTTTGTTTTAAAAACTTTTTCACATATTAATGAACATTTCTTCTCGCTTAGTCACCAACGTAAAGTCAATAGCAAAAAAGATTTTCGCTACGTGACTTTCCTGTGATACCATCTCGGATTTTTCAAGTAACATTTAAGAAAAAAAATCATAACTTTCTTACTATGAAAATAATTACTGCCCTGAGAAATAGAGTATCTTCTACCAACATCAGGCAATCTAAAAATAAATTCTTGATCTGTTGCGATCATTAGTTCATCATCTATGGCGTGATAAGTTTTATATATGCAAAAATATAGATTTGCGCTAAAATATCGTAATTGTGAAAATTGGGCCATGTGTTAATTATTTATGGCTTTTATTTATACATCATCATAAAGAGCGGAAAATTCTCTCTAAGACCACGCAAACAGTTTCTTAGATTTGTCACTTTCAATCATTGGGAAATGGCAACATCGCCGGGCTGGAAGTGGACGAAGCTAATTGCAGGACATAGGAGTGCGAGTGAGAGGCAACTGCTACATTTAATTCCTTACTGTCTTTTAAGGTTGAGACACTCTATAGACATAGCGTGTAGAAGAGAAAGTGCGCCGACTCCCGAATCTGCCCTATCTTTAGCATGGGTAGTTGCTGCACCCGCCGACAGACTGCGCAGCGGTTGACTGTTGCTGGCTGGAGTCACTTTCTAATAAGCGCTCGCGAGTTTGAAACAGAAATGCTGCCATATTTAGTCCGTATTTCCTAGTGCTGACAAGTGTATTCTATCAAGAAGCGATTTCCACGATAAAAGTAAGTTGCTGTACAAAAAGCAAGTAATAGATTTTAATTACAACGGACAGGTTTATGCCATGGACACGTTACCCGAATTCACAGGCCTTGAAGCTTTTCCAAAATTGACTTCCCTACAGATAAACCTTACGTCTTTCCAAAGAACGAAAGTGAGACTCTCTTTCCAATTATTCAGCAATGCGAAAGTACAGGGATAGGAGGGTGATTTACAATCTATATAGAAACCAGACAGCAGTCATTCGAGCTGAAGGACATGAGAGAGAAGCTGATATTCAGAAAGGTGTTAGACAAGGCTGCAACTTATCACCCATACTTTTCAATCTTTACATTGAACAAGCAATGAAGGAAATTAAAGAAAAAATTAAAGTGGGAGTGAAGATTCAAGGAGAAATAATTTCAACTCTGAGATTTGCTGATGACATAGTCATCTTGGCCGACTAGCCTGAGGATTTGAATGAGTTTTTGAATGGTATGGACTCCATCTTACGGAAAGAATACATGATGAAAATTAATAATTGTAAAACAAAAATACTAGAATGCAGCCGGAATAAATCAGAAACCTCTATGGACATCAAATTGGCAGGTGAAAAGCTGAAGGAAGTAGGAGACTTCTGTTACTTAGGAAGAAAAAAAACCAGTGATGGACGAAGCAAACAGGTTATAAAAAGTAGGTTGGCTCAGGCAAGGAAAGCATTTCTACAAAAAAGGAATCTGTTGACATCGAATATAGATTTAGGTATTAGGAAGTCATTTTTGAAAGCCTTTGTCTGGAGCTTGGCGCTCTATGGAAGTGAAACTTGGACTATTGGTGCAGCAGAAAAGAGGAGAATTGAAGCATTTGAAATGTGGTGTTACAGGAGAATGATGAAGATCAGATGGGTAGATAGGGTTACAAATGAAGAGGTATTAAGACGAGTGGGAGAGGAGAGATGTTTCTGGCGACTGCTAATGAAGAGAAGAGATAGGTTAGTAGGACACATACTAAGACACCCAGGAATAGCAAGCTTAGTTATGGAAGGAAGGGTCGAGGACAAGAACTGTAGAGGTAGACCAAGGTTAGAATAAGTTAAACAAATTGCCTCGGATGTAGGGTGTGGTAGCTATGTAGAGATGAAACGATTAGCTCAGGACAGGGAGGCATGGAGAGCAGCATCAAACCAGTCAAAAGACTGAAGACTCAAACAACAACGACCGTGAATGCTATTAAGGTCTTCCTGCAAACTTACCCCGACATTTTTAGCGGCAATTAGAATTCAGAATTATTCACGAGAAACATGAACAATCTAGCAGATGTGCTTAACTCCAGAATACCAACAAATGCACTTTACAAAGATGCCCCTTCGCACAAGGCATTAATTTAATAGACTTATGAAACCATTAGCTCAGAAATGTTGCCTCAAATAAGACAATGGAATCTCTTAGAGTCACGATAAAGAGTACCGTAGAAGTCACTCAATATTTATGGTCCAAATGCTTTAGGTATGTGTTGACAGGGAAATTCAATCAAGACTCCTTGGAACGTCTATTCGGAATTTTATGGTCCATAAATTGTGACAATCGCCTATCAATTGTAGATTTTTTGCATTTGCATGTGTTTCAGTGTGTGTATGTTCCAATTAAGGTGGCTATATCACGGTCCGGGAACTGCAAACCTAAGTTAGAACCACCTCGCACGTCATTCGTTAATCAAATGCGATTATGTGTGAAGCAAACCGAGGAACAACACAAATCTGTTAAGTTGTCTGTGGACGACAAAATTAGAAACAAAGTGGTGATAACGGACTAGGAGAATGATCTTCCCCTTCCTTATGAAGATAACATTCCGAATCAACGTTTGGTTTACTATCTAGCAGGGTGCATTGTCAAGCAACTAAAAGAGGGAATCAGCTGTGCGAAGTGTGCAACAACCCTTCAAAGTGAAAGGCCGTCATACATAACTGCTGCAACTTTCACTGACATAAAGGACTTCGGCTCAATAAATACCCTTACTTACCTAACTCACCCATCCGACAGTGTCTTCAACATTCTTTCACAGGTCCAAGTAGTCGTTGAAAAGAACTGCGAACTCGGGGACGTGTCCATGGCATAAACCTGTCCGTAGTAATTAAAATCTATTACTCTACCCTCTAATTTGTGGGGTGATATATTTTATGAGTGTTTGGTCAGTACTGGTGAGATCGAAGTGACACAGCCTGACGACACTCTAATAGAAGATGATATAACAATGCTGGAGGTGGAATTAGCAGTACAGAAAATGAAGATGGGAAAAGCAACAGGGGTGGATGAAATCAGTGTAGAAATGATAAAGGCTGCTGGACCTGTTGGTATGCAATGGCTGTATCGACTGCTAAAGTGTGTGTGGAAACGGAAATGTGTACCAGAAGACTGGGAGAAAGGGCTAATAATACCAGTGTTTAAGAAAGGGGAACAAGAAAGTGTGTGATAACTATAGAGGGATCACCCTCATATCACAGATAGTAAAAATACTGGAAAGGATATTAGAAAGAAGAACGAGAAGAAAGGTGGAAGGAGAGTTGCAAGAGGAACAGTATGGCTTCAGGAGTGGAAGATCCACAGTGGACCCAATCTTTAGCTTGAGGCAGGTGATGGAAAAGAACTGGGAATATGGAGAGGATTTGATCATGACTTTAATAGATCTGGAAAAGGCATATGATAGTGTCCCCAGAGAGAAGGTATGGGAAACCATGGTTAAGAAGAGACTGGGAAGAGAAATGTTGGAAATGGTGCAAGCAATGTACAACAACTGTGTTAGCAGGGTACTGACCCCAGTTGGAAAGACAGATTGGTTTAGGAACAAGACTGGACTAAGACAGGGGAGTGTGCTGTCACCTCTTTTATTCATAATGGTAATGGATGAAATTGTAAAGGAAACAAAGGAAGCATATGGACATAAAGAAATGAAGTTACTGTTATTTGCAGATGATATTGTGGTCTGGGGAAGGAACACCGAAGAAGTGCAAAAACAACTAGATGCACTGAATGAAAATATTCAGAAGTATGGCCTGAAAATCAGTATAGAGAAAAGCAAGACCATGGTGATGACAAGAGGGGAAAGACAAGGAAAGGGCACTGTGAAAATTGGACGTCAGAGTTTGGAAATTGTGGACACTTTCAAATACCTAGGAAGTGAATTGATGCAAACTGGTAGGTTGGACATGGAGATTGGCAGGAGGGTACAGCAGAGCAATGCATTCTATCAAAGTGTAAGAAAACTTGTTTGGGATAAGGAAGTACCAAGGAAAAGCAAGGAGGTAATGTATAAAATGTACTATGTTCCCATATTAACTTATGCAGCTGAGACTTGGACCCTGACGAGCAGGCAAGAGAGTAGAATCCAAGCCAGTGAAATGAAATTCCTAAGAAGTATGATAGGTAAGACAAGGAAAGACAGAGTGAGGAATGAAGATGTTAGGAAGGAAGTTGGGATGGGAAAACTAAATGAGAGAATTGAGAAGAATAAACTAAGGTGGTTTGGACATGTAAAGAGGATGGAGGAAAATAGAATACCAAGACAGATGCTGGAGGCGAAGTGCAAGGGTAAGAGAGCAAGAGGAAGACCTAGAACAAGGTGGATTGATTCAGTGAAGAACAGCGTGAGAAAAAGAAGCCTGGACTGGGACAAGATCGTGGAAGAAGAATTGTGGAAGGAAAGAGGAAAGTGGAGAAGTGCCATAAATACCCCGACCCGGCAGGAGCTGGATAAGGGGAAATGATGATGATGATGATGATGATGATGGTCAGCATTAATGAGATTGTTTTAGGGCCCTGTGATTTAGGATATATTATGGAACATAAACTGGACCTTATTGGAAAACTCTTTTTTTATTTCATGAAGTGCCGCTTTATCTTTCGTACGAAATTAGGAAAGAACAGTCATTTGCTAAGTCGTCTCGTAAGCTTTGCAAGGTTTCGAACAACTGACAGCTATAAGTTACATGGGGAGTTTATTTATTTATTTATTTATTTATTTATTTATTTATTTATTTATTTATTTACATAGGTCCCAATGAGCCTGAGCTCGTGTTAGGGACAATCAAGTAACATAGTTACAGCATGGCATATATATAATTTTTGTAACATTATTGTTTGGTTTAATAGTAACTTAGATTGCTAGTGACTAACTTTACAGAGATAATACGGTATGATACATTGCATTGCTTAAGGCTATTGTACATGGGCTATTCATTCCTTGATAGGAAGTCTTTTGTTTTCCTCTTAAATGTTTTTATAGAGAAACTTTCCCTTATGCCTAATGGTAGCGAGTTGTATTCTTTTATTATAGAGGACATAATTCCTTTAGTTCCAAATTTAATGGATTGGGAATGGCTGGTGAATATTTGATTTACTCCTCTTGTTGCATAATGATGAATGTCATTTGCATGGGTAAAATGGATGTGTGTGTGTATCACTTTGTTTTCTAATTTGTATACAAATACTGTTGCTGACATAGCTATTTGTTTTTGCAGTGGCATAATTTTAGTTCTTGAGTACAATTCATTTGAGGGTGTGAGCCAAGGAAATCCAAAGATAGATTTTATAGCACGTTTCTGGAGTATCTCAAGTTCTTTTATCAGCTCCTTCTTACAATATCCCCATATGAAATTCATGTACATTAGATGTGAATGTATCAGAGCAAAGTATATATTTTTCAATTGTTGGCTAGTAAGACAGCTATATCATGACGAATGAAAGAGAAAGTGAGCAGACTCATAAAGTTCAAGCGCGCCCCGCCAGGCAGCGTTGGAGGGGGCAAGTTCCACGCTGCCGGTGTTAGCTCAGCTGGTCTTAGGGATGCTGCTAAGGGAAACGAATGACTTTGTAACTAATACTCTTTTAAAAAGTAATTAGCGATTACAATTAAAATAGCACGGCAAGGCACAATGGAAAATATAATTCACGGAATTAAGAAGTACGGTATTCATTACATGTTACGAAAAGCACAGATTCCTGGAGTATACAGACACAGATTTAAAAAAAAAACATAATCCCCAGCATATTAAAACAAGCACTCATAAACTATTTAAAGTAACACCCTACTTACCAATTCATTTTGTCGGCTACTGGACTTTCGAAAGCTTGCGTGAAGACTTGGCGGATGTTCGACATTGCAAATCTCGGCGGAGTTCCTTCGTTCTGAAGAAAAATCGGCACTTTATATAATGATATACAAGTCTGGGGATAACATCCATGACATGCTGAAGACAACAGCCAGCTCCTGAAGGATCAACTGAAATTGTTTCTATGGAATCGATGCAATCAAAAAATATTTCGCTCCACATCGATTTTGAGTTTAATTTTCCGGTAATTACTTTCTCGGCCTGGAAAAGGATGTCACATACACTTCTCGAAGGACGTGTTAGAAACACTTCATTGTTCATTGAGCCGTAGTCCTTTATTTCGGTAAGAACTGAAAATTTATTTAGATTATTGTCACGTAGAGAATGAGCACAAGGCGAACACTTAATAAATTTAGAAGAGTGCTTAACAACATAGCCAGCCAAATGGTACACTAAACACTTATCAATCGAAGAGTTTCGAACTGCGCTGTCAAATTCAGGTACAGAGCTTTCCCAGTCTTCGATATTTACTGCATCTCGAACCACAATTTTTTCCTTAATGGAAGTTTCCACTGATTCCTTCACTGTCTTGTTATGCACTTCCACATTCCGGGCTAATATACGCATCTGATTAACATACGAGGTCAAGATCTGCTCCCGTTTAGGTTCACAATTTCCACCAACATTTAAAGCCTGTTTTATAGGGACGTATATACATTGAAGTAGATGCAAATGAAGGAAATCTATTGTCGATGGATGATCATCTGAACTGAAAGACCGCATAATTCCGAAGTGCCGTTCCAAGGGATCTTGGGTGAGCTTTCCTGTCAACACATACTTATAACCTTTCTCCCAAAGCCATTCACACATCTCCAAAGTACTCTGTAGGGTTACTACTAGTGATTCCAAGGTTCTATTGGAGGCAAAGGTGTTATTGGTAGATCTCACGGTCTGAAGAAAATTCATAATGTCGATTATTCAGGTCCGTATTGACGTAACTATAAAAGCTGTAAAAGACTTCGCAAGGTGAATTCCGGTTTGTTTTTGTTCACGCCCTGCGCACTGCAGTTCCTGGCGGCGCGTGACGCGGCCACAAATTTTCTCGCCTTGACGTTTGCCAAGAGCAACAAGGGGACTAGAGTGGTCCCACGATGACGCAATGGGGACAGCGGACCACAGCACCGGCCCAATTCAGGAGTTCTGATGCGCCTAGGCCTTAGTGATGCAATAAAAGTATCTTCTTTGGAGCGTCGAGCGGGACTGTAAATAATATTTCTTTATTCTTTGTTCTTCATGTAATTTGTATGAACTTGTACATGGAAAGTTTTTCCATTGTGTAGTTTTGTTGGACAGGCTGAGGAAGGGGGAGTATTTACCCCTGAAACTAGTCCCTGTAAGTACTAGAAATAAACAGTATTGAAGGCGGAAAATCTATTATTCTTTCTGAAGAAAATTAACAATAGCTGTATGAGAAGGTGAACCTTTACGAAGAGCCTGAGACGGAATGAATGCATTGAGTGCATCAGCAACAACATTTATATCACTGGTAAATGTCTCAGTGTCCTCACTACCTTGTAATCCTGCCAGTCCCATTTCTCGATAAAATTTAATACCTTTGGCAACACTGTCACTGAAAAGTTGGAATGCAAGCCTAGCGTTCATTCTCTGGAAAGATGATGGTCTAAATGAGCAACTGTCAGCTTGGGGCATGCTCTAAGCCCAGCATACCCTGAGAGATCTTCTTTGAACAGTTCCCTATAAAAATTGAAATTAATAATTTTGTCATTATAGAGAAGTTCTACTTTATCATGAAAGTGGTTTCTTATGCATTTCAATACATGAACGAAGTCGGAGAAAGCCCAGATCTTTCTCGTAACATCTGCAGGATTAAGGATGTGAGGTTGTAGAGAGCTTGTCTTGCCACTAACTCCTAACGATCTCCAGGCCTTTTTATTTGTCTGACTACCATCACAAGTAAAGCCAACCACCCTCGCCCCAGCCTCTTCTAACTGCAAAATCACCTGTATTAAAATTTTTGCGAGAATGTCCCCTGGAGTAGCATTTCTGCTTGCATAAACAGCAACTGGCTGCACCCAATTATGCATGAATGGTACGAACATAAACACTAGAGCGTGATTTGCAAGTACGTTCTTCTGGAGGTCAGGTGTGTGTTCACCTAAATCAACTAATCCATCTACTTTATGAGAAAAACTATTAAACTGGATTTCTTCTCTTAGCTTCACTTCATCGAAAATTACAACACCGTAACGTGAATTATCATTCTTTTCTTCCTTAAAATAGTCTGAAATAGCATTTATACTATGCGTATTAACTCCATAAGGGCACTTAAGTCCTTTACAAAGTTTTCTCAAGTGACTTTCTGAGGGCAGAGGCAAGAGATTATGTCGCCGACAATGACGAAATCCTTTCGGTGATTTTATTCTCAACAATAAACTCTCTAAAATGAATTCATTGCTGTACCTCATACCATTGGGAGATTTTACCTGGCATTTCTTGAGCATAGTGTCTATTATCATCTTTTCCTTCTTGCTAAGGTGTTTGTTATCTTTGTAATTAAATGCCTGTGAATGTCGAACCTGCTTCTCCAGCAAATTAATTCTCGATTTTGCTGAGTTGAGGCAGGATCTAACGCGAATTAAATTACGGTTAGCATTCTTTAGGCGCCTTTTGAGCAATATTATAGTCTTTTCAGCATCGGTAAGTACACTAGAATGACTCAAATTCTTATCAACATTAGACTGACCTTTTAATGCCTCATTAGTTGCTTCACTCCCATCTTCAATCTTCTTTCTTCTCTTCCTGGTGGTATCGAGATTCTTTTTCCTGTTAGGAGCTTTACGGGACTTATTCTCACTTGACAGGTACTTCGGTAAATTAGGGAAAATATGAGGCACTGCTCCAGGACGTAACTTCCACCTCACACGAGAGATTTTCACTTCTTCACCGTTCACTATAAAATTATCTGATTTTACTATCAAATCACCAGAGAAATGAATTTGACAAATTCTACTACTACGCGTTAACTTCGTATCCTTTCGTGGAATAGCTCTGGCCCATTTTTCAAATTGATCTGTATCCTTCGGTGGTGAAAAAAATCGTATATCGTCAACTACTCGACCATACCCTGACTTACAGCCAGGTACAAAACAATAAGGCATGTTGAACTATTAAATGAACCAAGCCACATAAGAAATATGTTTGAAGTACACAAAACACAAAACGCTGATGTACACAATGAACTGAATTTAAGAACTGAAAGCAAAGAAAATTCAATTTAATTCACACAAATATCTCACACAGTAACTTCTCGCGCACTTTCTATGACCTGGCTCGACGGAAACACAGCACGTGTTGGACATAATCGCTTGCAGTGCTTGTAGCGGCGGGACCAGAAACTACCGTGCTAAAATGGCGGAGTCCTCACACTAGGTCCTTCTATTCGTCATGGCTATATCTTAATCTGAAAATAATACCAATTAAAGGGCTGATTTTATGTTTTACATTTTCTACATGATTTTCCCAGGTTAGTGTACTATCTAGTGTGATACCTAAGTATGTTGCCGATTTAACCCTTTCTATTTCTTTGTTGGCTATGTTGACTATGTTTGTGGTCTCAATCTTGTATGATGGTTTATGGAAGAATAAATATTTTGTTTTAGTGATATTGATAACCATTTTGTGTGCTCTCAACCAATCCACCAGCTTATTGAGATCATAATTAATATTTAGCATAATTTCCTGTTCAGATGTTCCCAGATAGAGTATAAAAATATCATCTGCAAATAGTTTAAGCTTGCCTTTCAATTCTAATAATACTATATCATTAATATAGGCCAAGAAAAGAATTGGTCCTAAGACAGAACCTTGAGGTACTCCTGTGTCAATTCTCATTTGAGATCCTTTTACATTATCGATTGCAACATATTGTTTTCTGTTAGTGAGGAAGTTCTTGAACCAATCATGTGCCACTCCTCTGATGCCTGCAAATTCTAGTTTATTAAGGAGAATCTTATGGTTAACCAGATCGAAGGCTTTTTGAAGGTCAATTAGTACACCAGCAGCTAGTTGGTTTTCATCTAATGCCTTTTCTACATCAGTTACTACTTCAAATATAGCACTATCAGCTCCTCTATTTGGAATAAACCCATATTGGCAGTTTACAAAGTAATCATTTTTCATGAAGAAATTCATAAGTCTTCGTTTAACAACGCTTTCTAGAACCTTGCTGATGGCAGATATAATATTAATGGGTCTGTAATTTGATGGGTGGGTTTTGTCTCCTTTTTTGTAGATCGGGACCACCCTAGAGACTTTACAGGCATCGGGGAATATACCAGTCATCAGTGAAAGATTTATTATTTTGACAAGATATGGTGTAAGGCCCTCAAGACACAATTGTAGCATGACATTAGTAGTGTTGTCCTCACTTATATTGTTTTTGTGTTTTAGGGAGTTTATAATTGATTGTATTTCATTAGCATCAGTAGGTAACATAAAGATTGTCTTAGTGCTAGTAGTATTTTTATAGCTTGTTATGCCCGAGGTAGAACCGTTTCCTTGATTTTCCCATATACTGTTAGCAATATTGACATAATATTTATTAATTTCATCACATATATTTTCCTTTTTTTTCGACATTTGTGCCGTCGACTATAAGTTTGACAATTTCATTTTTCCCCTACTTTGGCCTATTTAACATCTCATTAACAACACTCCACACTTCCCTCTGATTATTTGCATTTTGAATTTTTTGGTCAAAGTAGTTTCTTTGTAGGTTTCTCTTAAGTTTTGTAACTTGGTTGCTAATAATTTTATATTCTTCTAAAATTTCTGCAGATGGATTTTTAACTTTGGATTTTGTATATATCTTATCTTTCCTGTGTATTAGTGCTAAAAGATCTTGTGTGATCCAGGGTTTTATTGGTGGGGCACTTGGCTCCTTATTCGTATATTTCATAGTACAGGCTTCTATTCCTTTATTAATAAAATCACAGAATTTATTGTAGTAGTCATTGATGTTAGTTTCATTGCATACAAATTCTTGAGTTATTAAATATTTATTAAGTTTTTTGTAGTTTATTTTATCCTTTTCTATTGGCCTATCATCACATATTGAGTTCCTGTTTATCTTTTTGTTTCTCATTTCACAGATGAGTAAATGGTGATCACTCAAATCATTATCAATATTATAGACATTACATATTTTGTCACAGTCCTTCGCCAATACATGATCAATTAGAGTAGAGCTAGTTTGTGTTACACGAGTTGGATATTTTGTATTACATAAGACTAGACCGTATGATTTGACTAGGTTAATATAACTACTAGTATATCTGTCCCCAAATAATAGATCGATATTCATATCACCTAGCATTATAACAGGATTAGTTGAGTAAGAACTAATAATTACTTCGAGATCAGTTAGAAAGTGTGGAATGTTGCTTTTATGAGGGTTATAAGCAGTGATTATATTGTATTCTTGATGGCCTTTTCTCACAGTAATGTGCAGTATGCTGTGGGTGGAATTTATTTCCTTTACAAGGGTACTGCTGCATTTGTTTGAAATATACAAAGATACTCCCCCTCCAGTTTGCTTTCTAACTATGTGATATGCAACATATTTCTTAATATTGAAAAACATTTTTGTTTGTTCTGTTAACCAATTTTCTGAGATTGCTAGGACATCTACACCTTTGATTCTGTCTAACATTATTTGGATATCATCGAACTTGTTTTTTATGCTATGTGCATTTATGTGTACGCATTTTAGTGTACTGGTATCGGTTATTATCTGTTTACTGTCCTTAATTTTATAATAATCGCTAAGTGTATTACAGTTACACTCGGTTAATTCTAGTGTATTATTATTTGCATTACCTAAAAATTTTAATTTCTGTAATTCTAGTTCTTTATGGGATAATACTTAGTAGATATCTTACTATTACATAGATTTTAGTTTGAGAGGGCGAGTTCATCCAGTATTTCAGCACTTGATATAAGCTTTGAGGGTCCATTTTGATTTTTCCGAATGTATATTTTGCAGTCTCTGACCCAAGTTGCAAAGATTTTTCCCTGTTGTCTCAATTCACGGCACTTTTTGGCGATGGTTTCATTTCTTGGGGTCAGGTGTTCATTGATATATATATTACCACCATCACTGGAACCAATTTCACTCGTCTTCAGGGTCTTCTTTTGTCTTCTGCTACTGAGAATCTCTTCCTTCTTCCACCTATTATTTAATTTCACAATTATCGGTTGAGGCCCAGGCTTTGACGACGGGAGGCGGTGAGCTGCGTCTATGTTTGCCCTGGTGATTTCAACTCCTAAAGTCTTGCCAATGTCCAAGATTTTGTGAAATACATCCTCCTCTCTTTCAGTGGGTATTCCATACACTATCAAGTTGTTCTTGCGCTGGTACTGTTTTAGTTCCTCCAATTCGTTGATAGCTCTAGATGCTGCCATTTCTGCGTCCTTGACGGTTTTTCTCTCTTTCTTCAGAGTTTCAATTTCCCGGTGGAGTTCATCATACTTTTCTGATAAGAAAGTTGCTAGTTTTCTTACCTCGTGGTTTTCTTCTCTCATCGCCGAAAGGGATTCCTCAAGTTTCTGGGAGAAAGATGCCATAACCTCTTTGAGGTTAGGTTGCGGGAGGCAGTCTTCACGATTGCATGACCATTTGAAAGTATCATCTTTCCGGAATTGTTGGTACGTGTCTTTACTCATTTTCATGCATGTTATATGAAACCAGCGTCCACACTCACCATCACATCCTACAGCCTGCTGATTGTTCTTGATCTTTTTGCCGCATGGAGCACAGTTGACCGTCATGATATTAAATGTTATATGACTTCTCTTTTAACAAGTTATGTATTGTATTTCTCTTACGTATTTTACCTACACTGTTCACACAATATTTAACACTTTAGTCACTCGCGTAATCCTCGGTAAACCTGCGTAATTTCTTAATTTTGCTTACGTTTAGAATATAAACCTTTTACATATCCGCCATTTTGTTTATATTATTTGTTCAGTAGTGAATGGTCTGTAGCTTATGATTTTTACACATTGTTACATTTTGATCCCCGCCAGGATGTTTTATTTCCTTATTATATGAACCTACTGTATGACGTAAAATAATGTATCATAATTAACTCAACGGATGTCAGCGTTTTATGTACTCAGTGTGGAGAATTTTATGTTTGGATTATCTTGTCTAATACATCGTAGTGGAAGCTGATAACTGAAACGTAACATTCAGCCATATTCAACTGCTGGTAGGCTATTGATACCGTCCGCACTCAGCGCTAGCAGACGCTAGAGCCGCCTAGCGGCTGGACCATACAAACTCCACAAGTCGCGTCACTTTCTCTTCTATACGCTATGGTATAGATAATAATTATCAATATCCCGCACATAAACATACCAATAGAAACGATGAGAGACTCTTAGAACTTTGCCGAGCCTTTATTCTACAGCTTATGTCAACGACTTTCAAGCATTTATCCTGGAAACAAAAGACATGGCGATCCCCCAATACTCTATTGGGAGAATTTCAGATCGACCCTGTCGCCAGTTGTACGATGTGAAAGAAAGAAATCATGAACGTGAAAGTAGCAACGGGAGTAGAAGTAGATTCCGATCACTACTTGACCAGAATTAAATTGAAGTTTCTACCAATCAGGAAAAGAACAAGGAGACAAAATATCCCTCGATATGACGTATGAAAATTGACATCCAATAATGCGGCAAGGGAAAGTTACAGAGATGAACTGAAGTGCCTTGCGTCAGGAAATTGGGATGAAATCCGAGACTTGCTCCAAGGTGCTGCTGAAAGAACGATTCCCCAGACAAAACGAATGAGACTAAATTGGCGGAATGTAGAATGTGACGGCGCACTGAGACGTCGGAAAGAGGCATGGAAGAAATGGAGCTCAACGGAAGAAGAGCTGTTAATCTTCCGAAATCAGACGAAACATACAGCCCGGACATTCAGAAGGACTAAGAGACAATATGAACAAGACCAGCTGAAGAAAACACAAGATGATTTCCAAATAAACAATACACAGAACTTCTACTGGACATTCAAATCGCGGTTAAGGGGATAGGTTATTATCAGGCATCAGGAATGTGCTTCAAGAATGAAGAAGGGATGTTAGGAATGACCGACAAGCAAAACTGTGACATCCTTGCCAGATATTTCGACTTGCTCCTCAGGTCCGCAAGAAAACCTGAAAATGGAACAACCACCAGAGGAATCATCTCCCAATTCGTTGCCTCCTGACGAAGACGAAGTTTTCTTAAGGCCAACAAAGCTGCTGGTGCAGATGGTATCGTCGCTGAACTCCTACAACTGGATCTGCGGGAGTCGTAAAATCTTTCACGCGGTTACTTGAGAACGTACTGTATGGACAACTGAGAGGATCCCTGCTGACTGGCAAATGGCTGTGATCAATCCCCTTCATAAGAAGAGTGACAAGATGGATGTTAATAATTATAGAGGCACCTCTCTTGTTTCAGTTCCCTACAAGATTTTCTCGGAAGCGTTACTGACTAGAATAGAAGGGATATTGGATTGTAAATTGGGTGAATACCAGGCAGGCTTTCGGAAAGGGAGATCCTGCGCGATCAAATCTTCAACCTGAGGAGTATCATAAAGTTCAAGATGTTGAGACAGAATAAATATGTCGCCGTCTTTGTGGACTTCCGGGAAGCCTATGACACCATTGACCGGAAAACCTTATTGGCAGTTCTCGAGGAATTTGGAGTGGGCAACAAGACGAATCTAATTCAATAGACGATTAGCAATATTTTCTCCAAAATAAAGTTCAGGGGGCAGTTGTCAGAGCCTTCCGAAATCAAAACAGGTGTACGACAAGGCGATGGGCTATCACCAATATTATTCCACTGCATTTTAGAAAAAGTTATTCGTGAATGGACGAATGGAATTTTGGATAAAGAGGCTTTTAGGTTAGGGAGAGGTAAAGAAAGTATAAGAACGGATTGTTTGGCATTCGCTGACGATGTTGTGATACTCACTACCGGTGTTAATACAGGGATAGAGAGGACTGAAGAACTCCCGATGATAACCAAGAAGACTGGGCTACAAATTTCTTTTGAGAAGACTGTGTTCATGACCAACTTCAAAGACGCTCCTCTCCACTTGGAGTTGAGGGAAGCCAAGATAAAGCGAGTCAAGTGTTTTAAGTACTTGGGAGAAAAATTGCAGGACAATGTGTCGGAAGAGGATGCTATCAAAGAGCGGACGAGAAGAATGGAAATGGCTTATCAACTGACGAAAGATACATACAACCTAAATTCTGACACGTAGATACTGTTGTCAAACCTGAATGTCTGTGTGCAGCAGAAACACTAGACATGATTGGGAAGGGTGGCCTCGAAGACATCCGGAAGAAAGGAAAGTGCTCCGAAAAATCCTAGGTCCAAATATCAAGGATGGAGAGAGGATACTCAATCCTAACAAAGAACTATACCTGAAGACAGGAGGAGTCACAGCCCTATTGAGAAAAAGGAGAATACTGTTTTATGGACACTTGGTGAGGATGAACAACGCCTGATTGATGACGAGGATTTTTGAATTCTTCTGAAACAGAAAGATGGAGCCAAAATGGTTTAGGGATGTGAGAATGGACTTTGTTTGGATGGGGGTGAAGGAAGACATAATGGACAGAGAGCGATTTAGACGGCTGGTTAAGGAGTTGGCAGGTTTCCAGGAGACGGGAGTTGTTAGTGAGGAAAGGAAGATCTTCATGGTGGAACAGAAGAAGGAAGTGGCAGAGAGTGAAGACATCAAATAATGTAAAAGCTGTCGAACGTGGTCCATATTTAGCCGTAACCAATAAATATATATATACATATCAGCCACGCTATGTTTACCTAGAAATGTTATCAATGGGAACACTGTCACCATCAACATGTATACATGAAGTAGGTCATCAGCCCTAACAAGGGGAGGATACGATGCATGGGTCGCCGATTCGAACCATCTTTAGTACACTTGTAGGACATGACCAGGTGTATATCAGGTACAAGTAGTAATGTGCGCTTCTTAGTCGTTTCCGAGAAATTAATTAATTGCAATAAATGCTTGCGGCGTCTACTGTATGCGTGTTGTACGCTAGCTAGAGTCCAACGAACGCGTGGTGCAGGGGTAAGATCCCTGCATCGTAAGCGCGGGATCATTGGATCGAATCCCACTGGTGAGCCTTTGCGTTCTGTTTTTTATTTTTTTTGTAAACATTGGCAATTTGTACAACTGTAGGTGTCGTGAATACTGTTTATTTTGCAGTCAATTGTAATAACGTGTTATGTGAGCCGGAAAAGGGATTTTGAAACCATCATATCCGGGTCAATGTTTGTGACATTACATTATGTATAGTATTGGCATTGCAAATACATTGGTATTATACACGGTCAGGTGTATTCTAGTATATGTATACATTTATACATTGAAGGCACAGTCTGTTCCGTTCATTGCATGTCTGTCAACCATCAGACCACCCGGTACCCCGCAAGCAGTGACTCATGCTATGGGTAGTGGTTGGAAATAGCCAATGGTTACAAAAAAAAACCCACACTGCAAAGGCTTACCGGTGGGATTAGATCCAGTGATCCCGCGCTTACGAAGCAGGGCTCTTACCCCTGCACCACGCACTCGTTGGGCTCACATGGACGCCGCACTGTAATTGCAATTAATTAATTTCTCAAACGGCTGAGATGCGCACCTTACTACTTGCACCTGATATACGCCTAGCCGGCCCAGTGGTTTTGGGGCAGCGTGCCTGCCTCTCACCCGGAGGCCCTGGGTTTGATTCCCGGCTCCGTCATGGATTTTAAAACTGACGTGAGGGATGGACGGGGTGCACTCAGGCTCGTGAGGACAATTGTGTAGCTGTCTGACAGTGAGACAGCACCCCGATCACGAAAACCAAGAATAACGGCGGAGGGGACCCGATGCGCTGATCACGCGTTACCCCAATATCTGCAGGCCAAATGGATGGGCAGCGGTCGCTTGGTCGGCCTTAGCCCGTCATGGGCTGTATAGTGCCAGGGGTTGACTTGTTGATATACACCTGGCCATGTCCTACACGTGTACTACAGATCGTTCGAATCTGTCATCCATGCATCGTATCCTCCCCTTGTAAGTGAAAACAACAATGATCCATTATTTTCGTCAATATCGGAGTCGTTCTGTTCACTATCACCTTCACTGCTTGGGACTCAGATTTGTCATCACTATCATTAAAAACTTGCCGTATTTTATCCTCTGTCAATGATCGGCCACGTTTGCTTACTATCAGTCTGGCGGTCGCCGAGTAACAGCTGACAGGTTGCACGGCCTTCCAAATAAGACTTTAACGGTTGTCTGCTTCGCAATATCGTGACTTCAGGGCGTTCCTCACGCGACCAACAGATTGCAGCACCAAATAGGAATGGATAATTTTTCTGGGCAGAGACGACAGACGAGCATTAGAGGTCACAATTAATGACGTCAGGGCTCGCCCGACACACGACTGGAACGGCAAATTCGTTATGTCGAGGCTCACCCGACTGACGAGGTGTAAGGGTTAAAAACGGTAGCCATTTTCCGACAACGCTTGAATCTCGTTCCAACTGTCAACAAGGCACACTCTAATGGGCACTCTTTGTTGCCAACATGAGGGATACAAAATTACTGTTGATAAAAGGAAGTGGGATACAAAATCACTGTTGATAAAATAAACATTGATCAGGACGTGTTAGGCTGTAACTATTGTCCAAACCATTGGATTGGACAAAACAAAGGTTAGAACGGTCGGGTTTAGGTGCGGCCTTGGGCGCGTACAGCTAGTGGGGCACGGTCGACACAAAAATGATGTGCACTAGAGAATGAACTGGGCGCTTTTTTGTTTTACCGTAAGGCTGGGATTGGCAGTACTGTCTTGACGATAATTCATGTGGACAATGGCAGACACAGCTGGAATTTTGCTTATTTTCAAGAAAGCCTTAGAAAAAACTCATTTAGGAGTTCGAGTGAATGTTGTTGTCCTAAATACAACTCGATATGCTGATGACACATTGATCTTCTGTGATAACCTTGGAGGACTTCAACAATAAATTACTAAGCCAACATCTGAAGAATTTGGACTTCAAATCAAGGTAAATAAGACAAAATTTATGATTTTTAGACATCAATCTCATGACCAGGCTGCTTTGAACATCAGAGGTCTTCCAGCCGAGCGTGTTCACCATTTTAAACATCTAGGGAGTATCATCACTGAGGATTTAAATCCCGATGTTGAAATCAGAAGTCGCATTGAAATGGCACACAGTGTATATAGGAAAATGTCTTCGTGCTTCAACAATGACAACTTAACTCTGAAGCTCCGACAAAGATAGGCTCGAACCTATGTCTGGTCGACACTCGAGTATAGTATGGAGGTTGGGACTTTGAAGGTCAACACCATGAAACGATTTAGAGGCCTTTGAAATGTGGATTCATAGACGAATGCTTAAAATACCTTGGACTGATAAAGTTACTAACAGAGATGTCCTCAGAAGAGCAAAATGTGATCTTCAACTTTTGTCTACCATTAAGTAGACCTATTTGGGTCATGCACTTGGAGGCCAAAAATATCAGTTGTTTTGACGTGTACCATAAGGCAAAATAGATGTCAGACAGGACTGGTTCTGGCTTGCGGTGGACAGAGGTGCCTTTTCCATGATCGCTAATGTTTGGGGGACTGAACACAGTACTTGAAGAAGAAGTGTGGGTTACAGACAGCGGACGAGTAAACATCTATTAAAAGATCATTCCCTGATTTATTTCTCATCGTTTGATAAGGTATTTTGGCTAATTCATGTACTATAGAAAATGTTATCGCTCGTTCGTATTTCATTCAGTGCTACCAGTCCAACTTTTGCCATCTTTCTCTGGGCCACACCACTTCATACCTTCTATAGGCCAGATTGATTTGCACTAAAAAAATAGGGAATACCATTTTTTCTATATATATCAGGGACTTCGTTTTATATGTGACGGAGATTTTTGCTTGCCCAAGTTGCGAGCCTGTCTCCCGCCAAGCACTTTGCCGCAATGCGGCACTCGCCCGGCACTGAGTCATTGAGTATAGGAATTTGTATGTTCACATAATGAAAATCGCATTGGAACAGCACACTGAGCGCTAAACACGTGAACAATTGACTAAACTGAACCTCACTCTGTTAAAGCTCTCAGCAGACTGCAAAGGAGGGAAATTTGTGGCGCCAAGAAGGGCATTACGGCCAAGTGCTTGCGGGAAATCAGCTCGCAACGCAGGCGAGAGGGCGAGCGAAAATCCCCGTCACATATAAAACCAGGTCCTTGTACACTGTAATCGTAATCATCATCAATTTCCGTTTTCCAGCTTGGGTCGGGCCGGAGCAGCACTCCACTCCACACTTACACTGCACTCTCCCCCTCACTTCTATCATTCATCCTTTTCACATGTCCATACCAGCTTCTGTACATTCCTTACTCTATCTTCTGTACCACCCTCTGCCTGTTGTAAGAGGCGTCCTTGGCTAAACTTTCAGGCTTCCCAGTTGGTTTGTGAATTGGAGGGGAGGTAACGAATACACCTAAAGTCGTTAAAGGTGACTGAAAGGGTTCCTCGGATAGGTCCCCTTTTGAGGGTTTGACTGCCAGCTCTGTGTGATATGTTACATCGCACTTCTTTCCGTACATGCTTTCAGGGTCCGGCATTCAAAATTCTTTATGTGCAAGCTGTTAGGTGAAGGGCCGCTTATGTGTGCGAGTACGCTCGAAAGGTAATAGCAGAGCTGAATATCTCCAGTATATGGCGAGGGGTACATGCCGATAAGGCATCGTAAGACATCGGACCTCCTGGCAATGCCTTTTGAGCTAGGTGGGCTTTGCCTTGGCTGGGTGGCGCCTACTGTGAGAGCCCATGATCGGTGTCGGTGGTATTCGGGGAGGAAGACCTGGGAAATCGTAAAATCCCAAAACAGGGTGGCCCAACACCCAAGTCTTTAATTTTCGATTCCCTAAGGGGATCTACCTCTTGGTAACAGTCTGTTTGTGAAGCTAACACCCCGAAGTTTCTGGTTGCCACCAGAACAGACGGGGGTGATTTCAAGCTGGTAAGGAGTGCTTTGTTTTCTCGCCACATAGAAGGTGTGCTTGGAAAGTGAAGAGATGAGGAACGGTAGCTTGTTGCTCAAGACAAGAACTGCTGAGCAAGTTGACCAACTTCTGAAGTGTGACTACTTTGGCGATCTCCCTGTCAAAGGGCAAAAGAACAAGTCTCTGAATCAGATCCGAGGACTGATTCTGAACCCTGGCGAGGAGCTCAAAGAGGATATGCAGCACCGTCACGTGACTGTTGTCCGGCGCCTTACTCGCAAGGTCAACAGTCAGATCGTGGACACGGGTGCTTTCAGAGAAAGTCAAGGTCACAACTTACCGATATGTTCCTCCACATATGAGGTGTTATAACATGTTATCCCGTTGCTTGAACTCTGCAATCTGTGGAACATGTGGTAGTGAACACAGCCATACCAGTGCACTAGTTGCCCTCCTCAGGACAGGGGTTGCCCTGTCTTCCAGAGTGAAAACAAGATTCAGATGATCAAAATCCTGGATGGTCTCACCTACCATGAGGCCTGCAAGAAGTACCAAACCATGAACGCTCCCACTCCTCAGATTGATTTCAGTCTTATAATACCAAATTTGGCTCCGTCGACCTCATCTCTTGTTCCATCTGTGAAACTGTCTATTCTATGTGTTACAAACGTAATACCAGCACTGAAGAAAAAAGCGAAGAGCCCGAAGGTGACACCAATCTCACCTTCGGCCACCAAGAAGCCTGTGCGGGCGATCTCCACCCGCTCAGCATAGGGGGGGAAGCCCAGGACTTCCTCCCCGACCAAACGGTTAGCGAAAGTTGCACCTAAGCCGGCGGAGGTGGCATCGTCGACCAGGTTCAGGAGTTTGCCTCCTGGCCTGTCTAAATATATTAAAGAGGCAGGGAAGAAGGGATCCTGCAGATCGCGGTTCCTTACTTGACCTTCTAAGGGAAAGCCATCAGCATCACTAGCTGCGAATGCATCTGCGCCTGGGGACGTTCCGGTCCCCAAGGCTGCGTGCTCTCCACGGAGGTCTCCCTGCTGCCGAAATGCATCCTGGAAATCTTCCGCTGGGTCAACCCACTCCACGGCCTCTAATGAGGACATGGAAATTGTGGTCGACGTAGTGGGTTATGATCCGACAGAGGATTAGTAGTAGCTTGCTGCTCCAATTTTTTCCCTAGTTTGAAAGTTCACTCTATGGCACTGTTACAATGGAATTGCATCAGTTATGACAGGCATTTGACGAGCTACGTCAGCTCGTAGCCCATTATGCAGCGAGTAGTCTCTCTACAGGAAACTAATCTCAGGCCTGACCATCAGACGGTCATGAGAGGTTTCAGACTATACTCTAAAGAGTGAACATGCACTGACCGGGCGTCTGCACTTTGGTTCGCTCTGACTGCTATAGTCCATTAACCACTCCTCTTGCAGTTCAAGTGTCATTGCCTGTTATGACGACTGTTGTAACGTTCTTCTAGATCAGCTTCCAGCTCCTTCCCTACTTGTGGGTGATTTCAATGCCCATCACCCACAATTGGGATCACCATCTTCATGCCCCAGAGGAAGCGATGTGGAGGACTTAATTCATGGGTTGGATTTATCTTTATTAAATACGGGGGAAGCCTTATCTGTAGTAATGGGGACGTAGATGCAGTCATCAGCAGCAGAATTGGGAAAGCTTCGGCGGTCTTTCGATGAATGCGATCCATATGGCAATTAGACTCTGTAAGTATGTCGACAAAGATTCGGCTATATTCCTCTATCATCTTACCGATCGCCATATATGCATGTGAGACCTGGAAAATATCAGTAAAATCAGCACACAAGCTCAACGTTTTTCACCTACGATGCTTGAGGCGAATTTTGAAAATCAGTTATCGTGACCACATAACAAATGATGAAGTACTGAGAAGAACTGGTCAACGCGGCCTGCACAAAATCGTTGCTCAAAGAAGAATGAAGTTCGCGGGACATGTTCTACGTATGAATGACAGAAGGATACCCAAATCAGCAATGTTGTGGAACCAGCGGAAGGATACCGTAGTAGAGGGAGACCTCGTAACACCTGGAAACGCACTTTTGCAAAGGATCTCGAATGCATGGATATGAACGGGGAGGAAGCTGAAAACCTGGCAGCTGATAGTTCGCTGCTACCTAGCATTGGAGGAACTAAGTCTAAGTCATGGCACATACTCACACCTAGATCTAAGTGTGTGTAGCCGTGCGCTGGTTCCCCTGTTTGGTTGGTACGTACACTATGACCTCTGTGACTGACCATTTCCTGATCGTTCTTCCACTTCTTCACCAGAAACCCGTGGAGTTCCCCAGTTGTTTGGTACTTAAACGGGCAGATTGGCTATCATTTACTGGTGGACTGAGAATATTGCAGCAGCAATAAGAGACCGTTGTTGAACTCACAAGGGCTACCATCAGCACCCAACCATGGCCAATTTGGTGGCATTTAAGAAATGTTGTGCCAAGGCACGAATTCTTATCCTCCAAAGTAAGAAACAGTCGTGGGAACGGTATGTGTCGTCAATTACGGCACATACCCCCTCCTTCGAAGAGTGGACTAAACTAGGATGCTTTTCGGGAATTCATTCTTCTACTGTACCTGGCATTTCCATTGATAATGAATTGGTTACAGATCCCTATCGTGTTGTAAACCATCTCGCATCGTATTTTGTGGATGTATCCGGTTCCAACAATAAATTATCCTGTTTTCGTGGCTCTGAAGCACGAGACAGAACGCTTCCACCTCAGTTTTGCCTCCTGTGCTTCCGAGGAGTATAACCTGCTGGTGCTCTGCAAGGACACAATCAGATGCTTTATGAGCATTCGTTATTTGCTCAGGGTGTTGAATCACATCCGGTTGGAAGGTGTGTTTCCAACACAGTGGTAGGAAGGTATAATTATTCCATACCTACGCTCAAGCCAGATAAGGATGCCAATTTGTCTCTTCTCTTTGAGAGGATGGTGTGGGTTCTGGAGAAACGCGGACTCCTGTCTGAATACCAGTGCGGTTTCTTTGTGTACCAATGACCATCTGGTACACCTGGAGACCGCAATAGAGTATGTTTTTCTCCGGAGACAGCACGTAGTCGCTGTTTTCTTTGACCTTGAGGAGGCTTATGACACCACTTGGAGTTATGGCATCCTTTCTACCCTGCATCAAAGGAAATTCCGAGGTAACTTACAGGATAACTGAGTCCCACAGGGCAATAAGTTTTGCCTGTTGTTACTACGGACCGATTCCTTGGGAGCCACGCGTGCGGTGTTTGAAAACTGTCTGTGCCAAGAAACTCAACATTGTGGGGGAGGGGGCAGACAGCACGGTACTCTTACGGGGCGCTAATTTTGCTGAGCTTCTGTGCCCCAGATTGCGGGGTTAAACCCGGCCAAAGTTGTTGGATTTTTAAGAGTGTAAAAAATCCTTCCTTTGGAGGGGGAAGTAAAGCCTGTGGGCCCATGTCAAAGATTTATGGCATGTAAAAGAACCTTCCACTAACTTCAATTGTATGAAGCTAAAATTTGTAGGTTAGATTTGATTAACGCTCCCAACATTCGTTGCCAGGTGTTGGTGGTATCTAGTACCCAAGTTCACAGCTAGGTGTCGTTGATAGTACTATTTGGTAGCAACAGTAGAAACTACTTGAAATTGATCGTCTGCAGTCCTTACCCGAATGACAGGTAACACACACTAATACAGCCATCACAATTAACAGATTCTACACCCACCCAAAATACATGACCGAGTTGTCGCAGCCCCTAAACTGAGGAACCAACCAACCTAGATTACGGCGGTGTAGCATATGGTTCGTCTTCAGATCCTGTTCACTTAGGCTTAATTAGTGTACGATGTTCATGAATTACACTTAAACACAAATATATACCGCTATATACAATATTTATACTAACCGGCTGCGGTGGCCGAGAGCGCTAATGCGCTACCTCGTGTCTTGCTAGCATCAGGAGAGGGTGGGTTTGAATCCCACCTTGGCCGTCGTGAAAATGGTTTTTATGGTTTTCCCACTTTCACTACCAGGCAAATGCCGGGACGGTTCCTTTCAATAGGTCCATGGCCGATTTCCTTTCATAATCCCTTCCCTGACCCGTCCTGAAAAGAAAAATACATTGCCATTGGCTGCATTAATAAACTTACAATATTTATATTACATCGATTAGTAAAACCTTGTGTGATGCGTCAAACTTATTTACAGACAGTAGGCTGATAGTTCACTTGTATGGTTGTTGCGTTAAGTATGTAGCCTGAGATCTATTGAATAGTTATCGTCAATACCTTCAGTGTTGCTACGGAGCAAAGGATGAGAAATGTCGATGTTAGCCGGATCTTTGAACTTAATGATGCGAGCATTGAATGAGTCATCACGATACGGTAATGTCTTCAAAATAACTTGGAAACAGGTTGGACGTTTCTGCATTGTCTTCTTGGGCCAAAATACGAAATAGCCAGCTCGTGCTTCAAGATATACCGTAGTTACAATAATTTATTATAGGATTCATGTACTGGGCTGCATATTTTGGAAATGTTTATTTTAATGTAAGTGAACCGCTAGCTCTGGAACCTGGTCAGGGAATTCCCTGCGTCTTTCTAGCTTGACTGTACTGTAATTGTAAAGATTTGCGATCTAGATAATCTCCCTCCAAACCTACCTCAGAAGTTGGATGTAAAAGGCTGAAAGGACTAAATACCTGTTCGACAACATTCGAGAGTGTGAACGAAATTCAATGATTATATCAACAAAACCAATAATTTCTTATACAGTGCTAGTTTCGAAGAAATAAAAAAAAGACCCCACAGCAATTACACAAAGGAAACTAAAAGGTGTTATTAAAAATACTGAAGTTTTCTTTCGTAAATCCATCCTTTTCTTTCAGCTGCTTTAATCCTATAGTCTCGTGTCCTACCCCCTTTTATTATGACCCTCTTATCGCTGTGTTGATGTACTGGTTGTCTGTACCTTGGATGATGTGCGAGGTCCGTGGGGTTCTCTGACGGCTGATTTTCGTCTTCCAACCTTCATCCCTCTCATTCTCATGTGTTGCAATTTGTTTGATGACCTCTCTCTCTCTCTCTCCTCTTCAGGAATGTTTACCACTGAATTAGTTGCCACATTCATTGTTTCATCTGTGTGTGCTAATTGGTGTACACTAGTTGCTTCTACTTCAGATGGTAATGGAGGTGGTGGAGCTGTCGTCTTGTCCTCATTCCTAGTTTGAAGAACCGTCGGTCGTATCGGACCATTTTCACAGTACGCTTGCATTGCCTTCTTAACTTCCGTTTCAATTATTACTTTTAAGTCTTGCCGCATTGCTTGAATTTCCTGCTTCAAAGCAGTTAATTCCTCTCTATTGCCCTTAAATGACGCCCGGACATAGCCACAAGAGCGTGCAGTGTCGTATAGTCGCCAGCTCCCATGGACACACATTCTCTCTGGAACCAAGCATTGCATTTTCCTTCACAGCCGACTGCTGCGGCATCCTCATCAACTAATTTTCCGCACACGCTCTTGTTTGCATTCTTCCTTCCTTTATACACTCTTAGACTTCCAGTAGTGAAACACTTAAATATGGCTTTAGAGCATATAGAGCATATAATCAATACAGCAGCAGAACCATACTGCCCATTCCAGAGACGCGCAAAACCTTGGTTTAATGAGGAATGTTACAAAGCAAGGAAAGACGCACTGAGAGCGTTGCATGCAATAAGGCAAAACCAGTCAAGAGGATTTACAAAAATATGGAGAAAATAGGAGAGTATATAAAGTCATACTGACAGTTGCACGGATATCATTCCATCAGAAGAAAGAGGCTAAAATGTTGCAAGAAGCAAAACGACACCCCTACAAGGCTCTGAGTGCACAGCAACCACGATTTCCCAGAGAACTTTCAATGGAGGATTGGGAAAAGCATTTTACGGCAGTGTTGCAAGCAGATGACACAAGACCAGTTTACAATGGCGAGTACCAGAGTATTAGTGTAATTGTCCCCTTTTCAAAACCAAAAAGCATGTGGTCCAAATAGCATATTTAATGAACACATCAAAGATAGTTTCGAAGAAATGAAAGAACACTGGTTGGAAGGTGTTGGACAAACTACCATACCCAGGTATAAATCTATTACGAGAGAGAAACTGAACTTACACTATATATGAAAAAGAACACAGGGGACACTGCTGAAATCATATAATATTACCACAATAAACATTTACAAAATGAAAATAATGACTTAATTAAGACAACAAATCTATAACGATAAATAAGGTTAAAAATTAAGCAAGGAATCGTGAAAATGAAAGGGTAGGGGAAAATAAATAAGGAAGATAGGTTATCGTAGACTAGATCAAGGACCCAAATCCCATATCTCACGTCAAATTGAAAATGAAGGAAAACAAGGACCTTGAGTTATGCACGAGGGATGAAAGTCGTTAAACACTAAAGTTCAGACGAACTTTCAAACAAGTTAAAACCCTTTTAATAGTCAATACTTTGAGGAGCCATGATTAAACCCATCCGATCAGCATTAAATTAAAATGTCATCTCTTAAATCGACACGAAAACAAAATCTCATTGTTTTTGCCGAAAATCTGAATCGGATAACGAGGCTGGAATAGTTCCCATGCAACCGACATTACATAAAATAAAATACGTACCATAATCAGTAATACAATATGCAGGGTCTATGGGAGACCGAACTAATGCGAGCAATTAAATTATATATTAACCTTCGGCGGGCGGAACCATATACATGGGTTGGTTTTTTAGTTTTGGCACCTTAGTTATAACTGGATTAATAATTCACTTAGATGGTTCCAAGTTTCACAGGCCCTCGATGTAGTCCCCACCGTTGCGTACAACGTGTTCCCAGCGATGCGCAAGTCGTTGGATCCCGTTGGCACTGCCCAATCTATTGATGGTACGAAGAGAGCGCTCGGCAGCCTGCTTAACGTCTTCAATGGTACGGAAGCGCTCCCCGCCCATTGTCATCTTCGGGATGAGATCATAGTCGCAGGGACTGATGTCGGGAGAATATGGGGGGTGATAGAGGACCTCACAGCCCCAGCGATCCAACAATGCCGACACAACGCCTGCTGTGTGTGTGCCCTAGCATTGTCATGCAAAACGATGGCGGTGTAACCATGTGGTGGCGCAGTTTCCTTCTCAGAGCTCCTCGGAGATGGTCTTGCAGAAACGAACAATAGTACGCCGCATTAACGGTTTGCCCTCGGGGAACAGTATGGTGAATAATCACACCATCCCAATCATAGGCAAGAATCAACATTACCTTGACATTGGTGGGGGTTGGTCGAACTGTTTGTTTCCGTGGTGCCGCCACTCATTCGATTGGCGTTTTAACTGTGGCTCATAAGATCTCGCCCACGTCTCGTCAATGGTTATGATACGCCTTAAGAAGGCCTCTCCTTCGCGCTCATAACGCTGCAAGTGCATACGACAAGCGTTCTGAACGGTAACGCAGCTGCACCGCATGCTTCCTGCAATCCTCGGTGACACTGTTTAGCACTGCGACCCCTAGCACACTGAATTTTTATCCACGTTCTCTGCTCCTGCTGGGAAAACATTGCGACTGTCTTTCGCGAGCGCTGGTCTCACACTACTCATCTAACAGGCGCGACTGCGCACGAGGGGTGGTGAGGACGGGCGAGGTCATGTGCTCTGAGGGAGGGGATGCAGGGCAGCAACCGTTGGTAAAAGTGGCAGCGCCCAACATTGTTGCAACTTGGTACTGAAACATTGGTGCCAAAACTAAAAAACCAACCCATGTACTCTGCTCAAAACAATTAGGGGATCAGGTGAGATATCATACACAAGATACATATGGTATCGTCTTTTATTCAGAGTTCGGTTACAATTGTAATCTGTGTGTGCTACACTACGATATTATGCTGTCTCAACTCTTTACTGGAGGTTTACATGCGTTTACTTAGGGCGAGGCACTATGGGGCTACCATAATACTGAAAAAGTCATTCTCGTTCCCCTCTAATATTGTGTGTGATCACCTCGGACGGCCAGGACAGTTGCACACCTGCGTGGCATGGACAGTATGAGGTTATCAATCAGCTCTTGAGGGATATTTGGCCATTCTTCCATGAATGCAATATCCAGCTCGTCAACCGTTGTGGGAGGTGCTGGTCTGGCTGCAATGCGTCTGCCAAGTGTATCCCAGACATGCTCAATCGGGTTTAAGTCCGGCGAACAAGCTGGCCACTCCATTTGTTCAATGCCCTCGTCGTCAAGCATGTTGTCCACCAGTGCAGCTCTGTGGGGACGTGCGTTATCGTCCACCAAAATGAACCCATCACCTATGGCACCAGCGTAGGGCACAACAAATGGTTGAAGGATCTTGTCTCGATACCTCTGAGCAGTCAAAGAGCCATTCTGAACGACATAGAGAACCGTACGTCCGCCAATACTGACTCCTGCCCACACCATTCGTCCACCACCTCAACATGGTGCTGTTTCCTGCACATATGTGGGATTGTTCCGAGTTCCACGTTCTCTCCAGATGAGGGAATGACGATTGTCCGGCTGAACACAAAATCTTGACTCATCTGTGATCCGAACCCGTTGCCATTCGTTACGACGCTGATCCTGATGTTCCTCCGCCCAGTTTCTGCGGGCTAAACGGTGGCGTGGTTTTAATGGGACACACACCATAGGCCTCTGTGCGTAGAGGCCACTTTCCCGAAGGCGATTTCGGACTGTTTGTGTTGATATTGCGCGTCCTGTTGCCGCCTGGAGGGTGCGTTGCAGCTGAGTTGCATTCAGCCTCCTGTCTCGGCGGGCTGTTAACCGGAGATAACGGTCATCTCTTGCTGATGTTATCCGTGGACGACCTTGGCCTGGCCTTCTTTTAACGGTTCCTGTTGTGTGAAATCGCGTCCAGGTGCTGGAAATTACACTTTGGGACACTCCAATAGCTGCAGCTACCTCCCTCTGTGTCTGCCCTGCTTCCAACCTTCCTATGGCTCTCCATGTAATTCCTTCGGGTAAGTCACGTTGTTGTTGCATTGCACTACCTGCTCACTTCACCATCTGAACCCAACTGCTTGTGTCATTCGTTTGGTAGAGTAAACACACGTCCCCACGAACCCCCTCTGTAGCAACTTTCTGTTATTACCCCTATCTCGGTTGCCGTAATGTGGTTGTATCCACTCCGTAGAACCAACAGAAAGACGTCGAACCATTTTAGGCCATTCTGCCGATGACAATACGTCAGAACCTAGATATCTCAAATGATCCCCTAATTGTTTTGACCAGTGTATATATGCTCAGTTTTTTGTCCACCGCGGGCGGAATCGTATATATATGTTCTGTTCAAATAGCCCGCTGCAGAGGTCAATGAAGTACACAAACGTTCTCATAGATGGCAGGAGCTGCTTATTTCAACCTTACTCGCGTGGGGAATCCCCTCAGCATACCGGTAAGATTGTTTTCCTGGTAGTGACAGCTGATAATTACGTATGTTGCACGACGCAGTATTTTCGTGTCGTGGCATTTGCCGTATTTTGGTGGTTTTGGGATATAATGGCATCTGAAAATCGAGTTAGTGATGTTGAGATAGTCTCAATACTTGATTATTCAGATTAAGTTTCATCAGATTTTAGTTATAGTGACTCTGAAACGGAAAATTCTTCCTACAGCTCATCTGAGAGCAACAACGACATAAGCGACACAGCTGGTGAGAGAGCTGATAACTTGACAGACGTGAGTAATAAGGATCGCGGACCCACAAGTACCATCCCCATACAGAACATTGATCATGGGCCAATATTACCAACAAGTTTTGATGTAGACTCATACCCTGTAGATATCTTTTACTTTTTTTTTAATGATGAAGTAATTGAAGATATTCTTTATGAAACCTTGAATTATGTTTCCGTGGTTTCCAATTTTCAACCCCGGCAAATGCTAGGACGATACCATCTAATAGACCCCGATTGCTTCCTTCTAACTCCTTGTTCTGTTTCACTTCATTTCATCCATTTCACCTTACATTACCTACTCTTTGTGGTCTGTGTCAGGAAGGGTATCTGGCCGTAAAAAACATTCACCGCGAAAATATTCATCGCATTCCAACCCTGAACCCGTAGAAATGGAATAGTAAGGAATAGACATACGGTGAGCAGCAAAATATGTTATCTTCAAGTGCAGTGTCCCGTGTGCCGTTCTTCAACTGACAAACACACTCCAAATTTTATATTGCCTTCAAACCTCTTCAACGATGGTTCTCCAATCCGGGGAAAGGTATGTAGATATTTTTTTATACCGACAAAAATACATCACCTTACTTCCGCGCCAAGACACAGCACTTGACGAGTGTCTGAAACTTACAGTAAGACAACAAAAATAAAATATCAGATTGCATCGTCAAACGACTTTCAATACGACCAAGATAAATAAAACATTTTCAACTACAACAAAATAGTTCCAAACACCTTACCAAAGTTTTACTAACCTCTATACTTCTGCTGGCCGTAATAGTCAAGTTTCAAAAATATAAAATTTACGAGAAATGTGTCAATAGATCTCCAACGGAGGGCGGAATTAGTTCAGAATCATGTTGAACACGTTTATATTCCGGGAAGTCTTTTAGTTTAGCCCTGAAGGCTAGCCAAGACCCGGTTTATATCAGACTTGCAATTTCTTGCTTCTTTAAGAATTCCAATAGAATAATCTTATACAAACAACAAAGGTTTCCATTAGCAACATGTTTTAACTTCGGCAGTGTCCGGAATCTGATTCTAGTAGTCGTGACCAAGAAAGCATGAATGCCATCTAACGGCCATCAAGTAACCGTAATACAGACAGTTCCCACCAGATGGAGTAAGGTTCCGTACAGTCATGAGGAGAGTATTACTCTTGACCAACAGATAGCGTTATACTTCATCTTCTAAATTCTTGTAATTAAATTTTACTGACCTCATCTCATAAGTCAGTTAATAACTGTAGATTAAGTTGTAACGGTTCATCTCACCCCCCCATTGTGGTGCCGTGTGTTAAAGATAAGCCACCACCTACTAGGCACACAGACAGTATAGAAGGGAAGCGTAAGAGCCTCGGAAAACGGAGAAATGCTCCCACATGTGCGCAGGATGGGGACTGCCACTCGGAGGGACGCGTGAACCCTAAAACTGTGTTGAGTGTTCTCGCATTATGACCTAGATGGAGATCAACTATGAAATGAAAACACGTTTCATGTCAAGGTCGAAAACCAAAAGAAAATTTAATATAAAAGAAACAGTAACAGGAATATCAAAACGGGTAACGTGAGGACGCATGAAATGGAGTATGGAAATGATTTTGGGGCTGAAATAAAATACAAATTATGAAAATGTAAACCCAAGTATAAAATCAATCCAAGAATATAAAAGAGAGAAAACATGGCAGTAGAGATTGCCTAAGGCACTGACATCGTAGAGGGTTCGAGAGGGTTCGATAATCAACTCAATTTAAAAAGGGACATTAAGTATAATAATAAATTAACACTAATTAACATAGTACCTTCGTTCCACCACAGGCTAACTACAGGAATGTAGTTAGAAGAAATATTCTAAGAAACTTATGTCATATATCCCATGAACTGTCTAACCAACCACCTTTAATACAACGTATTGCACTCCATAAACAACAATCCACTATAAGCATAAAACGGCACGAGAAACAAACCAACGTGACAAGGAACACTACAATAACAACATGCACTTCACTAAAACATGACATGAGGTGACATACCCTTAAAGAAATATAGTTCAGTTCAGCGTTAACCACGAAAATGACAAGACTACAAGGAGCGACCCAAAATATAAACAAAGAACTAAATGATTTCATAAACTTCTAGAATAAAACTGCCTTTCGAACGAAATTACGAGATTCGATTATCTAATGCGAGGCAAGATGAGTACCGATTACAGTTTCCGGACATTTGTCAACTAGACACATATGACCACTAGAAAGATTAATCGATACATCCCATTTAATAACGCAGCAAGGTCACGTGCTGTTTCTTGACTGGATCCAAAAACAAAACTCACTGTCCAGTCAAAGCCCACATTAATAAATAACATTTACCCTCCTACAATAATTAGTCCAGAACCGTAATTATGAAATGAAACATATTTCCATTACTAACACAAATGTTGTCTACCCTGTCCCAAAGGAAAAATTAATAAGAAACCCCGAAGGCATTCCTGAGGGCAGTTTGACAAACAACGCATAAAACCAACCGACCCATTCACACAAATAAATTCCCCCCTGTGGGTGGGGGGTTTAGAATACACCCACGGTATCCCCTGCCATTCGTACGAGGCGACTAAAAGGGGCGACCTTGGCTATTCTTTTAGGTATCCGGCTTGTCTTGCGAATTGGACCTCCCGTGGGTGGGAGGGATGGAATACACTCACAGGTATACCCTGCCGGTCGTAGAAGGCGACTAAAAGGGTTTCTTGGCCCAGGTCCCCTGGGTTTGACAGCCAGCTCTTAACGCCCCACCTTGTGCGATATAACTCTCATTAGGTTATATCGCACGTCTCTTCCGTTCATGTTTTTGAGGTCTGGCACTCAAAATTAATATGTGCGTGCTGTCAGGGGAAGGGCCGCCTAAGTGTGCGACTACGCTCGAGAGCCTGTTCGGTCTGGCCACACCGACAGGTTGGTGAGCCATGTACCCTGCAGTAGTATCTGCCTGTCAACGCAGGTCCCCGCACAGCTGCATGCCTGTGCTGGAAAACTCTCTAGTATATGCCAAGGGGTACATGCCTGTATGGCATGTCAAACATCGGACCCCCGCGCAATGCCTCCCAAGCTAGGCGGGCCTTGCCTTGGCTGGGTAGCACTTACAGTGACAGCCCGTGATTGGAGTCGATGGCATTCAGGGAGGAAGAAATGGCCATGGGAAAAAAGCGCATCTTCTCCCAACAGGGTGGTCCCCCACCCAAGTCTTTAAATTTTGATTCCCTTGGGAACAGTCTGTACGTTTGAATATGGGTGCTAATACCCCCAAGTTTCTGGTCGCGACCAGAACCGATGGGGATGATTTCAAGCTGGTCAAATCGATTTTGTTTTCTCGCCACATATAAGGTGTCTATGGTGAGCTTGAGAAAGTACAAAAGATGAGAAACGGTAGCTTGTTGCTCAAGACCAGAACGGATGAGCAGGTAGACAAACTTTTGACGTGTGACCACTTTGGCGAAGTTCCCGTCAAAGTGGAAAAACATAAGCCTCTCAATCAGGTCCGGGGAGTTATCTTCCATAGGGACCTGATTTTGAATACTGACGAGGAACTCGAGGATATGAAGCACAGTCACGTGACCAATGTCCGGCGCATTACGCGCAAGGTCAACGGTCAGTACATTGACACGGGTGCTTTCATCATTTCCTTTGAGTGCTCAGTACTCCCGGAGAATGTTAAGGTCACAAGCTATCGTTGTGATGTCAGGCCGTACATTCCGCCACCTATGCGATGTTATAAGTGCCAGAAGCTCGGGCACATGGTATCTCGTTGCTCGAACTTGGCAATCTGTGGAACGTGTTGTAAGGTACCTCATGATGACGAGCAGTGCACAATGCCCTATCAGTTCACCAACTGCTCTGGATTTCATTCTCCTTGGGACAGGGACTGTCCTGTGTTCCTGAGTGAGAAGAAATCCAGGAAAATTTCAAGAGTTCATATGACAGAAGATTACAACCGCTACATTTCTTCCATAACAGGAAATCTCAAGAATAACCCGAAGAAGTTCTGGACACTTATATTATTTGATTTAATGTTCAATCTCCGTCAATCAATACATTAATGTATTGATTGACGGAGATAATGTATTGATTGACGGAGATTGAACATTAAATCAAATAATACTTTGTCAATACGGACCAAAATGACACCAAATATTCCCAAGTCACTTATATTATCCCGTAGAAAGACTCCTAGAATTCCACTTAACCTAAACCTCCATAGTGAAGAAATCCCATTTGAATTGAGGTCCACACATTTCAATGAATATTTTCACTCAACCTTTTCAGTTCCCGTACCAATCCCCAGTCCCCCTCAACTTACTAGCGTCTGTTCTGATTCACTGTCTCAAATTTCAACGACCCCCGATGAAATCCAAAATATTTTAAAAATTCTGCCTACAAACCGATCTACTGGACCATCAGACATAAGCCCTATATTCCTGAAAAACACCTCTGCATCTCTCAGCATCCCCTTGTCCATAATACTCATCTGTTGCATGACTTCTGGCACTTTTCCTGACTCATGGATGTCACACCTGTCTTTAAATCAAGCAGCAAGCACGAAATTTCCTCATACAGACCTATATCTATCGTCCCTATACTCTCTTAAGTCTTCGAAAGAATAATACATTGCCGTCTCCTCACTTTCACCAAACCACACCTCTCAGAAGAACAACATGGCTTCGTCCCTGGAAAATCATGTTTAACAAATCTGACTGTTCTGAACCATCACATAATTTCTGCAATAGATCCAAAATCTCAGCTAGATGTAATCTATGTTGACATGGCCAAAGCATTTGATTCCGTGAACCATTTCCTTCTCCTCCACAAGCTTGCTTCACGATACAACGTACATAGATCCTTCCTATCCCTAATACAAATCTTCCTGTCCAATAGGCAACAACGGGTAGTGCTTCCAGGGTCTGTATCGTCCTGGCTCCCAGTCTTATCAGGAGTAACTCAGGGCAGTATTCTGGGACCCCTTCTCTTCGTGCTGTATATGGACGATATAAACACATGCGTGCAAAATTCTCCGTGTTCCCTTCTTCTGTACGCTGATGACCTCAAGATATTCAGAGAAATTTCCAGTTCTGATGACCACGCTGAGCTCCAGGAACCAGTGAATACATGTACTGATTGGTTCAACAAATGGAGGTTATCTCCAAATCCCAAAAAGTGCTTCAAAGTTTCTTTCTCACTACTGAAGTCTAGTATAAAATATGTGGAAATAAATTGGATACGGTTTCTCAGATAATAAATTTAGGTATTATTCGCGATGATAAACTGACATTCTCTCCCCACATTGACCATATCAAATCTCGCGCAATCCGCAGTTTTGGCATTCTATACAGATTCTCAGAAATTAAAGACGTCACTGCACTTAAATTATACTTCACCACATATATTCTCCCTATCCTAGATTTCTCTTCTCCAATTTGGTCTACTTCGGCTATAACCAATATTTCTAAATTGAACAGTGTCTTTAATTTCTTCATATCAATAGTCAAAGCTCGCATTCCTTCACTAAGGCAGTTTGCCAAATCCAACATTCTAAATCAGCTCAATGTACTTGACCTGAGAAGCTGCTTACAATTTACTGACCTGTGTTTCTTTCATAAAATTATGAATGGTTACACAAAATGTAACATGCTCTTAAGCTACTTCCCACTCCATGTTCCCTCCTGTTCAACACGTCAGAACCATTTACACCACATACCTCACCCACGTCTTGAAGTACAGAAGCGCTCTATCTTCCACCGTCTATCTACCCTTAGCAACTCCCTTCCAAATATTGACATATTCTCTCCCTATAGAACATTCAAACATAACATTAGAAGATCGCTTTCATCCTCAATTCCAACCCCATCACCCACTACCCCACTCATTCCCTGCATCTTTCCGAGATTTATCCCTTGCTGCCATCACTGCCATTTGTTACCTGTTATTGTTGTTATTTTTGTTAATATTATTTGAAATTGTTAAAATATTAGTGTAAAATGACCTATCAAGGTTGTATCTAATAATTATTAAATAAATATTATTCAACACTTTCGGGAAATTACAATTATTACAAAATTTGATGCAGCCCTTCGTCGAACCCATATAATGACGTGGGCGCTAATATAAAGTATGAGAACCATTGTGTGGGCAGAGTGAGTGCACATTTGATAGACCTTTCAGCGAGTGTGTGCTGGGATGGCAAGCGAAAATAATCCCAATTAACAGTGAAAGCCCACCCAAATACATGTGATTAAAAATTGCAATATCAAATAGTTAACATGGCAACACTGGCTTCAAAGTTCACTTTATGGTACTGTACCACAATCCAACTCCAAGATACAATTATGAGCATCAGTTTGTCATTCTTCTTGGTTACCAACATCTAATACTGAAAATGAAGTCCCTTGTTTTCTCCTCCTAGTTTCAGCTGTGACTTGTTCCAACACTCGGATAGTTTAAAACAAATGGTATATACGAGGCACTCGTGTAGGCCAACACTAGCGAATTTCGTAGATAATACTGAGTGATAGTTGTTGTTGTTGCTACCTAGTGTGGGTGATCTGTTAAACATCTGCGACTATTGGGTAATCTATGGCTGAGATTTGTCTTCTTATGAACAAATGCTATAAGAGATTTTTGCTAACTGTTGTCATGCAATTCGGAGTGTTGACAAGTTGTGCCTTCCTTCAAAAATCCCAGTTCATCATCGGGGAATTGATCACGGAGCTCACTCAACCCAGAAAATATTAGAAACTTTTGGTCAAGCAATTAAGGTGATTTGTTTAATGCAGTAAAATACGTCAAGATGAGTACTCTGTGCTGTATTGTATATTTTGTTCTTTGCAGTTTCCTCAATGATGCCTCCTACCGTGAAGCTATTGAAAACTCGGCCAACTACAACACCCGTCTTTGCATTGAACGGAGGTTACGGATGCCATTCCTCGACTCCCAAACTGGTAACAATCTCTTGGGATTTTATTTTGATAGTATTAGAAATTTGTAGTGCACGAGTTAGTGAAGGGGCATGCGCATTGTTGCATTGGCCAAAAACTACAACCGTAATGTTCCTCCCAATGCTTAATTACATGTGATGATGGCCTCCTCTCTATTCCAATCCAGAGTTAAACTAGTCCTCCAAGTAGGGACTATTCGAGGAAGGGTTAACAATTGAATCGGGAAGATTCCACCTGACCCTTTTGTCGGGAAATGTCATAGCAACCAAACTAAAGGTTGGATGAAGGAACTTATTCATTATAATCACAAGTGCAATATTCCACTAGCGGTTTGTTTCTCAAATCTTCATTTCAGCTCTGATGTGTTTTCAAAGTTAGTGCAATATTTCCCTTCTTGGACTCAACTGAGTGAAATAGTACAGAGCCAATTTTCTAACTGTTAATTACAAGATTTTATTGCCTTTAAACACAAAACATTGATTATATAAGTCATAGAGACATTTACATTTCATAAAAGACAAATGTTTCACATTTTAGTCTTTGCCGAGTTTCTTAGTCCTTATTCAGCCTGACTAGTGGTAGCTGTCTGTAAATATCAGGCACATAATCTATTGTTTTTGCAACATCTTCAAGTTTCTACTTTTTAATGGGATTTAATTCGTGGAATGTTGGTCTCAGTGATATATATAATGATTGTTAGAAAGTTTTCCTTTTTCAGCTCAACAGATGCGTTTTAAAAATGTGGAATCTGTCTCTTGTTGGTCTCACCGATTCAATTACATTCATGGAAACAAGGGTAGGTCTGTCATAGGAAAGGGAAGAGAAGGAACATTTAGGAAATACCATAACAAAATCAGCAGAAGAAGACATTTGAAACGAAAGAAGAGGTAGAAAACCTTGAATCATTCAGGGTCATGGCTAGAAGTTGGAATCACAAGGATGCAAGGTGGAGAGGTGTCTGAAACATGAGGTAAACGAGAGGTAAGGAAGAATGCTGTATTGAAAATTATTATTATTATTTGAAAGTTGGAAAAGTAGACGGCGATTATCGAAGGATTAAGGGGACTCTGGTGGAAGAACCTCTAATAGAGAAGAAAAGCTGGAGAGCACCAGGCTTAGTTGCTATGTTGCATAGTGATCTGGTTAGTATGTAGAATATTATCCCTATACCTTAGAAAGCAACAACTGTAGCTATGCTTGAATTCATTTTGGATCCGTATAATGTTGAATTATATCCATTAGAACTGACGCTTGAAAGGTCTTGAGTAGAAGATGAAAGTTGGGTGGAGACCAATTTGGTTTCAGTTCCCCATTTACTTGTATGTCTGACAACCTGGGAAACCACAGAAATCACTTCCTGGATGACGGAGCTGGGAATCGAACTCTTCTCGTCTTAGTTTTGCTAGGACATAAGGACCATCAAATATACTGTCCTGTGCGAATGGGGCAGTGGTTGCTAGCACTGTACTACACATTGCTTATTCTTAGATCCTGCTTTTTATATGCATTCTTGTGGTGTATGTAGTAATGTGTTAGCACCATCCCAACATATGCCTGGAGTAGAGGTGGGAAACAACGGAAAACCACTTCCAGGATGGCTGAGTGTACCCCGTTCCAGCCAGACCTCTGGGACGTCAGCTAGGCTACTTCACTGTTTGTACATTCATTTGTGTGTGTTTTGCCTTCCAGCGAACTCCATGATCCCCTATTAGCAGTTAGCCCTGCTCCTCCAGTCAAACTCATTAACCTCTTAGGTAATCTGTGGAAATTTGAAGCCATGAATTGGGCAGGGTACAAATTATAAATAGGTAAACACACTCCTGGATAAAATTACATGTATTAGTTAGTTATCACAATTACGTGTGGCGACCCACAAGTGGCCATCGTTTTTATTCGTGGGGATTTCATTTTTATTTAGCAGCGTGCAAAGTGGTGATCTTTTTGTAAAAATGAGTCATCCACACGAATGGAAATGAGGCAATGAATGTGCACGGGGCAGTTTGATTGCTGTAATAGATTCGTAGATACTGAGAATCGTCTAAATATTTTGGATGGTCCTAATGTTGGATTTTTATATATGTAGGTCTTAGAGTTATATACTATTACATGAAGATTGTTGTGTTGGTATAGAATTCAAACTTCAATCGCATGATTAGGATACAAGAAATGAAAACCAGATTTAAAAATTTCGCACAGCTGCAATCTTGTGGTTATGAAAACAATTGAAATAAATTAGATGCCAGTGGATTAAAATTTGTATACCTAGATACGCATGTACTGCGCCAAGTTTAACTGCGTGTGGATGGTTTAATCACAAGAAACGTCCATTTAAATATTTATATTTCGCGTCGCTGCCAAGTTGGATTTGTGTTCACCAGGTTATTAAAAATCCCATAGGGGAACTTACGTTCATAGACTCTATCAACATACAAATTCTCAGTTCTCAATTATAGATTAATAGATATTGAGTACCATCTAAATTTGTATTTGATTCTCACTGTTTACCATTTGTGACATATATTTGTGATTGGTGCTCCTGATACGAATAAAGAAAGAAAGAAAGAAAGAAAGAAAGAATATTTTGGATGGTCACCATGTTGGATTTTATATATGTAGGCCATAGAGTTCCCGTATGTAATACACAAGAAATAAGAACTTAATTTTAAAATTGTGCACAGTCACCATCTTGACGTTATGTGATGTAAGTACATTACAATGTGTATAAATATTTACTGTACCATATTTCACTGCACTCAGACGGTTAAATGACGAGAATTGTCTATTAAAATGTTTCACCTTCGCTTGACCGACGTGTTCGTTTTGTATTTTACAAGTTTTTGGAAGTCTCATAGCTGAACTTCTAGTAGTACCCTTTATCACCGTACAAAATTTCAGGGTGATATCAGTAATAGTTTCGGAGATATAGAATGCCGGTGAAATATTTCGCACAGCCGCCATCTTGAGGTTATAAACAATTGAACTTAATTAGACGCCATTGCATTACAATGTATATAAACATTTGCTGTACCAAGTTTCATTGTGTTTGGATGGTTAAGTTGCGAGAAAAGTCTATTTAGAAGTTTCAACTTCGCTTGGCCGCCATATTCGTTTTGTAGTTAACAGGTTTTTGAAAGTCTCATAGGTGAACTTCTATTAGAGCCCTATATAACCGTACAAAATATCAGGGTGATATAGATAATCGTTTCGGAGATATGGAATGCCGGGAAAATATTTCACATAGCCGCCATGTTGGATTGGTGAGACATAATAAAATTTGAAGGTCGGCTGAAATAGTATTATGACCTAACTGACTTCCATTGAAATCGCTAAGTTATTAGGGGGACACGGACAAAAGGTGCTCTCATAAGCCTATATTCTCCTAAATGAAAATAGGCTAAAAATGGGGGTTGAAAATAGAAACATCCTAAACCTCTTGGCATTCATTCTCTTTGATACATTTCAAGGGAATCTTGTCCCAGAAATTTTTGATTTTATATATTTTTAGTCGTGAAAACGTGTGTGTCTCTGAAACTGCTTGAGTGATATATCTCAAACTCGAGTATAATATTCACGTCTGCAGCTCCCTTGCGTTGTGTGCAGATGCGAGTGTGCGAATCAGCTGTAGCCCAGCATTTTAGTACCTATGCTATATGTGAGGAGAACACCAGTCCAAAGAGGATATAATAAATAGAGATGCATCTTAATGTAAAATGTTGACGCCAACCTATTGAGTACTGGCCACACAGTTATCATAATCATGTTGCACAGTTTCCAGCCACTGGCCGGGTCTGTTTGGAACACAAGCCTCTGTCTTCCCACCATCTCTCAGCCTCCACCCTTGTCCAGTCTTCTCCTCTCTTCTTCACGCTTTCTTCCACCCCCTTCAGCCACCTGTCTCTCGGTCTCTTTCCTTCCCACTTCGTCTCGTGTACTCTCCTGGGTTTCCTCTTCTCCTCCATTCGTTTTACATGTCCATACCATCTAAGTCTAGATTTCTCTATACCATCCTGTAATGGTTCCTCCTTCATTAATTCTCTGGTCCTCTCATTTCTTATTCTGTCCATCTTTGTAGCTCGAATACTGCTTCTCAAGAACCTCATCTCACTGGCCTGTATTTTGCTCTTCTCCCTTCCTTTCATAACCCAGGTCTCCGAGGCATACGTCAGGATAGGGACATACTACGTCCGATATATGATCTTTTTGCTGTTCTGAGGGACATCCTTGCTGCATGACATGCTTCTCACACTCCTCCGGAATGCTTCTGCTTGTCTCCCCCGCTCATTTATTTCTCTATCATTTCTTCCATTATCTTGTATCAGGCTTCCCAGATACTAGAAGCTCTCCACTTTCTTCAGCTGTTCCCCACCAATTGTTATTCCCGTTGTGGTTCTTTCCTTCTTCCTTGTTGTGATCACCATCTCACTCCCATTTATGCTAAATTTCATCCCATATCCTTGTATTATTCCTTCCCACACATCCAACTGCTCCTGTACCTCCTCATCCTTGTTTCCCCAAATCATCTGCAAACACCATTGCTTTCATCTTTCCTTCCCCAATTACTTGTGCCACTCGGGTCATTATGTCATCCATCACCACAATGAAAGTAACGGTGACAGTGCACTTCCTTGTTTCAGGCCGTTTCTCTGTTCCAACCAGTCTGATCTCTCTCCTCCCACTTTCACACAGCTCACTCTTCCCTTGTACATCTTCTTTATCCTCCTTATAGTCCATTTTTCTACTCCTCTATCCTCCAGGGACTTCCATACTTTGTTGCTGATACATTGTCATATGCTTTCTCAATGTCCAGGAAGGCCATCAGTAGATCTGTTCCATACTCATAGTGCTGTTCTTGTAACTGCCTTACAGCAAAAATCAAATCCACTGTGGACCTTCCTGCTCTGAAGCCATGTTGTTCTTCCCTCATCCCTCCTTCTATCCTTGTCCTAATTCTCCTTTCCAAAACTTTCTCAAACATTTTTGCACAATGATTCATCAGTGTTATTCCCCGATAGTTTCTGCATTCTGTTCTACTACAGTTCTTGAAGATCGGGACAAATATTCCCTTTTTCCAGTCCTCTGGGGTCTTCCTTTCCTTCCATGCTATCTTCATCACTCGGTACAACCATTGTATCCCCACCTCTCCTGCTGCTCTCACCATCTCCACACTCAACTCATCCACACCCGGTGCCTTCCCTCCTTTCATCTTCCTCACTGCATCTTCCACTTCTTTCCATGTTAAGTCCTTTTCTGTTTGCAGTCCATCTTCCTCTTCCCCGATTTCTTCGTCCTCGCCATGGTTTCCATTTGGGGTCAGAAGTTCTTCAAAATATTCTTTCCACATTTTCTTCAGTTCTTCCCTATTTTCTATCTCTTGTCCCCTTTTGTTTACCATTCTAACATAATCCGTAGGATCCTTCCGCCTCTTATTTTTTACCATCCTATACAGGACCTTTTTGTACCTTCACTTTCCTCCATCATCATTTTTGTCCACTCTTCCATCCACTTTCTTCTCTCCTCAGCCACTACTCTCTTTGCCTCCTTTCCTGGTACTCTTCCCTTGTCTCTACCGTCCTATTTTGATACCACCTCCTAAAGGCTCTATTCTTTTCCCTTACTATATATTTTGTCTTCTCATTCCACCATGGTGTTTCCTTCCACCGCTTCTTACTACTTGTCCTCCCACATACTGCTTCTGCTGCACCTACTAGTGTCTTCTTAAATCTAGCCCATTCCTCTTCCACCCCTCTTTCTTTATCTGTTGGAATTCCTTCCTTTACCATTTTGAGGTGATTACTCAGTTAGTTTATCAATATGGAGTCAGAATGAACCTTTTAAGTTCTAAAGCAGGGGTGTCAAACTCAATTTTGCAGAGGGCCATATATTAAATTTAGAATGTGTAGGCAGGCCAGATTCAAATAAAAAAAATATACTGAATTATTATAACATTTTATTTACATTGTGAATTATCTTTACCACATAGTGGTCTGATCCTGAGTCAACTCCCCTTAGAACCTTGACATTGTGAATTATCTTTACCACATAGTGGTCTGATCCTGAGTCAACTCCCCTTACAACCTTGACATTGTGAATTATCTTTACCACATAGTGGTCTGATCCTGAGTCAACTCCCCTTAGAACCTTGACATTGTGAATTATCTTTACCACATAGTGGTCTGATCCTGAGTCAACTCCCCTTACAACCTTGACATTGTGAATTATCTTTACCACATAGTGGTCTGATCCTGAGTCAACTCCCCTTACAACCTTGACATTGTGAATTATCTTTACCACATAGTGGTCTGATCCTGAGTCAACTCCCCTTACAACCTTGACATTGTGAATTATCTTTACCACATAGTGGTCTGATCCTGAGTCAACTCCCCTTACAACCTTGACATTGTGAATTATCTTTACCACATAGTGGTCTGATCCTGAGTCAACTCCCCTTACAACCTTGACATTGTGAATTATCTTTACCATATAGTGGTCTGATCCTGAGTCAACTCCCCTTACAACCTTGACATTGTGAATTATCTTTACCACATAGTGGTCTGATCCTGAGTCAACTCCCCTTACAACCTTGACATTGTGAATTATCTTTACCACATAGTGGTCTGATCCTGAGTCAACTCCCCTTACAACCTTGACATTGTGAATTATCTTTACCACATAGTGGTCTGATCCTGAGTCAACTCCCCTTACAACCTTGACATTGTGAATTATCTTTACCATATAGTGGTCTGATCCTGAGTCAACTCCCCTTACAACCTTGACATTGTGAATTATCTTTACCACATAGTGGTCTGATCCTGAGTCAACTCCCCTTACAACCTTGACATTGTGAATTATCTTTACCACATAGTGGTCTGATCCTGAGTCAACTCCCCTTACAACCTTGACATTGTGAATTATCTTTACCACATAGTGGTCTGATCCTGAGTCAACTCCCCTTACAACCTTGACATTGTGAATTATCTTTACCACATAGTGGTCTGATCCTGAGTCAACTCCCCTTACAACCTTGACATTGTGAATTATCTTTACCACATAGTGGTCTGATCCTGAGTCAACTCCCCTTACAACCTTGACATTGTGAATTATCTTTACCACATAGTGGTCTGATCCTGAGTCAACTCCCCTTACAACCTTGACATTGTGAATTATCTTTACCATATAGTGGTCTGATCCTGAGTCAACTCCCCTTACAACCTTGACATTGTGAATTATCTTTACCATATAGTGGTCTGATCCTGAGTCAACTCCCCTTACAACCTTGACATTGTGAATTATCTTTACCACATAGTGGTCTGATCCTGAGTCAACTCCCCTTACAACCTTGACATTGTGAATTATCTTTACCACATAGTGGTCTGATCCTGAGTCAACTCCCCTTACAACCTTGACATTGTGAATTATCTTTACCACATAGTGGTCTGATCCTGAGTCAACTCCCCTTACAACCTTGACATTGTGAATTATCTTTACCATATAGTGGTCTGATCCTGAGTCAACTCCCCTTACAACCTTGACATTGTGAATTATCTTTACCACATAGTGGTCTGATCCTGAGTCAACTCCCCTTACAACCTTGACATTGTGAATTATCTTTACCACATAGTGGTCTGATCCTGAGTCAACTCCCCTTACAACCTTGACATTGTGAATTATCTTTACCACATAGTGGTCTGATCCTGAGTCAACTCCCCTTACAACCTTGACATTGTGAATTATCTTTACCACATAGTGGTCTGATCCTGAGTCAACTCCCCTTACAACCTTGACATTGTGAATTATCTTTACCACATAGTGGTCTGATCCTGAGTCAACTCCCCTTACAACCTTGACATTGTGAATTATCTTTACCACATAGTGGTCTGATCCTGAGTCAACTCCCCTTACAACCTTGACATTGTGAATTATCTTTACCATATAGTGGTCTGATCCTGAGTCAACTCCCCTTACAACCTTGACATTGTGAATTATCTTTACCACATAGTGGTCTGATCCTGAGTCAACTCCCCTTACAACCTTGACATTGTGAATTATCTTTACCACATAGTGGTCTGATCCTGAGTCAACTCCCCTTACAACCTTGACATTGTGAATTATCTTTACCACATAGTGGTCTGATCCTGAGTCAACTCCCCTTACAACCTTGACATTGTGAATTATCTTTACCACATAGTGGTCTGATCCTGAGTCAACTCCCCTTACAACCTTGACATTGTGAATTATCTTTACCACATAGTGGTCTGATCCTGAGTCAACTCCCCTTACAACCTTGACATTGTGAATTATCTTTACCACATAGTGGTCTGATCCTGAGTCAACTCCCCTTACAACCTTGACATTGTGAATTATCTTTACCACATAGTGGTCTGATCCTGAGTCAACTCCCCTTACAACCTTGACATTGTGAATTATCTTTACCACATAGTGGTCTGATCCTGAGTCAACTCCCCTTACAACCTTGACATTGTGAATTATCTTTACCACATAGTGGTCTGATCCTGAGTCAACTCCCCTTACAACCTTGACATTGTGAATTATCTTTACCATATAGTGGTCTGATCCTGAGTCAACTCCCCTTACAACCTTGACATTGTGAATTATCTTTACCACATAGTGGTCTGATCCTGAGTCAACTCCCCTTACAACCTTGACATTGTGAATTATCTTTACCACATAGTGGTCTGATCCTGAGTCAACTCCCCTTACAACCTTGACATTGTGAATTATCTTTACCACATAGTGGTCTGATCCTGAGTCAACTCCCCTTACAACCTTGACATTGTGAATTATCTTTACCACATAGTGGTCTGATCCTGAGTCAACTCCCCTTACAACCTTGACATTGTGAATTATCTTTACCACATAGTGGTCTGATCCTGAGTCAACTCCCCTTACAACCTTGACATTGTGAATTATCTTTACCACATAGTGGTCTGATCCTGAGTCAACTCCCCTTACAACCTTGACATTGTGAATTATCTTTACCATATAGTGGTCTGATCCTGAGTCAACTCCCCTTACAACCTTGACATTGTGAATTATCTTTACCACATAGTGGTCTGATCCTGAGTCAACTCCCCTTACAACCTTGACATTGTGAATTATCTTTACCACATAGTGGTCTGATCCTGAGTCAACTCCCCTTACAACCTTGACATTGTGAATTATCTTTACCACATAGTGGTCTGATCCTGAGTCAACTCCCCTTACAACCTTGACATTGTGAATTATCTTTACCACATAGTGGTCTGATCCTGAGTCAACTCCCCTTACAACCTTGACATTGTGAATTATCTTTACCACATAGTGGTCTGATCCTGAGTCAACTCCCCTTACAACCTTGACATTGTGAATTATCTTTACCACATAGTGGTCTGATCCTGAGTCAACTCCCCTTACAACCTTGACATTGTGAATTATCTTTACCACATAGTGGTCTGATCCTGAGTCAACTCCCCTTACAACCTTGACATTGTGAATTATCTTTACCACATAGTGGTCTGATCCTGAGTCAACTCCCCTTACAACCTTGACATTGTGAATTATCTTTACCACATAGTGGTCTGATCCTGAGTCAACTCCCCTTAGAACCTTGACATTGTGAATTATCTTTACCACATAGTGGTCTGATCCTGAGTCAACTCCCCTTACAACCTTGACATTGTGAATTATCTTTACCACATAGTGGTCTGATCCTGAGTCAACTCCCCTTACAACCTTGACATTGTGAATTATCTTTACCACATAGTGGTCTGATCCTGAGTCAACTCCCCTTACAACCTTGACATTGTGAATTATCTTTACCACATAGTGGTCTGATCCTGAGTCAACTCCCCTTACAACCTTGACATTGTGAATTATCTTTACCACATAGTGGTCTGATCCTGAGTCAACTCCCCTTAGAACCTTGACATTGTGAATTATCTTTACCACATAGTGGTCTGATCCTGAGTCAACTCCCCTTACAACCTTGACATTGTGAATTATCTTTACCACATAGTGGTCTGATCCTGAGTCAACTCCCCTTACAACCTTGACATTGTGAATTATCTTTACCACATAGTGGTCTGATCCTGAGTCAACTCCCCTTACAACCTTGACATTGTGAATTATCTTTACCACATAGTGGTCTGATCCTGAGTCAACTCCCCTTAGAACCTCGACATTGTGAATTATCTTTACCACATAGTGGTCTGATCCTGAGTCAACTCCCCTTAGAACCTTGACATTGTGAATTATCTTTACCACATAGTGGTCTGATCCTGAGTCAACTCCCCTTACAACCTTGACATTGTGAATTATCTTTACCACATAGTGGTCTGATCCTGAGTCAACTCCCCTTACAACCTTGACATTGTGAATTATCTTTACCACATAGTGGTCTGATCCTGAGTCAACTCCCCTTACAACCTTGACATTGTGAATTATCTTTACCACATAGTGGTCTGATCCTGAGTCAACTCCCCTTAGAACCTTGACATTGTGAATTATCTTTACCACATAGTGGTCTGATCCTGAGTCAACTCCCCTTACAACCTTGACATTGTGAATTATCTTTACCACATAGTGGTCTGATCCTGAGTCAACTCCCCTTACAACCTTGACATTGTGAATTATCTTTACCACATAGTGGTCTGATCCTGAGTCAACTCCCCTTACAACCTTGACATTGTGAATTATCTTTACCACATAGTGGTCTGATCCTGAGTCAACTCCCCTTACAACCTTGACATTGTGAATTATCTTTACCACATAGTGGTCTGATCCTGAGTCAACTCCCCTTAGAACCTTGACATTGTGAATTATCTTTACCACATAGTGGTCTGATCCTGAGTCAACTCCCCTTACAACCTTGACATTGTGAATTATCTTTACCACATAGTGGTCTGATCCTGAGTCAACTCCCCTTACAACCTTGACATTGTGAATTATCTTTACCATATAGTGGTCTGATCCTGAGTCAACTCCCCTTACAACCTTGACATTGTGAATTATCTTTACCACATAGTGGTCTGATCCTGAGTCAACTCCCCTTACAACCTTGACATTGTGAATTATCTTTACCACATAGTGGTCTGATCCTGAGTCAACTCCCCTTACAACCTTGACATTGTGAATTATCTTTACCACATAGTGGTCTGATCCTGAGTCAACTCCCCTTACAACCTTGACATTGTGAATTATCTTTACCATATAGTGGTCTGATCCTGAGTCAACTCCCCTTACAACCTTGACATTGTGAATTATCTTTACCACATAGTGGTCTGATCCTGAGTCAACTCCCCTTACAACCTTGACATTGTGAATTATCTTTACCACATAGTGGTCTGATCCTGAGTCAACTCCCCTTACAACCTTGACATTGTGAATTATCTTTACCACATAGTGGTCTGATCCTGAGTCAACTCCCCTTACAACCTTGACATTGTGAATTATCTTTACCACATAGTGGTCTGATCCTGAGTCAACTCCCCTTACAACCTTGACATTGTGAATTATCTTTACCACATAGTGGTCTGATCCTGAGTCAACTCCCCTTACAACCTTGACATTGTGAATTATCTTTACCACATAGTGGTCTGATCCTGAGTCAACTCCCCTTACAACCTTGACATTGTGAATTATCTTTACCATATAGTGGTCTGATCCTGAGTCAACTCCCCTTACAACCTTGACATTGTGAATTATCTTTACCATATAGTGGTCTGATCCTGAGTCAACTCCCCTTACAACCTTGACATTGTGAATTATCTTTACCACATAGTGGTCTGATCCTGAGTCAACTCCCCTTACAACCTTGACATTGTGAATTATCTTTACCACATAGTGGTCTGATCCTGAGTCAACTCCCCTTACAACCTTGACATTGTGAATTATCTTTACCACATAGTGGTCTGATCCTGAGTCAACTCCCCTTACAACCTTGACATTGTGAATTATCTTTACCATATAGTGGTCTGATCCTGAGTCAACTCCCCTTACAACCTTGACATTGTGAATTATCTTTACCACATAGTGGTCTGATCCTGAGTCAACTCCCCTTACAACCTTGACATTGTGAATTATCTTTACCACATAGTGGTCTGATCCTGAGTCAACTCCCCTTACAACCTTGACATTGTGAATTATCTTTACCACATAGTGGTCTGATCCTGAGTCAACTCCCCTTACAACCTTGACATTGTGAATTATCTTTACCACATAGTGGTCTGATCCTGAGTCAACTCCCCTTACAACCTTGACATTGTGAATTATCTTTACCACATAGTGGTCTGATCCTGAGTCAACTCCCCTTACAACCTTGACATTGTGAATTATCTTTACCACATAGTGGTCTGATCCTGAGTCAACTCCCCTTACAACCTTGACATTGTGAATTATCTTTACCATATAGTGGTCTGATCCTGAGTCAACTCCCCTTACAACCTTGACATTGTGAATTATCTTTACCACATAGTGGTCTGATCCTGAGTCAACTCCCCTTACAACCTTGACATTGTGAATTATCTTTACCACATAGTGGTCTGATCCTGAGTCAACTCCCCTTACAACCTTGACATTGTGAATTATCTTTACCACATAGTGGTCTGATCCTGAGTCAACTCCCCTTACAACCTTGACATTGTGAATTATCTTTACCACATAGTGGTCTGATCCTGAGTCAACTCCCCTTACAACCTTGACATTGTGAATTATCTTTACCACATAGTGGTCTGATCCTGAGTCAACTCCCCTTACAACCTTGACATTGTGAATTATCTTTACCACATAGTGGTCTGATCCTGAGTCAACTCCCCTTACAACCTTGACATTGTGAATTATCTTTACCACATAGTGGTCTGATCCTGAGTCAACTCCCCTTACAACCTTGACATTGTGAATTATCTTTACCACATAGTGGTCTGATCCTGAGTCAACTCCCCTTACAACCTTGACATTGTGAATTATCTTTACCACATAGTGGTCTGATCCTGAGTCAACTCCCCTTACAACCTTGACATTGTGAATTATCTTTACCATATAGTGGTCTGATCCTGAGTCAACTCCCCTTACAACCTTGACATTGTGAATTATCTTTACCACATAGTGGTCTGATCCTGAGTCAACTCCCCTTACAACCTTGACATTGTGAATTATCTTTACCACATAGTGGTCTGATCCTGAGTCAACTCCCCTTACAACCTTGACATTGTGAATTATCTTTACCACATAGTGGTCTGATCCTGAGTCAACTCCCCTTACAACCTTGACATTGTGAATTATCTTTACCACATAGTGGTCTGATCCTGAGTCAACTCCCCTTACAACCTTGACATTGTGAATTATCTTTACCACATAGTGGTCTGATCCTGAGTCAACTCCCCTTACAACCTTGACATTGTGAATTATCTTTACCACATAGTGGTCTGATCCTGAGTCAACTCCCCTTACAACCTTGACATTGTGAATTATCTTTACCACATAGTGGTCTGATCCTGAGTCAACTCCCCTTACAACCTTGACATTGTGAATTATCTTTACCATATAGTGGTCTGATCCTGAGTCAACTCCCCTTACAACCTTGACATTGTGAATTATCTTTACCACATAGTGGTCTGATCCTGAGTCAACTCCCCTTACAACCTTGACATTGTGAATTATCTTTACCACATAGTGGTCTGATCCTGAGTCAACTCCCCTTACAACCTTGACATTGTGAATTATCTTTACCACATAGTGGTCTGATCCTGAGTCAACTCCCCTTACAACCTTGACATTGTGAATTATCTTTACCACATAGTGGTCTGATCCTGAGTCAACTCCCCTTACAACCTTGACATTGTGAATTATCTTTACCACATAGTGGTCTGATCCTGAGTCAACTCCCCTTACAACCTTGACATTGTGAATTATCTTTACCACATAGTGGTCTGATCCTGAGTCAACTCCCCTTAGAACCTTGACATTGTGAATTATCTTTACCACATAGTGGTCTGATCCTGAGTCAACTCCCCTTACAACCTTGACATTGTGAATTATCTTTACCACATAGTGGTCTGATCCTGAGTCAACTCCCCTTACAACCTTGACATTGTGAATTATCTTTACCACATAGTGGTCTGATCCTGAGTCAACTCCCCTTACAACCTTGACATTGTGAATTATCTTTACCACATAGTGGTCTGATCCTGAGTCAACTCCCCTTACAACCTTGACATTGTGAATTATCTTTACCACATAGTGGTCTGATCCTGAGTCAACTCCCCTTACAACCTTGACATTGTGAATTATCTTTACCACATAGTGGTCTGATCCTGAGTCAACTCCCCTTACAACCTTGACATTGTGAATTATCTTTACCACATAGTGGTCTGATCCTGAGTCAACTCCCCTTACAACCTTGACATTGTGAATTATCTTTACCACATAGTGGTCTGATCCTGAGTCAACTCCCCTTAGAACCTTGACATTGTGAATTATCTTTACCACATAGTGGTCTGATCCTGAGTCAACTCCCCTTAGAACCTCGACATTGTGAATTATCTTTACCACATAGTGGTCTGATCCTGAGTCAACTCCCCTTAGAACCTTGACATTGTGAATTATCTTTACCACATAGTGGTCTGATCCTGAGTCAACTCCCCTTAGAACCTTGACATTGTGAATTATCTTTACCACATAGTGGTCTGATCCTGAGTCAACTCCCCTTAGAACCTCGACATTGTGAATTATCTTTACCACATAGTGGTCTGATCCTGAGTCAACTCCCCTTAGAACCTTGACATTGTGAATTATCTTTACCACATAGTGGTCTGATCCTGAGTCAACTCCCCTTACAACCTTGACATTGTGAATTATCTTTACCACATAGTGGTCTGATCCTGAGTCAACTCCCCTTAGAACCTTGACATTGTGAATTATCTTTACCACATAGTGGTCTGATCCTGAGTCAACTCCCCTTACAACCTTGACATTGTGAATTATCTTTACCACATAGTGGTCTGATCCTGAGTCAACTCCCCTTAGAACCTTGACATTGTGAATTATCTTTACCACATAGTGGTCTGATCCTGAGTCAACTCCCCTTACAACCTTGACATTGTGAATTATCTTTACCACATAGTGGTCTGATCCTGAGTCAACTCCCCTTACAACCTTGACATTGTGAATTATCTTTACCACATAGTGGTCTGATCCTGAGTCAACTCCCCTTACAACCTTGACATTGTGAATTATCTTTACCACATAGTGGTCTGATCCTGAGTCAACTCCCCTTACAACCTTGACATTGTGAATTATCTTTACCACATAGTGGTCTGATCCTGAGTCAACTCCCCTTACAACCTTGACATTGTGAATTATCTTTACCACATAGTGGTCTGATCCTGAGTCAACTCCCCTTACAACCTTGACATTGTGAATTATCTTTACCACATAGTGGTCTGATCCTGAGTCAACTCCCCTTAGAACCTTGACATTGTGAATTATCTTTACCACACAGTGGTCTGATCCTGAGTCAACTCCCCTTAGAACCTTGACATTGTGAATTATCTTTACCACATAGTGGTCTGATCCTGAGTCAACTCCCCTTACAACCTTGACATTGTGAATTATCTTTACCACATAGTGGTCTGATCCTGAGTCAACTCCCCTTACAACCTTGACATTGTGAATTATCTTTACCACATAGTGGTCTGATCCTGAGTCAACTCCCCTTACAACCTTGACATTGTGAATTATCTTTACCACATAGTGGTCTGATCCTGAGTCAACTCCCCTTACAACCTTGACATTGTGAATTATCTTTACCACATAGTGGTCTGATCCTGAGTCAACTCCCCTTACAACCTTGACATTGTGAATTATCTTTACCACATAGTGGTCTGATCCTGAGTCAACTCCCCTTACAACCTTGACATTGTGAATTATCTTTACCACATAGTGGTCTGATCCTGAGTCAACTCCCCTTACAACCTTGACATTGTGAATTATCTTTACCACATAGTGGTCTGATCCTGAGTCAACTCCCCTTAGAACCTTGACATTGTGAATTATCTTTACCACACAGTGGTCTGATCCTGAGTCAACTCCCCTTACAACCTTGACATTGTGAATTATCTTTACCACATAGTGGTCTGATCCTGAGTCAACTCCCCTTACAACCTTGACATTGTGAATTATCTTTACCACATAGTGGTCTGATCCTGAGTCAACTCCCCTTACAACCTTGACATTGTGAATTATCTTTACCACATAGTGGTCTGATCCTGAGTCAACTCCCCTTACAACCTTGACATTGTGAATTATCTTTACCACATAGTGGTCTGATCCTGAGTCAACTCCCCTTACAACCTTGACATTGTGAATTATCTTTACCACATAGTGGTCTGATCCTGAGTCAACTCCCCTTACAACCTTGACATATTGAATTATCTTTACCACATAGTGGTCTGATCCTGAGTCAACTCCCCTTACAACCTTGACATTGTGAATTATCTTTACCACATAGTGGTCTGATCCTGAGTCAACTCCCCTTACAACCTTGACATTGTGAATTATCTTTACCACATAGTGGTCTGATCCTGAGTCAACTCCCCTTACAACCTTGACATTGTGAATTATCTTTACCACATAGTGGTCTGATCCTGAGTCAACTCCCCTTACAACCTTGACATTGTGAATTATCTTTACCATATAGTGGTCTGATCCTGAGTCAACTCCCCTTACAACCTTGACATTGTGAATTATCTTTACCACATAGTGGTCTGATCCTGAGTCAACTCCCCTTACAACCTTGACATTGTGAATTATCTTTACCACATAGTGGTCTGATCCTGAGTCAACTCCCCTTACAACCTTGACATTGTGAATTATCTTTACCACATAGTGGTCTGATCCTGAGTCAACTCCCCTTACAACCTTGACATTGTGAATTATCTTTACCATATAGTGGTCTGATCCTGAGTCAACTCCCCTTACAACCTTGACATTGTGAATTATCTTTACCACATAGTGGTCTGATCCTGAGTCAACTCCCCTTACAACCTTGACATTGTGAATTATCTTTACCACATAGTGGTCTGATCCTGAGTCAACTCCCCTTACAACCTTGACATTGTGAATTATCTTTACCACATAGTGGTCTGATCCTGAGTCAACTCCCCTTAGAACCTCGACATTGTGAATTATCTTTACCACATAGTGGTCTGATCCTGAGTCAACTCCCCTTACAACCTTGACATTGTGAATTATCTTTACCACATAGTGGTCTGATCCTGAGTCAACTCCCCTTACAACCTTGACATTGTGAATTATCTTTACCATATAGTGGTCTGATCCTGAGTCAACTCCCCTTACAACCTTGACATTGTGAATTATCTTTACCACATAGTGGTCTGATCCTGAGTCAACTCCCCTTACAACCTTGACATTGTGAATTATCTTTACCACATAGTGGTCTGATCCTGAGTCAACTCCCCTTACAACCTTGACATTGTGAATTATCTTTACCACATAGTGGTCTGATCCTGAGTCAACTCCCCTTACAACCTTGACATTGTGAATTATCTTTACCACATAGTGGTCTGATCCTGAGTCAACTCCCCTTACAACCTTGACATTGTGAATTATCTTTACCACATAGTGGTCTGATCCTGAGTCAACTCCCCTTACAACCTTGACATTGTGAATTATCTTTACCATATAGTGGTCTGATCCTGAGTCAACTCCCCTTACAACCTTGACATTGTGAATTATCTTTACCACATAGTGGTCTGATCCTGAGTCAACTCCCCTTAGAACCTTGACATTGTGAATTTCGCGATGGTGAAATTTATCCATGCAGACATGATCCAACTGCCATTCACCCCTTCTGAAGTCAGGATGTTTCCAAGTTTTCAATTTATGGGGCTGTCTTTTAAAACATGTTGATTTAGAGATTAGTTTGTGGTTTCTACAAATTTCGACTAATCTTTGACCATTTTTATTGGTTCGTTTATGTGCTGTCCATTTTCCAATTATATCTCTATATCTTCTTTCTTGTCCAAGTTGTGCATTGAAATCACCAAGGAGAATTTTGATGTTTGATGAAGGGATGTTTATTAAAGTTTGATCCAAAAGATCCCAGAATTTTTGTACTTCTTCTCTGTCCTTAATGGTGTTGTTTTTTTGATTAGTAGGAGCATGTGCATTAATAATTGTATATGTTTTATTTGCCGATTTCAAAGTTAGGGTCGTAAGTCTGGAGGATTGAGATTTAAATTCTGTTATCGAGTCAATGATTCTGAGATCTATTAAGAATCCGTTACCAAATTGTGGACAATTTTTCATAACTCATTTTCCTGGAATTCCTTTATATAATCTATATCCTTGTGATTCCAGGTGGCCTTGATCACTATTTCTAATTTCCTGAAGGGCCATAATTAGAATTTTATGACTTCTCATGATATCCGTGATGATCTTCAATTTTCCAGTTTGAACCAGAGAGTTAACATTATGTGTAGAAAAGAATGAGACTTGTTTAGGTTTGATTTTCCGTAGTATTTGTTTGTTTGCTACTTGATGAGTTTTCAGACGCTCCAATTCGTCATTATCTTCTGCATGACAGCCCACCATATCCGAATGCTGTCTTTTCTGTAATCTATCATTACAGACGGCGGAATTATTCTTCAAATGACTTTTCATGGTCGACTATCTAAGGTTTCACCTTGAGGAGAGGATAAATCCTCGAATTACAATCCTGAATGTTATTCAGAAAGGTGAAAGAACTGAGAAAAGAATTCTCAGTCCCCCCCAACACTAGTCTGTTCACTGACCCAGTTTCCCTCTGGGATTGATTACCCAACCTTCCACTGGGTTGCTCAGCTTAGCAGGGGACACCACGTGCAGGTCAGTGTTGGGAGTTGGAGTGGAGAGGTTATGAGGATTCTCTTCTGCTGAATCCTTGTATTACTGATTTTGTTGGTTAGTATCATCATATCACACTCCCTTTGTCCAGGTCTACATATTTATAGACCTCCCCAGGTTGATTCCTAGGGCCCATTATATAGTATATAATATACGGTTGTTAAAAAATCATATCAAAGTTATAAAAGAGGGTAATTATTTTGAGATAGAGGATCCAGATACCTGACTTCTCTTGTTTTTGACAAGCTCATTGATGTCAGGTATCATATTCGTTGTAATTATTTTAAGAATTGATTGGAGATGTTCATTCGTAAGCCTTGTGCGATGTTTGTTCTTATTTATTTTCATGACGGAAAAAATCTGCTCACATAAATAGGTGCTACCAAACATGCACAGAATGCGTGCTGCATGCTTTTTTAATTGCGGGTAGTTATCCAAACTCTTGAAATATTGTGTATAAAATGTAAGAGCGTTAACCTCTTTAAATTTTTATTTCAAAATACTGTCTTATTGAAGATCTATCAACTCCATTTGCAAATGAACTGGTGCCTGTGAAGCTTCAAAATTGAATGGATTGTCGAAAATTGGGAATTCCATTTCATTCATTTTGTGGAAGTCTTCAAAACGATTGTTGAATTCTGTGATCAGATTTTGCAGAAGTTGAGAATATTGATCCAATTTATTTTGGTTCACCGTGCCAAATGATTTTAAATGAGGGAAATGATCCAAAGTTTGATTTTTTACCTGATTTTCCCACAGCCTCAACTTTGTTTCAAAGGCTTGAATACATGAATACATTTGAGTGACAATCAGATTTTTACCCTGTAACTTTACATTCAGACCAGTCAAGTGTTTATTCACATCTACTAAAAAGGCACAATCAACCCACCAGTCATTGTCATAATCAATTGGGTTGCCTTTTTCTAACATGAAAGCTTGAATAGGGTCACGTAATGCAAAAAATCTTTCTAAAACTCCTCGACTGAGCCAACGAACTTCGGTGAAATAAGGGACATCAGAAAACTTTTCGTCCAAATCTTGTAAAATCTGCCTGAACTGTCGGTGATTTAGTCCTCTGCTCCTTATAAAATTTACTATTTTAGTTATAGGTTGCATGACATGGTCCATTTTTAAATGTTTGGATGCCAATGATTCCTGATGAATTATACAGTAAAATCCCACAAAATTCCCTGATGTTTTCTGTTTTAACTTAGTTACAACGCCCGAATGTTTTCCAGCCATGGCAGGAGCGCCATCCGTAGTTGTGCTGCTAAGTATATTCCAGTCGAGTTCATATTCTGCTATCAAATGCTCAATTGCAGAATAAATATCATTTGCTCTTGTAGTACCTGTCAATGGGACGCACTTTAATAGTTCTTCAGTTATTTCAAAGTTACTGTTAATACCTCGTATAAAAACAGCAAGTTGAGCTGTATCCTCAGTATCAGTGCTCTCGTCAACAGCCAGTGAAAAGTTTGTAAATTCCTTAATTTTCTCCTTCAGTTGAAGAACCAAATTTTGAGATAAATCATTTATTCTTGAAGCAACAGTGTTTCTTGACAGCGAAATATTTTTAATTATTAACTTTTAAATGGAAATGAAACATCGGCCACTTTCAACATGCAGTCTTTAATAAACTCACCATCAGTGAAAGGTTTTGATCTCTTCGCGATTTCTAATGCAATAATAAAACTTGATTTCAGGGCATCTTCGCTCTCAGTATTAGCTTTAGTAAACATCGATTGTTGACCTTGAAGTTTAGATTTTAAAGATGACAATGTGTCCATTCTTATTTGATTTATGATTCGTATCATAGTGTCTCTTCAAGTTAAACTCCTTACAAACAGCAACTGTTTGATTGCAAATCAAACACAGTGGTTTACATGGTGTCCACAGGCAGAAAAAAGTCAGGAATTTTGTTTGGGCAGGAAAAGTCATGAAAAAGTGTTAAAAAGTGGAGTGAGTCAGGAAAAAATGGCGAAAAGTATTAGAAAGGCAGGAATTTTATATTAACCATACAGTATTTTGTGTTTTACAGTCATACTTTGATGTTACTAGTTCAACTAATCTCTGAAGATAAAAAGCAATTACTCACTGGACGTTATATAGTGGGTTTCCATTTTTACAGTGCATCATAGTAAAAACCTCTTTTACCTTTTTTCCGCTTTTTTTTTTGCGTTGGCGTAGGGATGTGGCGACCCCATCACTATAGTTTAGGTTATTAAGTACTTTGATTTATGTATTACTAGCAGGTACCCGCGGCTTCGCTCGCGTCATCGTCGTGTCATATTGTTATTCAATGAAATGCAGGTTTAACCCCGCTAACACCCTTTTAGAATGTGAATATCCAAAATTCCCTCCTTAGTAGACGTTTTCGACACACAAACATATCCTCAAAATATCATTCTTCTAACTTTAATAGTTTTGGTTGGTCGATGAGAGTGAATATCCAAAAATCCTTCCTTAGTGGACGTTTTTCTTCCAGAATTTCACCCCTCCCCATGGGCCCCTTAAATTGGATCCATGAAAAAATGGTCGAACACCTATTTATTTAATTATTTATTTATTTATTATTAAGGTGATTGTTTTCCTCTGAGTTTCAAACTCCTCGCCTATGTCGATTAAGAGATACACGCTCCGTTAAGAATCCTTCAACCCCCAATTTTCACCCCTTTCACCTTATAATATACGCCATATCGATAAACCTTTAGACATATGTTTGCTTATTTTTTAAAATTAATTTATATGCCGAATATCACATCCCCCAAATGAAACAACTCGTGAGATATTGTTAATCAATGGAATGCAAGTTTTACCCACTTAACACCCCTTCAGAACACGAATATCCAAAAATCCATCCTTAGTGGACGTTTTCGACATACAACGAACATATCCACCAAATTTTTTAAGTTTCTAACTGCAATAGGTTTGGCTGGGGGATGATGAGTGAATATCCAAAAATCCTTCCTTAGTGGACTTCCTTCCCTAGAATTTCACCCCTCCCCATGGGCCCCTTAAATTGGATTTAAGAAACAACGGTCGACCACCTATTTACTTATTTTTCAAGCTGATTCCCCCCCTTAGTTTCGTACTTTATGCCTCTGTCTTTTAAGAGATACTTGCTCCGTTAGGATTCCTTCAACCCCCACTTTTCACACATACACCTCATAATATACACTACATCGAAAAACCCTCAGACATGTGTCTTCTTATTCTTAATTATGAGTTTATATGCAGAGTATTGCATCCCCCAAGGAAACCAATCGGGAGATATTGTTATTCAATTAAATGCAAGTCTACCCCCTTAACACCCCTTTAGAACCTGAATATCCAAAAATCCTTTCTTGGTGAACGTTTTCGACATACAACGAACGTAACCTCAAAATTTCATGTTTCTACCTTCAATAATTTTGGCTGGGCGATGATGAGTGAGTAAGTCAGGACATTTTCTTTCATTTATTTATCAGAATTTCACCCCTCTCATGTCCCCTTAAATTGGATTTATGAAAAGAAAAACGGCCGAACACCTATTTACTTATATTTTAAGCTGGTTTTTTTTCTCGCTGAATTTCAAACTTCTCGCCTATGTCGTTTAAGAGATACACGCTCCGTTAAGAATCCTTCAACCCCCTATTTTCACCCCTTTCACCTCATAATATACACCACATCGATAAAACCTTAGACATATCTCTGCTTATTTTTAATGATTAGTTTATATGCCGAATATCACATCCCCAAAGAAACAACTCATGAGATATCGTTATTCAATGAAATGCACGTTTACCCCCTTAACACATCTTCAGAACCCGAATAAACTAAAATCCTTCTTTAGTTTACGTTTCCGACATACAGCGAACATATTCCCAAAATTCAATGTTTCCAACTTCAATAGATTTTGCTGGGCGTTGATGAGAGAGAGTCACTCAGGTCATTTTCTTTCAATTATTTTTACCAGAATTTTACCCCTCCCCATGGGCCCCTTAAATTGGATTTATGAAGAAACTCTCGAACAACTATTAACTTATGTTCAAAGCTGTCTTTTCCCCCTGAGTTTGATGAGTAAGTGAGTTAGTCTGTAGTTACGACACTTTCTCTTCTTTTTCCCCCCGAATTTCACCCCACCCCATTGGCCCCTTAAATAGAATTTATGAAAAAGCAGTCAAACACCGATTTACTTATTTTTAAGCTGATTTTTTTCCGCTGAGTTTCAAACTTCTCGCCTATGTCGTTTAAGAGATAGATGCTCCGATAGGAATCCTTCAACCCCTACTTTTCACCCCTTTCACCTTATAATATACACCACATCGAAAAACCCTTACGCACATGTCTGCTTATTTTTAATGATTAGTTTATATGCCGAGTATTACATCCAAAAATGAAACCACACGTGAGATATTGTTATTCAATAAAATGTAGGTTTAAACCCCTTAAGACCCCTTTAGAACCTGAATATCCGAAAATCCTCTCTTAGTGTACGGTTTTGACAAACAACGAACATATCGCCAAAATGTCATGTTTCTAACTTCAATAATTTTGGCTGGGCGATGATGAGTGAGTGAGTGAGTCATGACTTTTTCTTTCATATTTTTTTTCTTCAGATTTCACCCCTCCCCAAGAACCCCTTAAATTTGATTTATTAAAAAAACTGTCTAACTCTTATTTACTTATTTTTAAGCAGTTTTCTCTCCCTGAGTTTGAAGAGTGAGCGAGTCAGTCAATCAGTTGGGACACTTTCCTTCCTGTTTTTTACCCCCCAGAATTTCACTCCTTCCCACGGGCCCCTTAAATTGGATTTATAAAAAAAAACGGTTGAACACCTATTTACTTATCTTTTAAGCTGATTTTTTTCCGCTGAGTTTCAAACTCATCGCCTATGTCGTTTAAGAGATACACGCTCCGTTAGGAATCCGTCAACCCCCACTTTTCACCCCTTGCACCTCATAATATACACCACATCGAAAAACGCTCAGATACATGTCTTCTCATTTTTAATGATGTGTTTATATGCTGAGTATCACATCCCCCAATGAAACCAATCGCGAGTTATTTTTATTCAATGAAATGCAGGTTTAAACCCCTTAAGACCCCTTTAGAACCTGAATATCAGAAAATCCTCCCTTAGTGGACGGTTTTGACATACAATGATCATTTCCCCAAAATGTAATGTTTCTAACTTCAATAATTTTGGCTGGGCGATGGTGAGTGAGTCAGGACTTTTCTTTCAATTTTCTTTTTTCAGAATTTCACCCCTCCCCATGAACCCCTTAAATTTCGTTTATGACAAAAACTGTCGAACACCTATTTATTTCTTTTTAAGCAGTTTTCCCCCTGAGTTTGATGAGTGAGTCTGTCAGTCAATCAGTTAGGACACTTTCTTTCCTGTTTTTTTCTCTCCTGTTTTTTTCCCCAGAAATTCACCCCTCCCCATGGGCCCCTTAAATTGGATTTATGAAGAAACGGTCAAACACCTATTTACTTATTTTTTAAGCTGATTTTTTTCCGCTGAGCTTCAAACTTTTCGCTTATGTCGTTTAAGGGATACACGCTCCGTTAGAAAGCCTTCAACCCCCACTTTTCACCCCTTTCACCTCATAATATACACCACATCGAAAAACCCTCAGACACGTGTCTTCTTATTTTTAATGGTGAGTTTATATGCCGAGTATCACATCCCTCAATGAAACCAAGCCGGAGATATTGTTATTCAACGAAATGCAGGTGTACCCCCTTAACACCCCTTTAGAACCTGAATATCCAAAAATCCTTCCTTAGTGGGCGTTTTCGACTTACAACGAACATATCCCCAAAATGTCATGTTTCTAACTTGAATAGTTTTGGCTGGGCGATGAGTCAGGACACTTGAGATAGCATTATAATTTATTTTATTTTGTATTTTAACTGAATGTTGGGCAGCTATGGAGATGGTGGAGGCTGCAAATAAGAAAGATATATATATATATTTGCTCAAACCTTTTTTCCGATGTTACGATGACTTCGCGAGTCAGGAAAAGTCAGGAAATTTGACATTGATAATTCTGTGGACACCATGGTTTACCTTTCCATTCTATGAAAAAATATGCAATTTCCCATTTAGACTGAAAAACTCTGCACTCACTATCAACTTTACGTTTTTGTGACATTATGCCAAAATCGTAACAATTATGGAACTCGACACAGCAATTATGGATATCGCATGCGCACGACACAAACAAATGCACAATACCTTCACAATCACTGGACTTCACAATCACTATGTCGCAGTACAACTAAATTAACTAAAATCTTTCTCCGACCGTATCACTTCGATTACTCGACTCAACTGACTAACGTCGTGCCGACGCACTCCTTATATATGAATAAGGAAGGTTCTAGTCTAGACTCGAAGCGCGTGGAAGATTCTAGCCTTCGTGGTATTTCCGCTTGTTGCTAAGAGATGGCGTTACTGTCTACCTCTCTCGCTTGTCTAGGCACGCGCTGCCTTTGAAATTACTTATAAATGTTGTAGTGTGCACATTCTAAAACTTCCGTAGAGGAATCGAGTGAAGTCATGATTCTTCTGTCTGTCACACATTGCGATCGCAGGCCGTATCTTTGACATCCCTGTTCTAAAGCCAACCTATTGCTCGACGCAAGTAGTCCCAACAGACAGCGTGGGATGGTGCTGCGATGCACTTTCAACCTGCTGCCCTCTCCTCTACGTACCAGGTTTACCCCTCCCTTGTCCCACCCACTCCTTTTTAGCCTATTTTCATGTATGCAAAAATTGGCTTATGGGATCACCTTTTGTCCATGTGTGTATGTGTGTCTCACCAATAAAATTTAAATGGCCATAGCGATTGCAATGAAACTCGGTAAGGTCGTAGTACTATTTTGGCCGACCCCGACCGTGCCCATCAAGTTTCATTATGTCTCACCAATCCAACATGATGGCTGTGCGAAATATTTCACCAGCATTCTATATCTCCGAAACTATTACTGATATCACCCTGAAATTTTGTACGGTGCTAAAGGGCTACTAAACGTTCACTTATGTGACTTTTGAAAACCTGTTAAGTACAAAACGAACATGGCGGCCAAGCAAAGTTAAAACATTTAAATAGACTTTTGTCGCGATTTAACCATCGGAGCGCATTGACACTTGGTACAGTAAAGGTTTATTCACATTGTAATGCAATGGCATCTAATTGTTTACATAACCTCAAGATGGCAGCTGTGCAAAATTTTAAAATTAAAGGCCGGTACACACGTTCTGGTCTACCTGTCAGGTTGGCCTGTACAGGCGCACCTGTGCATATCTGCCTGAATACCCCCGCACTCCCACACGCTCAGGTGTACCTGTGTTGGTTGCAGTTGGCCATGTCCTCTACAGATGACTATTATCTAGCTCTATAGGGCTTATTATTAGTAACAAGTGGCTGAAAAAAAAAAAAAAAAAAAAAAAAAAAAAGAGGCGCACATTGTGGTGCACGGAGTGGTTGAAGAAAAGAAGCATCTAATTGCATGTTAAGTAAATTGAAAGTGGTTCCAAAAATATGGCATAATTATGGGCGTATGAATGAAGAAGCATTCTTGAAGCTCCTTTCTCTACTTGCTCGGTTTATTCAGAAAGATTATGATGATAATTGTTGTTTTAAGGTGCCTAACATCTAGGTTATCGGCCCCTAATGGTCTGGGTGATAGCGAAAATGACAATGAAATGAAAACCATAACGAAAATTAAGTGAGACTGAAAATACTTTCAAAATGGAGAGTGGAAATACTTACATAAGAAAAATACTCACAAAAGGAATAGATTGAAAAACACGCACAGTATGTAGGTTAGGTTCAAAATACAATGTAGAGTCGAAGTAATCACAAAATGCAATTGAAATTCAAAATACTTACAAAATGCAAATGAGATTGAAAATACGTACAAAATGCAATTGAGGTTCAAAATACTTACAAAATGCAATTGAAATTGAAAATACACAATGCAATTTAGATTAAAAAAGCCCATTTCAGATTCAAAATACTAACAAAGTGCAATTGAAATTCAAAATACTTACAAAATGCAAGTGAAATTGGAAATGCTTACAAAATGTATGGTAGATTCAAACTACTTAGTTGGATTGTCAATACTTACAAAGAGCATTTTAGATTGAAAATACTTACAAAATGTAATTTAGATTCAAGATACTCACAAAATTCAATAGAGAATCAAAATACTTACAAAATGCAATGTAGATTGAAATACTTGCAAAATGCGGTTTACGTTGAAAATACTTACAAAATGCAATTGAAATTCAAATTATTCTCTTACTAGACTTACTAAAAAGCAATTTAGATTTCAATCTTTACAAAATGCAATTGAGGTCGAAAATACTCGCAAAATGCAATTTAGATCGAAAAGACTTACAAAATACAACTTGGATTGAAAATAACAGCAAAATGTAGTGTAGATTCAAAAAATTTGCTTGAGGATATACGGGGAGCCAATCAACCAAAAACAGTGCGGGAATCTTACAGAGAAAAGGAAATATAATGAAAAGAAAACAAGAAGTCTGACCCCTCGAAGAATAAGGGATCAGGAAAGATGAGACAAGGGCCAATTAAGCCGGGAAAGTGAAGGACTTGGTGTATTCTTTGGAATACACGGTAAGACAGAGTAAGCTTTTGCTTCTCTTTGCTTTATTTCATTACCTCCCTTTTTCGCAAACACCAACAGTGATCTCCTGGTTTCTCCTAGTTGGTGTACTTTGCTTATGCTACCTGTGAGTCTGTTTTAGATATATATCTTCCATGACCCACCTAGCGTCATCTAGCAGCGAATCTCTGAAGTTTCTCAATTTTTCCCTGCACAAGAGGACTGAATCTCTGAAGTTTCTCAATTTTTCCCTGTACAAGAGGACTTCCTTACCAATCTGGCCACCAGATCTCGTCGCTATCGCCAGCTATCATCTCCGTGATCAAGAGGACTTCGTCTGCTTTTTCATCCACCAGGCTTCGCTAGTGACGCCTGCTATCAACTCTTTGAAGACCATTTCATCAAGAGAATTTATTGTTACAATGTTGGTTATTCTTATGTGTATTCCTTTTGTCTCCTACCCCCACTCTTTTCCCTTCCCTGGTCTCGCTGCGCTTCGTTGAGCTGCCCTCACTTGTGCTACAGTCGTCAAGACTCCCAGTCGGAGCTTACCTAGAGCTAGTCTTCTCCCTTCGAGAGACAAACTTTCAAATTGGACGCCATGTCCAGATCGTAACTAACGGTCAACAAGGAATCGCCGTTCATCAGAAATGAGCTAAGTCTACTTCAACGTTCTTCAACTCTTTTTAATTGCTTTTAAATAGCCACATGCTTTTTAACCATCATTTACAGACAGTGTGATATTGCTAAATGTGGGGCAAGAACCATCTTCGCTGGATTTTCGAGATTGGGCTTTGTCTATCTAAGCTAATCTTAACATGAAGCAGCATTTCTTATGCTGATTAACTGAGATAATTTCTCACAACGTGGGACATCTTTAAATTACCCACTGTCTGTAGAAAACTTAGCTCGTTCCACTGCTGGACTTTTTCTGTCAATTTCAACCGTCATGATTGTTCTGGAATTTTCCTTGCCAAACAATTCATCTGTAAGTTAAACCTTCTAGTATTTTCCACTCACATATGGGAATACTTTTTCAAACTAAGGAATCTTCCTTATGAACTGCTAATCAACGCCTAATTTTTCTTCCTCCGTTGGATCTTTTCTGCTGCATTCAACTATAACCTACAAGTTTTTCAACTCAATAGACTCTCGCAAATCTAGTGCAGCTAGTTATTTTTCACCATCGCAATAACTTTCCTTGCTATAAGCTTTCTGTGCTACAAGAGTGAACTTTTCAGCCACGTCAATAGACTATAGTGAAACAGTGCTCGTTCGATTTCTCATCCGCGTCGCGCTCGTCCGAAATGAATAAAATAGGCCAAAAACTTTCTCTACAAAGTTCCTATTTCCTCTTCCTCAACCCCTCTTTACTAACAAATTACGTTAATCTTTAAATCTATGTATTTTGCAACGAGGCCTCGCCAATCTATAGGCGCCCTCCCAATTTTCTCCACGTATCATTTATTCAATCTGTATAAATATCAGCAGTTAGAAACTGCTTATTAATCTATTTCTTTTCTTGCCAGCACAAGAATTGGTTATTGTCTACCAAACCTTTCAATAATCTCTTTAATCCAGGTTTCACAAAAGGGTAACTGGCCCCATTTTTTCCTCGTGATCCTGTTTAAACATAGTAGTTCTAGAAACTTCCTTTTAATTTTTCTCTTCAGGTTTCACAATAAGTGACCTGCCCTATTTGTATAACCTCTAAACGTAATTCTGTATTAATACAAGAAGTTATAGAAACTTCTATTTTCTTTCTCTCTGTTTTTTGTTGTTGTTACTTTCAAAGTTGTTATTTGTTCATATTTCTGAGATATCCATCTGGAAATCCTTAATGTACACATCTTGTACTTGATTTATTGTTTAACTTTAATTACGTTAATTATCTTCTATTTATTAATCTTAGCGCCGTTTCAAACTCTTTCGAAGATTTTAGCGCTGATAAAAGGTTCCAAACCAAAAAATTGTCAATTGCCTGATGCAAGTTTTAAATGATTTTAGGAGGTCTGCGACCCCAATTGTTTACAAAATTAAAATTATATATTTGTTAAATTGATTACTCCTTTTTGCATTGTTAAATAAATCAAGATTTATTCATTTGCTTTATCATTTTTCTAAAATAACGATTAGGCAATATCCTGTCTTCCCCTACTCTTCCTATGGGCTTAACTTTAAAAACCTTACAAATAAAATTAATAACGGTTCCACTTTTTGTTGCATATGAGCAAGAACTCTTAGTTATGAACTTATTAAAGCCTCTCTTAGCTTTGATAGCTAATTCTAACTGGCCAGTAAGGCAAGCATAGCTCGCTACGCCAGCTTCCTGCTTGTTGAGATTTTCTCTACAACTTATGGTTGGTTTTCAAAATTTAAGTTTTTCTCATTGTCTAAACTTTTAGTCGGCGCTTTGCTGGGTAAAAGCTTAGTCATTCCTAAATGCAACTATTGGTGCTCTTACCAAAATTATTCCCAAGGAAACATTCGGTCGCTTTTTAGAAATTCTAAAATTTCAAGAATTAAAACATCACGGCCAATTCACACTATTTGTATTCTTCAAAATATTTGTTTAAAACAAACTCCTTTGAAAAGATACAAAGGAAACTCATTATTTCTTTCTTTGCCAGACTACCACCCTTTCCCATAGTAGCTGAATCTTGGCTTGGAAGGGAAGGTACCTCCTCCTCTCGTCTGCAAATAGCCCAAGCTCTAGCTGCGTTTCCCGTTAGCTGTGTTCGGGTCCCTACTCACTTTAGTGATTTCACGGGCTTTGCGGTGACACTCTTCTCTAAAGATTATTTGTATTTAGTGTTGGACTTTCTTCCTATTATCCACACTTGTTCCTCTGTCCGAAACCCACTTCCCTTTACTTCTTTATTCATCTTCCCTTGTGGGTAAGGTTAATTCTTACCAAAAACCTACCCAGGACTCCCTAGGCCTCGGATACCCTAATACCGTCGGGGTCGGAAAAGAACAGGAGTTGACCAAGGGAGGTCTACAGGAAAGAAGATGGAGAGGAACCCGGCACAAGTAAGTGGAAGCAATGCCGGACACAGCTGGGGTCCCGTGGTCGCCAACCCACGTCCCACTAGATTTGAGCCCCTGGGGGGAGACATTCAGAAAGCTAAGAAGCGTAAAATACCGTAGGTTTGGTTGGTAGAGATCCTCAGTACCCGTCCCTGTCCTGGATGATGCCTTAACTTTTTTATATTCTTTCCGATAATTACTATGTATGTTTATTTTTCGCACAACAATATCTTTATCTTCAGATGGTTCTAATAATAACCCCTGGCACTTACAGCCCTTGAAGGGCCTAGGCCTAGCAAGTGACCGCTGCCCAGCCATTTGGCCTGCAGATATTGGGGTGACGCGTGAACAGCGTATCGGTTCCTCTCGGCCGTTAATCTTGGTTTTCGTGATTGGGGCGCTGCCTCACTGTCAGACTGCTACTCAATTGTCGTAACGAGGCTGAGTGCACCCTGTTCCAGCCCTCACGTCAGTTTCTAAAATCCCTGATGGAGCCGGGAATCGAACCCGGGGCCTCCAGGTGAGAGGTAGGCGCCCTACCCCAACGCCACGGGGCCAGCGCAGATGGTTCTACTTCCTTCCAATCTTGCATATGCTGCGTCACGGTTGTGTTAATCTACTCTTAATTTTCCACAAGAACGGTTCACTATGGTATATTTCTATGCACTGTATGTTATTGGCCAAGTTGGCACTTTTCTCTGCACAAGAACCTGCTCCGGTTTGCCTGCACAGCGTGTCAAATGCTTTTTCGATTATTTATTTGGTACAGCAAGTCCCAGTGAACTGGTAGCTCAAGGGGGGGACTGCCCTTAGTACCTTACCGTATACTAGAATATATTAAGGTGGTAGGATCATTTATTCAGTCTTTATGGGTTCCTCTATATTCTTCAACATATTGTTTCAGGAAGTAGGCTACCTGCGTGCTTCCTTTTTGAATTTGTTTAAGTTTACATTATGTCTCAGTTTAGGAGGTAAGTTGTTATAAGATGTGCTGGCTGAATAGGAAATACTTTTAATACCATATCTAGTTGTGTTTGTTGACTCCATGTATAACTGGTTTGCTGATGTTGTGTTATGGGTATGAATGTCTTTCCTGCATTGAAGTTCAGTATTAAGACTTGTTTATATTTGAACATAAATAATGCTTCCGAGTATTTGAGCTGGCTTCGTAAAGGCAATATGTTTGTCTCCTCAAATACTTGTACAGTTGGTTTCCTAAAATTGTAACCATACATGATTTTAATTGCTCATTTTTGCAGTACTTGGAGCTCATTTATTGATTCCTGTGCACATTTACCCCATATTATGTTCATGTACATAAGGTGAGAATGTTGATTGCTTATTCCATACTCCCTTAATCTTTTTAGAACACCAATTACACTAACAATTTTCTTTTTCACATTTGTGACATGTTCATTCCAACTTAAGTTATTGTCCAAAGTGAGGCCTAAATATGTGTATTGTTTCACCCGTTCGATGGGTACATTGCCAATTTTAACTATGTTGCAAGTGCTTGAACTGTAAGCTGGTTTATGAAATGGCATGTATTTTGTTTTTGAGCTACTTATGATTAATTTACTTTCTGAAAGCCATGTTGTTAGTATATTTAGATCCTTTTGCATATTCTCCATAGTCGTTCATTCACAGACGCTCTCGTAAAGTAGAAATATATCATCTGCAAATAGAATTACTTTACCAGTAAACTCTAAATAACCCATCTCATTAATAAATATCAGGAACAGCAATGGTCCGAGCACTGTCCCTTGTGGGACACCGCATTTAACATCAGAAATGGACCCTTTAGTTTTATTAATATTAACATATTGCTTCCTGTTAGACAGGTAGTTACTAAACCACTCGAAGGCTATTCCTCTAATTCCTGCATTTGATAGTTTACTTAGCAACAAGGTATGGTTAACAGTGTGAAACGCCTATAAATAGCCCTGCTGCTATATTATTGTTATCTAATGCTTTATGTATAAGTGACACTACATGCTACTGAATCAGTGCTATGTTTGGGAAGGAAGCCGTACAGATATTTGAAGAAAAAATGTATTTTTGTTAGGAAATTGAAGACTTGTTTTTTAATTACTCTTTCCAGTATTTTTACAAGTGAGGATAATATACACAAAGGTCTGTAATTACAGGGGTTAGTTACATCACCTTTTTTAAATATTGGCACCACTCTTGCTAGTTTACATTTATCTGGTATTACTCCTGTTTGCAGTGACAAGTTAATTATATCAGCAAGCAATGGAGCCAGATGATTGGCACATATTTATTCCATCGTCTGTGTGATTCTTTTTGTTCGCAAGGTTTCGAATGATTTATTTAATTCAGTCACATTTGTTGGTTTTATGAATAGTGAGTTACAGATCGTCTGGTTCGATGGCAAATTTGGGTTCATTGGAGTAAGATCTTGAACCAAGTTTTCTACAACATTTATGAAAATAAATGTTAAATGCTTTACATATATCTTGGCTAGAGGTGTATTGTATGTTTTAATGTTCAATTTCAACAATGTTTCGTGTATTTTGAGGTTTACCAAGTATTTGGTTTACTGCCTTCCACATTCCTTTCATCGTATTCCCTTCTCTAATTACATTATTGTAGTATAACTTTTCATTCTAGTCACATCCCTACTACATCTTGTGTACTCTTTAATGGTTTCAGTTGAAGGGTTTTTAGTTTTTGCATACAAATTATTTTTTCTTTTTACCGCTTCCAGAAACTCATGTGTTACCCAGGGTTTGTGTGTACTTTTTACCTGCGGTTTTTGCTTAATATTTATACTAGCTGTCCTAGGTCCATGCTTCGTTGACGTCAGTAGTTAGATTTGGAAATGTATTTTTTGAAAAGAAATTGTTCAGTTTGGCATAACTTATTTTCGTAAATGTTTGTATATTTGAACGATTATTGGATTGCGTACTCACTTCTGATTGTGAATTAAAATATTATGATCACTAAGGTTGGAAACTGCTCAAGATGATGATGATGATCACTAAGGTGACTCGTAATATTATACAAATAGAAGTTATCATTATTGGCAAAGCTAGAATGTATAATTATGGTCAATTAAAGTTGAAGAAGTAGGCGTTATTCTTGTTGGCAGTCTTGTATTGCATGCATAAAAACTAAAGCAATTCAATAAAGACGAATAGGCCCTGTAAATAATGCTATCTTTTAGAAAATCTACATTATCGTCTCCGATAAGTAGTGTGTTTGATTTGTTAGCATTGCAAAGTATGTGTTCAAGGTCAAGCATAAATTCGTTTGCATTACTCTCCCTTGGATTATAGTAAGAAATAACATTATATCTTTTGTGTTTCTGAAATATTTCGATTTGTAGTATACTGTGATAACTGTTAATGGTGTTAATAACTTTGGTCGCCCAGTTTCTAGATACATAAATTGACAGACCTCCTCCAGTATCGATTCGTGTTACATGGTGTGAGTCAAAGCTGGGAATGTTATAATAGGGTGTTTCTTGGTCTGACAACCAATTTTCTGATATGACTATTAAATCTATTTCTAAAATCTCATCAATAACGAGCATAATATCCTCGAACTTATTCCGAATACTTCGTGCATTGATGTAGATACATTTAAATTTTGAATTCAAAATCTGATTTTTAGCCTGTAAATTATAGTTTTCTATAGAATTTCGACAGAGCTTAATGTTTTGTTGTGTTTATAATCGTCTGCATCTGTTTCTTCTTCTTCTTATTTCGAATAACCCATTTGGAGGGTACGATGAATCAACGTTGGCTATTGTCCATTGTATTCAATTTCCGTTGTTTCCAAATTTCTTTCATCCTTTCTCCTCCTGAGTCCACTTTCTGCCAGTTGTTTGTTTCTTCCTTTCTTGAAATTTTGTGTTTTGAATAGCTTCTCTGAAGAGTGATCTGTTTGCTATTGTGTCTGTCTGAATTTTGGCATTTGTCAAATCTTTGTCAATTTCAATGAACCATGTGGGTTTGGATTTGTAACTAGTCAGTAAGTTGAAGATCTGTTTAGTTAGTCTACTATTTTCCATTCTATAGATGTGCCCAAAAAACTGTAATCTTCTCTTTCTCATTACATAAGTTAAGTTTTCACATTTCAAATATAACTCTCTATTTGGTCGTAACCTATATTCTGCGTTATTATTTCGTTTAGCTCCCAGTATTATTCTCAGAATTCGTCTTTCAGTCTTCTCTAATTTGGCTAAATCACCAAATCTTGTTAATTTAAGTGTTTCTGCTGCATACAGAGTTTCAGGTCTGACTACTGTTTGATAAGGCCTTAATTTAGTGTTCCAGGATAAGCTTTTTTTATTATATATAGCTTTTGTCATATGGAAACACCTTTGTAATTTATGCATACGCGTTTCTATTGCTGTCTTTTCCTGTGAGTCATTCATTATCTACTCTCCTAGGTATTTAAAGGAATTTGTTTTACATACTGAACTGTCATGAAATGTGATACTTTAGGGGGCATCGATGATGTTTGTCATGAACTTAAGTTTTATCAAATGATATTTGTAGTCCGACTTTGGCTGCCTGTTTTTGCAACTCTCTAATTTGTTCTTGGGCAGTATCCAGTGAGTCAGTAAGTAATGCAATGTCATCAGCAAAAGCTAAACAATCTACAGTGATTTTATTTGGATGTCTTCCTAGTTGAACGCCTTTAGTATTGATGGCTTTCCTCCACTCTCGAATTACCTTTTCCAATGCACAATTGAAAAGCAGAGGTGACAGACCATCTCCTTGTCTCACACCTGACTTTATTTTGAAAGATTTTGAAAGTTCCCCTCTAAATTTAACTTTGGAAGTTGTGTTTGTTAGTGTTGCTTGAATTATTTCAATTGTCTTGTTATCAAGTCCAATTTCCTTCAGAATGTTAATAAGTGCCTTTCTGTCAATGGAGTCATAGGCTTTTTTTAAAATCCACAAAAGTAACTACATATTTCAAGTTCCTGATTTTCCTCATGTCTAATATGTTCTTTAAATTTAGTATTTCCTCCATACATGATTGTCCCTTCCTAAATCCTGCGTCCGTTTAATATATATGCAACTTTGTGGTGTTTGAAGCCATATTTTCAGTGTTGCCTTAGTAAACAAGAGTTTAGTGCTTTTCAGTCGGTCAACACGAATGTACCCAAAAGAGATGGGTTATGCCCTAATCCTGAAATAAATTACATGAGATTAATAAAACACTAGGATGACCAGTTTCGATCGTCAAGCGATCATCATCAGATCCATTACACTTAGGCTACAAAATCTATGTTTGAAATACAGGTGAAAATATTTACAATATGTACAATTATTTAGTTGCAGTATTGGTACTGCAACTGTCAGTGTATGCTAAATGCAGTATCATCATCGGCTTTAACTCGAATCCGAGTATAAATCTTCTTCCTTCAGTCCAGTTTGTGGATGTGTTTACGGTGACTAAAGAGTCCAATCCTGGCATGGAACAAGCGACCACACAAGTCGCATAGTATTGCTGGAGGAGGACGTGGTTGGGCTGCTCGAAGTTTCCTAGCTTGACGCTTGGCCTCTTCATGTATGCGTCGATCCCTTTCAAACGTCTTTACAGTATCCGAGATGGTACGGCGCCAAGTTGAGCGGTTTTCAGCCAGCATGTCCCAGGTTTGTGAATCAAGACCTGTCAATTTCAGAGTCTGCTTAAATTGGTCCTTGTAGCGCCTCTTAGGACCACCATGAGGTCTGGTGCCATAGCATAACTCACCATATAGCATTTGACGAGGTAATCTCACATCATCCATCCGATGGACATGACCAATCCATCTAAATTGGTGACCTATTATGGATGATTCTATGCTGTTGATTTGAGCCTTTTCCAGAACAGCAATATTGGTAATGCGGTCTTCCCATTTAATCCTCAAGATTGATCGAAGTTTTTGTAGGTGGAAACGCTCAAGCTTCCTAAGATCACGTCGGTAAAGGGTCCACGTTTCACAGCCATACAACAATGTAGAAATGACTACTGCTTTGTACACCATAAGCTTTGTACTCATGGATAGATCTTTATTCATGAAGACCCGGTGCGCTAATCGTCCATATGCTGCATGGGCTGCGCCAATTCTCTTATCCACATCCTGCTCACAGGTACAGCTCACAGAAATGGTACTGCCCAGGTACGAGAAGTGGTCAACCTGTTCTAATGGCAAATTTGAAATGGAGATATTGAACTGAGGAAGAGGTGTGCCTGGTGAAGGTTGTGCCAAGACTTTAGTCTTATTGACATTTATGGTAAGACCAAAGCGATCACATGCACTTTTGTAACAGTTAACTGACTCTTGCAGCTCTTCTGGTGTGAGAGTTGGTGACGCAGCATCATCTGCATACAACATGTTAGTAACCTTAGTAACCTGAGTTTTCCTCAAGGAGCGGAGACGAGTTAGGTTGAAAAGCCCTCCATCAAAACGATACTTGATCTCCACACCTGGGATGTTTGTGGGTGAATCATAAAGCATTGCAGCCAAGTACAGCGCAAAAAGCGTTGGAGCCAGTACACATCCTTGTTTCAGTCCATGGGTAATGGGAAATTCATCGGACATCTTATTCTGATGGCAAACCTGACCTGTCATGCCATCATGGAGAGCTTTGATTAGATCTACAAAACGCTGAGGGCAACCAAACCGCTTCAGCACTGCCCACATGGCTGGTCTTGGAACCGAATCAAATGCCTTTTCCAAGTCATAAAAGACTAAGAAGAGTGGATTCTGTTGTTCTCTACATTTTTCTTGTAGCTGTCTCACACAGAAAATCAAGTCAATTGTGCTTCTGGAAGTTCTAAATCCGCATTGTGACTCTGGGAGGATCCTCTCAGAGATAACCTTGAGGCGGTTAAGTAGAATTCTTGCAAGAATCTTCCCCACAATTGATAGCAGTGATATACCACGGTAGTTGCCACAAACACTGCGATCACCCTTTTTAAAGATAGTGACGATAGTGGCATTCTTTAGGTCTCCAGGTACCTCTCTTGATTCCCAAATTCTGAGGATAAGGATGAAAATTCTTGTTTTGAGGGAATGACCTCCGGCTTGAATTAGTTCCAGAGGGATGTTATCTGGGCCAGGTGCTTTTCTGGGTTTCAATTGGGTGAGAGCTGCACTGAATTCATGATAAGTAGGAGGTACTGCCAACCACAGTTGTTCAGGTTGTTGCGGCACATCACAGAGGAAGTCTTCAGCAGCTTCTGATGGACGATTTAGGAGATTGGAGAAGTGCTCCTTCCAGCGTTCCAAGATTTCTTGACTATCAGTAAAGGTAGTAGAATTATCAGCGCTTTTCAGTGTACCTGATGATGAGCGAGATGGTCCATATATTTCCTTGAGTACGGCATAGAAGTTCCTCAAGTCTCGAGCATCCGATAGTCTCTGCAGTTCCTGAGCCTTCTGTTGCCACCAAGTATTTTTAATCTGCCTTATCTGCGTCTGGCATTTACCCTTGAGTTCCAGTAGTTTATCTCTCTTTGTGTTGGAAGTTGGGTCTTGAAGATGGGCAAGATAGGCATTCCTTTTGGCATTGATGAGAGACAGAATTTCCTCATTGTTGTCATCAAACCAGTCTTGTCTTTTCCGCACTATAAAACCAATGGTTTCCTCAGCTGACTGTGTGATAATCTTCTGTAATGTGGCCCATTCTTGCTGAATATCATTTGTTACTGGGTTTTCTGATAACTGGGTGACGATCCTGTTTCCAAAATGTTTGTACATGGATTCATCCTGAAGTTTGGATGTATTAAACTTCTTTCTTGGCAAATTTTTGATGTTCCTAGGTGGTTTAGGTCTGATGGATATCCTGAGCTTACATATAAGAAGTTTATGATCTGTCCAACAATCGTCTATATTCCTTGCTGTTCTGGTAATAAGAGTGTCCTTCTTATCACATTGCCGGGTAATGATATAATCAAGAATGTGCCAATGTTTGGAACGAGGATGCATCCACGTGGTTTTGAGGCGGTCAGGTAGCCGGAACTGCGTGTTGGTAATGAAAAGTTCGTGTTCTGCACAAAGACCAAGAAGCAACAGTCCATTGGGATTACATTTTCCAAGTCCCTGTTTGCCCATCACATTATTCCATAGCCTGTGATCTTTCCCAACTCTAATGCAGTATATAAGTTAGGTGAAATGCTAAATGGTGATAGCTATCCGTAGATTGTACTTTAGAGAGATTATATGGTTGTAAACTATGGTTAAACTATAAAATTTTAGGCTAACTACTTATCTGATTGTCTTCCGTATAACAGCTACTCGCAGTTTTCGTGCTCACTGTAACTCACTATGCGGTAGACTGCCAAGTCAATTTGGTTCAACAAAAAATGTATATCAAGAGTTTAGTGCTTTTCAGTCGGTCAACACGAATGTACCCAAAAGAGATGGGTTATGCCCTAATCCTGAAATAAATTACATGAGATTAATAAAACACTAGGATGACCAGTTTCGATCGTCAAGCGATCATCATCAGATCCATTACACTGACAGTTGCAGTACCAATACTGCAACTAAATAATTGTACATATTGTAAATATTTTCACCTGTATTTCAAACATAGATTTTGTAGCCTAAGTGTAATGGATCTGATGATGATCGCTTGACGATCGAAACTGGTCATCCTAGTGTTTTATTAATCTCATGTAATTTATTTCAGGATTAGGGTATAACCCATCTCTTTTGGGTACATTCGTGTTGACCGACTGAAAAGCACTAAACTCTTATATATGCAACTTTGTGTGTGTGATATCTGCAGCACTTATTGTCCGTATTTTTTCTCGAGGTAGGCGATCTTCGCTTCACCACAGATGAGTGTGCTTGGGCCATCTCGAGCTTCCCGAACGTAAATCTTGCAGTCTCTTGTCCAGGTTCCAAATATCTTCCCATTCTGCTTCAGGGTCCGGCATCTTCTTGCAATATAGTCGTTCCTGGGTGATAGGTGGTCATTTATAAAAATATTGTGTGATGGGCAATTCAGTCCAATGTCCTGGGTTATTAGAACTCTCTTCTGAATTCTCGCATTCACTATTTCATCCTTCTTCCACCTGTTAGTGAATTTCACCACGATTTGCCCCATGTCCCCGCCTCTCGCTGGCAAACGATCGGTGACATCGATGTCGCCGAGTCGCAACTCGACCCCCAATGCCCTGGAAGCTTGGATCACTAGGTCGTACACATTTTCCCTTGGCATTTCTGGCATTCCACTAAATAGCAAATTGTTCCTACGTGTGTACTGTTTAAGACCCATCTAACGCTTGCTTTGTATCACTGCTGATACTTGCCACCGACTTTTCCATTTCTAGTGTTCTTTTTTAAATCTCGTTTGTGAGGTATTTCAAATCTTCAAATTGCTTATTAGTGAATTCCGTGGCTTGCTTAATTATGTTTAAATCCTTCATGAAAGTGTTCCTTAGTTCATTTACTGGCAACTGAATCTTTTCTGTCACCTCCTTCACCAAGTCACATTCACTGAACTTGAGTGGAGGGTGACAATCCTCGCGATTGCATTTCCACACCTTTTGCGGATCACTTTTTATAGACTCGTAGGCTTTCTTAGAAAGTCTTGTGCATTCCTTGTGGAAATTACGCCCATAATCCCCTTCACAACTAACGAATTCTTCGCAATTTTTCACTTTTTTCCCGCACGGAGATCAAACATTACTAGCCATAGCTTCCGGCAGCCTGTTCAGGTGTCAATACCTGCGCAGTATTATCATCCACATGCCCCGGTAGACCTGCACAGGTGCGCCTGTGCAGGCGAACCTGACAGGTTGACCGGAACGTGTGTAGCGGCCTTAAGTTTTTGTTTCTTGTGTCCTAATCATGCGACTGAAGTCAACGTTTGAAATATGAACCTCCGCATTAATCGTCATCTAATAGTGCATAAGTCTATGGCGTACATAAATAAGAATCCAACATGGTGACTATCCGAAATATTTAGAAGGTTTTCAATAGGCCATCTATTGATCTAAGACAGCCGTCAAACTGAAATTTTGTATGTTGATAGAGGCTATAAGTTCATCTATGAGACTTTCAATAACCTGTATCCAACATGAAGGTGACTCTAAATGTAAATATTTAAATGGAGGTTTCTCGCAAGTTAACGAGCCATGCGCTGTGAAGCTTGGTACGGTATATGCTTATACAAATTTTAATCCAGTGCCATCTAATTTATTTCAATTGATTTTATAACCATAAGATGGCAGCTGTGAGAAATTTTAAAATCTCTTTTTTTTTTTTTATAACTTGTCCTAATCCTGCGATTGAAGTTTGAATAATAAACCTACACAATAATCTTCATGTAATAGTACATAACTCTAAGGCCTACATACATAAATATCCAACATGGCGATCATGCAAAATATTATGATGATTCTCTATATCTACGAATCTATTACAGCAATCAAACTGAAATTATGTATGTTGATAAAGGCTAGCATGAACATAAGTAGGATATATGAAAATAGGCTCTTTAGTTCTTCACGGAACTACTTGCCTGATTACGGTAATCTTTTAGTAATTATTCTCTTCCAGTATATTAATAATAATGGGTGATATTTTTCTCCCTGTGATAACCAGTTGATAGTATGTTGCGTTTAATGGCATAATAGCTCATTAGGCTATTGTATTGTAAAAAATGGAGTCGTCAGGATATTGATAACCACATAGGCCTACTTCAAATGAAGTAACAGCATTGTAAATTACACGTAATAAATAAGGTATCAGTATTACACCATTGGCAACCAAGGGGGGAAAACGTGCCATACGGGTAGAGAAAAGTACACTGTGGGCTTGGGGGTGACAATTGCTGTTATGGCATTATTAACTGAAAGAAATCATTAGGCCATTGTAATTTAAAAAGTTAAGTTGAAATGCAGCTTTACCTCCCCAATTTGGGCAGGTATATCAAGATGTTTAATTTTGTATTATGTGTGTCGAGGAAAGTTAGCATGAAAGTTCAAAGGTTCAACCATTATAGAAATGATGTTGGACACAATACCTGAACTCAAATAATCCAGTGAAATCCTATTTGTGTTAATGTTTTCTTGCCATGTGTTTTCATAATTTGATCAGTGTGGACTTTCCTTACTAGTTAATGTTTATGGAACGTAAACTAAATCTTGGTTTGTTCATGAGTTTAGGGGCTGCGTACCCCGTGTACTTTGGGTGTGTGTAGAATCTGTCTGATAACCGGTGTTAATTGTGATGGCTGTATTATTGTGTGTTATCTGTAATTCAGGTAAGGACTGCAGACTATGAATTTCAAGTGTAGTTCCTACTATTGCTACCAAATGCTACCATCAACGATACCTGGCAGCAAACTTGGCTACTAGATGTCATCACAACCGGCACCTTGTGGTGAAAGTTGGAACATAATAGAGTGTTAATCAAATCTAACCTACAAATTTAGCTTCGCACAATAGTAGTTAGTGGAAGGTTCTTCAACATGCCATATATCTAAGACAAGGGCCTGCAAGCTTTACTTCTCTCTCCCCCCCCAAAGAAGGCATACTGAGGGATATTTAGCGCTCTTAAAAAATCCGACTACTTTGGCCGGGTTTGAGCCCGTGACCTTGGGCATAGAAGCTCACGAAGCCGTCGTAAACTAGGTCTGTTGTGAGTGAAACTTGGATCCACTGCACATGTTGGAAGATTAGTAATAACATATTGGCTTATATCACTGCTTGCTACTGTACTCTTTGTTTACACTTCATCAGCTGCATCTCTCATATTGGCTTATATCACTGCTTGCTAATGTACTCTTTGTCTACACTTTATCAGCTGCATCTCTCATATTGGCTTATATCACTGCTTGCTAATGTACTCTTTGTTTACACTTTATCAGCTGCATCTCTCATATTGGCTTATATCACTGCTTGCTAATGTACTCTTTGTTTAAACTTTATCAGCTGCATCTCTCATATTGGCCCCCCCAGGGGCTCACATCTAGTGGGTTGTGGGTTGGCGACCACGGGGCCCCAGCTGAGTCCGGCATTGCTTCCACTTACTTGTGCCGGGCTCCTCTCTTTCTTCTTTCCTGTCGACCTTCCTTGGTCAACTCTTGTTCTCTTCCGACCCCGACGGTATTAGGGTATCCGAGGCCTAGGGAGTCTCTTCCTTTCCCGCCTTAATTGGCCCTTGTCTCATCTTTCCTGATACCCTCCTTCTGTGAGGGGTCAGCCTTCTTGTTCTTTTCCTTTTACCTCCTGCCTTGTGCTCAAGGCCCTTAAGGAGGCAGGGTGTATGTAGCCCCACCACTTCTGGTGCACCGTCGAAAATGCTACACCCTCAGGGGCTCACGGCTGGTGAGTTCGGGCGTTGGCGACCCCGAGGGATCCTGAGCTGGGTCCGTTTTCCCCTTTTGTCCCTTCCCTTTGGGGCGGACCTTCTCCTCTCTCCCCTCCCCTCTCCTCTTTTCCTTCTATTTCCTTTTCTCTTTAAGATTCCCGCACTGTTTTTGTTACTCGAATCACCGTGTATCTAAATTCCCTTTTATCGATTTTTAAGGCATTTTTGATCTATGTTGCATTTTGTAAGTTTTTTCGATCTAAATTACATCTCGCGATTGTTTTCAACCTCAATTGCATTTTGTAAAGATTGACAATCTAAATTGCTTTTTAGTAAGTCTTTCAATGCAGGTTGCGGGGCCTTTTAGTGAGTATTTTGAATTTCAATTGCATTTTGTAAGTATTTTCAACCAAAACCGCATTTCGCACGAATTTTGAATTAAATTGCATTTTGTTTGGGGGCATTTTGCACATATTTTGATTCTCAATTGCATTTTGTGGGTATTTTGAATCTAAATTACATTTTGTCAAGTATTTTCAATCTAAATTGCTTTTTGTAAGTATTGTCAATCCACATGAGTCGTTGGAATCACCGTACATTTTGTAAGCATTTTCAATTTCAATTGCATTTTGTAAGTATTTTGAATTTCGATTGCACTTTGTGAATAATTTGGATTGGAACTGGGATAAGGCCTATTTCAATCTGAATTGCCTTGTGTATTTTCAATTTCAATTGCATTTTGTAAGTATTTTGAACCTCAATTGCATTTTGTACGTATTTTCGATCTCATTTGCATTTTGTAAGTATTTTGAATTTCAGTTGCATTTTGTAAGTATTTCGACGCTACATTGCATTTTGTACGTATTTTGAACCTAGCCTTCATTTTGTGGGTATTTTTCAATCTATTCCTTTTGTGAATCTTTTCGTTCTAAATTCCCTTTTGTAAGAACATTTTGTGAGTCGTTTCAATCCGAGTTCCTTTTTGTAAGTATTTTCCGTCTCACTTAATTTTCGTTCTGGTTTCCGTTTCATTATCATCTTCGCTATCACCCAGATCATTAGGGGCCGATAACCTAGATGTTAGGCCCCTTAAAACAACAATTATCATCATCATCATCTCATATTGGCTTATATCACTGCTTGCTAATGTACTCTTTGTTTACACTTTATCAGCTGCATCTCTCATATTGGCTTATATCACTGCTTGCTAATGTACTCTTTGTTTACACTTCAGCTGCATCTCTCATATTGGCTTATATCACTGCTTGCTAATGTACTCTTGGTTTACACTTTATCAGCTGCATCTCTCATATTGGCTTATATCACTGCTTGCTAATGTACTCTTGGTTTACACTTTATCAGCTGCATCTCTCATATTGGCTTAAATCACTGCTTGCTAATGTACTCTTTGTCTACACTTTATCAGCTGCATCTCTCATATTGGCTTATATCACTGCTTGCTAATGTACTCTTTGTCTACACTTTATCAGCTGCATCTCTCATATTGGCTTATATCACTGCTTGCTAATGTACTCTTTGTCTACACTTTATCAGCTGTATCTCTCATATTGGCTTATATCACTGCTTGCTACTGTACTCTTTGTTTACACTTCAGCTGCATCTCTCATATTGGCTTATATCACTGCTTGCTAATGTACTCTTTGTTTACACTTTATCTGCATCTCTCATATTGGCTTATATCACTGCTTGCTAATGTACTCTTTGTTTACACCTTATCAGCTGCATCTCTCATATTGGCTTATATCACTGCTTGCTAATGTACTCTTTGTTTACACTTTATCAGCTGCATCTCTCATATTGGCTTATATCACTGCTTGCTACTGTACTCTTTGTCTACACTTTATCAGCTGCATCTCTCATATTGGCTTATATCACTGCTTGCTACTGTACTCTTTGTTTACACTTTATCAGCTGCATCTCTCATATTGGCTTATATCACTGCTTGCTAATGTACTCTTTGTTTACACTTTATCAGCTGCATCTCTCATATTGGCTTATATCACTGCTTGCTAATGTACTCTTTGTTTACACTTTATCAGCTGCATCTCTCATATTGGCTTATATCACTGCTTGCTAATGTACTCTTTGTTTACACTTTATCAGCTGCATCTCTCATATTGGCTTATATCACTGCTTGCTAATGTACTCTTTGTCTACACTTTATCAGCTGCATCTCTCATATTGGCTTATATCACTGCTTGCTAATGTACTCTTTGTTCACACTTTATCAGCTGCATCTCTCATATTGGCTTATATCACTGCTTGCTAATGTACTCTTTGTCTACACTTTATCAGCTGCATCTCTCATATTGGCTTATATCACTGCTTGCTAATGTACTCTTTGTTTACACTTTATCAGCTGTATCTCTCATATTGGCTTATATCACTGCTTGCTACTGTACTCTTTGTTTACACTTCAGCTGCATCTCTCATATTGGCTTATATCACTGCTTGCTAATGTACTCTTTGTTTACACTTCAGCTGCATCTCTCATATTGGCTTATATCACTGCTTGCTAATGTACTCTTTGTTTACACTTTATCAGCTGCATCTCTCATATTGGCTTATATCACTGCTTGCTAATGTACTCTTTGTTTACACTATATCAGCTGCATCTTTCATATTGGCTTATATCACTGCTTGCTAATGTACTCTTTGTTTACACTTTATCAGCTGCATCTCTCATATTGGCTTATATCACTGCTTGCTAATGTACTCTTTGTTTACACTTTATCAGCTGCATCTCTCATATTGGCTTATATCACTGCTTGCTAATGTACTCTTTGTTTACACTTTATCAGCTGCATCTCTCATATTGGCTTATATCACTGCTTGCTAATGTACTCCTTGTTTACACTTTATCAGCTGCATCTCTCATATTGGCTTATATCACTGCTTGCTAATGTACTCTTTGTTTACACTTTATCAGCTGCATCTCTCATATTGGCTTATATCACTGCTTGCTAATGTACTCTTTGTCTACACTTTATCAGCTGCATCTCTCATATTGGCTTATATCACTGCTTGCTAATGTACTCTTTGTTCACACTTTATCAGCTGCATCTCCCATATTGGCTTATATCACTGCTTGCTAATGTACTCTTTGTATACACTTTATCAGCTGCATCTCTCATATTGGCTTATATCACTGCTTGCTAATGTACTCTTTGTTTACACTTTATCAGCTGCATATTGGCTTATATCACTGCTTGCTAATGTACTCTTTGTCTACACTTTATCAGCTGCATCTCTCAAATTGGCTTAATATCACTGCTTGCTAATGTACTCTTTGTTTACACTTTATCAGCTGCATCTCTCATATTGGCTTATAACACTGCTTGCTAATGTACTCTTTGTTTACACTTTATCAGCTGCATCTCTCATATTGGCTTATATCACTGCTTGCTAATGTACTCTTTGTTTACACTTCAGCTGCATCTCTCATATTGGCTTATATCACTGCTTGCTACTGTACTCTTTGTCTACACTTTATCAGCTGCATCTCTCATATTGGCTTATATCACTGCTTGCCACTGTACTCTTTGTTTACACTTCAGCTGCATCTCTCATATTGGCTTATATCACTGCTTGCTACTGTACTCTTTGTCTACACTTTATCAGCTGCATCTCTCATATTGGCTTATATCACTGCTTGCTACTGTACTCTTTGTTTACACTTCAGCTGCATCTCTCATATTGGGTTATATCACTGCTTGCTACTGTACTCTTTGTCTACACTTTTACAGCTTCATCTCTCATATTGGCTTATATCACTGCTTGCTACTGTACTCTTTGTTTACACTTTATCAGCTGCTTCTGTCATATTGGCTTATATCACTGCTTGCTAATGTACTCTTTGTTTACACTTTATCAGCTGCATCTCTCATATTGGCTTATATCACTGCTTGCTAATGTACTCTTTGTTTACACTTCAGCTGCATCTCTCATATTGGCTTATATCACTGTTGCTAATGTACTCATTGTCTACACTTTATCAGCTGCATCTCTCATATTGGCTTATATCACTGCTTGCTAATGTACTCTTTGTCTACACTTTATCAGCTGGGTGTCTCATATTGGCTTATATCACTGCTTGCTAATGTACTCTTTGTTTACACTTTATCAGCTGCATCTCTCATATTGGCTTATATCACTGCTTGCTAATGTACTCTTTGTCTACACTTTATCAGCTGCATCTCTCATATTGGCTTATATCACTGCTTGCTAATGTACTCTTTGTTTACACTTCAGCTGCATCTCTCATATTGGCTTATATCACTGCTTGCTACTGTACTCTTTGTCTACACTTTATCAGCTGCATCTCTCATATTGGCTTATATCACTGCTTGCTAATGTACTCTTTGTTTACACTTTATCAGCTGCATCTCTCATATTGGCTTATATCACTGCTTGCTAATGTACTCTTTGTTTACACTTTATCAGCTGCATCTCTCATATTGGCTTATATCACTGCTTGCTACTGTACTCTTTGTTTACACTTTATCAGCTGCATCTCTCATATTGGCTTATATCACTGCTTGCTAATGTACTCTTTGTTTACACTTCAGCTGCATCTCTCATATTGGCTTATATCACTGCTTGCTAATGTACTCTTTGTTTACACTTTATCAGCTGCATCTCTCATATTGGCTTATATCACTGCTTGCTAATGTACTCTTTGTTTACACTTGATCAGCTGCATCTTTCATATTGGCTTATATCACTGCTTGCTAATGTACTCTTTGTTTACACTTTATCAGCTGCATCTCTCATATTGGCTTATATCACTGCTTGCTAATGTACTCTTTGTTTACACTTTATCAGCTGCATCTCTCATATTGGCTTATATCACTGCTTGCTACTGTACTCTTTGTCTACACTTTATCAGCTGCATCTCTCATATTGGCTTATATCACTGCTTGCTACTGTACTCTTTGTTTACACTTTATCAGCTGCATCTCTCATATTGGCTTATATCACTGCTTGCTAATGTACTCTTTGTTTACACTTTATCAGCTGCATCTCTCATATTGGCTTATATCACTGCTTGCTAATGTACTCTTTGTTTACACTTTATCAGCTGCATCTCTCATATTGGCTTATATCACTGCTTGCTAATGTACTCACTGTTTACACTTTATCAGCTGCATCTCTCATATTGGCTTATATCACTGCTTGCTAATGTACTCTTTGTCTACACTTTATCAGCTGCATCTCTCATATTGGCTTATATCACTGCTTGCTAATGTACTCTTAGTTTACACTTTATCAGCTGCATCTCTCATATTGGCTTATATCACTGCTTGCTAATGTACTCTTTGTATACACTTTATCAGCTGCATCTCTCATATTGGCTTATATCACTGCTTGCTAATGTACTCTTTGTTTACACTTTATCAGCTGCATCTCTCATATTGGCTTATATCACTGCTTGCTAATGTACTCTTTGTCTACACTTTATCAGCTGCGTCTCTCAAATTGGCTTATATCACTGCTTGCTAATGTACTCTTTGTTTACACTTTATCAGCTGCATCTCTCATATTGGCTTATATCACTGCTTGCTAATGTACTCTTTGTTTACACTTTATCAGCTGCATCTCTCATATTGGCTTATATCACTGCTTGCTAATGTACTCTTTGTTTACACTTTATCAGCTGCATCTCTCATATTGGCTTATATCACTGCTTGCTAATGTACTCTTTGTTTACACTTTATCAGCTGCATCTCTCATATTGGCTTATATCACTGCTTGCTAATGTACTCTTTGTTTACACTTTATCAGCTGCATCTCTCTTATTGGCTTATATCACTGCTTGCTACTGTACTCTTTGTTTGCACTTTATCAGCTGCATCTCTCATATTGGCTTATATCACTGCTTGCTAATGTACTCTTTGTCTACACTTTATCAGCTGCATCTCTCATATTGGCTTATATCACTGCTTGCTAATGTACTCTTTGTCTACACTTTATCAGCTGCATCTCTCATATTGGCTTATATCACTGCTTGCTAATGTACTCTTTGTCTACACTTTATCAGCTGCATCTCTCATATTGGCTTATATCACTGCTTGCTAATGTACTCATTGTCTACACTTTATCAGCTGCATCTCTCATATTGGCTTATATCACTGCTTGCTAATGTACTCTTTGTTTACACTTTATCAGCTGCATCTCTCATATTGGCTTATATCACTGCTTGCTAATGTACTCTTTGTATACCCTTTATCAGCTGCATCTCTCATATTGGCTTATATCACTGCTTGCTAATGTACTCTTTGTCTACACTTTATCAGCTGCAGCTCTCATATTGGCTTATATCACTGCTTGCTAATGTACTCTTTGTTTACACTTTATCAGCTGCATCTCTCATATTGGCTTATATCACTACTTGCTAATGTACTCTTTGTTTACACTTCAGCTGCATCTCTCATATTGGCTTATATCACTGCTTGCTACTGTACTCCTTGTCTACACTTTATCAGCTGCATCTCTCATATTGGCTTATATCACTGCTTGCCACTGTACTCTTTGTTTACACTTCAGCTGCATCTCTCATATTGGCTTATATCACTGCTTGCTACTGTACTCTTTGTCTACACTTTATCAGCTTCATCTCTCATATTGGCTTATATCACTGCTTGCTACTGTACTCTTTGTTTACACTTTATCAGCTGCTTCTCTCATATTGGCTTATATCACTGCTTGCTAATGTACTCTTTGTTTACACTTTATCAGCTGCATCTCTCATATTGGCTTATATCACTGCTTGCTAATGTACTCTTTGTTTACACTTCAGCTGCATCTCTCATATTGGCTTATATCACTGCTTGCTAATGTACTCTTTGTTTACACTTTATCAGCTGCATCTCTCATATTGGCTTATATCACTGCTTGCTAATGTACTCTTTGTTTACACTTCAGCTGCATCTCTCATATTGGCTTATATCACTGCTTGCTAATGTACTCTTTGTCTACACTTTATCAGCTGGGTCTCTCATATTGGCTTATATCACTGCTTGCTAATGTACTCTTTGTTTACACTTTATCAGCTGCATCTCTCATATTGGCTTATATCACTGCTTGCTAATGTACTCTTTGTCTACACTTTATCAGCTGCATCTCTCATATTGGCTTATATCACTGCTTGCTAATGTACTCTTTGTTTACACTTCAGCTGCATCTCTCATATTGGCTTATATCACTGCTTGCTACTGTACTCTTTGTCTACACTTTATCAGCTGCATCTCTCATATTGGCTTATATCACTGCTTGCTAATGTACTCTTTGTTTACACTTTATCAGCTGCATCTCTCATATTGGCTTATATCACTGCTTGCTAATGTACTCTTTGTCTACACTTTATCAGCTGCGTCTCTCAAATTGGCTTATATCACTGCTTGCTAATGTACTCTTTGTTTACACTTTATCAGCTGCATCTCTCATATTGGCTTATATCACTGCTTGCTAATGTACTCTTTGTCTACACTTGATCAGCTGCATCTCTCATATTGGCTTATATCACTGCTTGCTAATGTACTCTTTGTTTACACTTTATCAGCTGCATCTCTCATATTGGCTTATATCACTGCTTGCTAATGTACTCTTTGTTTACACTTCAGCTGCATCTCTCATATTGGCTTATATCACTGCTTGCTACTGTACTCTTTGTCTACACTTTATCAGCTGCATCTCTCATATTGGCTTATATCACTGCTTGCCACTGTACTCTTTGTTTACACTTTATCAGCTGCATCTCTCATATTGGCTTATATCACTGCTTGCTAATGTACTCTTTGTTTACACTTTATCAGCTGCATCTCTCATATTGGCTTATATCACTGCTTGCTACTGTACTCTTGGTTTCCACTTCAGCTGCATCTCTCATATTGGCTTATATCACTGCTTGCTACTGTACTCTTTGTTTACACTTCAGCTGCATCTCTCATATTGGCTTATATCACTGCTTGCTAATGTACTCTTTGTTTACACTTTATCAGCTGCATCTCTCATATTGGCTTATATCACTGCTTGCTAATGTACTCTTTGTTTACACTTTATCAGCTGCATCTCTCATATTGGCTTATATCACTGCTTGCTAATGTACTCTTTGTTTACACTTTATCAGCTGCATCTCTCATATTGGCTTATATCACTGCTTGCTAATGTTCTCTTTGTTTACACTTTATCAGCTGCATCTCTCATATTGGCTTATATCACTGCTTGCTAATGTACTCTTTGTTTACACTTTATCAGCTGCATCTCTCATATTGGCTTATATCACTGCTTGCTACTGTACTCTTTGTTTACACTTTATCAGCTGCATCTCTCATATTGGCTTATATCACTGCTTGCTAATGTACTCTTTGTTTACACTTTATCAGCTGCATCTCTCATATTGGCTTATATCAGTGCTTGCTAATGTACTCATTGTCTACACTTTATCAGCTGCATCTCTCATATTGGCTCATATCACTGCTTGCTAATGTACTCTTTGTGTACACTTTATCAGCTGCATCTCTCATATTGGCTTATATCACTGCTTGCTAATGTACTCTTTGTTTACACTTTATCAACTGCATCTCTCATATTGGCTTATATCACTGCTTGCTAATGTACTCTTTGTCTACACTTTATCAGCTGCATCTCTCATATTGGCTTATATCACTGCTTGCTAATGTACTCTTTGTTTACACTTTATCAGCTGCATCTCTCATATTGGCTTATATCACTGCTTGCTAATGTACTCTTTGTTTACACTTTATCAGCTGCATCTCTCATATTGGCTTATATCACTGCTTGCTACTGTACTCTTGGTTTCCACTTCAGCTGCATCTCTCATATTGGCTTATATCACTGCTTGCTAATGTACTCTTTGTCTACACTTTATCAGCTGCATCTCTCATATTGGCTTATATCACTGCTTGCTACTGTACTCTTTGTTTACACTTTATCAGCTGCATCTCTCATATTGGCTTATATCACTGCTTGCTAATGTACTCTTTGTTTACACTTTATCAGCTGCATCTCTCATATTGGCTTATATCACTGCTTGCTAATGTACTCATTGTCTACACTTTATCAGCTGCATCTCTCATATTGGCTCATATCACTGCTTGCTAATGTACTCTTTGTCTACACTTTATCAGCTGCATCTCTCATATTGGCTTATATCACTGCTTGCTAATGTACTCTTTGTTTACACTTTATCAGCTGCATCTCTCATATTGGCTTATATCACTGCTTGCTAATGTACTCTTTGTCTACACTTTATCAGCTGCATCTCTCATATTGGCTTATATCACTGCTTGCTAATGTACTCTTTGTTTACACTTCAGCTGCATCTCTCATATTGGCTTATATCACTGCTTGCTAATGTACTCTTTGTCTACACTTTATCAGCTGCATCTCTCATATTGGCTTATATCACTGCTTGCTAATGTACTCTTTGTTTACACTTTATCAGCTGCATCTTTCATATTGGCTTATATCACTGCTTGCTAATGTACTCTTTGTTTACACTTTATCAGCTGCATCTCTCATATTGGCTTATATCACTTCTTGCTACTGTACTCTTTGTTTACACTTTATCAGCTGCATCTCTCATATTGGCTTATATCACTGCTTGCTACTGTACTCTTTGTTTACACTTTATCAGCTGCATCTCTCATATTGGCTTATATCACTGCTTGCTAATGTACTCTTTGTTTACACTTTATCAGCTGCATCTCTCATATTGGCTTATATCACTGCTTGCTAATGTACTCTTTGTTTACACTTTATCAGCTGCATCTCTCATATTGGCTTATATCACTGCTTGCTAATGTACTCTTTGTCTACACTTTATCAGCTGCATCTCTCATATTGGCTTATATCACTGCTTGCTACTGTACTCTTTGTTTACACTTTATCAGCTGCATCTCTCATATTGGCTTATATCACTGCTTGTTAATGTACTCTTTGTTTACTCTTTATCAGCTGCATCTCTCATATTGGCTTATATCACTGCTTGCTAATGTACTCTTTGTTTGCACTTTATCAGCTGCATCTCTCATATTGGCTTATATCACTGCTTGCTAATGTACTCATTGTCTACACTTTATCAGCTGCATCTCTCATATTGGCTCATATCACTGCTTGCTAATGTACTCTTTGTGTACACTTTATCAGCTGCATCTCTCATATTGGCTTATATCACTGCTTGCTAATGTACTCTTTGTTTACACTTTATCAGCTGCATCTCTCATATTGGCTTATATCACTGCTTGCTAATGTACTCTTTGTTTACACTTTATCAGCTGCATCTCTCATATTGGCTTATATCACTGCTTGCTAATGTACTCTTTGTTTACACTTTATCAGCTGCATCTCTCATATTGGCTTATATCACTGCTTGCTAATGTACTCTTTGTTTACACTTTATCAGCTGCATCTCTCATATTGGCTTATATCACTGCTTGCTAATGTACTCTTTGTTTACACTTGATCAGCTGCATCTCTCATATTGGCTTATATCACTGCTTGCTTCTGTACTCTTTGTCTACACTTTATCAGCTGCATCTCTCATATTGGCTTATATCACTGCTTGCTACTGTACTCTTTGTTTACACTTTATCAGCTGCATCTCTCATATTGGCTTATATCACTGCCTGCTAATGTACTCTTTGTTTACACTTTATCAGCTGCATCCCTCATATTTGCTTATATCACTGCTTGCTAATGTACTCTTTGTTTACACTTTATCAGCTGCATCCCTCATATTTGCTTATATCACTGCTTGCTAATGTACTCTTTGTTTACACTTTATCAGCTGCATCTCTCATATTGGCTTATATCACTGCTTGCTAATGTACTCTTTGTCTACACTTTATCAGCTGCATCTCTCATATTGGCTTATATCACTGCTTGCTAATGTACTCTTTGTTTACACTTTATCAGCTGCATCTCTCATATTGGCTTATATCACTGCTTGCTAATGTACTCTTTGTTTACACTTTATCAGCTGCATCTCTCATATTGGCTTATATCACTGCTTGCTACTGTACTCTTTGTTTACACTTTATCAGCTGCATCTCTCATATTGGCTTATATCACTGCTTGCTAATGTACTATTTGTTTACACTTTATCAGCTGCATCTCTCATATTGGCTTATATCACTGCTTGCTAATGTACTCTTTGTCTACACTTTATCAGCTGCATCTCTCATATTGGCTTATATCACTGCTTGCTAATGTACTCTTTGTTTACACTTTATCAGCTGCATCTCTCATATTGGCTTATATCACTGCTTGCTAATGTACTCTTTGTTTACACTTTATCAGCTGCATCTCTCATATTGGCTTATATCACTGCTTGCTAATGTACTCTTTGTCTACACTTTATCAGCTGCATCTCTCATATTGGCGTATATCACTGCTTGCTAATGTACTCTTTGTTTACACTTTATCAGCTGCATCTCTCATATTGGCTTATATCACTGCTTGCTAATGTACTCTTTGTCTACACTTTATCAGCTGCATCTCTCATATTGGCTTATATCACTGCTTGCTAATGTACTCTTTGTTTACACTTCAGCTGCATCTCTCATATTGGCTTATATCACTGCATGCTACTGTACTCTTTGTTTACACTTCAGCTGCATCTCTCATATTGGCTTATATCACTGCTTGCTAATGTACTCTTTGTTTACACTTTATCAGCTGCATCTCTCATATTGGCTTATATCACTGCTTGCTAATGTACTCTTTGTTTACACTTTATCAGCTGCATCTCTCATATTGGCTTATATCACTGCTTGCTACTGTACTCTTTGTTTACACTTCAGCTGCATCTCTCATATTGGCTTATATCACTGCTTGCTAATGTACTCTTTGTTTACTCTTTATCAGCTGCATCTCTCATATTGGCTTATATCACTGCTTGCTAATGTACTTTTTTTTTACACTTTATCAGCTGCATCTCTCATATTGGCTTATATCACTGCTTGCTAATGTACTCTTTGTTTACACTTTATCAGCTGCATCTCTCATATTGGCTTATATCACTGCTTGCTAATGTACTCTCTGTTTACACTTTATCAGCTGCATCTCTCATATTGGCTTAAATCACTGCTTGCTACTGTACTCTTTGTTTACACTTTATCAGCTGCATCTCTCATATTGGCTTATATCACTGCTTGCTACTGTACTCATTGTCTACACTTTATCAGCTGCATCTCTCATATTGGCTTATATCACTGCTTGCTAATGTACTCTTTGTTTACACTTTATCAGCTGCATCTCTCATATTGGCTTATATCACTGCTTGCTAATGTAATCTTTGTCTACACTTTATCAGCTGCGTCTCTCATATTGGCTTATATCACTGCTTGCTAATGTACTCTTTGTTTACACTTTATCAGCTGCATCTCTCATATTGGCTTATATCACTGCTTGCTAATGTACTCTTTGTCTACACTTTATCGGCTGCATCTCTCATATTGGCTTATATCACTGCTTGCTAATGTACTCTTTGTTTACACTTTAACAGCTGCATCTCTCATATTGGCTTATATCACTGCTTGCTAATGTACTCTTTGTTTACACTTTATCAGCTGCATCTCTCATATTGGCTTATATCACTGCTTGCTAATGTACTCATTGTCTACACTTAATCAGCTGTATCTCTCATATTGGCTTATATCACTGCTTGCTAATGTACTCTTTGATTACTCTTAATCAGCTGCATCTCTCATATTGGCTTATATCACTGCTTGCTACTGTACTCTTTGTTTACACTTTATCAGCTGCATCTCTCATATTGGCTTATATCACTGCTTGCTAATGTACTCTTTGTTTACACTTTATCAGCTGCATCTCTCATATTGGCTTATATCACTGCTTGCTAATGTACTCTTTGTCTACACTTTATCAGCTGCATCTCTCATATTGGCTTATATCACTGCTTGCTAATGTACTCTTTGTCTACACTTTATCAGCTGCATATCTCTTATTGGCTTATATCACTGCTTGCTAATGTACTCTTTGTTTACACTTCAGCTGCATCTCTCATATTGGCTTATATCACTGCTTGCTAATGTACTCTTTGTTTACACTTTATCAGCTGCATCTCTCATATTGGCTTATATCACTGCTTGCTAATGTACTCTTTGTTTACACTTTATCAGCTGCATCTCTCATATTGGCTTATATCACTGCTTGCTAATGTACTCTTTGTTTACACTTTATCAGCTGCATCTCTCATATTGGCTTATATCACTGCTTGCTAATGTACTCTTTGTTTACACTTTATCAGCTGCATCTCTCTTATTGGCTTATATCACTGCTTGCTACTGTACTCTTTGTTTGCACTTTATCAGCTGCATCTCTCATATTGGCTTATATCACTGCTTGCTACTGTACTCTTTGTTTACACTTTATCAGCTGCATCTCTCATATTGGCTTATATCACTGCTTGCTAATGTACTCTCTGTCTACACTTTATCAGCTGCATCTCTCATATTGGCTTATATCACTGCTTGCTAATGTACTCTTTGTTTACACTTTATCAGCTGCATCTCTCATATTGGCTTATATCACTGCTTGCTAATGTACTCTTTGTCTACACTTTATCAGCTGCATCTCTCATATTGGCTTATATCACTGCTTGCTAATGTACTCTTTGTTTACACATTATCAGCTGCATCTCTCATATTGGCTTATATCACTGCTTGCTACTGTACTCTTTGTTTACACTTTATCAGCTGCATCTCTCATATTGGCTTATATCACTGCTTGCTAATGTACTCTCTGTTTACACTTTATCAGCTGCATCTCTCATATTGGCTTAAATCACTGCTTGCTACTGTACTCTTTGTTTACACTTTATCAGCTGCATGTCTCATATTGGCTTATATCACTGCTTGCTAATGTACTCTTTGTTTACACTTCAGCTGCATCTCTCATATTGGCTTATATCACTGCTTGCTAATGTACTCTTTGTCTACACTTGATCAGCTGCATCTCTCATATTGGCTTATATCACTGCTTGCTAATGTACTCTTTGTTTACACTTTATCAGCTGCATCTCTCATTGGCTTATATCACTGCTTGTTAATGTACTCTTTGTTTACACTTTATCAGCTGCATCTCTCATATTGGCTTATATCACTGCTTGCTACTGTACTCTTTGTTTACACTTTATCAGCTGCATCTCTCATATTGGCTTATATCACTGCTTGCTACTGTACTCTTTGTTTACACTTTATCAGCTGCATCTCTCGTATTGGCTTAAATCACTGCTTGCTACTGTACTCTTTGTTTACACTTTATCAGCTGCATCTCTCTTTATTGGCTTATATCACTGCTTGCTAATGTACTCTTTGTTTACACTTTATCAGCTGCATCTCTCATATTGGCTTATATCACTGCTTGCTAATGTACTCTTTGTTTACACTTTATCAGCTGCATCTCTCATATTGGCTTATATCACTGCTTGCTAATGTACTCTTTGTCTACACTTTATCAGCTGCATCTCTCATATTGGCTTATATCACTGCTTGCTAATGTACTCTTTGTTTACACTTCATCAGCTGCATCTCTCATATTGGTTTATATCACTGCTTGCCAGCTTGTTGCTAATGTACTCTTGCATACTCGTGAATGCTTTGTTTACACTTTATCAGCTGCATCTCCTCATACCAGGGCTGAAATTCTCTATGGCAGAAATGGGAATTAAATCAGGGCCGTGTGCACGATGAGCTCCTATACTTGTAGATCGCAGAGACGTTGTGAAATAAGAGGTACTAAAGGTAACTAATTTTTACTTCATACTTCCAGTAGACACCCTCATAAATAGCGCATCATTCATAGTAAAACTCATTCAGTAAGATGGAAAATTACTATTTCATTTGACCTGATTTGACTTAGTGATGTTGTTTCATTTAGGGATTTGTACATAGTGGCCAACAACCCCATGCACTTGAGAATTTCTCTGTTAGCTGCAGCAAAATGTCAACAGAATTGAGAAACTCACGTAGTCTCTATGCTTGACGTATTTTCCAACCATGAAGAAAATATATTGTTCTACCTTGGGATTCTGCCAGGTGGAACACTCGCTTGGCGTGACGGGGTTGTGCAGGGGAGACGTGGGAGGCAGGACGAAAGGGATGTATAACATGGGGGCGTGAGGGGATGAGTGAATGTAGATGGAACGGGTATAGACTTGGGACGGGCATTTCCTACAGGTTGGTGCGCTGGCCACTTGTGGGCGACCTTGCTGAGACTGCAGGTTACTCGCTGAGTCAGAGGACTGGCTCACGGCTGCAGAGAGGGGAGCTGGGATTGTGATAGCAGGGCAATGAAACAAGAGATTCATTAGTTGTTATTTGGGGTTTAAGGTAACAAAGCAGGGGTGGGGGGGCAGAGGAGGAAAAAGGGAGAAGTTGGCACACTTACCATTACAAGAAGTATAACACAATTTTCACTCGCCAAATCAATACTTTACTTTACTAAAAATACTATAGGTACATGTTTCGGAAACTTGATATGTTTCCTTCTTCAGCCCACATGTTGGTGTGAAACCTCATATAACATCGAAATCCTGACCAAAATTAAAAATACAGTTCGTTCTTTCTCTCTTGTTCTTCTTTTGTTGAGCCTGTGTCATTAGTCATATTAATGTCAACCCTGGAATAAGCACTTATTATTTGAAGTGATGAATGAGTTACGTGGAAACGTTAAATATTTATTCCTTGTAAGGATGATTGGGTGTGACGTCAAGAAATTTTGATCAAGTCAGGATATTTGTAGGAATTAATCTCTTACGGCGGGGGTTGAGGAGGCAGTTTTCTTTTTTTGTTATTTAAATGATCTGCTAATGTATCAAATAATACGTTAGGCTCAAAGTTAATCTTGTTCAGATTATTGCATTCATTACATCTCTGATAAGTGTTGATATGAATATTTTCCAAAACATTCATATAGCTGCCTTTCGATGCGTAATGACACAGGCTCAACAAAAGAAGAACAAGAGAGAAAGTACAAACTGTATCTTTATTTTTGGTCAGGATTTCGATGTCATATGATGTTTCACACCAAGATGTGGGCTGAAGAAGGAAACATATCAAGTTTCTGAAACATGTACCTATAATATTTTAGTGAAGTAAAGTATTGATTTCGCGACTAAACATGGTCAATACGGAACCTGGAACGAGTGTGGTTTATAACACCATTGGAAGTCTAGTCGTCGTCCATGTTGGGGGTAGTATCCTGAGCCCGTGGGTCCGTTCCTTATTGGGTTGTCCGTTGGTAGCAGTATTTTGTTTATTGTTTCCGTTGTTGTTTAGGTAATGTTGCAAACTTGCAGTTACAGTGTTGTGGCCGTGAGGCAATAGCTCTTTCACCTGTGTATTATCTAATAACTGTGCTGTCTGTAGTCTGTTCCTCGTATTCCTTTGGCATGGGATCAGTTAGGGGTTTTTCGGGCGTAACAGCCTTTTAAGGGCTGGTGCTGTACCGATATAATGTTACAATAAAATGACCTACTGCTGACTCGAATCCTTGCAAACAATTAACTAAAGGAAATATTGATATGATATCGTCCCACCTCTGGCAAACTAGCGAAAGTGCAAAAATAACAAATCTGCAATTTATATCATATAATTACTATTAATATAAGATCTACAGTCTGGCAAAGTATTGTATCTGTAGCTCGTTCCGTTTGGCAACAATTAGCTCTTCTTTATTTATGAAACTGCATACAATGGATTTTTGACAATGGAAAAGTAGCGAATCTGCAATTTGGTTAGTTTGCCGTAGTCATCACAATAGCATACAACAATGTTTACTACAGCAAAATAACGAATGTGTCAGATTCGCTTGATATTGAGAATGTAATGTCAGATACCGTAGCTGCGAGGGACAACAAAAAAATGCGAACTTTGTTAGTATGTGTCTAGAAACAATCAAGAAACACCAAAAGCTCCAGCAGATTGACCACATTTATTTTGAGCCAGGGCACAGTTTCATGGAATGAGATTATATTCTTCAAAAATTATATATGTCTGCAAAGAACCTCCCAGTGTACACTCCTGAAGGATGGGTTCAACAGATACGAAATGCACGCATGAATCCATCACCCTACAATGTTTCATAATCGGTGCACACTGACTTTATTGAATTCAACCCGAAAAAGAACCGTTTTATGTCGGTTGAAGGTAAGAATCCTTTGCCTTTCCGAAAAGCTGTTTGGTTTTGATAAACAAAGGACGAACCAGGTACAGTTCAGATAAAGACTGCTTATGAAGATGCTATGTTTAGTAGGTTCGTTCTCAGGAATCGAAGAGGCCGCCAATCAAACTGTCAAGTAGTGAAACCTTACTCTCCAAGATTCTGCATCTCCGGTGCAAAATTAACTTAAAGGATCAGAAAAAACTTTGCTATAACCTGCAAGTTCCAAAGGCTTATCATGCAGTTTATGAAACCTTTCCGTCATCAGAATCGTGAGAGATACACTCCCCGAACCGAATGTTTCAGAAGAATCAGATTTTGAGTAGATTGTGGTATGCTAATTTATGTATTAATTTATTTGTTATTAGCCTACTTTTCACATTTTCCAAAAATGAGGAAAAAGTAGACTTATGAGATCGATCCCGGCAAATGTATGTCTGTCTGTCTCTGTGTGTGTGTGTGTGTGTGTGTGTCCCTCCTAGCAACTCCTGACGGGCTCCAACAATCGAAACCAAATTTGGTATGAGTATATACAGGGTGCTTCAAAAAAATGTATACACACTTTAAACTATCGTAGTTTTCCCGCTCTACAAGGCTAATGTTATATTTCTTCGCCAGGTGGCAGCATAATCGTCCCTCTATGTTATATTGTCAGTTGGAATTTGTAATATCAACATGGCGGACGTACGTTTGAGTTTTGAAGAACGTAAGCAGGTTATTAAGTGGTACTGGAAGTTCGAGAATGTAAATGAAGTTCAAAGACAGTGGAGAAGGGAGTATGATACAGAACCACCTTCAAGATTAACAATTACACGCATACGAGACAAATTCGAAGTTCATGGAACAGTGTGTGATGTGCATAAAGGTCATTCAGGTCGACCTCGAACAGCTACAAGTGATGAGTCATCAACGGCAGTCTTGGAACTGTTTCAACGCTCTCCTAACAAATCTTCAAGGCAAGGGGCACGTGAAAGTGATGTAAGTGCTAGCAGCGTGCTACGCATTCTGAAGAGAGGCAAGTATCGTGTTTACATTCCAAGGCTGGTGCAACAGCTAAGTGACGACGATCCAGATCGAAGGTTGCAATTTTGTGAATGGGTTCAGGAGATGGTGATACGTGAACCGGGATTTATGGGTAGCATCATTTGGTCAGATGAAGCCCAATTCAAACTTAATGGAACTGTCAATAGGCACAATTGTGTTTACTGGGGTGAAGAAAATCCTCACATTACAATTGAAAAAGCTGTAAATTTGCCTGGTGTAAATGTGTGGTGCGGTTTGTCTTCAAGGGGACTCATTGGACCTTTTCGATTTGAAGGCACTGTAACTGGTATAACTTACCTAACAATGCTTGCTGATTCCATATTTCCTGCCATTCGTGCATTATACGGTAATGATAATTTTTATTTTCAACAAGATGGTGCCCCGCCGCACTATCACAGGGACGTACGAACTTACCTGGATCAAAATTTGCCAGGCCAGTGGATAGGACGCAGGGGGCCAATCGAGTTTCCAGCACACTCTCCAGACCTTACACCACTGGATTTCTTCTTATGGGCCACAGTAAAAGATGAGGTGTACAAACGTAAACCACGTAACCTAGACATTCTTTGGAATGAGATTCAAGCCGTGTGTAGAGAAATTTCATTGGACGTTTTGATACGATGTACAGAATCAGTGGTGACTCGTACTCAGAATTGTATTGATGCTGCAGGTCGCCAATTTGAACAGTATTAACATTTGTTATTTATGTTTCATTTACATTGGACTTTCAGCTTTCTAATTTCCTGAAATTTAACTTCGTAGAACGGTAAATAAATTTTCTATGGAAGTTCAAAGTGTGTATACATTTTTTTGAAGCACCCTGTATATATATATACACTTTAATATCTCCAGCCAAAATGTGAAAATGGTGTCAGTGCTACCAACTGCTGAAAAACAGCAATTGAAATTTGATCTCCATCTTGGATATCTTGGAAGGTATGCATGGGAGTTATTCCAAAATTGGCACACATGTAGATAATATTTCAGTTTAATTTCCAGGAGGCCATACATGGCAGTGTTGCCAAAATGATTCTACGCCTGCTGATAGGCCCAATTTTTAAATGCATTTAACTTCTACACTATCTATTGGATTTCAACCAAATTTCGTATGTACTACGTGTACATAAACAGATATGACTGAGCGTATTCTTGAGAGTCACCAGGGCTTCCAACTGTTAATACATGCTGTCTCTATTTTTTTACCCTATTCCCTATTATCAATATATCAGAAATTATGTGAGCCAACAGCTCTAAACATTGCACACATATAATACCTGCCATTCTAGATTAATTTGGAGCAACTAATATAGGTCAATGCTGCCAACATGTTTCTAAGCCTGCTGATAGGTCCAATTTTAAAATACATGTAACTTCTATACTAACAAATGGATTCCATCCAAAATTGGCACAACACGAGATCATAATATTTCACATTATTTCTGACCAACACATTCACGACATTGTTGCCAACATTATTTTAGGTGCGCTGATAGATCCAATGTCTAACTGCATGTAACGGTTCATGCTATCCATTGGAGTTCAACCCAATTTGGTATTCTCTACCTTAAGAGATGGACGTAAAAATATTTGCAGTCACCAGGACTGCCAACTGTACTGCTCTATTAGGCTACATTATACCAGGTAAATTTCGAACTAATTAGAAATTTCTATATTACCAACTTAATTTAGTCATTATTCTAGATAGGTCCATATAAATTAATCATTAATCATTGGCATGAATCTTAAATTTTAAGAAAAGTAGGCTCTTTAGTTTATCACGGAACTTCTTTTCTTTAATTGTGTTCAATTTTTGAAGAATATTATTGGAATTTCAACTTTATTCCCTTTAAATAAAAGTCTAATGGTCTAAAAATTAATTCAAATAATTGTTGCTTTTGTAATTGTATTGCAGATTCGATACTTCGGAACAGAAATACTAGAGATATTAAGATAAAATCACTCTGGCAAAGTAACGAATCTGCCATTTATGCCCTTAAAATTAAGACAAGAGTTAACATCAATGCACCCTATAAACATGTTGGTTAATGAGTCTACTGAGTATTAAAAGTGACCGAAAAAGAAAATAACTGGATTTTATACAAGTAGATGAAACTTGTTTTAGCTCTCCTGTAAAATTAAGAATTTTCACTTTCGCTAGTTTGCCAGAGGGGGGACGATATGATACAAGACAAAAGAATGAACCTGTGATGCAAAATCAGGTCGAGGAATTGAGGGTTTGTTCGTACTTGTGACTTGGTAGAGTTCCAAGAGGATCCTATCGCAACAAAACTAATTTGATTGTTCTGATAACATTAATCCAATATTTTTTAAATCCAGGTTAAGGCATTTCAAGGTGAATTTAACAGATTACGTTGAAAATAAGAGGTCCCTAAGCTAATGATTACAATGTTTCCTTCATTTGTTCTGCACTGCAGGATTCTGTGGGGCCCACAAATCTGATGTGATCCAAAGGGGTGCTTACATTTGTTACTTTCTTTGCATGTTTATTTTTTAAACAGAGTAAAATTATTCTATCCCTAGGTGTGGCTCAGAATCATTCCAACCTGTTTATGAGTCCGAGACAACGCATCCCAGGATTATTAGATGGGCAGATCTATACCTATCCTTCAAAACGCTGGCGCAAGAAGCGGCGTCAATACCTCATGAACTTTATGCAACCCAAGCTAAAGGAATTAGACCCTGAAGGTGACATGCATACCATCACGACAATTGAGAACCCTGCTGCTTGCAATGAGGACAGTAAGGAGAGTGCAGGACTCAAGGAAGACTCCAGCAAGGTATGTTTCATCCCAACAATAGTAAGACAGATTGTTTATTTATCTATTTATTGCATCCCTCTTATCACAGATAGTAAAAATACTGGAAAGGATATTAGAAAGAAGAATGTGAAGAAAGGTGGAAGGAGAGTTGCAAGAGGAACAGTATGGCTTCAGGAGTGGAAGATCCACAGTGGACCCAATCTTTAGCTTGAGGCAGGTGATGGAAAAGAACTGGGAATATGGGAAGGATTTGGTCATGACTTTCATAGATCTAGAAAAGGCATATTGATACGTGGATGGCCAGGGTGGATGGGCCTACTTACCTGTCTTCAGAGGTCCGCATCGCTTCCACAGCAAAATCACCTCCAGATGACATGTCCCAACAGAAGAAAACCAAAGGGGGTGGAAGGAAGGTGGAGAAGGGGACAACGCACAGGCTATTCTACAGACACCCCCCAATAACTAATGGAATTGTCGCCGACGAAATAATGCCACAACAGTTGCTTAAAAATTTAAAAGAAAAATTTAATTGTTAAAATTTAAAGAACACCTCCACTAGAAAACAGAACATGCATCAACCAGCATAATTTACAAAGAAGGCAAGAGACCGCTTAACATGCTTGCTTGCAAAACAAACAAAAAGAAAAGAATTAAATTAAAATTAAAATGTTAAAGCCCAAAGATAAAAAAAAAGAAAATACAGGCATAATTAAATGAGAACGGGCTTGATAATTTACAAGGGAATGCAATGCCGATCCGACATGCAGAGATCCAGGCCACGTCATAAAACGAAAAATTTAAAATAAATAAAATAAAATATGATCAATTAAGAAATTCCCGATATTCGTGACTAAGAAAAACACAAGAACATTCACCAAAAACATAAGGTTAAACCAACAAGATTAACAGACGCATATTAAGCTAACACCACAACACGTTTGAGTTTCGCGGTCGGCGCCAAGAGACTGCACTCAAGTCCAGAATGCACTTTGGCAAAACAAAAACAAACATGGCCACAAAAACAGACGACCGCATGTCAAATCGAAATTACGGCATAGAATTAGCATTAAATCAACCGGAGAGAAAAATAAAATGAGGAAAACAATTACACTTTAACACTATTGACATGAGGGTGGTGCATCGGATCTTACATCAGATTAATAATATGCCAATCCCAAGATTGCCAAAGGAAAATAAATAATAATTTAAAACGTAAAATAAACTAGAAATGTGTCTCCAGAAGGTACGAAGAAAAATAACAAAATTAATATATATCTGGTAACATTATTAAAACATAAAAAAAAATTTGGCCTACCAGGCGAAACAAAACACAGCATCACAACATACATGCAAGGCCAATATTGGAGCTCCCATAATAAAATATAAAAATTTAGAATAACATTACGTACCTTAAAAACTTCTCAGTGGAGACACAATAAAAATAAAATAATTCACACACAATTTAAATAAAATATTATACGGCACTAAATTGCCTGAAAATGGCCCACCCAGCCATGCGCCGTTTTGGTATCACAAGCACTGGTCTTCATCGAGATGCGATTACGATCCGAATTTCTCCTTCACTGCGAAACGATGAAATAATAGCCTGAAGAGCACAGGCAATTCCCTTCCATCGTATATCCATATTTCGAGGAGGCCAGAGGATCAAGCCCCCGGGCACGGCAATAACTTTTTCGACCAACTCCCTTGTTGATTTCTTGACGACAGACAATGAAGCTCTTAAGATGGCGGAGAATCGCGCGTCAAAAACAGCATTGCATTCATGTTAATTTAATTGTCCAATCACAGCTTGACACATCAAGCAACAATGTGATTATTAAGTAATTAATTTGGCGGTATCATGTATACACAGTCCTTTGTTTCATGACGTAGAATATAATAAATAGCCTTCAAATATGACACGAATAGGATTTTTTTTAAGGCACCATCAACACACTCTAGTGGTGAAGAAGAAGGAACTACGGCTAGCTGCGCCGAAGTCCGATAGCAGCTGCCATCTCGTGTTCACTTGCGAAACCAAGCCATCCAGGCGGTCGTTTCAAAGGTCGTGAAGTCACATCCAAGGAAGATACATATTTGAAAACGTTGGTACGGGCAATGCACGTAACAGTCTCCCTCCCTTAAGCGTGAACACCGTTCACGAATATGCCTAGGCATAGGCAGTACTCCAAAACTAGTCGATTCACCAAGCATGTTTCCAGAAGATAATGTTCACCAGTTAACTCCAATTGATGGACGAAACCGCATCGTTTTGGTTAGGAAGAGTGCAGGGTCAGATTATCAGTGAAGGGATAATTGATCACCTCGCAAACCACTTAGTTAACAGCTTCACTGTGTTCATAAGTCTTCAGAAACGCAGAACACCAGCACCAGCAGTGCTTTCATATTCCGAGACACGTTAGGTAAATTTTCAAAAAATCCAAAGTAGATAGCTTTAAACGAAGTAGGTGGAAGCAATGTGCCAGATATCATTCGACGTGTGGGCAGCCATTTACAAAACAGAAGTAAATCTTATTTCAAAAAAAGTTTACAGAAATTACAATTTCTTACTATATTTTACAAAAGAGAAACAAAGTTGAATTTAAATGAAGAAAATATTTCTGACCATGCCCTAGATCCGTGCTTACAAAATTTCATTAACAAGTTGACCTTTTTACAGACTAGAAGTACCTTTCAAGATTACATGAGTTAAACGACTGTACATTTAGAAGGAACTACGGTAGAGGAATGACCACTCAAATTCCCAATGAAACAGGTATACAAGGTTACCATGTGCATACCTGCCAACTTTTACGGTTTATCCGTAAAATTTACGGAAATTGCAGCATTTTACGGTTTTACGGATGAACGGTGTCATTTTACGATTTCGCGGACAAAAATTTGAAACGATAATTAACATTCGATAATCCCTCCCACTTCCGTACAATCGATTGTTTGCGTGGGTCGAAGGCATGTCCGCGATAGTCGATAACTCGTTCTTTGAGTTGATTTGTACTTTTGACCGTGTCATGTTTGTGTCGTCATTGTAATTGAATTTGAAGCCGGGATAACCGTTCTTCCATGTGAATCTTAGGTGTCAACACGCTCTGCTTCGCAAATTCTTTGTTCCCCTACGTTCGCTCGTTGCGATTTAAACGATATTCTTTGACCACGTGAGTTGAGTTGTTTATTGTTCGCGAAGTTGGCGTTCTTTGAATGTTTTCGTATTTTAAGGTTATGGCATATATTAATGAAGTGTTCGAGTTTTTGTGCTATATCTTCGTGCTTCGCAGTTTCCTGTATTCCTTGGACTAATTACATTCGTTCCACGTGTGTGTTTTTTTCTCTCTACCATGTGCATATTCTTTCTTTACGAGGTTGGCGTCGTGTTCATTTGACTTGTGTGCTTTGACTTGTTTTAATGAAGTGTGGGCTGTGTTTTATGCGATTTATGTTATAATTTTATGTGACGTTTAGTGATCCAGGTTCCTTTCGATGTTTTAGTAGATATCGAGAATGAACAAATACAACAAGAAACAGTACTTCCAGACATTTAAAGAATCATACTCGGTTGATTTTCCGTGCATACTAAAATCAAGAAAGGGAGAAAAATTTGCCTTTTGCACGGTATGTGCGTGTGATATTAATATTGCTCATGGTGGAAAAAACGATTTAAGTAATCATGTGAAGTGCGGTAAACACATAAGTTATGTTAAATCGAAGGAAGATAGCAAGAAAATCAACACCTTTTTTGCCAAGGCTGGTAACGTTGACAGTGACGTAATTAGGGCCGAGTGTCTGTTTACTTCCTTTTTGGTGGAACACAATGTGCCCTTAAGTGCGGCTGATCATGCTGGCGCTTTATTTAAGAAGATGTTTCCCACATCAGAAGTTGCAAAGAAATATAGTTGTGGTCGCACGAAAACGACGTGCATTGTAAATAAAATGGCAAAAAATGCATCATCTGAAGTTGTTAAGTGCCTTCAGAACGGACCATTTTCTTTGGCAACGGATGGAAGCAATGATACGAATGCCAAGTTGTATCCTATTGTTGTTATATTCTATGATGTTCGGCAGGAAAAAGTAGTGAGCACTGTGCTATCCATACCAGCGTTGGACGGGGACTCAACAGGGCGAAACATAGGTAACCTGATGTTATCACAGCTGAGTTCTCATAATATACCAATTGAAAACTGTGTGGCTTTCTGCTCCGACAATGCTCCTGTTATGATAGGACACAAAAATGGGGTTTCAGCAGTTCTGAAGGAAGTTCAACCAGGTATTGCCATCATAGGGTGCATTTGCCACCTGATTAATCTAGCAGCTGAAAAAGGTGCTGGAAGATTACCAGTTAAAGTGGATGAGATCCTTGTAGATATATTTTATTTCTTAGAGAAGAGTGTAAAGAGAAAAGAACGCCTTCAGAAATTTCAGAACTTGCACAATAAGGAAGCAAAGAAAATTCTGAAGCATGTATGTACTAGGTGGTTATCTTTAGGCAGATGTTTGGATAGACTACTGGACCAGTGGGATCCTCTTCTTTCTTTCTTCAAGGAGGAAGTAATATTATGTACCCAAAACATTTCCACAAGCTTGACATCTTTCAGAATACCTAAAGTTGAACAAAGTGGATCCAAAGAGTATCAGAAGAAGAGAATTCTTGATTCTGCTACTACACATGCCCCTAAAAGAATAGCATATTCTTCCAAATGTGACAAACCCATCCTAAAAAATAAGACTTCTTCTACAACTCGTGAGGAAAAATTGTTTATGTTCCTGTCCTCAAACTTGAACAAGGCCTTTTGCACTTTTCTTCATGTGACTATTCCTGTATTTGACAAATTGAATGTTGCCCTTCAGACTTCTTCCCCACAAGTTCACTTGTTATTAGAACTTCTAATGGATTTGCTAAAGCAGCTGTTCACCAAGTTTGTTAAGCCCAAAATTGTCAAAAGCTCCTCATTGCTTGAAGTTGAGTACAACTTGATTCAAAATCAAAGAAGTGATGATGAGTTAGTTATTGGCATTCAAACTTCGAACATAGTGAATGATCTCCAGGATACAGATAAATCCCTTTTCTTTTCATCAGTGAGAAACTACTTTTGTACTGCCTGTGACTACATCATCAACAAGTTTCCACTCAAGGATGACGTGCTAAAGAATGCTCAAGTTGCTAGGTTAGACAAAATTGAAGATGCACAGTTTTCTTCCGTTCGTTTTTTCTTGGAAAAGTTTCCTATCATGTTATGCAAGGAAGAGAATGAAACTACCGATGAGGTGGTGAATGAGCTTCAGAGGCAGTTTACAGCTCTTCAGGTAGATGACACTTTGGCTGCACATCAAGATGCTGCAAGTGATTCCAGTTGGGCACAAATATCAAGAATTCGTGGAGCCGATGGACTTCTTAAGTATAACCGAATTTCTAGAGTAATGCTCTCTATTCTCACCATACCCCATAGCAATGCAGAATGTGAACGTGTTTTCAGCCTTGTGAAGAAAAATAGAACACAGTTCAGGTCATCCATGTCCAATGAATCTCTGGAGTCTATTTCTATTTTGAAGACCAGGAGTTCTGGTCCCTGTTATGACAAAGCATTTTCTCAAGACTTTTTGCTGGAAGCTAAAAAGGCCACAACCATGACTTTAAAGTCGAACTAGCATGTGATTTGCAGTGTGTATTATATTATTTCTTGCCTGTGTTACGTTAAACAAGTTTTATTGTGTAAAACCTTTTTCAAATATCGTATATCGGCTTAATTTATCAAGGAAGTCCTGTTATGTATGCTCCAAACCAATATTCACCACGCCTGCTGCTGATTAACATCGATTTCTTCTTGATTGTTATGTTCATCTACAAATCATGTAAGTAGATATGATTTCATTGAAATATCCTGTTTAAAGCATGAATTATTGTATTTTGTTGCCCAGAAGTATTATTATTTTCGTCAAGCCGGGGTATGTCGAAAATCGTTAAATTTTTTGTCGCGCGTGAGTTTTACTGATAGCCCTTTTCAAAAGTTGGCAGGTATGCATGTGTTAGGTCTCCCACCGAGTCCAACTTACATGCTAGAATCTTTCATGAAAACATAAAAATTAGTTTCAATTTTACAATTTACCATAAAATGGGAATTTACCCAACAGTTACAAGTTGTATCCCACTAGAGTTTTTAAACTCAATTAAATTCAAAATTCCAGAAGGAACAGAAGCCTGAAGGCTTCAATGAAGGTTAGGGATACTCTACATTATACAAAATCAGTTTACAAAATTTATGGTAGGATTTCCTCATTAGAAACCTCTCCACCTCGTTTAATGTGCGACAGATGCACTCTGGAAATTTTGTTGGCTTTAGGGTTTCTAATAAGAAGAGTAACGGGAGTCAGGAATGCCTCTACATAACAGGGGCCCTTGAAACGAGGGGTCAACTTGCTTGAAACTAGATTACTGACGCCCTTGGGCTCGAAATTGCGGACGTACACAACATCTCCAATTTCCAAATCAGTTGCCTTGCGACAGGCATTGTGTCGCTTGGCAAGTTGGTCATGTGATACCCTAATATTCTCTCTAGCCTTGTCGAATTTCGCCCTCATATCCTCGGGCGTGAAACTGTCTGGAAGGAGATCGTGCAGGTTCCACAGATTTGACAACGGAGAATTAGCCATAAAGGAAAACATTAACGAAAAAGGGGTGGCTAGCGTGCTCTCATGCACGGCGGTATTGAAAGCAAAATTGAGCCAATGCAAATTAGAATCCCACTTGGAATGGTCGTCGTGGTGGAAAGCAATCAGAGCAGAACGGAGATTACGATTTACTCGCTCAGCGAGAGACGGGTTAGGAAAATAGGGAGTGGTGGTTACATGAGAAATAGCATAATCAAACAAGAATTGACGGAACTGATGAGATACAAAGCACTTGGCATTATCTGATACCAGGAACTGACATGGCCCAAAAGATGAAAAGATGGAATTAAGACACTTTATGACGGAACTGGTCGTAGCCTGTCTGGTGGGGAAAATCCAACTAAACCGGGTGAAACCGTCAGTGCAAACAAGAGCAAATTGGTTTCCCCAACCAGAGCGAGGGAACGGGCCAACATGGTCCATAAACAGCCTCTCCATGGGTCTAGATGCCGGTTCAGATGACAACAGGCCAACCTTAGTAGAAACCGGAGGTTTGCTAATAATACATGCAGCACAATTTCTAATGAGCCTTCTGATGTCGCCATCCATACTTTGCCAAATGAAAAACTGTCTGATTTTAGCTCGGGTCTTGAATACTCCTAGGTGGCCACCAATAGGAGATTCGTGATAGTAACGAAAGATTTCCGGAATGAGGACAGACGGTAGCACAATTTTAGGAAGACGGTCATGACGAGACGAACAACACAATACACCATCGTTTAGAGAGTAGGGCTTGATCACTTCACCAGAATTGATTCGGTCAATTAGGCTAGATAAGGAGGGATCTTCTTTCTGGAATCGTCTCACATCTTCAAAAAGCACAGGGGAATTGCTGAGAACGACATTGACATAATTTACAGGTGATACAAGGTTTACAGGTTCACATCCTTGAATATCCTCTTCGGCTGTTTCCTCATACATGCGGCTTAATGAATCAGCTACCGCATTTTCGGACCCACGAATATGGTGGACAGTGAACTGGAATGACAGAATCCTAGTTGCCCATCGGGCAATCCTACCAGTTTTACGGGGTTTCCCTAAGACCCAGCTCAAGGCTTGGTTATCGGTCTCAAGGAGAAACTTAGTGTGCTCAAGATACATACGGAATTTTTCCAGAGCGAACAACACAGCTAAACCCTCAAGTTCGTATATGGAATACTTCCTCTCTGCGTCCGTTAAGGTACGAGAAGCGTATGCAATGGGTTGCCTACCCAGATCAGACTCTTGCAGTAGGACACAACCAACACCACGACCAGACACATCAGTCTGTACAATGAACTGCTTCCCAAAATCCGGAATGGCTAACACAGGGGCGTTAGAGAGCGCAAGCTTAAGATCTTCGAAGGCTGCCTGCTGAGAGGGACCCCACTCAAACTTCACAGCCTTTTTGCGTAATTGATTTAGAGGAGCAGCACGGTCGGCAAAGTTACTGATGAACTTACGGAAGAAGTTCACCATACCAATGTAACGAGCAACACCCTTGGCGTTCTTGGGCGGTTTAAAATCTCTGATGGCCTGAGTACGAGATTGGTCCACGGAGATACCAGATTCGGAAACAATATGACCCAAAAAGGAAATTTTGGGCTTGGCAAAGGAAACCTTGGACAATTTGACGGTAAGGCCAGCGTCAAGCAATCGATCAAGTACGACCTTCAGATGATCAACGTGTTCCTCGAAGGACTCAGAATAGATCACCACATCGTCAAGGTAGTGGTACACAAACTTGAATTTAATTTCTGAAAACACCTTGTCCAGAAGTCTGCTCAACACAGCGGCTCCGGTGGATAGGCCAAACGGGACACGGGCATACTCAAACAGGTTCCAGTCAGTGGAAAAAGCAGTAACATGCCTGGATTCCGGAGAGAGGGGAATTTGGAAGTAAGAAGAATTTAAATCGAGGATCGTGAACACCTTCGCGTTGCGAAACCAACTAAAGCAAGTATGAAGGTCCGGCAAAGGGATGGATTGCAAAACAACTTTTTGATTAAGAGCCTTATAGTCGACCACCGGCCGAAAACCACCGTTAGGTTTTGGCACAAGAAATACAGGGGATGATTAGGCAGAGATAGAGGGTTGGATTACACCTTCTTCCAACATCTTATCGATAATCTTCCGAAGTTCAGCCATCTTGGGCGGGGCAAGTCGATACGGGCTGGAACGCACCGGCACAGAATCGGTTAGCTCAATCTTGTACTCCATCAAATGGGTTACACCCAACTTGTCAGTAAATACATCGCTATACTCCTGACATAACCTCTTAATGGCATCCTTTTGAAGATTCGTTAAATTTTCCAGATTGAGATCCTCAATAGTCACAGGTTCACTAACTGAATTGACAGCAGGAGAAGATAAAACCGGGTTGAACGATAACTTACTTTGCGGATTAAACTTAAACCATAAGTTGCGAGCACCAAAATCAAGAAGCATACCAACGTGTGACATGAAATTAGCTCCAATGACCACAGAACAAGAAAAATTTCTGGCAACAAAAATTTTAAACTTCCAAGAAAAATTTAGAATGTGGATTTTGACTGTCATACTACCCAAAATATTTAAGTTTGAACAATTTGCCGAAATAAAAGATTCATTGTTAGGCTCTAACTCAGGAAATTTGCAAACGCTCTTCATAGATAAAAACCAGTCCTCGCTTATAAAGGATGCGACACTACCAGAATCAAGCAATGCGGAAACGGGCTCGTCATTAACACAAATTTCAATAAACGGGGATATTCCTTTAGCCACAGGAGAAATTCCAAAATCATTACCCACTCTAAAACGATTACAATTAGATGACGAGGACACCCGCACCACAGGTTTCACATTATGTTTAGAATTAGGCTGACTTGCCACGACATTGCTCACCGACAGGTTAGGTAGGTCAGCGACATAAGCAGAATTAGTTTTCAAAGAGTTATCAAAATTTTCATTAGTGGGGCGACCAGAAACTTCACAGGGTTTTCCCAAATTCACATGCACAGAAATATCCTTAGAAGTAACACCCGAGTTGGTCTCCACAACATCCCGTCATTGGTGATACACAACCTGGTTACTCGTACACACCTTCTTGACATGTCCCACGCCACCGCACGTGTGGCACTTAATATTGGGTCTTGGATGAAACATAACCTTAGGAGGGGGACGAGACATCAAGGAAGGAGGGGGACGAGACATCAAGGAAGGAGGAGGAACATTAGCTACACGAAGGGAATCTGCATGTTTCACAGCCATAGCCTCTATAACGACCTGTTTCAGCTCGACAAATGACGGAAGGCCTGGTACACATAGTCATGTATGACCTATATTGAGGCGAAAACCCATTTACAATCGATGACCCCAACTGTCGTTCAGTTAAAGGGGATGCAAATACCTGGGCATACACCTTAATGTCACTGACATAGTCGCTAAGTGACTCGTCCAACCTTTGGACACGATATAAAAACTTTTGCTCAAGAGTACTAAGGGCACTCGCAGGGACAAAAAACCCCAACACTTCCCTAATGAACATGGCTAATGACATACGGAGGTGGATAGCTTCAATCAGCTTATCGCGCAGCATACCGGATGCAACAGGATATAACAGTTGGAAAATCTGATTTTCCGACATCCCAAAAATTGAGGCATGGTTACCCAATTCGACCACTTGCTTTAAAAATAGGACTACCTGGGTAACGTCATCTAGGTTGAAACACTTCAACTTAGTTAAGAAACTAGAAATAGGGTGAGGAATCGACCCATAATTAACGGTAGGCGAGAACGTAGCATTTGGAAAAGAGACATTGTTACCAGGGTAGCCCGCTCGCACACCCTCTACAGGAGACAAAACATTTACATTGCTAAGGAAAGAACTGGGATGCAATGGGTCGGCAGGACCCAGGAAATCATTAGGTGACCTAACATGAGAAGAATGACCGTATCCAGGGTAAAGAGGTCTGGGCGAGCCAGAACCAAACAACAGAGGGGCAGGCAAACCACTACTAGTAATCGATCCCAAAACCTCAGACCTAGTAAACAGAGGTGATTCACGTTCAACCCCAGAAGAACTCTCCAAATTCTCAAGGTTATCTCTCAAGTCAATTAAATCGAAAACACTATTATTGTCGGCCATTTTGAAAAACACAGAATGCAGACAGACAATACAGAAGGAAACAAATTTTAGGAATTACGAGGACAGTTTACACTTTCACAACAATACCATAACTACCAATTACCAACACCATAAATTAGGCTGACACTCGAACACAGCCACCATATTATACAAGATCATGCACAATGCTGCCCAGAACTGCATACGTCACCGCTCGCTTGGCTAGAGAACAGGAAGCTAAATTACAATAATTGCCACAAAGCACATGGCGAACAGCTTCAGACAGGGCTCCACGATGCCTTCACACGTAGCATTTAGGCTATCGGAATATTAACAAATCCACATTCCCCTGCCAAGAACACATGCCAGCCACTTACCGAGCATCTTTTTCAGTGAGAACGCTGCATACAAACAGGATAAAATACAGCAGCAAACACCTCGCTTGGAACAGGTCACTGTTATCTCACCACATGGATATTCAGAGGCAAACATGAAATTAAACAAACGACAAGGATTAGCTTTAAATAAATTTTAAAATCACCGGAGAGAAAAATAAAATGAGGAAAACAATTACACTTTAACACTATTGACATGAGGGTGGTGCATCGGATCTTACATCAGATTAATAATATGCCAATCCCAAGATTGCCAAAGGACAATAAATAATAATTTAAAACGTAAAATAAACTAGAAATGTGTCTCCAGAAGGTACGAAGAAAAATAACAAAATTAATATATATCTGGTAACATTATTAAAACATAAAAAAAAATTTGGCCTACCAGGCGAAACAAAACACAGCATCACAACATACATGCAAGGCCAATATTGGAGCTCCCATAATAAAATATAAAAATTTAGAATAACATTACGTACCTTAAAAACTTCTCAGTGGAGACACAATAAAAATAAAATAATTCACACACAATTTAAATAAAATATTATACGGCACTAAATTGCCTGAAAATGGCCCACCCAGCCATGCGCCGTTTTGGTATCACAAGCACTGGTCTTCATCGAGTTGCGATTACGATCCGAATTTCTTCTTCACTGCGAAACGATGAAATAATAGCCTGAAGAGCACAGGCAATTCCCTTCCATCGTATATCCATATTTCGAGGAGGCCAGAGGATCAAGCCCCCGGGCACGGCAATAACTTTTTCGACCAACTCCCTTGTTGATTTCTTGACGACAGACAATGAAGCTCTTAAGATGGCGGAGAATCGCGCGTCAAAAACAGCATTGCATTCATGTTAATTTAATTGTCCAATCACAGCTTGACACATCAAGCAACAATGTGATTATTAAGTAATTAATTTGGCGGTATCATGTATACACAGTCCTTTGTTTCATGACGTAGAATTTAATAAATAGCCTTCAAATATGACACGAATAGGATTAGTTTATAAGGCACCATCAACACACTCTAGTGGTGAAGAAGAAGGAACTACGGCTAGCTGCGCCGAAGTCCGATAGCAGCTGCCATCTCGTGTTCACTTGCGGAACCAAGCCATCCAGGCGGTCGTTTCAAAGGTCGTGAAGTCACATCCAAAGAAGATACATATTTGAAAACGTTGGTACGGGCAATGCACGTAACACATATGATAGTGTCCCCAGAGAGACGGTATGGGAAACCATGGTTAAGAAGAGACTGGGAAGAGAAATGTTGGAAATGGTGCAAGCAATGTACAACAACTGTGTTAGCAGGGTACTGACCCCAGTTGGAAAGGCAGATTGGTATAGGAACAAGATTGGACTAAGACAGGGGAGTGTGCTGTCACCTCTCTTGTTCATAATGGTGATGGATGAAATTGTAAAGGAAACAAAGGAAGCATATGGACATAAAGAAATGAAGTTACTGTTATTTGCAGATGATATTGTGGTCTGGGGAAGGAACACCGAAGAAGTGCAAAAACAACTAGATGCACTGAACGAAAATATTCAGAAGTACGGCCTGAAAATCAGTATAGAGAAAAGCAAGACCATGGTGATGACGAGAGGGGAAAGACAAGGAAAGAGCACTGTGAAAATTGGAAGTCAGAGTTTGGAAATTGTGGACACGTTCAAATACCTAGGAAGTGAATTGATGCAAACTGGTAGGTTGGACATGGAGATTGGCAGGAGGGTACAGCAGAACAATGCATTCTATCAAAGTGTAAGAAAACTTGTTTGGGATAAGGAAGTACCAAGGAAAAGCAAGGAGGTAATGTATAAAATGTACTATGTACCCATATTAACTTATGCAGCTGAGACTTGGACCCTGACGAGCAGGCAAGAGAGTAGAATCCAATCCAGTGAAATGAAATTCCTTAGAAGTATGATAGGAAAGACAAGGAAAGACAGAGTGAGGAATGAAGATGTTAGGAAGGAAGTTGGGATGGGAAAACTAAATGAGAGAATTGAGAAGAATAAACTAAGGTGGTTTGGACATGTAAAGACGATGGAGGAAAATAGAATACCAAGACAGATGCTGGAGGCGAAGTGCGAGGGTAAGGGACCAAGAGGAAGACCTGGAACAAGGTGGATCGATTCAGTGAAGAACAGCGTGAGAAAAAGAAATCTGGACTGGGACAAGATCGTGGAAGGAAAGAGAAAAGTGGAGAAGTGCCATAAATACCCCGACCCGGCAGGAGCTGGATAAGGGGAAATGATGATGATGATGATGATTATGATGTATGGCTTTTAGTGCCGGGAGTGTCCGAGGACATTTTCGGCTCGCCAGAGTTCCCATTTTCACCATCAGGCAAATGCAGGGACAGTTCCTTTCAATAGGTCCACGGGCGATTTTCTTCCAATATCCCTTCTGACCCGTCTTGAAAATTATTATTAAATTTAGCTTAACACAGGTTTACTCTGTGGAAGGATCTTTTACATACCATAAATCCATGACATGGGACCGCCGGCTTTACGTCCCCTCCGAAGGAAGGCCGTGTTTGAACCCGCTATCTTGGACACAGCAGTTCAGCATGCTACCAACTACGCCACCGAAGTGGCTTGTCTGACGAGTCTTTGCCGTTTTGAAGTGAATGTGCTCTCCTCTCAGAGTAGGGCAAGGGGGGAAGGCGCGTACACTCTGCATCAAGTAGTTCTCCTAATACTACTGCTACGGTTTGACCTGACCATCAAACTGCTTGGAACTGCCTTTCCAGATTTCAGTATGCCTCTGGAACAAGTAGATCACTTCCCCTATTTTGGAGGTATTCTGTCCAGTTGTACGTACTGCGCATATAGCTTATGGATGTCTCACACCGGTACTTCCTAAATAAAGATCTGGGTGTATATACACCCAATTGCTGTATTGAGCAGTTGCCATCTCCACCCATGACGAATCCTGTTTAGTAAAATTAGTACAGTGGTGCCCCTCAGAAGCGCTATGGAGAATAACATTAGAAAGCTGACTGTTGCGACTTCGCGTTTCACATTCCCCAGACCCCAAAACCAGCGTCAGTTCAAAACTTTATCTATATACACTAGTTTCCAAAAGTTATGCATAAGTTACGATTAAGCATGGCGACGGGAAATAGACCGCAATTCGCACGCCATATGCACCTACAGAGGTGCCAACTATTACGGATCGTCCATAATTATTACGGATTTCAGCTCATGATTACGGTCAAAGGGGAAATTATTACGGAAAAGTGACATCAAGAAAAAATTACATTTCTATGAAAAAAATAAAAGGAAAGTTGCAGGGTGTCTACCGGTAACGAAAAAGTAGCTAATTTTACAAACAGGTAACGAAAGTAAAAGTAGCTAATTTTTATGTCTGCATAGTTGGAGGTGACAAAAATTCGCCGAGGTCTGTTTAAATCGTCTTAACTCGCGCCGCTTTGCTCACAGATTGCGATGGAGCCGATTGCGTATGCTATATTTCCCCGTGCCCGACCTCAAGGAAATGCAAACTGAGGATACCTTGAGTGGTATACATCGGTCCAACGTATAATTTCGGTATCGAGAAGAGTTTTTAGTTTTGTGTGAAATATTTTTCTGTATTATCAGGAAACCTTACTTTCCGCGAGACGTTTATTCGCGAACATTTCCGAAACTCAACCGAGACCTCTCATTTCTGTTAATGACCTCTGAATTTGGAGACTATCTCAAATTGAAGTACAGAAATAACGCAAAATAATTTAATGTCACAATCTTGCAAAATTATACAGTTTCGAAAAAAGAATCCCGAAAATGCTTTGAAATACATTTATTTTAAAAATCTACCCGTCTCGAAAATTTGCGACATCCAGTATGCTTAATTCAAAATTCCGTTATGTCGACTTTCCCTTGGAACTTTGGTTCCTTCGGATAATTTAACCGGTTATTTCGAAAACTTGTATAACTTGTATAATTCGTGATTCGAATTCGAAAGAAAATATGCCCTCTTGTCGTATTATTCATGCAATCCTATCAGAATAATTTGTAATATTCGATACCTACTTCGAACGTTCATCCTCTGAACTCACATGCTCAAGACGGCCGGTTGACTTCATGACTTGCCTGCGGGAATCTCGTCAAACGGACTGAGATCGTTGCCAGTTGCGTAAAATCATCAAACCTGTGCCCAATCGTGAACTTGTAACCTTGAGGACTGCGGGAATCCTGTCAAAGGTGATTGGGCGCCCATCACGAAACATCCCGAAACCTACTCTCCATTTTTCCCATGACCGTATACTTAAAAGCGTACGGGGAGCGAGAAGTGCGTCAACCCTTTTAGAAATGACAGTCTACGTAGCATCGCGATACTCATTTCTCCTCGTGATCCACCGTGAACTCCCAACCACGTCATAGGGATAGTGGGAATCACGTCGCCGACCATACAATATGTCCATAACTGCTCGTGAATTTTAACCGTGCCCAACCTCAAGCTTGCCTCCGCCATTCTGCCAGAACAGATAGACAGGCAGACAATCGTTGAATGGCCGGGTGCGGCCCCGATTGCATATTATCGCGTTCTGAGTGACAAACCGCGAGGACATCGTGATTCTCGTATAACAACGTGATTCTCGTATAACGACCGAAAGCGGTAGCGATTGCAATACATCGCGATATTTTTCCGCATTCGATGACGAGAACAACTGGATTCTTGTCAAACGTACAGCAAATGGCACCGATTGCGTAATTATGCTATAATTTCCCGTTCCCACATCAAGGACAATCAAAATCTCGTCGATAGGCTAAAAGTGACACCAATTATGTAAATAGCGTTTTTTCTCCGTGTTCTATCGTGAAAACTACGGGAATGTCGTCAAATGGCTGAGGCCAGCGTCGATCGTGTAACATCTCAATATTTTTCTTAGAATGAAGGTTTCTCTTGATTATTTTCTTCAAGAAAAGTGAACATGACAAACTTGAAGAGGAATTTGCTGTTTATCAGTGGGATACTTTCCCTGAATATATTTTACAAGGAACTAGAATTGATGTAAACTGGGGCAAAATTGTTGAAATAAAAAACGAAAGTGGATAGTTCAAGTATAAAACTTTAAGTGATATTTGCAATATTACTTGTACCTCACAGTAACTCTCCCACAGAAAGAAATTTCAGTGTTGTTAGGAAAAATCGGACAGAATTCAGACCTACATTAAGCACATCTACACTGGAATCGCTTATGATTCACAAGACGAAAATGTCATCACAGGGGGAAGTATGTTGCAAGAAAACTTTCACAGAAAACCAGTTACTGAGTGCAAAACAAGCTACAAGGATTTTTTAAAATCACAAAACTAGCAGTTAATGTGCAAATTTTATTGTGTAATTGGCAACTCAAACTAACACTTGGGGCACTGTGGTCGGTCTGGATAAGTAGGGTAAAAATACTCAATAACACGCGTTTGATGTGGAACACTTTTTATTTTTCGGTTATAATCAGTTAATGTGGCCCCTAAAATAATGACTGTTATTTTTAATTGTATATATGTATAACTGTGCGATACACGTGATCTAATTTGTGTGTTCCACTGGATTTTATGTGTCAATTGCATATTATCAAGCATCGGTTGTCTGCTGGTATTTGTTTTTGAGCAGTTCGAGTCATGGTGCTGTTACGTTTAAAAGCTATAATTGAGTTTGATCACTGTACCATAGACTCGAGAAATTATTTGCTGCTTGGTGGGGCGAAGGGATGAGTTTAACTTGTATTAAAACTCGGGGAATACAGGAATTGCTTGATTTGGATGGTTAGCAGGTGTTCAATATCGGACTGGTAGTAAGTTCTCGCTGAGTAGATATTTACTCTGCGAAGTCAAATTAGGCCTATATGACTCGTAGTGGAATGGCTCGGATATCGCAGAGCGAGGTGATTGCGGTTGGTAGGGTTATTGGAAATGAACTAGAGGGCGGGGAAGGATACCTGACTGATGAAGCTTGGCTGTCCTCGGTTGGTGTAGGCTTGGCTGTCTTGGTACGGCTTTGCTCGGCGAGACTGTGCTTGGCGGTCTAGGTACGGCTTGGCTCGGTGAGACTGTACTTGGCTGTCCAGGTGTGGCTTGGCTCGGCTCGGCGTAACAGTGAACAACCCGCCCTGTCGTCAGTGAGTGGTCTAACCCACTCCTGTTGCCGGTATTTATTTGGTATCGTCACCTTTCGGCTATTGCTATTTGCATCTTTTGGAAAGTGATGAAAACTTATATCCGAAGCCCTCTTATACATCGACTTACAGCCGTAAACTGAGCATTATACTTTGCTTTTACTCATTTTGCACTCTATCAACATGTAAAACTTATTACTTATGTATAAAGACACGACGAATTTACCATGATCTGCTTACCAATACAAGAAACCATATACAAACAGTCACTAAGCGACAAATGTACCCTACTTGGTAAGTTTCTCATTTTTACCACTAGATGTCATATCAGATAGCTGGAGTTGCCAATCTGTTATTCTTTACTATAGGTTGCTTCCGGGTAGGGCAAAGGAGGTGTGGTGTCATTATCGAGAAGGGAGGAGCATGCTTTGGATTTGACCTGAAATTAATTTTCTCGGGGGAGGGGTGGGGGGGCAGTTTAAGAGATTACTGATAACCCACTTCAAAGGTTGGCACCTCTGCACCTACCAAACTTACGTGTTCACTTTGTATAGGAAAGGAGTATTCCCTGTTTTGACTAGCGGCGTAACTGCAAGGTAAACTCAGCCATGTTCCCTCAGTCTTATTTGCTCTCTATAGTGTGCAGAGTGATGGTGACAACACAATGGCACGGCGACACCATTTGGACCCCGTTTTACAGGATAGAATACTCGGCCGCCTGGAAGCAGGCCAGACACAGACCAAAGTCGCCATATCCTTGAATGTGCCACAAAGTGTCATTTCTAGGCTTTGGAGACGATTTCGAGACACCGCAGATGCTAGTCGTAGCCAGTACCAGGTCGACCAAGAGTAACCACCCCACAGCAGGACCGATATCTGGCCTTAACCGCCCGACGAAATCGGAGTGCACCTGCAAGACGATTGTCGGCGGAGCTTGCAGCCGTCTCAGGGGTTGCAGTTTTCCAGAAAACTGTGTACCGGAGGCTCAGAACAGCAGGGATGTTTGCCAGACGTCCAGTGGTGTGCGTCCTTCCCACTCCAGCATAGAGGAGTCGTCAACGTTGAAACTGGACCATGACTGAATGGAGACGTGTGCTCTTCACAGATGAATCCCGCTTCAGTTTGCAGAACGATTCCCGTTGCATATTGCTCTGGAGAGAACCGGGTAGCCAATACAACCACAGGAATATCGTGGAACGGGACAAGTATGGTGGTGGTGACATCATGTTGAATGGCCGTACGGACCTATACATCTTCATGGGTGGTCCGAGGAACACTGTGAACACTCGGATATACAGGGATGAGGTACTTGAGACCACATGTTCGACTCTTTAGAGGTGCTGTTGGTCCAGACTTCCTCTTAATGGACGATAATGCCCGATCGCACTGTGCTGCTCTGGTGGATGAATTTCTGGCTGGGGAAAACATTCATCGCATGGACTGGCCAGCAAGGTCTGCAGATCTGAATCCTATAGAACATGCCTGGGATGCATTGGGGAGGCGAATTGCATCCCGTCAGCCTCCACCAAGGATCCTCCAAGACCTTCGCATTGCCCTTTCGGAGGCATGGGATAGACTGCCACCAGAGCTCTGCACCATCTGATAGAGAGCATGCCACATCGCTGCGAAGCATGTAGGGGTAACCATACACCCTATTAACAGCATATTTTGTTGTGGAAGACATTGCCAAGTTTTGTTGTTGTCTAAGGTGTACCTTAGCTATCGGAACCTTTCTGACACTGTTTTTCTTTTTTTACAAGTTGTGTGACATGTGGCGTGTGATCAGCTTCCGTTTGTTCAGCAATCCGTCTGACATTCCTATCAAGCTTTATGGCTTCGTTTAGTGATTATGCTTAACTTTTGGACACTAGTGTATATACAGTATATATCACTGTGAACACGATACCTACCGCAATTTTGCACCAGTCACTTTCAACTTTATACATAATATATTGTGCCCATCAGACGGGATGACTGCTGACCAGAACAGCCTTCTCGACGTCCCCATCCGTCGAACCCATAACCCTGAGAGGGTAGAATTTGCTCTCAGACCAGCCCGTACGGGGCTAGTATCTCGGGTAGTAGCGGTGTTAGTTGAGAGCTGGGATATTAGGAACTAGCCCAAGAAACACACCCCCAAAAACAACAAAGTTAAAAAAAGAAAGTTCAGTCTTAAAATATCTTTTGTAACTTTATTTAGAAATGACAAATCCCTAGCCTGCTTCCAAGGGTAAAAATATTGGCTAATCCGCAAAGCTAAAATGATGATCCATCCTGAATTATAATTACCCCCTCGCAAAGTCCTATTACAAAATATTCGATAAAGCAATGCGACACGAATTAAATCCCTAAGCAATTACCAAATCCATTGAAAAATACGAATAATCACACCCTGAATTTACTCCAAAGCAAGCCAAGTTAAGCGTGGACAATATAAAAATGTGTGACTTTTTTAAAGCACCAAAACGCATAGCTATAATATGATGGTGTCACTTCTAACATTTATTTTTACGTTGCAGTTCTAGCTAAATCCTACCTGAGAAGTGAGAAGCACCTATCTCAAAAATTAAACACATCCAGTACACAACGTGTCCTATCCAAAAAAGACATAATAATTAACTAGTACACACATGAAAAATGAAAATCCACAGCCTGCTTCCAGTCTCCGACCGGGTCAGGAATGGAATGAATGAAGCCCCCATCTAGCGGCGAGGATATGAATTGTGCCGGCTGGTGAGGCCAGACGCACTTCTCTGGGGCAATGATTAAATGAATGACAAATGAAATGATAGTGGAGAGTGTTGCTGGAATGAAATTTTGACAGGGAAAACTGGAGTACCCGGAGAAAAACCTGTCTGCCTCCATTTGTCCAGCACAGATCTCACATGGAGTGACCGGGATTTGAACCACGGACCCAGCGGTGAGAGGCCGGCGTGCTGCCGCCTAAGCCACGGAGGCTCAACTAGTACACACATAATACATCAAAACCATGTTGTTTGAGTCTTAAGTCTTTTGGCTGGTTTGATGCAGATTTCCATGCCTCCCTGTCCTGAGCTAATCATTTCATCTCTACATAGCTACCACACCCTACATCCAAGGCAATCTGTTTAACATATTCTAACCTTGGTCTACCCCTACAGTTCTTGTCCACGACCCTTCCTTCATTAACTAAGCTTGATATTCCTGAGTGTTTTAATATGTGTCCTACCAACCTATCTCTTCTCTTCATTAGCAGTCGTCTGAAGCATTGTAATATTTTTATGGACGGAGTGTGGAAGAACCACAAATCCCACCGTTGGGCGACAATTGTAATATTTTTGGGGAGGAGCCCACGTTGTGGCAACAATTGTAATAGATTTAAAGCTCCTCGTTGAGGCTACAAATGTAAGATGTTTAACGGTGTGATTAAATTAAAAGTAAATTTTTTATTAAATTAATTCAAATGTGATGAAAGGTGATCTGAAATGATTAAAATTGATTAATGAAGATACCGGTAATGAAGTCCAAATACGTGCCTGAAGTAGAGAACCTCAGCTCATGGGAAGACTGTCTTCAAACAAGTCAACATTTGTATCGGGAAAATTCGTAGGCTTATAGCTATAGAAAGGAAAGGCTCTGCATTCATAAAATATACTGAATTTAATTATATAAAGACAACAATAAATAAAAAATTGATAATAATAATACATCCATTACACAAGAAAGGAGAAAAATCAAATCCTGACAACTATCAAGGAATTTCCCTTTTGGATATCACATATAGAATCATGTCACGAATTCTATATAATCGTTGTAAAGATGAATTAGAACTGGAAATAGGAGAATATCAAGGTGGATTTCGGCCATGGCGAAGCTGCCCTGAACAGAAATCGGCTTAAAATTAGTAAAGGACTACTACAAACGTAGACAAAAACAGGAAGTCATAACCTTTGTAGACTTCAAAAAAGCTTATGATTGTATACATAGATCTTCATTGCTGAAAATACTAAGGAATTTCGGACTTCATCCCAAATTAATGAAAATTATAAAACTAACTCTTAACAAACACCAAATCTAAAGTAAAATTCAGAGGAGAAATATCTGAACCGTTTACGATTAAAACAGGATTAAGACAAGGAGATGGTTTATCGCCTCTACTTTTCAATTGTGCTTTGGATATGTAATGAGGGAATGGTACAGGGAAAATCCTAGAAGCATAAGAATTGGAACAAAGAAAGATCAAATAGACTTAAATTGCTTGGGATTCGCAGATGACTTAGCGTTACTGGCTAATAATATTCAAGAAGCCAGAAATCAAATAATAAGCCTACGAAATATAGCACAAAAAATTGGACTTCAGATATCATTTGAAAAGACAGAGATAATGGTAGCAAATCCACTTGTAATCAATCACATAACAGTAAATAACAAGAAAGTTAAAATAGTGAAGCAATTTAAATACTTAGGAGAAATTATAACTTACAACTTGGATGAGAAACCTGCATGGCAAGAAAGAACTAATAAAATGATAAAAGCCCAAAAATTAACATGGTCTACATATAAAAGAAAATGTCTATCAATCGCAACAAAATTAAAACAGTACAAGACAGTGGTTCAATCAGAGGTGACATATGGAAGTGAAACTCTTTTTAAAGTTACTCAGAAAAACAGAATCGACAAAATTTTAAAAGTAGAAAGAAGAATAGCTAGAACATGCATAAATAAAAAATATCAGAAAGATGGACAGTGGCGGATAGTACCAAATGAAGTGGTATACAGAAAACTGGAGCCCATCACTGATACAATTCGGAAGAAACTGATTTCTTTTTTAGGTCACATCATGAGGACACCAAAAACCAGGTTATCTAGAAAAATTGTACTGAAACTTTGGAATATGAAACAACAAGTAGGATGGATTAAGGAAATTAGAGAAGATATGAAATAATTAGAAATAACCTTGGATGACTTGCAAAACAAAACAAAAAAATAAAAAAAACTGAGAGATATAAAAATAAGATTTCAGGCTAAAATGGACAAACGTAATACAGTAAAAAGGGTATTTACCGATGAGGATCGCCTGAGAAGATCAGAGCGAATGAAGAGCTACTGGGTGACTCGGAAAGGAAACTTACTGAAGAAGAGGACCAAGAAATGATTGACTGAAGTGGTCCAATGAGGCCGTAAAAGCAGAAGAAGAAGAATAGAATTATGAATGCGTTTACTGAATTTACTGCTGGTATGGCGAAAAGAAGAGTTGGAAGTTACATTATTCTCTAAAGCTTGAATTTACTTGCCGTTAAATGAAATTAATTCAAATAGAGAGAGTCTGTATAGTTAGTCGTGAAGCTTACCAAGGTTGGTCGAAGTTCGTTCTTGTAGGTTTCCATGCTCGTTTGATGCTGTCGCCCTTCACTGGAGATCTTCTTCTTGGTAGTCGAGATGAGAAATTTATGTTTTTACTCATCAGAAGGTGCTCTAACTGACTGGCATGACTGAATCTGATTCCATAAATCATATTTATGGATATAGCCCAATACACGACTATACCCATAAGTGAGTCTAGACTTGATGTTCTTCCCACACTTTCCCAGTTTAATCCTCACTGATGGTCTCGCTGAGCACTGTAGTGATGAACTTTCAGTATAAAGTTGTGGTCAATTGTAGACCATTCAAGACTGATCAAAATTAGTTGCTTGACATACATCTATTTCCGAAGAATAATGAAGAACAATAAAGAGCCTCGGATCCTCTGTGCATCCGTTTATATAATCTTTTTTCTCCCTCTATTCCTCAGTTCCTTCAATTTGAAACCCCGCTCCTCTTCTCCAATTGTGCGACATCAACCCCCCTGCCGCTCCAGATAAGTCTCTTCTCTAGGATATCCTGCGACATGTGACTTTCCTCGGTGTCCCCTGTGCTCGTGACGTCATCTACTTTGAATTTGCACTAGGGAGGCCACGCTGACTCAACTGTCTTCCCTCTTCCCCGACTTCAGCTCCGTTGTCTCAGCCCAGACATATTTCATCACCCTGGTCTACTCTCGACTGTCTCTGACTGTCTCCTAAATTATGAAATCTCATACGTCCAACTTCTCTTTATCCTCCGTACCAGCGTTAAAGAAATTCATAATTCTAATATAATACACGGTAGATGGAGTAATTACAGAATGAAATGAAATATCGCATGATAAAACATAATCATAGTAATAACAATAAAACTGAATATAGGATAAGACATAATAACAATAATGACCCTATAAATATATATACAGATATGTGGCGATTCATTTGCCGATTAAATTGATATATAGGAATTGTAGTAGGATTAATTTATAAGCTCACATGAAATGTGGCTGTGGCGTATGCGCGCTATAAACAGGTTACAACATCTCTCCTCTCCCACTCATCGTAATACCTCTTCATTTGTAACACCACATTTCATACCATAAATAAATTAAATTAAGCAATTCACTTCCTTCCTACGCTAATTAATTACTGTTTGCAACTAATCGTCACCTGTTCAAATTCTGTTCTTGTTCAAATTTATGTTGGTGACAGCATAATAAAAATTATGCTTTATGCCACGTAATTGCTAATCATCTGCATCTTCATAGTGTTACAGAGATCGCAACCCGTCGTCTTACTAGAAGTGTCAGCTCGTCCTAGGCTGGTATTTAAATTGTAACAAGTATCAAACTTCGAAGAGTAGGTCATTTATTAATAATCTAAGTTTCAACAATCTTATTTAAATTTCGTATTAAATAAATTCGAATCTAGTTGAGAAAAAGCTATCCTTTATTATTATTCATTCATTCAATTTCGCTAATCGGCCAACTAGGGACCACGATAAGCCTCATTTTACATTCTGGCATTTGTTCATTTTTCGCTTGATCCACATTGCCTTCATGAGCTCACTGTGTTTAGCACTACGTTCCTCTGTCCATTTCGCACCAGTTGTCCGTTTTTCGTCCCGGAAAGTCCCAAACGTCTTGATGGCTGCTCTATAAAGATTTCGGTCTTGTGCATCTTCTGCTCGTATCCCCATTTCTTTCAGATCTTTCTGGACGTTAACATACCACGGCATTGTCGTTTTTGGTTTTGAGTCGAATATACTGAAGATGCGTTTCATCCATCGGGAATCGATCATCCGTCGCATATGACCGTAGAAGCAAACTCTGCGTTTTCGCATTGTGTCTGTGATCTTCTCTATCCTCGAGTAAATTTCTTGCCTGGATTTTCTGATGTAGATGACATTTTTGTAGTCTGGGCCAAGTATGATGTGTAGGATCTTTCTTTCTTTTCTCTCTAACTTCGCGAGCAAACATTTCTCGGATAGGATAAGGCATTCAGATGCATATAGCGGTACTGGTTTGATGACAGTGTTGTAGTGACGAATTTTTGTGTTCATAGAAAAGCACTTTTTGTTATATATGTTGCGGGTGGTTTGAAAAGCGACTTCCATTTTCTTGATTCTTGCTTCTATGGCTTCCTTGTCAAGGCCATTTTGCTGGATCCATTCCCCAAGATATTTAAATTTATTAACACGGTTTATCGTTCCATATTTGGTGTTTAGTTGTGCTGTATCATCCTTGATGTTCGACATTACTTCTGTCTTTTGAAAGGAAATTTGTAATCCTGTTTGTTCTGCTACTTCCTTCAATATATTGACCTGTTCTGTTGCACTTTCGAAATCTTCTGTCATCAGGGCTATATCATCAGCGAATGCTAAGCAATCTATTTCCACTCCGTTTATCTTCGTCCCGATCCTTAAAGGTTTGTAAAGGCCTCCTTCTTTTAACTTCTGTCGCCAATTCTGTATTACCTTTTCAAGCACGCAGTTGAACAACAGAGGTGACAGGCTATCTCCCTGTCGAACACCTGTCTTGATTTCAAAGGGTTCAGAGATACATCCTTGGAATTTGACTTTGGATGTGGTATTAATTAGGGTTGCCTTTATTATTGCCAGCAGTTTCATATCGACTCCCATTTCTGCAAGTATGTTAATCAACACATCACGGTCGATGCAGTCGTACGCTTTCTTAAAGTCTACAAATGTCGATACATACGTTCGACTTCTCAACACATAGTACCTAATTATGGTTTTTAGGTTAAAGATTTGTTCTGCAGTCGATCGGCCTTTCCTAAAACCCCCTTGGTATTCTCCGAGTTTGTGTTCAACTTGCTGTTCCAGTCTTTCAAGGATGGAAAGTGACAGGATCTTGTAAGCTACTGACAGAAGAGAAATACCACGGTAGTTGTTCACATCTCTTATATTTCCTTTCTTGTGTAAAGGATGGATAAAAGCTATCTTCCAGTCCTGTGGGAGTTGTTCTGTCTCCCATATATCTACAATGGTTTGGTGTAGGATGTCAATTGCTTCTTCTGGGGCATGTTTCCACAGTTCTGCAATCATGGAGTCTTCACCAGGAGCCTTGTTATTTCTCAACATCTTTATGTGGCGTTTGATTTCATCGCGATTATTATTATTATTATTATTATTATTATTATTATGCTGGTTTGGTTATTGGTTTAATCCCTCAAAGAGTTTTTATAAATCCTCCATGACCATAAACATGTTCAATATTGAGTAGGAAATGTCACTACCTCAATACAATCACCATCAGCTGTGAGAAAAACCTCACTCAAATAGTACACAGTAGTACATTGATACCTCGCTCTAAATAGTTATATAATCATTTCGTGGTCCCCTAATGATCACGAGAGTACCTGGGCTAACATTGGTGAAAACATCTTTATGTCCCAATACACATCAAAATTATGATAGGGTAATACAATCTGCTCCATTATCACATGTCTCCTCGAGACACAACAATAACAATACTTTAAGCTGACGAGTTACAACACACATGGCGAGGGAAGAAACAGCTGTTCACAGCTCCAATCATAATAATATGAATGACTCTAGCATTCTATAAGAATTCACAATTACAAACTTGCGTTAACATCTCCCCTTCGTTTTAAATAAACAGATCTGTCCGTTACGAATGATTCATTTCTAATACTCGAACTAAGGTACTTCTATATTCCAAGACTTTCATCACCATTGTCATATTCTGTCGTTTCAAAGCAGTTGACAGAAAATATAAAATACACTCAACTAGCTTGTCTACACTCACAGGTGTTTCATAGCCTTCACTGCCTTCTATATTCAGTGGCGCACTATTCTCAATAAAACATCTTCATTCTACAATAACATGGCTCACAAAACTGCACATCTGCTGTGCGTGTTTCCAAAGCTTGTAGTAAAGATCAGAGACAATTTCCAGGTAGCGGTAGAAGACAGACATGTTACGGTGTACCTGAATATTTAAATTTCCCACTATTGTAGCTTGCTCCTAGTTCACTGTCGTTATAGCAAATACAGTGGGTACTTGTTTAATTAAATGTAGCATAGTCCTACCATCAAAATAATAGACCAAATATTCTGGAAAAGATTTTCTAAAACTACTAATTATATTTAGAAAGTACCTGCCTACCGTCATGTACGCACAAGATGTTCGTTGTTACTTCCATGTTGCTGTGGGGACACTTCCAATAGTGATCTTGGTGCTTTATGTATAAGCATCTCATCGCACCTCCCATGATGTATCACTGATTTGAAAATTAATTCAAACTAAAACTTACAATTTCCGCCTAGTCAATACTATAATGATTACTGTCAATACGGAACCTGAAATGTATAATATCTCTAATAATTGAAAATTAATACCGTGAAATAGCAAAACTGGCTTTACACATTCACAGATTCTTTGCAAATAGCGCAAATCTGAGGGAGCCGTGACAGTACATTTTACTGGCACGTTAAAGATCCCCTTCAGGTCAAAATTCCAGCATCCCGGCGTCTCTAAAAGCCTCAGCAGTTAAAAGGGCCGTTAAACCAATAACATTATTATTAGGGGCCGTTTTTTTTTTGGTAATGGCGATATGCGCAAACTTTTTTAATATCTTATTTCTTGCCTTCTAGATACTCAAAGTACGTATTTTAGCAAAATGAATTGAAATATTACGAGATCTGATTTATTGTGCGAATTGCGCAAATAATCACGAAATATACTCCACTTGCTATGAAGAATGCTAAATATTATCGAAGAAGCTCTCCAATAAGTGCTTCTGAGGAATTGACCGGCGTGGCATCCTTCTCATTTGATTAATAGTGCTGCATATTCTCCACACAACTGCCCACAAAGCATTCAGTTCCGCGATCTCTAAGGCGATATCTGCTATCGTAGATACAGCAGTAAGAGTTCGCGACTGATAAAACTTTATTGGCAAACTGTGATAACAGTTTTCTCGATAGCCGAGGAATACAACAGTGAGGGGTTCTATGTATTTGACTCTACAAGAAAGATTCTGTGTAAATACGGCATTGTTCGTATTCAGTAGGAACGAAAAGACACCTGCGATAAATACTGCAGTGATTCAGAAACGCATAAAAAGAAGAAGAAAGAAGCAAATGAACATAATTCAAAGCGGCAAATAACAATCAGCGATACTCTACACATCGCGAAGAAGTTGAAAAGTGATAGAGAGCGATTTGATATAGACATAACAAAAGCATTCAAGCAACCCAACATTCCCCGCACAGACCCCTACAGGAGTAGTGAACTGCGTGCTACCTCCCTTTTAATGAAGCGCACCTGCGCTTCTTATCTGCGAGAACTAAAAGCACAAGCAGCCATGACCTCCCCATGAAGGCTTCCAAAAAGATGGTGTATTGGCTTTCACGGCCAGTGAATTAAAACTCAGCAATTCTTCTAGGTTTGTGCCATGTGCTCTTTAAAACCCCTATCACATAATTTGTTAGATTTACCCCATACTATAAGGAAGATTTCAGAAGAAACATCGATCATTATGACAATTTATTTCATGAATTATCCACCGAAACAGTGTGAGTTTTAACACCGAAATCAACAGTTTTATTTCACCAAAAAAATAGGGCCCTTAATTATTATTACCTTTGCAAATACAGGACTTTATATCCGCCACTGAAGTTACCAATGCTTGTACACTGTTGCCCACAGATTCTCCGTATAAGTTTGGTAGATAAAGTTCGCCATTCATCAACACAGTCGATGATTGAAAAATTACAGTCTGCTCAAAATAGCGTTGGCTGCGGTGGCCGAGAGCATTAAAGCGCTACCTTGTGCCTCGCTGGCAATGGGAGAGCGTGGGTTCGAATCCCACCTCGGCCGTCCAGAAAATGGTTTTCGTGGTTTCCCATTTTCACCACCAGGCAAATGCTGGGACGGTTCCTTTCAATAGGTCCACGGCCGATTTCCTGCCAATATCCCTTCCCTCCCACAAGTCCAACCCCTCCTCCACGTGGTGGGAGACGGGCAACGGCATGAAGTAGGGGATTGCCTGTAGGGGTGAAGTACAGTGGGGACTTTGTGTGCCCCGGGACCGCTACGGTAGCTGTGAAGGCTCTATGGGAACCCTGAAAAGTGACGGCTGACGGGGCTCTGGTGAAGCTACCAAACGACGACGACCCGGATATGCTAATGGACTACGAGTTGGGACATTAAACATACAGACACTGACAGGAAAAGTGGAGGAGATTGTAGATGTGATGGAGAGAAGAAAACTGGATGTACTGGGCTTGGCAGAAACAAGATGGAAAGGAGAAGGTCGCAGAGAACTGAGGAAAGGGTACCGGTTGTACTGGAGTGGGAACAGTCAAGGAAGGAGCAGCGGAGTAGGAGTAGTTGTGAGAGATGGAATGAAGGAAGAGGTAAAGGGAATAAGTGACAGGATCATGAAGATCAGAGTAAATGTAAAGGGAAGAAGCCTGGAGATAGCCCAGGTATATGCCCCTCAAGTTGGATGTACAGCTCAAGAGAAGGAAGACTTTGAGGAGGAGCTACAACAGCAGTTGAATGGGCAGAGCATCATTGTCATGGGAGATTTGAATGCACATGTAGGAAGTGAAAGGCAAGGATATGAAAATGTATTGGGAGCAGAAGGATGGGGTAGCAGGAATGAAGAAGGGAGAAAGTTGCTGGATTTTTGCAAGAGAAACGGTTTAGTGGTAGGCAACTCCTGGTTCCGGAAGAAAGAAAGCCACAAGGTAACGTGGTACAGCAGTGATTTAACAAAGAAATCTTTGGTAGATTACATGCTGTACTTTGAGGCCTATCAGAGGCCTTAGATAGCGACCACAGAATACTTGTAATGAACCTGGGAGTTGTTAAGGATAGCAAGAGGACAGAGTACCAGGAAAGGAGAATCAAAGTATGGAAACTGAAGGAAAAGGAAGTCAAGGAAGAATTCCAGAAGATAATAAGGGAAAGGATGCCAACAGACAATCCTAAAACAGGGGAAGAGGAATGGAAGCAATTCAAAAACACAAGGGTGGAAGCTGCAGTGGCAGTATGTGGAAGAACAAGCAACAAAAAGCGGTGTAAAGAGACACCATGGTGGAATGAGAGAGTAAAAGAAGCTGTGGGAAGGAAGAACAAGGCTTTCAGAGTGTGGTTCCAGGAAAGAACTGATCTGACAAGGGAAGATTATAAGATAAAGAAGAAAGAAGCAAACAAGATTGTCGCAGAGGAGAGGAAGAAGTGGATGGTAAAGTGGACAGAGATGATGGAGGAAGACAGCAGAGGAAATAAGAAAGTACTTTATGGGATGGTCAAAAGTAAGAGAAGAGGTCTGCGAGAGGATGTGGTAATGATGGACAAAAGCGGAAATGAGGTACACAACAAAGAGGCACTCAAGACAGTGTGGAAAGAGTACTTTGAGGATTTGCTGAATCCAAATGGTCATAGGGAGGAAGACAATGTATTGGAAGATGGAGAAGACAACACAGGAATGGAAAAGGACCTGACTTGGAGAGAACTGGAAATGGCTATAGACAAGATGAAAGGAGGAAGGGCACCAGGTGTGGATGAAGTGAGTGTTGAAATGGTGAAGGCAGCAGGGGAGGTTGGGAACCAGTGGCTGTGCCGTGTGATGAGGGTGATATGGAAGGAGAAAAAGACCCCAGAAGATTGGAAGAAAGGATTAATTGTCCCAATATTTAAGAAAGGAAGCAGGAAGGAGTGCAGAAATTACAGGGGAGTCACACTCATACCTCACTGTGCCAAGATATATGAAAAGATATTAGAAAGTAGAATACGAGCCAAAGTGGAGAGAAAATTGAGAGAGGAGCAGTATGGATTCAGACCTGGGAGATCAACAGTGGATCTCATATTTTCAGTGAGACAGCTCCAGGAACACCACTACGAATTTGAAGAGGATCTGCTGATGGCCTTCCTGGACATCGAAAAGGCCTATGATAGTGTGTGTAGGGAGAAGGTTTGGAAAGCAATGGAAAACATGGGAGTGGAAAAAGAGACTGTAGCCAGAGTGAAGGAGATGTATTGTGGAAGTGTGAGTTGTGTGAAAGTTGGAGGGGAAAGAACAGACTGGTTCAGACAAATGAGTGGCCTGAAACAGGGTAGTGCGCTGTCACCCCTTCTCTTTATTGTGGTTATGGACGAGGTAATGACACGGATAGCAGGAAAGATAGGAGAAGATAAGGTGAAAGCAATGGTGTTTGCAGATGATCTCATGGTCTGGGGAAACAAGGAGGTGGAAATTCAGGAGCAACTGAAGGCTTGGGAAGAAACAGTGGGAGAGTACGGATGGAAGTTCAACATCAGTAAATGTGAGTTCCTGTTAACGACCAGGAAAAAGGACAGACCAATGAGTGGGATAACACTTGGAGGTGGACAGCTGAAGAAGGTGGAAAGCCTCAAGTACTTTGGAAGTATAGTGGAGGAAAATGGGAGAAATGACAAAGAGATTACGGAACGTGGCAGACAGGCAGAAGCATTTCTGAGAAGCATTAGGAGCTTAGTGTGGAATAAAGATGTCCCACAAAAAAGCAAGGAAGTGTTATACAGAAGCTACTATATTCCGATACTGACCTATGCTTCAGAAACGTGGACAATGAAGAAAAGAGACATAAGCAGAATACAGGCAGGTGAAATGAAGTTCCTGCGAAGTAGGATCGGAGTAACAAGAAGAGACAGGGTGAGGAATGAAAAGGTCAGGGAAATGGTGAAAGAGGAGCCCTTGCAAGGTAGGATTGAGACATCAAGACTGAGGTGGTATGGACACTTAAAGAGAATGGATGAGAAGAAGATTCCCAAGAGGATACATGAGATGCAGGTACAGAAGAAACGACCAAGGGGAAGACCAAGAGATAGATGGCTGAAAGGAGTGGAGGAATGTGTCAAGAAGAGAGGCGAGGACTGGACCAGAGTGACAGCGGAGAGGTGGTGGGAAGAAAGATCTAAGTGGCGAGGCTTATGTTCCAAACAGACCCAGCCTGGGGCTGGAAACTGTACAAGATGATGATGATGATGATCCCTTCCCTGACCCTTCCTGAAAAGAAAAGAACATGGCCATTGGCTGCATTAATAAAATTATAAATAATTCGGATCACAAATATCATTTTACCAGTCTACAAACTGCTTTATCGGAATTTCTAATTTAAAACTGCACCACTTGTAATTCCTTGACTCGACTTCACCCATAAAATGTGGAAATTACAAAACTCACTGTTTCACTTCTTTGCAACAATTCTTACAAAATCCACTCAATATACGTTGTGTTTGGGTGACGGAAAAATATTCCTCTCCACCCCGATATAACTTTTCTATCCGATTCTCTAGTGCACACACAAACCGATTTCAGTACAGTGTGTGTGTCATCTCCCTTCCGGCGGACTAAGGCTGATCCTACTTTGGAAGCGGAGTTGATCTGGCCACCAGACCCGACCCGGCCAGACCAGACCACTTCAGACTCGGTGCCTCTACATTGCAGCTAGTTTTCAGTCAGGAGCGGAAGAACCACTGCTGTGTCAACTCTCGACGAGGCATGTTGTCTATTATTACAGTTGAAAAATGGACGAGGAACTAATTGATTTCATGTTATTGGACAGGAATTTATTATTAAACTCGTGTAAAAGAAAATGGGTTCAAGAGTTCAATGAAGACCACCGTCAAAGTGAATTTTACACACCCTGATAAATAGAATGACCGTCGAAACGTTTGATTACATTCTGTCGCACATAGAAGTAGACCTACGGAAGTGGAGTAACTTCCTCCCGCAGTTTTGACCCTGTTTGTCCCTCTGGTCCCATAATACTACTCGCTCACGCACTAATTCAAATAACATTCCTTTGTCTACCCTTATGGCACAATTAAACACAAAAAACCACGTTCAATAGATGATGTTAAAATGCACCACCTCGACCAAAGCTTCCATGCAACTGGAAGGAAAAACAAACCTGTTTGATTGCTGTCAGACCAGTTGAGACTCGACTCTCCTCCCCGGAACGAGCACTGGCCCCAGTGTAGGAGGGGGGACGATGTGTCATGTATTAGTTTTCTTCAGACCCGACCAGACCCGCTTCCAATGTAGGATCGGCCTAACTGGTGTAATACGCAAGTCATTTCGCATATCTGCGACGTGTTTCCAAAGATCACCAAAGAATCTTAGAAATTTTCAAATATTGTCCGTTGTTGTAGTAAATAATAAATAACAACCAGTCGCAAAGCTTCCTGTAATCATCCTTTTGATCTATCAAAGCATAAACGTATATCTCGGAATTGAACTAACTGGGTTGGCTTGGGTTCAATCCTTTCCCAGGTCGTTCCATCAGTGGCTTACTTCAATGGCATCGATAATGAGCCATACGGTCTCAATATATCCCTTTAAAATCTTGGTCGAGTTCATTAATGGGCAAAATCGGACGAAGGGGGTGAAAATGGAGGGGGGGCTTTTTGGAAAAAGTGAAAAATTGGTATAAATCTCTTAATATGTGAAATATCGAATCCATTCTTCGGATAAGGGCCAAAAATTTATGTTAGTAAAGTTTCTTGATAGCACTAAGTGGATTTTCAGAGGAGCAAAAATCATATCTCTCTTAGTAGCCAGAACATCAAAACCGTTTAAAATCATCAATACTCCTCTAATATTTACCTAAAACTTTTGTCTGAAAGAATTTTTTATATGACCCACCGTTATGCCAAGAGATTAGCAAAATGTTTTCGGAATTATAAGAAAATGCGAGATTGATGAGGGAAGAGCCATCAGAGGTTGCCATGGTAACGCCACTCGACGAGATCACATTCTATTTTCCATCTGTCTCTGTGGGAGAAGGTTAGATAGACATCAGTGTCAAAACCTTGCATAAGAACAGTGCGACGACCTGTATAGAAATAGACCCCAAATGACGGAAAGGTTACCGTCCCCATAAGACAATAAAATGTTAACATGAAAAACGAAGTTTTTTATGCTCAAATTGTGAAATACTTTCTCATAATGAGGGGTATAAAATGAGGTCTGGTACTTCTACAAAAACCAGCATATTTTGTCTATGTTCGCCTATCCCCTAGTTTGCCTTGTGAAATCTACCTCCGCCTTCCGGCATGCCGAGAGGGATTATTTTAAACCTTAACGGTACATATTAGGCGATTTCTTTTACCATTAAGCAAATTAAGACACAGAAAACCATCAAATGGTACCTACAGTACAAATGAAACATAGAAGACCGATAACATTTAAGACTATACTTGGACTATACGACTAAGAACAATATAAAGGTTTGTGCCGTGTCTTGTGTGGGGTTTCGCTTAGGACACAAGCTAGGCTCATCAGCGGGCTCTTGGTGTCCCCGCCTGGACCCCTACAGGAGTAGCAAACTACGTGCTTCCTCCCTTTTTATGAAGCGCACCTGCGCCTCTTATCTGCGAGAACTAAAAGCTCAAGCAGCCGTAATCTCCCTATGAAGGCTTCCAAAAGGATGGTATATTGGCTTTCAAGGCCAGTGAATTAACCCTAGGACCGGATCGACGGTTTTCCCATTTCTGTAGCGGCAGAGTCTTCATATTTCTTCATTTAGTTCCGCTGAGAGATGGCGTGACATGCCTTGTCGTGTGTTCATACAAGTTGGTTGAAACAATCTCCTTGTATAAGTTTCCTTGGAAACAAATGAGGGTCTCGCTGCCAAAACATTATCATGTAATGGCGCTGTATCGCTACCACTCTTATTTTCCGGATGGATTTATTATATCAAAGTGCAGCGTTGTTTACAACTTCAGTCTACAATATTTTTGTTTCAGTTGGCTTGTATGTAGCATAACAGCTGCAATATCATTTACAATAATGTAAGTTCGTTGACGCACTTGGGTTATATGTTTTTCCCGTACTACTTGGAAGATTTAGGTACAATCAGCACCTTGAGTCTTGTGAAACATACACTATAGCATTTCATATATACTGTATAGATTTTTCACGCCGACAATCAATATAATTTCACACCCGAATATCAGGCTGACGGTAAAATTTAAATGTTTACGCGCCCACAGCAATGCATTTCGTTTCGCATGCCAGCCCATATTTAATTTCAGACACAAAATTAAATGTTCTATGCATTTTAAAATCACGCTGGGGACAAAACTAAATGCCATTAGGGAATTTCGTGTCACCAGGAACGACATTAACAGTTAACAAATTTCATTTCGCGAAGGAAGTGAAATTAAAAAACTGTAACCGTAACAATTTTTATTTCGTGCTGGGAGCGAAATGAAAAGTCTTTTAACGAATTTTATTTTGCGCTGGGAGTGAAATTGATAATACAGTGAAACCTCGTTAACACGTTCCTCATTAGTACGTTTTATCGCATATCACGTCGTAATTTTCAAGTCCTGATTCTTATCTGATGGAAATAAGGTAAAATTACCTCATTTATGACGTTGCATATTTTGTGGCACATCGCTTAGTACGATCGCATTTTAGTCAGCCCTGAAAGCATTCTTTGTTCACCCCTAGTGGAATGTGGGCCCGGCCTCTCTGGGACAATATTCCTTGCCAGCAAGCGAGCGAGTGTTGGGACATATCAGGTATAGTTGTCTCCCTTCCCCGCGGCGACTCAGACGTAATTAGCAGGCGCCGACAATAAGCATTGTTTGCTACTGACCAAATACGGTTGTTGACCAATAGAATGCTTCCTCAATCACTCCACGTGGACTCAAGTCCCGCCCTGGCACGGCTATTTTGTGTCTACCGCACATAAGTGTTCAGCCCCGTCTCGCCGCTTACATTACGTCTCGAGCTAAATGTACCGAATGTTTATGTGACCGAGTAGGCTACTTACTGCATTCACGCAAATACACATTACACTATCGAAGAAGTTGTGAAACCTAGTGATCATTTTGTTGCGTCGTATTTAAATAATGGATAGGCCTAAGAGAGTATTTAAATCATTAACTAGTGATGAAAAAATGAAAATTCTTGAAGAAGTAGACAGAAATCCTCACCTTAAGCGCGTGGAACTGGCTCGAAAATTAAAACTCGCTCCTTCAACGTTAAACACGATTGTTTCCAATCGAGACAAAATAGCAGTTGCGTACAAAGACAATAGAAATTGAAAGAGAAAACGTGTGCGCGAAGGAAAATTTTCTAGACTAGAAACAATGCTCCTGCAATGGTTCAACCAAGCCTGTGCAGCAAACATTCCAGTGGATGGAACCATAATTCGTGAGAAAGCGAATTACCTAGCGAACCAGATGGGAGTAACAGGCTTTGCAGCGTCAAACGGATGGATCGAGCGGTTCAAGAAGAGGCATGGTCTTGTTTACAAGTGCGTGCGGGGTGAAGCAGCAGCTGTTGACAGTGGCACAGTTGAAACGTGGACCAATGAAACGCTACCGTCCTTGTTGAAAGAGTACTAGCCCCAAGACGTATTCAACGCTGACGAAATGGGTCTTTTTTTCAGCCTTCTGCCCGACAAGACATTTGCGTATAAAGGAGAAATTTGCCATGGTGGAAAATTGAGCAAAGAAAGGTTAACCGTCCTTCTTTGTTGCAATGAGAGTGGAACGGAGAAGTTGCTTCCTCTTGTCATCGGTAAAGCAATGAAGCCTCGTTGCTTTAAAAATGTCAAGAGCTTTCCTTGCCAATATAAAGCCAACGCAAACGCTTGGATGACTACTTCTGTTTTTGAAGATTTTTTGCGAGCCCTAGATGCAAAATTGGGGAGTAAAAATCAAAAAATTTATATTAATTATTGATCGATGTGCTGCATATCCTGTGAATGTTCCCTCAAGGAATGTGAAAGTGGTTTTCCTTCCTGCCAACTGTACAAGTCGGCTTCAGCCCCTTGACCAAGGAATCATTCATTGCGTGAAGAAGAAGTACAGGAAAATGTTGGTGCAGAAAAGGTTGGCCAACATCAGTGGTACACGCAAGATGATCACTGTTCTTGATGCTATGCATTTCTTGAAAAGTTCTTGGGACTCTGTGGAGCAAACCACAATTAGCAACTGTTTCCGCAAGGCAGGATTTCGCGTTTTCCATGAAACTCCGGAGGTCGAAGAAATTGAAGAAGAAAATTTTGAAGACTCTGAAATACAAAACTTCGACAGCTATGTCAGTGTGACGACAACATTGCCATTTGCCAAACTGCAACGATCGACGCTATTTTTCAAGTGCATGAAAAGGAAAAGAATGATGATGAAGGAGAAGAAGTAGAAGAGGGGGAGGAGGAAGACGTACCAGCCATACCAACCTTAGGAAGGGCATTGGAATCGATGGACACTGTCCGAAGCTTTATTTCTAGCTTTTCAGTTGACGAAACCGTCATGGACACATTGTCAAAATTAGATGTTATACTGTATTCACTTGGACAGAGAAGTCGTAAGCAAATGACAATGGATATGTTTTTTAAGCGCCAGTGATGTGTTATTTCGTTAAGTGTGTAAATAGGTTATGAATATTCCCAAATGAGAATATGATGTAATTTCCGTTTGATCAGATAAAATATCAATTAATATGATAAAATTGGTCCGGCTAGATCAAACATAAAATGCCAGCGTTTCGCCCCGGTGTGCCGTTGGGCTCGTCAGTTGGTACACACACACCTCACCAATACGCATGGCTAGCACATACTGAGAAGGCCATCACAAATATTGTGTAGATACATTAATTATTAATTTGTTACATACTGTACATACATTTGTTTGAGGTTAAAATCTATTTGTGTGTGTGGCTAAAATTCATCAGTTGACCTGGTACGAAGTTACAGGATTATAAAATAGGTAGGTTGATGTTTGTTTCTTACATTTATTATATGTGAGGGACATTTGGACTAGTAATCAGTGCTGTGTGTTGCCATGTTCTGAGATTTGCTCGAGATCGCGCGATGGCGGAAGTTGGTTTTTTTTTTTCTCTCTCTGTACACACGCGAGCATGTCTAACCTCAAAAAAACTTTGGTTTTATCCAATCGTTCACGCCTAAGAATACGGCACTTCTTTTCCACAGAATATCAAGAAAAACATGCATTTAAGCCGAAATCGATAAACAAAAAAACTTGTACTACAGTATTTGAATCGAGTACGGTACTGGTATAGTAGGCTACATTTTTCTCTTGTTTTCATTGCTCTCGTTTCTCTCTGCTGTGTAAACTAGTTCTGTAATACAATAATTCTGTAGGTTGTTTAATTGTATATTCAATAGCACGTACTTCCGATTAATGCGTTTTTTTTTTTTTTACTTTTCCCTTACTGAAACAATTTAATGAGGTTTAATTATCATTTTTCGGTAGTACGTTTTCCCGCTTTTGACGTTCAAATTCTTCAGTCCTTTGAAAAACGTACTAACGAGGTTCCACTGTAAATTTCATTTGGCATGCCAGCCCTGCCCCTTACACCCCAATGCAATTGAGAAAAAGGCATACATGCACATTACTGCATTAAAAAAATTGGCAGTTCTGAAAATGGTTTTTGTGGTTGCCTATTTCCACCAGCAGACAAATGAGAGCCGGTTCCCTTCCAAAATCCCTTCCCTGACCCGTCCTGAAAAGAAAATAAGTGGCCATTGGCTGCATTAATAAAATTAATTATAATTAATGGAAATAGGAGAATATCAAGGTGGATTTCGGCCATGGCGAAGCTGCCCTGAACAGATAATCACCTTAAAATTAGTAATGAACTACTACAAACGTAGACAAAAACAGCAAGTCATAACCTTCGTAGACTTCAAAAAAGCTTATGATTGTATACATAGATCTTCATTGCTGAAAATACTAAGGAATTTCGGACTTCATCCCAAATTAATAAAAATTATAAAACTAACTCTAACAAACACCAAATCTAAAGTAAAATTCAGAGGAGAAATATCTGAACCGTTTACGATTAAAACAGGATTAAGACAAGGAGATGGTTTATCGCCTCTACTTTTCAATTGTGCTTTGGAATATGTAATGAGGGAATGGTACAGGGAAAATCCTAGAAGCATAAGAATTGGAACCAAGAAAGATCAAATAGACTTAAATTGCTTGGGATTCGCAGATGACAGCGTTACTGGCTAATAATATTCAAGAAGCCAGAAATCAAATAATAAGCCTACGAAATATAGCACAAAAAATTGGACTTCAGATATCATTTGAAAAGACAGAGATAATGGTAGCAAATCCACTTGTAATCAATCACATAACAGTAAATAACAAGAAAGTTAAAATAGTGAAATTATAACTTACAACTTGGATGAGAAACCTGCATGGCAGGAAAGAACTAATAAAATGATAAAAGCCCAAAAATTAACATGGTCTACATATAAAAGAAAATGTCTTATCAATCGCAACAAAATTAAAACAGTACAAGACGGTGGTTCAACCAGAGGTGACATATGGAAGTGAAACTCTTTTTAAAGTTACTCAGAAAAACAGAATCGACAAAATTTTAAAAGTAGAAAGAAGAATAGCTAGAACATGCATAAATAAAAAATATCAGAAAGATGGACTGTGGCGGATAGTACCAAATGAAGTGGTATACAGAAAACTGGAGCCCATCACTGATACAATTCGGAAGAAACGGATTTCTTTTTTTTGGTCACATCATGAGGACACCAGGTTATCTAGAAAAATTGTAGTGAAACTTTGGAATATGAAATAACAAGTAGGATGGATTAAGGAAATTAGAGAAGATATGAAAGAGTTAGAAATAACCTTGGATGATTTGCAAAACAAAACAAAAAATAAAAAAGAACTGAGAGATATAAAAATAAGATTTCAGGCTAAAATAGACAAACGTAATACAGTAAAAAGGGTATTTACCGATGAGGAACGCCTGAGAAGATCAGAGCGAATGAAGAGCTACTGGGCGACTCGGAAAGGAAACTTACTGAAGAAGAGGACCAAGAAATGATTGACTGAAGTGGTCCAAAGAGGCAGTAAAAGCAGAAGCAAGCAAGTAATGCAGTTGGAATTATGCTAACCATGACTATCGATTTTGTGTATCCAACATTTAAGAAAAATAAAATGTGTTTCTCTTGTACCTAAAATTACAGATTAAGTTTTTGGTTTGGGGCCGCATGGCATGGCCTAGTGGGTTACGGACTGCCAATTCAGAGTATACAGTAGTGAATTAAAGGAAGCCTCCGTGGCTTAGGCGGCAGCATGCCGGCCTCTCACCGCTGGGTCCGTGGTTGAAATCCCGGTCACTCCATGTGAGATCTGTGCTGGACAAAACGGAGGCAGACAGGTTTTTCTCCGGGTACTCCGGTTTTCCCTGTCAAAATTTCATTCCAGCAACACTCTCCTCTATCATTTCATTTCATCTGTCATTCATTTAATCATTGCCCCAGAGGAGTGCGACAGGCCTCGGCAGCCGGCACAGTTCATATCCTCGCCGCTAGATGGGTGCTTCATTCATTCCATTCCTGACCCGGTCGGAGACTGGAAGCAGGCTGTGGATTTTCATTTTCACAGCAGTGAATTAAAGGGACATGTTTCGACTGTTGGCTTGTCTGAAATCACAGTATTTTATTTATGTATTTATTTAGAGTAATGTTTTTGTTTTGTCTACTTTTTTGTTTATTGCTTTGTTTTGTTTAAGGCAGTGCCGCAGTACAGGATATTTAAATGCCCAGCTCCGTGTTGAGAAATGGAAGAACATCGGCCTCCTCTGGGGCAATGAGGAAAGGGAGGTGTCCTATTTGTATTGTATTATTGTGTCCACAGGAGGCATGGTATTATGATGAGCTGGATTATCAAGAAATGGAGGGATTCGATGACCAAGATCCTGATTCAGATTATGACTATGAAGAAAGTTACAGCAGAAGGAGAAAGAAACCGAGGAGGACTGCAAAGAATGCTGATTCACCTGCCTCGAAAAGGGGAAAGGTAAAGTGTTGCAATGTTTTACTATGCCGAACTGAAGAATCTATTTCATATATGGTACACTAAAAGTGTGCAATAATGGGTACAAGCTATAACAAAGTGTTTGTTCAAATCAGTTTGTTAATGCACTGTCACATTCTGTTATGCCCATTCATAGAGCGTGTTTGAACTTCCTCCTCTGTCCTGCTGCTAGGTTTCACCCTATTTACTGAGGTTCTGAAGATTTCTAGGTTTTTCGTTTTCTCCCCAATGTTCAACTAATTTAGGTCCCCCTTGTTTCCTCCAGGCAATTTGTCCTACTATTTTGTGTACTAATTATATTCAAAGAAAGAAATCATGAAAGTAGCAAGGGGAGCAGAAGTAGACTCTGATGACTACCATATTTCCTTGCTTAATCGTCGCACTTTTTTAGCCTAAAATTCATGGAAAAAAGCAGGGTGCAACGATTATGCGAAGAATATTTAAGTTCAATGAATATACTGTATCATTATTTGCTGCTCGGGCCAGTCATTCGCGTAGCGTGAGTCTGGCGTGAGTCATAGCCTGCAGTCAAGAGACAGGCTTCTTTCTTCTAACCAGATCACGACAGGTTAATGCTCGCGGAATGTGCTGACGAAGCTGGCCATTTGCGTCGCGGTTCATAGCCCGCAAGCATAAAGACGAGATTACTTTCTCCTGAAAAGATACGCCGGATTAGGCCTATAAACTCGTGGAATGTGCGTTGGCCATTCGCGTCGCAGTTCATAGCCCGCAGGCATAAAGACGAGATTACTTTCTGCTGACAAGATCACGCCAGATTAGGCCTATACGCTCGCGGAATGTGCGCTGGCTGCTCGCGTCACAGTTCATAGCCAGCAGGCACAAAGACGAGATTTCTTTTTGCTGATAAGATCGCGCCAGATTAGGTCTATAAGCTCGCGGAATGTGCGCCGGCCATTCGCGTCGCGGTTCATAGCCGGCAGGCATAAAGACTATATTACTTTCTCCTGACAAGATCATGCCAGATTAGGCCTATAAGCACGCGGAATGTGCTAAGTGACGAAGCTGGCCGTTCGCGTCACAGTTAATAGCCTGCAAGCATAATGACGAGATATTTTTCTTCTGACAAAGTCGCGGCAGCATGTGCAACTGACTGCTTTGCGACGATTATGCATGAAATTTTATAAACCTATTTTAGTGTTGGGAAAGTGGGGTGCGACGATTACGCGGGTGGCGACGATTGTGCGAGGAAATACGGTACTTTACCAGAATTACGTTGAAGTATCTACCAACTAGGAAAAGAACAAGGAGACAAAATATCCCTCGATATGATATTGGAAAATTAAAATCCAATAATGCGGCAAGGGAAAGTTATCCAGATGAACTGAAGTGCCTTGCATCAGGAAATTGGGAGCAAATTTGAGACAAGATCCAAGGTGCCGCTGAATGAACAATTCCTCAGACAAAGCGAACACGACAAACTTGGTGGAATGCAGAACGTAACGACGCACTGAGACATCGGAAGGAGGCATGGATGAAATAGACCTCAACGAATAAAGATGATGATCTGTTAATCTTCCGAAAGCAGACGAAACATACAGCCCGGACATTCAGCTGAACAAGACCAGCTGAAGATTTCCGAATGAACAATACACGGAACTTCTACCGGACATTCAAATCGGGGTTAAGGGGATAGGTTATTATCAGGCATCAGGAATGTGCTTCAAGAACGAAGAAGGGATGTTAGGAATGACCGACAAGCAAAACTGTGACATCCTCGCCAGATATTTCGACTCATTGCTTAACTGTGATTTTCACAAGAAAACCTGAATCTGGAACCACCAGAGGTGTCATCTCCCAATTCATTGCCTCCTGACGAAGACAAAGGTTTCCGGATTATTCAAGGACTTAAGGCCAACAAAGCTGCTGGTGCAGATGGTATCGTCGCTGAACTCCTCTAACTGGGATCTGTGGGAGTCGTAAAATCTTTCACGCGGTTACTTGAGAACATACTGTATGGACAACTGAGAGGATCCCTGCTGACTGGCAAATGGCTCTGATCATCCCCTTCATAAGAAGGGTGACAAGATGGATCTCTTCTTGTTTCGGTTCCTTACAAGATTTTATCGAACGTGTTGCTGACAAGAATAGAAGGTACCGTATTTACTCGGCTATAAGACCCCCCCTTTTTTTTTTTCAAAAGTTTTAGTTCCGAAATTGAGGGGGGGTACTATACACGCGACCTTCGCAAAAATCCATTATCTTGGGAAAGGGAGAGGGTAAAAATGAGCCATTGACATCTTTAATCAGCCCGTTATGAGACTGTCATGACCTCACTTATTCACCACTATTCCTGGCTATCCCCCAAAGACTTTCACTACTATCCCTTGCTAAGCAAATATCTTAGATCAAAGAAATAGAATGGAATGGACAAAGTATCAGACATGGAAATACAAACTTTATTCTTATTTGAACACAGGGAGGGAGAATGCATCAATTAGTGAATGTCTGATGATGCTGAATGATCACATCTCACTAACATTTGTAAACACAACAGAGCACATATTTCAAATTAATATATCAATAACGGTTCACAGAAACGCCGACGGTTATTGCAACAATTGAAATGTGTTTAAAATTAAAAAAGTCCTCTCGGCACGCCGGAAGGCGGAGGTAGATTTCACCGGACAAACTTGGGGATAGGCGAAAATAGGCAGAATATGCATGTTTTCGTAGAAGGATCAGACCTCATTTATTGCGAGAAGGTATTTTATAATTGGAGCTTGATTAACTTTGTTTTTCGTCATTTTATGCTTATTTTAAACATTTTATTGTCTTATGGGAACGGTAACCTTCTTGTCATTTGGGGTCTATTTTTATACTTGTGGTCGCACTGTCCTTATGCAAGGTTTCGACACTGATGTGTAACTATGTAACGGTCTGTTACTTCTTCACGCAAAATTCTATCTCCCGCAGAGATTTTGGTTCGTTCCTCAGTTTAGGGGCTGCGACAACGCGGTCATGTAACTCCGTGTACTTAGGGATGGCTGTATTAGTCTGTAATTCAGGAAAGGACTGCAGACGGTCAATTTCAAGCAGTAGTTCCTAATGTTGCTACCAGGTACTACCGTCAACGACACCTAGCTGTGATCTTGGCTACTAGATGCCACCGCAACCAGCAACTCGCAACGAACGTTGGAACTTCCCCTCCAAAAGGAAAGCATACTGAGGGATTTTTAGTGCTCTTAGAAAATCCGACGACTTCGGCCGGCTTTGAACTCGCGACCTTGGGCATACACATTCAGCATGCTACCAGTTAAGTCACCGAAGCCGCTTCACACTTAGATGGAAATCTGAATCTGATCTCGTGCAAGTGCGTTATCTTGGCAACGTCTGATGGCTCATCCCTCATCAATTTAGTAGTTTTTTTTTTTTTTTTTTTTTTTTTTTTTTTATTATCGTATGGCCTTTGCTATTTGACACCCAGAGGGTAGCTTGCATGTCGAATTTCGTAGTTCCTTGACTATGAAAGTCAAGGAGGTTAGATGTTAGATATCTCATCTCCTTGAACACAATAGCGCTTTCTAGTAGAGAAATGAGGAACCTTGTGCTGGCGGAAACTCCCGAGATTAATTTTGCCATTATGAACTCGGCCTACTGAATTTAGTAGTGTTGCCATGGCATCCACTGATAGCTCTTGGCATTTTCTTATAATTCCGAAATAATTTTTCTCATCCCTTGGCATAATGGTGGGTCATATCAAAAATTCTTTCAGACAAAAGTTTTAGGTAATTATTAGGGGAATATTGTCCATTTTGTACGGTTTTGATATTGTGCCTATTAAGAGAGATATGATTAATGTTTCCCGAAAAACCCACTTTTTCCCACCCCTTTGGTCAATGGTTGGTGCTATATAAAAAACTCTTCAAACATAAATTTTTGGGCTTTATCCGACACATAGTATGAACGTTGAACGGATTCGATATTTCACATATTAAGAGAGTTATAGCAATATTTCACTTTTTCGAAAAAAGCCCCCCATTTTCACCCCCTTCGACCGATTTAGCCCAGTAACGAACTTGACCGAGATTTTATAGGTATACATATTCGGTAAAAAATTCAAAGTGATTGGTGCTAAATTACGGCAGTTATCGTGTCCACAAGAAACTGATATACATATATATATATATATACATAAACATACATAAATTATGTATAAACTTTTGAACTGACGGTGGTTTTGGGGTCTGGGGGATGTAAAACGCGAAGATATGTCGAAATTTTCCGGAAGTCGAAACATGGTACCCATTGCAATAGTTAGCTTTCTAATGAAATCTACCTCTGGTTGGTTCCTCAGTTTAGGGGCTGCGACAACGCGGTCATCTAACCCCGTGTACTTTTGGCGAGTGTAGAATCTGTCTGATAAACGGTGTGAATTGTAATGGCTGTATTAGTCTTAATTCAGGTAAGGACTGCAGGCGGTCAATTTCAAGCAGTAGTTCCTAATGTTGCTACCAGGTACTACCGTCAACGACACCTAGCTGTGAACTTGGCTACTAGATGCCACCCCAACCAGCAACTCGCAACGAACGTTGGAACTTCCCCTCCAAAGGAAAGCATACTGAGGGATTTTAGCACTCTTAGAAAATCCGACGACTTCGGCCGGCTTTGAAACCGCGACCTTGGGGATAGACATTCAGCATGCTACCAGTTACGTCACCGAAGCCGCTTCCCACTTAGTCAGATGGAAATACTGAATCTGATCTCGTGCAAATGCGTTGTCATGGCAACGTCTGATGGCACATCGCTCATCAATTTAGTAGTGTTGCCATGGCATCCTCTGATAGCTCTAGGCATTTTCTTATAATTCCGAAATCATTTTTCTCATCCCTTGGCGTAATGGTGGGTCATATCAAAATTTCTTTCAGACAAAAGTTTTAGGTAATTATTAGGGGAATATTGTCCATTTTGTACGGTTTTGATATTGTGCCTATTAAGAGAGATATGATTAATGTTTCCCGAAAAACCCACTTTTTCCCACCCATTTGGTCAATGGTTGGTGCTATAAAAAGAACTCTTCAAACAAATGTTTGGGCTTTATCAGACACATAGTATGAACGTTGAACGGATTCAATATTTCACATATTAAGAGAGTTATAGCAATATTTCACTTTTTCGAAAAAAGCCCCCCATTTTCACCCCCTTCGACCGATTTAGCCCAGTATCGAACTCGACCGAGATTTTATAGGTATACATATTCGGTCATCATCATCATCTTGTACAGTTTCCAGCCCCAGGCTGGGTCTGTTTGGAACATAAGCCTCGCCACTTAGTTCTTTCTTCCCACCACCTCTCCGCCGTCACTCTGGTCCAGTCCTCGCCTCTCTTCTTGTCACATTCCTCCACTCCTTTCAGCCATCTATCTCTTGGTCTTCCCCTTGGTCGTTTCTTCTGCATCTGCATCTCATGTATCCTCTTGGGAATCTTCATCTCATCCATTCTCTTTAAGTGTCCATACCACCTCAGTCTTGATGTCTCAATCCTACCTTGCAAGGGCTCCTTTTTCACCATTTCCCTGACCTTTTCATTCCTCACCCTGTCTCTTCTTGTTACTCCGATCCTACTACGCAGGAACTTCATTTCACCTGCCTGTATTCTGCTTATGTCTCTTTTCTTCATTGTCCACGTTTCTGAAGCATAGGTCAGTATTGGGATATAGTAGCTTCTGTATAACACTTCCTTGCTTTTTTGTGGGACATCTTTATTCCACACTAAGCTCCTAATGCTTCTCAGAAATGCTTCTGCCTGTCTGCCACGTTCCGTAATCTCTTTGTCATTTCTCCCATTTTCCTCCACTATACTTCCCAAGTACTTGAGACTTTCCACCTTCTTCAGCTGTCCACCTCCAAGTGTTATCTCACTCATTGGTCTGTCCTTTTTCCTGGTCGTTAACAGGATCTCACATTTACTGATGTTGAACTTCCATCCGTACTCTCCCACGGTTTCTTCCCAAGCCTTCAGCTGCTCCTGAATTTCCTCCTCCGTGTTTCCCCAGACCATGAGATCATCTGCAAACACCATTGCTTTCACCTTATCTTCTCCTATCTTTCCTGCTATCCGTGTCATTACCTCGTCCATAACCACAATAAAGAGAAGGGGTGACAGCGCACTACCTTGTTTCAGGCCACTCATTTGTCTGAACCAGTCTGTTCTTTCCCCTCCAACGTTCACACAACTCACACTTCCACAATACATCTCCTTCGCTCTGCCTACAGTCTCTTTTTCCACTCCCATGTTTTCCATTGCTTTCCAAACCTTGTCCCTACACACACTATCATAGGCCTTTTCGATGTCCAGGAAGGCCATCAACAGATCCTCTCCAAATTCGTAGTGATGTTCCTGGAGCTGTCTCACTGAAAATATGAGATCCACTGTTGATCTCCCAGGTCTGAATCCATACTGCTCCTCTCTCAATTTTCTCTCCACTTTGGCTCGTATTCTACTTTCTAATATCTTTTCATATATCTTGGTACAGTGAGGTATGAGTGTGACTCCCCTGTAATTTCTGCACTCCTTTCTGCTTCCTTTCTTAAATATTGGGACAATTAATCCTTTCTTCCAATCTTCTGGGGTCTTTTTCTCCTTCCATATCACCCTCATCACCCGGTACAGCCACTGTTTCCCAACCTCCCCTGCTGCCTTCACCATTTCAACACTCACTTCATCCACACCTGGTGCCCTTCCTCCTTTCATCTTGTCTATAGCCATTTCCAGTTCTCTCCAAGTCAGGTCCTTTTCCATTCCTGTGTTGTCTTCTCCATCTTCCAATACATTGTCTTCCTCCCTATGACCATTTGGATTCAGCAAATCCTCAAAGTACTCTTTCCACACTGTCTTGAGTGCCTCTTTGTTGTGTACCTCATTTCCGTTTTTGTCCATCATTACCACATCCTCTCGCAGACCTCTTCTCTTACTTTTGACCATCCCATAAAGTACTTTCTTATTTCCTCTGCTGTCTTCCTCCATCATCTCTGTCCACATTACCATCCACTTCTTCCTCTCCTCTGCGACAATCTTGTTTGCTTCTTTCTTCTTTATCTTATAATCTTCCCTTGTCAGATCAGTTCTTTCCTGGAACCACACTCTGAAAGCCTTGTTCTTCCTTCCCACAGCTTCTTTTACTCTCTCATTCCACCATGGTGTCTCTTTACACCGCTTTCTGTTTTGCACCAATCAATACATATTCGGTAAAAAATTCAAATTGATTGGTGCAAAATTACGGCAGTTATCGTGTCTACAAGAAACTGATATACATATATACATACATACACATATATATATATATATATATATATATATATACATACATAAATTATATATAAACTTTTGAACTGACGGTGGTTTTGGGGTCTGGGGGATGTGAAACGCGAAGATATGTCGAAATTTTCCGGAAGTCTAAACATGGGACCCATTGCAATAGTTAGCTTTCTAATGAAATCTACCTAACTAAGGAGACTATCGTAAACACAAACGAATCGCAATATGAAAATTAATAAGCAGAAGAATGCAGGCAAGATATGAAACTTTAACTTTCATTGGCGGATGGCGCTTCTACTCGGCCAATAGTGTGGCATCTTCTATTGGATATCGGGTGAAGCCTATTGGCTCTCCCATCGCGTATTGTCCATGTAGCCTACGCAAATCGTCTGAATAACAAACTAATATACCATAACAAGAAAAATATTTTTGTCATGAAAGAGAATGAATTTCAGATGTAATTATTTAATTTTTTAAGAATTCGTCAATTTTCAAGAATGTTGTATTTTGACTCTCAATAATTAAGGAGGGGTACTATAAGCGATTTCCAAGATTTGTTTATTTTGACTCTAAAATTAAGAGGGAGGGGGGGGGGGGTGTTACTATAGGCGCGGGGGTCTAATATTGGATTATGAATTGGGTGAATACCAGGCAGGCTTTCAGAAAAAGAGATCTTGCAAGGATCAAATCTTCAACCTGCAGAGTATCATGAAGTACTAGATGTTGGGACAGAATAAATATGTTGCCGTCTTTGTGGACTTCCTGAAGGTCTATGACTCCGTTAACCGAAAAATCTTATTGGCAGTTCCCGAAGAATTCGGAGTGGACAATTTCTTCTTTTCTAGCCTTTGTCCCGCAGAGCAGGGTCGGCTATTGCCTCCATCTTGCACGGTCTGCAGAGTCTTTCTTCTCAACATTGGCTGCTCATGTCCTCCCTTATTTGGTCAAGCCACCGCTTCTTGGACGAGGAATCTAATTCAACAGACGATTAGCAATACTTTCTCCTAAATAAAGTTCAGGAGAAAGTTGTCAGAGCCTTTTGAAATCAAAACTGGCATATGACAAGGCTATCACCAATATTATTAAACTGTGTTTTAGAAAAAGTTATTCGAGAATGGACGAAGGAAATTTCGGATAAAGAGGCTTTTAGGTTAGGGAGAGGTAAAGAAAGTATAAGAATGGATTGTTTGGCATTCACTGACGATGTTGTGATACTCACTACCGGTGTTAATACAGGACTGAAGAACTCCCGATGATAGCCAAGAAGACTGGGCTACAAATTTCTGTTGAGATGACTGTGTTCATGACCAACATCAAAGACGCTCCTCTCCACTTGGAGTTGAGAGAAGCCAAGATAAAGCGAGTCAAGTGTTTAAGTACTTGGGAGAAAAATTGCAGGACAATGTGTCGGAAGAGGATGCTATCAAAGAGCGGGCGAGAAGAATGGAAATGGCTTATCAACTAACGAAGGATACATACAACCTAAATTCTGACACGTAGATACTGTTGTCAAACCTGAATGTCTGTATGCAGCAGAAACACTAGACAGGGTGGCCTCAAAGACTTCCGGAAGAAAGGAAAGTGCTCCGAAAAATCCTAGGTCCAAATATCAAGGATGGAGAGAGGAGACTCAATCCTAACAAAGAACTATACCTGAAGACAGAAGGAGTCGTAGCCCTATTGAGAAAAAGGAGAATACTGTTTTATGGACACTTGGTGAGGATGAACAATGCCTGATTGATGACGAGGATTTTTGAATTCTTCAGAAACAGAAAGATGGAGCCGAAATGGTTTAGGGAAGTGAGATTGGACAAGGATCGAATGGGGATGAAAGAAGAAGACATAATGGACAGAGAGCGGTTTAGCTGACTAGTTAAGGAAAACTCTTTGGAGTTCCTTGAACAAGACCATGCGTAGGTGTGCTGCGTGATATATCCGTGTATTTGGAACATCTGTACCTCAGTCGTGATTTCTAAGTGGTATTTGTGGCTTGTTTTTATGTGCTGGCCTTGTGTTCGTATTGTCTAGGGTTACTGATATCTTTATTTGTTGTTATCAGGTTTATATTTGCAATCATTTTTGTGCCCTAAGTGACGGCCATCTTGGTTTTGAAACACAGTCCACAATTAAGTACAAGTTTTTCGGGCTTGTAGGCCGTGGTCCCGACGTTTCCACTGCTGGCCAAGGAAAGGAGCGGAACCCTTGACATATCCTGTCTGGACCACGGCCTACAAGCCCGAAAAACTTGTACTTAATTATGAACGCCGGCCATGAAAGCCTAAGCTGTTATATCAATCAGTCCACAGATAACACCAATTAGAAGGGCGGTTTATCATATCTGTCATAAGTTCTGTGCCCTAACTGTCATCCATTTTGTAGGCTTTAACACCATTGCCATAGAAATCACGAAACAGATAGGAACTCTTATAACTACACAGAGTATACATTGATCACTTACGGTATGTCTTCTGCCCTATCTATATCAGCTATTTGTATACAGGGCAAGATGCTTATTTGGCATTATTATTACCATGTTAGGAGCGGCCTATCACCTGGCAGTAGGTATAAAATGCACCCGACGTCAGGCTGGGGTGTCCCCCGGAAGCGATGTGCGTCGGCCTCGTCCGACTGCAGTGCCAAATGGACTTTGTACTGTTACGGCGATGTAACTTCCTAACAGTCATAGATGTGAAGGTTATACCTTCCGATTGTGTTGCCCCCGAACACAAACTACTCATTGCAGACCTGAGGATCAGTAAACTCAGAATAGGAGGATGTACAAGAGGCTCAACAAAAGTAAAGTGGTGGAAACTACGCGACCAGAAATCAGCATTGGTTAACAGTATAACATTTCCTCTTGTCAATCCGAATTCCATCGACACCACATGGACTGATCTCTGTGAGTCAGTGACTACTGCTGCAGCAGAAACATTGGGTACCACAAAGCCAGGGCGTCGCCTTATTCACAAGCAGACATGGCTATGGACAGATCAGGTACAAGATATGGTCCGTGATAAGAAAGCATATAAAAGCTGGCTTTCTCTAAAGACAGACGTGAGCACTGCTAAACGAGAGCTAAGAAATCCGTGGCTGAAGCAAGAGCCAACCATTACAACAACCTCTATCTTAACTTGGACACCAAAGAAGGTGAAAAGGATATTTACCGTCCGGCCAAAGCCCGAGCAAGAACAGCAAGGGATATTGAACACTGTGTGCATAAAGAGAAAGGAAGGCCAAAGACTACAGAACAAACATGCTATTCTCATGCGATGGAAAGAGCATTTCGAGGAGATCTCAAACACAGAGTTTCCGCATCCAACAATCCTAGCAGGTGTCCCAATTAATGGGCCTATCCCCCAAATCACTCCACAGGAAGTTACCACTGCCCTAAAAAGCATGAGAAACCATAAATCTCCTGGGCCAGACAACCTCCCTGCTGACTTCTGGAAACTTCAAGAACTGCGATCTACTGCGATAGATTGGCTTGTTACCTTTTTCAATGCCATATTGGACTCTGGCCACATCCCTATTAACTGGGCTACAAGCATTACAGTACCGATTTTCAAGAACAAAGGAACAAAGGAGACCCTGCGGATTGTTCAAACTATCGCCCATTACGTCTTCTCTCACATACAATGAAGATCTTTGAGAGGATTCTTGATTGACGCCTACGTGCGATCACCGAAACAGCTCCAACCAGTGCGGGTTTGTCAAGGGGGCTGGAACCATTTACACCATCTTCGCAGCACGGTTACTCATGGAGAATCACCGTGAGAAAAGAAAGCCTCCGCATATTGCCTTTCTTGACCTTGAAAAGGCCTTCTATCATGTTCCTCACGAGTTGATTTGGTATGCGCTCCGCAACTATGGTGTGCCAGAGTCATTTGTAAATGTGGTCAAGATGTTATGCACGAACACCAGCAGTAGAGTACGTTGTGCTGTTGGCACCTCGGAAAACTTTTCTGTAAATGTCGGTGTCCACCAAGGCTCAGCACTATCACCGTCCCTTTTTGTTCTTGTGATGGACACCATCACTCGTGACCTGCAACGGAATGTTCCTTGGACCCTTCTGTATGCAGATGATATAATGGTTGCAGATGACACCCGAGAAAAACTCCAATGTCAAGTTGAAGACTGGAATAACCGCCTCTCCCAGTATGGCCTATGTCTGAATGTGAAAAAGACGGAGTATCTGGAGTTAAACCCAAGCGACGGTACCGTTCAAGTCGCTGGACAAAATCTAGTCAAGACAGAATGCTTCAGGTACCTTGGATTTCGTCTTCAGAGTGATGGCAACTTCAATTATGAAGTAAGAGCCAGGGTAAATGCAACCTGGTTGTTGTGGAAGGAGGTCACGGGTGTGCTTTGCGACAAGAAAATGCCACTTCGTCTCAAATCGAAGATAATCGGACAGTGGTACGGCCAGTTGCGCTGTATGGCGTTGAATGTCGACCATCCGACAAAATTTCAGAACGTCGCCTGCGCGCCATGGAAATGAGAATGCTTCGTTGGACAATGGGCATCTCTCTTATTGACCATGTCAGAAACGACACAATTCGGGAGCAAATGGGTGACGCCCCAATTGTGGACAGAATGAGAGAGAAACGGCTCCGATGGTATGGCCATGCCCTGCGTGCAGCGCCTGATACTGTTAATAACTCCTACGCCCCAGAGGACGACCGGAGCAGCGTTGGCAAGACACTATAAATGGTGACTTAAAAATTACCCGCCTAAATCCAGCTGACGGACGAATGGAGGTCAATGACCAAAAAAGCGGACCCTGCACCAGCGGGACAACGCTAGGAAGAAGAAGAAGTTGAGGAGTTTCCAGGAGACAGGAGAGTAGTTAGTAACTAAAGGAAGACCTTAATGGAGGAACAGAAGAAGGAAGTGGCAGAGAGGATGAAGAGATATTGGCAGAGAGTGAAGACAAACAAGTAGTTCCCTGAAGAACCACACAGCCTACTGTATTTTCATATATCCTACTTACAGTATGTTAATTGCCTCTATCAACATACAAAATTTCACACAGCCGCCATCTTGAGGTTATGAAAACCACTGAAATAAATTAATGTCAGTGCATTAAAATTTGTATAAGCATTTACCGTACCAAGTTTCACTCTGCTCGGATGGTTAAATTGCGAGAAACGTCCATTTAAATATATAAATTTGGAATCGCTGCCATGTTGGATTTGTGCTCGCCAGGTTATTGAAAGTCCATAGGTGAACTTAAGTTACTAGCCTTTATCAACAGTTTGATTGCTGTCGTGGACTTGTAGATATTTTGGATGGTTGCCTTGTCGGATTTTTATATATGTATTGCCATAGAGTTATGTCATAGCCACCTATAAGCAGGCTGCGGCCAGACCGAATCGCAACACCGAGCGCCTAGGTTGTCTCTTAATATTGTAATATGATATCGGATTATTGGAAAACAGTTCACTAATATCGAGGGGTAGGAGGCAGAACATCTTAACCGCCAATTTTGTCTAATTGTACTTTTCAACATGAATTGAATAGCTTCAATAAATACTTTGACCCAGCAAAACATCTTATAGGAATTCCTTCTCTGTTTACTGTTAAAAGCTGGTTTATTTTATCTTAAGAACCAAAAAAATAAACTAACGCCCAACAAAACATCTTATAAAGAAATAGTTCCCGCAATTTTATCTTAACAACCGCGGCTAATTTTGCATGGAGTAGGTTCTTCTTCTTCGTTTGAGACCACAAAGGATCACTTTAGCCAACCATTAGTACGTCGACTTGTAGGAACTGTACGAGCCGTGCGGTCCTCCCAGTACTTCTTCATGTGTATTGATCGTCTTGCCCGTTCTTCGGCGGAAAATATTCTTGTAGGAATTTTCTTCTTTGTGAGTGGGAAATGAAACGTCATATTTTTAAGTGCTGTAGTTAAACTTTTCTTATTTGCAGCATCTTCTGTTGTTAGGCCAATTTCTTTTAAGTCCTCTCTGATTTCTTTTAACCATCAGCATCCAGTTGTTGTGTTTTTTGAAGCAAGATTGTACTGCACTAGTTGTTTTAGAAGACGTGAATCTGGCATTCTCATGATGTGCCCAAAGAATCCTAGTCTTTTCTTTCGCATGGTATCAGTAATGGGTTCTAGGTTGTTATAGACCATTGCCCATCTTTTTTATATCCTTTATTGATACAAGTTCTTCCAATTCGCCTTTCGATCTTCTGTAATCTGTCGGTTTTAGAATGTTCATTTAGATGGAATAAAGTTTCTGCTGCATATGTGGCTTCCGGTTTTATGACTGTATTGTAATGTTTAATTTTTGCATTAATTGATAAGCATTTCTTTTTGTAAGTTTCCCATGGAGTAGGTTAAGATAACAGAATAATCTTTTTAATTAAAACTCTGCAATTCTTTTAGGTTTGTGCCATGTCTTGTGTGGGGTTACGCCTAGGACACAAGCTGGCTCATCAGCGGGCTCTTGGTGTCCCCGCCCGGATCCCCACAGGAGTAGCGAACTACCTCCCTTTATATGAAGTGCAACTGCACCACTTTACTGCGAGAACTAAAAGCTCAAGCAGCCTTAACCTCCCTCTGAAGGCTTCCAAAAAGATGGTATATTGGCTTTCATGTCCAGTGAATTAAAACTCTGCAATTCTTTTAGGTTTATGCCATGTCTTGTGTGGGGTGAATCCAGGTGTATAAAAATACAATGAAAAATCACAATGTGTGAGCCGTATGAACAGCAAATCGAGCCCCCACGGAGCGGACATGTGCTACTCCAGGAGTGGGAGAAAATGTGTGCGCTTCACTCAGTGTGGTGTCATGGCTCACAGACCACTGACACAAGCACTCCTAGCATACCTTGGCTCTCAAGGCGAGAGTCAGAACAGTATTATAGAGGGGGAAGGTACAGTACGGATGAGCTGCACCCACGGAGCGGACATGTGCTACTCCAAGAGTGGGATAAAATGTGTGCGCTTCACTGAGTGTGGCGTCATGGCTCACAGACCACTGACACAAGCAATCCTAGCATACCTTGGCTCTCAAGGCGAGAGTCAGAACAGTATTATAGTGGGGGAAGGTACAGTACGGATGAGCTGCACCCACGGAGCGGACATGTGCTACTCCAGGAGTGGGAGAAAATGTGTGCGCTTCACTGAGTCTGGCGTCATGGCTCACAGACCACTGACACAAGCAATCCTAGCATACCTTGGCTCTCAAGGCGAGAGTCAGAACAGTATTATAGTGGGGGAAGGTACAGTACGGATGAGCTGCACCCACGGAGCGGACATGTGCTACTCCAAGATTGGGAGAAAATGTGTGCGCTTCACTCAGTGTGGCGTCATGGCTCACAGACCACTGACACAAGCAATCCTAGCATACCTTGGCTCTCAAGACGAGAGGCAACAGTATTATAGTGGGGGAAGGTACAGTACGGATGAGCTGCACCCACGGAGCGGACATGTGCTACTCCAAGAGTGGGAGAAAATGTGCGCGCTTCACTCAGTGTGGTGTCATGGCTCACAGACCTCTGACACAAGCACTCGTAGCATACCTTGGCTCTCAAGGCGAGAGTCAGAACAGTATTATAGTGAGGGAAGGTACAGTACGGATGAGCTGCACCCACGGAGCGGACATGTGCTACTCCAGGAGTGGGAGAAAATGTGTGCGCTTCACTGAGTGTGGCGTCATGGCTCACAGACCACTGACACAAGCAATCCTAGCATACCTTGGCTCTCAAGGCGAGAGTCAGAACAGTATTATAGTGGGGGAAGGTACAGTACGGATGAGCTGCACCCACGGAGCGGACATGTGCTACTCCAAGAGTGGGAGAAAATGTGCGCGCTTCACTGAGTGTGAAGTCACGGCTCACAGACCACTGACACAAACAATCCTAGCATACCTTGGCTCTCAAGGCGAGAGTCAGAACAGTCTTATAGTGGGGGAAGGTACAGTACGGATGAGCTGCACCCACGGAGCGGACATGTGCTACTCCAGGAGTGGGAGAAAATGTGTGCGCTTCACTCAGTGTGGCGTCATGGCTCACAGACCACTGACACAAGCAATCCTAGCATACCTTGGCTCTCAAGGCGAGAGTCAGAACAGTCTTATAGTGGGGGAAGGTACAGTACGGATGAGCTGCACCCACAGAGCGGACATGTGCTACTCCAAGAGTGGGAGAAAATGTGTGCGCTTCACTGAGTGTGGCGTCATGGCTCACAGACCACTGACACAAGCAATCCTAGCATACCATGGCTCTCAAGGCGAGAGTCAACAGTATTATAGTGGGGGAAGGTACAGTACGGATGAGCTGCACCCACGGAGCTGACATGTGCTACTCCAGGAGTGGGAGAAAATGTGTGCGCTTCACTGAGTGTGGCGTCATGGCTCACAGACCACTGACACAAGCAATCCCAGCATACCTTGGCTCTCAAGGCGAGAGTCAGAACAGTATTATAGTGGGGGAAGGTACAGTACGGATGAGCTGCACCCACAGAGTGGACATGTGCTACTCCAAGAGTGGGAGAAAATGTGTGCGCTTCACTCAGTGTGGTGTCATGGCTCACAGACCACTGACACAAGCAATCCCAGCATACCTTGGCTCTCAAGGCGGGAGTCAGAACAGTATTATAGTGGGGGAAGGTACAGTACGGATGAGCTGCACCCACGGAGCGGACATGTGCTACTCCAAGAGTGGGAGAAAATGTGTGCGCTTCACTGAGTGTGGCGTCATGGCTCACAGACCACTGACACAAACAATCCTAGCATATCTTGGCTCTCAAGGCGAGAGTCAGAACAGTATTATAGTGGGGGAAGGTACAGTACGGATGAGCTGCACCCTAGGAGCAGACATGTGCTACTCCAAGAGTGGGAGAAAATGTGTGCGCTTCACTCAGTGTGGTGTCATGGCTCACAGACTACTGACACAAACAATCCTAGCATATCTTGGCTCTCAAGGCGAGAGTCAGAACAGTATTATAGTGGGGGAAGGTACAGTACGGATGAGCTGCACCCACGGAGCGGACATGTGCTACTCCAAGAGTGGGAGAAAATGTGTGCGCTTCACTCAGTGTGGTGTCATGACTCACAGACTACTGACACAAGCAATCCTAGCATACCTTGGCTCTCAAGGCGGGAGTCAGAACAGTCTTATAGTGGGGGAAGGTACAGTACGGATGGGCTGCACCCACGGAGCGGACATGTGCTACTCCAAGAGTGGGAGAAAATGTGTGCGCTTCACTGAGTGTGGAGTCATGGCTCACAGACCACTGACACAAGCAATCCTACCATACCTTGGCTCTCAAAGCGAGAGTCAACAGTATTATAGTGGGGGAAGGTACAGTACGGATGAGCTGCACCCACGGAGCGGACATGAGCTACTCCAAGAGTGGGAGAAAATGTGTGCGCTTCACTCAGTGTGGCGTCATGGCTCACAGACCACTGACACAAGCACTCCTAGCATACCTTGGCTCTCAAGGCGAGAGTCAGAACAGTATTATAGTGGGGGAAGGTACAGTACGGATGAGCTGCACCCACGGAGCGGACATGAGCTACTCCAAGAGTGGGAGAAAATGTGTGCGCTTCACTCAGTGTGGCGTCATGGCTCACAGACCACTGACACAAGCAATCCTAGCATACCTTGGCTCTCAAGGCGAGAGTCAGAACAGTATTATAGTGGGGGAAGGTACAGTACGGATGAGCTGCGCCCACGGAGCGGACATGAGCTACTCCAAGAGTGGGAGAAAATGTGTGCGCTTCACTCAGTGTGGCGTCATGGCTCACAGACCACTGACACAAGCAATCCTAGCATACCTTGGCTCTCAAGGCGAGAGTCAGAACAGTATTATAGTGGGGGAAGGTACAGTACGGATGAGCTGCACCCACGGAGCGGACATGTGCTACTCCAAGAGTGGGAGAAAATGTGTGCGCTTCACTCAGTATGGCGTCATGGCTCACAGACCACTGACACAAGCAATCCTAGCATACCTTGGCTCTCAAGGCGAGAGTCAGAACAGTATTATAGTGGGGGAAGGTACAGTACGGATGAGCTGCACCCACGGAGCGGACATGTGCTACTCCAAGAGTGGGAGAAAATGTGTGCGCTTCACTCAGTGTGGTGTCATAGCTCACAGACCTCTGACACAAGCAATCCTAGCATATCTTGGCTCTCAAGGCGAGAGTCAGAACAGTATTATAGTGGGGGAAGGTACAGTACGGATGAGCTGCACCCACGGAGCGGACATGTGCTACTCCAAGAGTGGGAGAAAATGTGTGCGCTTCACTGAGTCTGGCGTCATGGCTCACAGACCACTGACACAAGCAATCCTAGCATACCTTGGCTCTCAAGGCGAGAGTCAGAACAGTATTATAGTGGGGGAAGGTACAGTACGGATGAGCGGCACCCACGGAGCGGACATGTGCTACTCCAAGAGTGGGAGAAAATGTGTGCGCTTCACTCAGTATGGCGTCATGGCTCACAGACTACTGACACAAGCAATCCTAGCATACCTTGGCTCTCAAGGCGGGAGTCAGAACAGTATTATAGTGGGGAAAAGTACAGTACGGACCAACATGTCCTATCCACCGATTTGGAAACTTCGCATCCATTACATCTCTGGCAATACGTGCGAAATATGCGGGGCACCCGTCATGCTGGAACCACATTGATACACGAGTTTCCAATCCCACGTCCTCCATGTGATGGAGTAACGTGTCTTGAAGAAATGATGCATATCGCTGTCCGCTTAGTGTTGCCTGATAAAAATAGGGACCTACAATACGGTTGCCAATGATAACCGCACCAAACTGTCGTTGGTTAGCAACTTCGCGAATTCGCGGACCAGTACTGCATGTTCCTCAAATTCACATTGTCATGATTTGTGAATGATGCTTCATCCGTAAATATAACATCCCTTAGGAATGCGATATTATCGTGCAACTGCTGCAATGCAAAACGACAGAATGCAATGCGGGCTTCCAAGTCATTCCCGAACAGTTCCTGGTGCAGTGACATAGGTTATGATACGGATTAAATTTATGCCTGTGCAAACTTCTGCTAACACTAGAGTGGCTTATTCCAGAACCGCGTGCAATTCGTCGTACACTAATGTGTGGATTGCGAGCTACAGCAGCCAGAACAGCTATTTCGTTACTGTTAGTTGCTCTGTTTGTATGTTGACGTTTTCTGGGAGCTCAACTTCCTGTTTCTGAGAGACTTCTGCACATATTGGTAATGGTACGAGGCGACGTACACCGTCGATCTGGGTAGCGTTCAGCATACAATGTCACAGCTGTTCTTGCATTTCTGTGACATTCGCCGTAAATTAAAATAATGTCTAGCTTTTCTTCACTACTGAAGGCCGGCACACTGGTGTGTACTAGACGAAACAAGAGAACAAAGAGGTTGGAACAAAATAGGGTTCCAAATATCAAAGTATCTGTAGACGGTGAACAAGACAACTACAGTAATCTTAATCACATGTTGATGTAATTTATTTCTGGTTCGGTAGATTTCATTCAGATTATGAGTAGGGTTGATTTTCTGCACTGTGGTGATTTCAACCTGCTCCAATATGTTCATTAGGGTACCTGAGGAAAATTTGATTTACCAAATATTTTGTACTAGCAGGTACCCGCGGCTTCGCTCGCGATCAAGACAATAGTGACGATGGATTATTGCTGATAATTGGTCTATTCTATTACAAAAAACGCGGCTACAGGTGGGTCCATTCTAATTCTGAAAATTCTGATACATACAGTATATTGATATGAGCAGCAAAGTGGGAATTTTATAGAGTTGCGAAAGTCTGCAGGGTACAATGTTACATTATGTGAACACATTTTAAAATTACGTTTTTGGTTTTGCCATCTTCTTCTGGGACAACGATTTTGTTGTCCGGATACTCGAGAGCACGCCACATGCAGTTGCCCATTGGGAAAAATGGTTTTGTCTAAATGTACACCTGCTGCTTTTAAGTGTGGGGCATTGCGCTTTGTTAATAGAAATTGTGGATATTGTTTGAAGAGGGAACTACACCCTTGCACACTGGAATGGCAAATCTATCGGAATATGGGTGATTAAAAGTATTTTTCCTTTAGCTATTCTGGGTGTAATTTTGCCACACTTATTGATGATTTGAACGTCCACATGTCGCTATTAATAGACCTATAGTAAAATATCTCTCACCTTGGCCACTGATGTACATTATGCAGTCTCTTCCAGTGTTACATCCCTGGGATTGAAATTCTCCAACAACCCTTTTGCCTCACATGCCTCTCTATGTAATTAAAATTCCTGATTGTTGTTGTTTGAGTATTCAGTTTTTTGACTGGTTTGATGCAGCCCTCCATGCCTCCCTGTTATGAGCTAATCGTTTCATCTCTACATAGCTACTACACCCTACATCCGAGGCAATCTGTTTAGCCCTGGTCTACCTCTACAGTTCTTGTCCTCGACCCTCCCATCCACAACTAAGCTTGCTATTCCTGGGTGTCTTAATATGTGTCCTACCAAACTATCTCTTCTCTTCATTAGCAGTCGCCAGAATCATCTCTTCTCTCCCACTTGTCTTAATACCTCTTCATTTGTTACCCTATCTACCCATCTGATCTTCATCATTCTCCTGTAACACCACATTTCAAATGCTTCAATTCTCCTCTTTTCTGCTGCACCATTAGTCCATGTTTCACTTCCTTATAGTGTCACGCTCCAGACAAAAGCTTTCAAAAATGACTTCCCAATACCTAAATGTATATTCGATGTTAACAGATTCCTTTTCTGTAGAAATGCTTTCCTTGCCTGAGCCAACCTGCTTTTTATATACTCTCTGCTTCGTCCTTCACAGGATATTTTGCTTTCTAAGTAACAGAAGTCTCCTACTTCCCGTAGCGTTACACCTGCCAATTTGATGTCCATAGATGTTTCATATTTATTTTGGCAGCATTCCAATAATTTTGTTTTACATTTATTGATTTTCATCATGAATTCTTTTCTCAAGACGGAGTCCATACCATTCAAAAACTCGTTCAAATCCTCTGGCGTATCGGCCAAGATGACGATGTCATCAGCAAATCTCCAAGATGAAATTATTTCTCCTTGGATCTTCGCTCCCACTTAATTTTTTTCTCCAATTTCCTGATTATTGTGTTTTTAGAGATCTTTGAAATGCCTCACCCTCGCACATGGTGTAGATGCATTGTCAAAGGAAATCATTCCTTGTTACGAACATGGGCCGCATAACCTTTACCGAAAGCTTCTGCAGATTTAACACAAGGCCTATTCTAAACAGTAGTTCCTTGAACTCAGATTTGCCAACATTTTTTTGCATTTTCCCAAGTGGTATATCTCCATACCTCAACATACAGAAGAGTGCTTTAAAAATCATGTCTTGTGTAAATTTTGGAAAATGTAGTGAGTATGGTTTTATCCAGAGTGGATACTTGCTCATAGAAATTCTTTTCAGTAAAATAGACTGGTTCACTATTTTGTAAGTGCACATTGAGGTATGTGACGACAGGATGCCTTAAGTGTTACGGAAACGGCAATAGCCGCCACAGAGCTTCGTTGCTACTGAAATAACGACCAAACTGATATTTGTACTTAACTACACGGGATTTGAGAGCCTAGTGTTTATGAAATTGAACGTAGTTATATCGCTACCTTTATTTAATGGCCGCTACTGTAGTGTTTAAAAATTAAAGGTGGTATTAGAAGGCGCTTTCCCTAATTTGTTACCCCTGGAACTACAGCCCATGAAGGGCCTAGGCCTATCATGCGACCGCTTCCCAGCCATTTAGCCTGCAGATATTTTGGTGATGCGTGGTCAGTGCATCGTGTCCCCTCGGCCGTTAATCTTGTTCTTTGTGTCCGGGGCGCTGCCTCACTATCAGACAGCTACCGGTACTCAATTATCCTCACGAAGCTGAGTGCACCCCGTTGCAGCCCTCACATCAGTGTCTAAAATTTCTGACGGAGCCGGTAATCGAACCCGGGGCCTCCGGATGAATGGCAGGCGTGCTACCCTGTTATTATTGTGTTTATATAGGCTATATCTTGAAAAAGATAGTATAATAAATGGAGGAAGGTGGGAGAAGTGACAAAGAGATTGCGGAACGTGGCAGACAGGCGGAAGCATTTCTGAGAAGCATTAGGAGCTTAGTGTGGAATAAAGATGTCCCACAAAAAAGCAAGGAAGTGTTATACAGAAGCTACTATATCCCAATACTGACCTATGCTTCAGAAACGTGGACAATGAAGAAGAGAGACATAAGCGGAATGCAGGCGGCTGAAATGAAGTTCCTGCGAAGTAGGATCGGAGTAACAAGAAGAGACAGGGTGAGGAATGAAAAGGTCAGGGAAATGGTGAAAGAGGAGCCCTTGCAAGGTAGGATTGAGACATCAAGACTGAGGTGGTATGGACACTTAAAGAGAATGGATGAGAAGAAGATTCCCAAGAGGATGCATGAGATGCAGATGCAGAAGAAACGACCAAGGGGAAGACCAAGAGATAGATGGCTGAAAGGAGTGGAGGAATGTGTCAAGAAGAGAGGCGAGGACTGGACCAGAGTGACAGCGGAGAGGTGGTGGGAAGAAAGAACTAAGTGGCGAGGCTTATGTTCCAAACAGACCCAGCCTGGGGCTGGAAACTGTACAAGATGATGATGATGATGAATAAATGGATTGGCATTGCCTCCTACAGGGTATATAGAAAATCGGATGTCATACCTTGAGGTAGTGTTGCCATGGGAACGGACTTGCGATTAGTTCATCAATCAGAGCAAAGATAGTTTTCTGGGAATATCTTTGAAACTGTTGGTTTTAGGGCCTTAAAATGTGGTTTCGGTGTCCCATAGGGACATACCGAGTATTGTTTCTTGCATCAAGGGGCGTAAAATGAGCTTTGTCCGGTCTTTATGCGACAACTTCGATATTTTATCCCGGTTGAGTATTTTTGGTGACTTTTCAGTTATGTTGCCCGTTCCATGGGAACAATGATTTATTTCCGGATCAAAGGCACCCTATATGTTATCCTAGGGTATAAGCTGTCTCCATTTAAAATTTCATCCAAATCCGTCCAGCCGTTTTAGTGTCAAGAGGTAACAAACTAACGCACAGACAGATGGACAGACTTTCACAATTATAATATATATAGGGATTTATTTATATATTTATTCGTATCAGAAGTAGACATTTTACATTTAAAATATGGTACTTAACAATCCACATATCAAATCGTTTCTGTCCAAAATTTTGCCAAGTCACGGGCATTAGGTGTCGCAGCCATCAAGTCCTCCATTGTGCAACTTAAAGGACACTTAATGCAGTTCAAGAAATGGACTGTGGTTTGGACTTCACCACAATCACATAGCCTGGATGTGCCTGGAAAACCCCACTTTAACATATTGGTTCTTGATCTACCAACACCAGTGCGAAGCCTGTTCAATTACTTCCATGTAAACCAGTGTTCCTCATGTCCTGGAGGGAGATGTTCAATTGGTAGCATCCAGCCATCAAGTTGAGTATTTCTAGATCTCCAAAATCTTAACCTTGTGGACTTAAGCAGATTCATGTAGATCTTCTGTTGTACTCAGGAAACTCCTCCTAGACCTCAATCGTCGATGGGCAGGTTCATATCCTGTAACGGTCTCGCTTTGCTCCAAGTTGAGCGTACAAATGAAACGTTTTGACTGGTCCCTACTGTTTGGTGATAAATGTAACTGTTTACCTTTGCCTAAGCTATGTTGTTTTAATGGGCGCCAAGACCTCAACGCAATGTTGAAATCTAAATGTGTATTTAACAACGTCGAGCTCTGGTAGAACACCGTCAAGACTCTATTCACTCAGATCCTGGTATGAGTTGATCATTAACCCAACAACAATTGTATCAGGAGAAGGAATTGGTCTATATCTAATGCTACCTACTGAAAGCAAAGATGGCATGGTTAAAAGAAATGACTTTATTATATATAACAAGTATTGCAAAATTAATAATAATAATAATAAGATTAAAATATATATTTAGCAGCGTTGCGATTTTACTATTACCGATAGAGAATTACGAGAGAACGGAGTTGGATAAATTACTGATTTTACTCTTATTCCCAAGCTATGAAGTTACTGAAATACTGAATTTAAAACAAAGAGAAACGAGAGATTGCGTATGTTTGCGTCATTCGCGCTTACCACTGGAAATTGCCGAAGCATTTCCCTCGTACTGGATGATGAAGAGAGCTTCCCACTGTTTCCTGGACGCCGTCATCTTCTTCGTTAGTAGATGATATACTTGTAGATTTGGTGACTTTATGGTCCGAACATCGGAGCCATACACTCATACAACCACACTGGTTAAGTTTTACAAAGATAGTCCTCTACTCCACGGAACATCGGAGCGACTCCCACGTGCAACCATACTGGTCAAGTCTTACACAGATTGTCCTTTATTCCACGGCGCGCCAAACGATATATCCACTCGTCGGCTTCCCACTCCAGTGCCGACTTCCAGCTTACGTGGTCTCCACTGATTGGCTGCTCCCCACGCGCTACTTTCCCACCTCTGGCTCATTAAACTCGGCGGGAGGGTGAAGTCGATTACCGTTCCATACTATCCGCCTTTTCTTGACGCTGCGACCCAGGCTTGCGTAATGCTTCTTGACAAGAATCAGCCTGTATCTGAATTCCCAGTGAGTCATGTCTCTCATAATACCCTAACTGACGAAACTCCGTAAAATTCCGCAATCACATAATTTTCTATGATAATGTCGTTCGTAATAATTTGCTTGATAGTGTTTTCTAAGACATAGAAAACCTATCTGTATGCTTATAATTTTATAAAAATTCTCCAAAAAATACCTTAATAATAATAATAATAAATTAACATGAAAAATTCTCTTGGCTGAACAATTTTCCACGTAAATAAATATAGATTGGCTTCCTACTGACTTATGCCAGTGGCATAAAAACCCCTCGAAAAACAAGTTACATATTCGCCTCGGATCATCGGATGATTTACCGTGACGACGGTCCATTATGCGATTATCCCAGACACGTTAATAATCCCCATCCAAAATACATATTACATAAATGAAATCCCCCTAAATTACAGATATATACACTCATAATTTTTCTTTACGCACTTTGCGTCAAAGTTTGTTGTCACTATGGATTGCACTTTGCAACCAGTCCAATGTTTTTCACATAGAATAGTGTTCCACGGATATTTCCGCCTCTCAAATTTCTCTATGTTGGAAAAATAGACATAATTACTGTGTAAGCACTATGTATATGAGATGTCACATCACACGCATCAAGGTGTTCTGATATATGTATATCTCCCTAGAACTTCCTAATTTCACTGGAGGATCCTTCCTAATTGTGAAATTTAATCCCACTTTTCACTGAGCACACGATCACACTATTGTGGCAGCGCATCGTGACCATAATACTTAATCTCTCTTTATAACGGACAAAATTAATATTGATTTCTGAAATAAAAAAAACAGTAAATGCGCATTACATATAACACCAAATATTTCTGTGCCGTAATCGCCCTGTCTTGTTAAGTTCCCATAGACCATATTCTACTTAATACTAGTTCTCAACTCAGACCAGTTCTCCTCACGCAAATAATACCTTTGTACAAATTACCTTAAATTACACACATACAAATCTTACATGGCGAGGCCGTAAACAGAAATCACGTGTTCTGTTATGTATGAGTTTCATGAAGGACTGTCTCGCCTTCTGATGGCCCATCTTTTGCCTCGTGGACGCCTTAAGCAAAAATACCCTGTTCAAGCGCTCACCCATCTCTTGGAGGTAAATGGGAATTCACCAGCGCTGCCAAATTCTGGCCTTGGTGTATCGAGACATTTTAGTGCTCAATAGCATCCTACAATCCCGTCATATTTCCCTGTACCTTAAAAACTCTCATTTACTTACTTACTACCCCCCTGTGTGACTTCTGATACGCCTGCCTGGAAGACCATATCTTCCACGCACCAAATACCACACTTACTCATTTGATAGGCTGGCTCGCCAGCTAAACATCCTCACTTTGACACATACTTTCGGAGACTATGTATATTATACTGTGCCCAATTCTAGGAATGGGTATTCCAAGATTCAGACACCTAGGTATCAAGGGAAAGGCTACAGCCGCTTTTGAAAGTTGAGATAATTGAATATCGCGCTCCTTTCCTTCTAGATTGAAATGGAAACTTTATGCAGCCAAGAAGATGTTAAGTGACGTGGCAAATAGTAGCAGAGGTCGAGACTATTTGGTGATTAAATACTTAGCCATGGAGTAGAGACTTGATACTTGGATCAGATTACTGGCACGGCCAAATGATAGAGGATGCACTTAGTCTAATTACATTCTAAATTTCCCTAAACTGAAAACAATACCTAAAAGCTCTAACTCAGTAATCGTGTATCTTTTCTCTGCTGCTGTCAGTCCTCGCGAGGCTAAAGAGACAATGCACATATTACCCTCATCATCTTTCTGACATAATACTCCAGCAATGCCTATATGTGAAGCATCTGTCATAACCACATATTCCTTATCTTTTAAAGGATATTTCAGCACTACAGCTTTCTCAAATCCTTCCTTCAGCGCTCTAAAAGCCTGATCATGCTTGGACTCCCATCTCCACCGAGTCCCACTTTTAAGCAATTCCCTGAATGGTTCTACCAACCCTGAGTATTTAAGAACGAACCTCCTGAAAAAAGTTGCAAATTCCCAGGTAAGTTTTTAACTGTTTAACATTCTGTGGAACCTCTGCGTTAAGTATCTTATTAACCCTACTTTCTTCTGGTGTAACACCTCTACTCTATGACCTAAAAATGTCACTTCTGACTGACAGAATGACGACTTAGACAGCTTCAAAGTGAACCCTGCCTGATCTAACTTCTGAAAAACTATATCTAAATGACGTAGATGCTCCTCAAAACTGCGTGAACTAATTACCATATCATCTATGTAAATGGTTAGAAACTCCCCTGTGTCATCCCCTAATGCGATGTTTAAAGCCCTAATTAAAGCTGCTGAACTACTCTTTAACCCATAAGGTGTTCTACAAAATTGATAAAGGTTATATTTATGACTAAAAGCTGTAAATGGTCTATCTTCGTACATAAGTGGCACTTGCCAAAAACTGGAACTCAAATCTACACAAGTGAAATACTTCTTCCCCTCAAATGTTTGCATTAATTCCTCTATTGACATAGATTTCAGCTGATCTGAACTAATTCTACTGTTAACCAAACGAGCGTCTAAACAAATGCGAACTGTGCCGTCGGTTAGAGTGCTCAATAATCCCATCTTCAAGCATCTGGTTAATTTGTGCCTCAACTGCACTCTGATAAGCGAAAGGTACAGGATATCTATGTCCTGTGAATACTGACCTATCAATAACGTTCAATGAATGTGTGTAGCAATTGGCCATACCAATGCGATCCTCAAGAACTCTCCTATTACACAATAACATATCATAGAGCCGAACACACTGTTCATCCTCTATATTTCCCTGAAATGCAGCATCACGTAACGAGTCCTCTAGACTACCGTTCGTAATCACACTGCCCACAAAACATGGAGAACCCCGCTCTACGGCTGGCGATATCTCATTTAAAGTACAAATTACACCTACAATACTACTTCTCTGAATATGGTCATTGAACGCTACTTCTACTTCAGAATCACCCCATTTAAATTTCAAACTCCCTACATCATAACATAAGTTACCAGACACTCTACTTAGCCACTCTGAACCCAAGATAACACTGAATACTAAATTTGGAATTACAAGACAAATCTGCTTTTCTATATGATTATTAATTTTAATGACTACTAAAACTTGCTTAGAAATTACTTTAGACCTCTTCCCAACAGCTGTGATAACAAAAGTACTTTTAATTGGCATCTCCTCAAAATTTACTCCAGTTCCTTTCATTTTATCATAAAATGCACTACTTATGCAACTCTTCATACAACCACTATCAATTAAAACATCTGTGTACGCCTCGGACACGTTAAATTTAACTATGGGGCTCTTACTAACCACTTCCTGAATAATACCTTCATCATTTAGTTCATGTAATAATTCATTTCTTACATTTAGGTCATAGGGTTCCTGTATAATTGTATGGACAGGGCATGCTACAGACTGAGATTCTGACCTTACTTCGCAGCCTGGTTCGCGTTTAAAGAACCGCTACAGCTGGCCGTAGTACTACTAACTACTGCACTGGTCTGGTTGTTCTGGGCTGTGTTGTCATTGTTTGGTTGTATATTACTACCACTAGGCTGTCCTCTTCCTTGACCCCTATTCTGGTTGTAATTATTGTCATTATAATTTCTCCCTTGATTTCCCCTGAAATCATTGTTTCTCCCTTGATTTCCCCTGTAATCATTGTTCCTCCCTTGATTTCCCCTGAAATCATTGTTCCTCCCTTGATACTGATTACCATAGCCATTTCCTCTGTTCTGATTTAGCTGATTATTATTATTATTATTTCTATTTTGAGCGTTGGCCCCTTCGCCACAGTTCGCTTGAACTTCCTGATGCCTGGCTTCATTAGGCCTATTATTATTATTACCCTGGTTCCTATTAAAATTGTCCTCATAACTCCCTCTCCCTAGTGCATCAAATGTGCTTAACAAATTTTCTACTTGTGATATAGTCTTTACATTCTGGATACAAGCAGCCTCCTTGATCCTATAGGGAAAGTGCCTAAGTAGCAACCTCACCACATCACTTTCCTCCTTCAAGCCATCCAGATATTTACACACTAATACCTGCCCTAAAAAGTATTCGGTCATGGTGGAGCTTCCTTTAGGGTTATATTTACCACACACTACTCCCTCACGATGCTGCGACTGAATAACCTCATTCCAGAACTTTTCACAGAATTTCATTTTAAAATCATTAATATCAGTAAACTTGTCTCAGAGACAGCAAACCAATTCCTCGTTTCCCCCACAAAGACTTGTTCTAAAATTTCAACTACCTGGCACCACTCAATACTACAATTTTCCAACCTCTCCCCGAATTTATTTTCTATAGTATTCATGAACTCCATTGGGCACCCCTGTCGATTGCTGAACTTACCCAGTTCTACCTCCCTGTGTATGCTATTCACAAAAACTGGCCTATTCTGACTATTTTCTTGCCTGATCCTAGCTTTTAATTTTAATTCTAACTCTGCGATTTTCTCCTCAGCCTTCCTGTCAATACTGTTTACTGTTAATTTAATCTTTCCTTCTGATTCTTCTACTTTATCATATAGCTTTGCTTGTTTCTCCTCAATCTTGCTAATGCTCTCTCTATTTTTCTCTCTTAAATCATTTACTTCTGCACCTATTTGCGAGTGGACTTTCTCAATTCTACCCCCCAGCTGTTCCTTAACCTCTTCAGTAGCTACCTGAATTTTGTCAATTTCTCCCCCCAATTGCTTTTTGACCTGCTGTGTTTCCAGTTGCACTAGTTCTTTTAAATTTTCAGCCTGTGTACTGATTCTAATTTCTAACTCCTCCTGTACTTTTCCTAATTTTCTGTCTACATCTGCAATAATCTCTTTAGCGTTCTCTTCCATCACCCCTCTGATCTCACCTCTAATCAGCTCAAATTTATCACTGATTTCCCTACTGTTTCCTTCTAATTTTGCATTTAAAGTTTCATTACTCTCTCTATTTTCCCTACTGTTTTGTTCTAGTTTAGTGTTGTTTTGTTCCAGTTTAGCATTTAAGGCATCTGTACTTTCTTTATTTTCCCTACTGTTTTGTTCTAGTTTAGCGTTGTTTTGTTCCAGTTTAGCATTCAAAGTGTCTGTACTTTCTTTATTTTCCCTACTGTTTTGTTCTAATTTAGCATTTAAAGCGTCTGTACTTTCTTTAATTTCCCTACTGTTTTGTTCTAATCTTGCATTATTCTGTTCTAACTTTGCATTTAAGGCATCACTACTAACTTTGTTCTGATACATAAACTCGAGAAGTAAAGTTTTAAATTCTGGTCGGCCGCCTACACTCCCTGTTTCAGTATCGGGATTTACCTCCGCTACCCCAGTACTACCATCACTCGACATGCTCGTATCATCACTCTCCAGTTGATGACCACTACATAACCTCATCTGTCTTTCTTTCTCATCCCCCATAATGATATACACTGATACAGACAAATATCCCCCAAAATACAGGCACAGAAATATATACCCTTCTCCTTCCACAATTGTTATTAGGTTTTCAGCCCCAAGTTGTCGGCGACAATTGTAACGGTCTCGCTTTGCTCCAAGTTGAGCGTACAAATGAAGCGTTTGACTGGTCCCTTCTGTTTGGTGATAAATGTAACTGTTTACCTTTGCCTAAGCTATGTTGTTTTAATGGGTGTCAAGACCTCAACGCAATGTTGAAATCTAAATGTGTATTTAACAACGTCTAGCTCTGGTAGAACACCTTCAAGACTCTATTCACTCAGATCGTGGTATGAGTTGATCATTAACCCAACAACAATTGTATCAGGAGAAGGAATTGGTCTATATCTAATGCTACCTACTGAAAGCAAAGATGGCATGGTTAAAAGAAATGACTTTATTATATATAACAAGTATTGCAAAATTAATAATAAGATTAAAATATATATTTAGCAGCGTTGCGATTTTACTATTACCGATAGAGAATTACGAGAGAACGGAGTTGGATAAATTACTGATTTTACTCTTATTCCCAAGCTATGAAGTTACTGAAATACTGAATTTAAAACAAAGAGAAACGAGAGATTGCGTATGTCTGCGTCATTCGCGCTTACCACTGGAAATTGCCGAAGCATTTCCCTCGTACTGGATGATGAAGAGAGCTTCCCACTGTTTCCTGGACGCCGTCATCTTCTTCGTTAGTAGATGATATACTTGTAGATTTGGTGACTTTATGGTCGGAACATCGGAGCCATACACTCGTACAACCACACTGGTTAAGTTTTACAAAGATAGTCCTCTACTCCACGGAACATCGGAGCGACTCCCACGTGCAACCATACTGGTCAAGTCTTACACAGATTGTCCTTTATTCCACGGCGCGCCAAACGATATATCCACTCGTCGGCTTCCCACTCCAGTGCCGACTTCCAGCTTACGTGGTCTCCACTGATTGGCTGCTCCCCACGCGCTACTTACCCACCTCTGGCTCATTACACTCGGCGGGAGGGTGAAGTCGATTGCCGTTCCATACTATCCGCCTTTTCTTGACGCTGCGACCCAGGCTTGCGTAATGCTTCTTGACAAGAATCAGCCTGTATCTGAATTCCCAGTGAGTCATGTCTCTCATAATACCCTAGCTGACGAAACTCCGTAAAATTCCTCAATCACATAATTTTCTATGATAATGTCGTTCGTAATAATTTGCTTGATAGTGTTTTCTAAGACATAGAAAACCTATCTGTATGCTTATAATTTTATAAAAATTCTCCAAAAAATACCTTAATAATAATAATAATAAATTAACATGAAAAATTCTCTTGGCTGAACAATTTTCCGCATAAATAAATATAGATTGGCTTCCTACTGACTTATGCCAGTGGCATAAAAACCCCTCGAAAAACACGTTACAATCCGTACAAAGGGTGTGCGCATGAGGTAATTGCTTTGGTTTTCTCAGTTCTGGCTGCAACTTCTCTTCTAATATCTGGTGGGGCGATTCCAGCCAAACAGTAGATTCTATCTCGTGTTGGCCTCAAACAGCCAGTGATAAGTCGGCATGTTTCATTAAGAGAAGTGTCAACTTGTTTAGCATGACTGGAACTCTACCAAACTGGACAAACGTACTCTGCAGCGGAGTAACACAGAGCCAGGGGCTGTAGTTCGCATCGTCTTTGGCTGTGTACCCCAATTGGTTCCAGACAGTTTGCGAAGGATGCTGTTTCTGCTTGACGTTTATGCAATGCTGTTTATAGGTGAGAGCACGATCCAATGTTACACCTAAATATTTAGGTGTTGGGGAGTGATCTAGTTGAGTGTCTTCCCATGCTACCTGTAATTTCCTTGACGCCTGTCTGTTCTTTAGATGGAAGGCACATACCTGAGTTTTAGATGGATTAGGCTTCAATTGGTTTCCTCTGTAGTAGTAGGATAGTTCAGAAAGAGCCTCTGATAGCTTACCTTCTATAGTCTCAAAGCTGTTTGCTTGAGCAGCAATAGCTCGATCATCTGCGTATATGAAGCTTTGGTTGGAAGAGGTTGGTCATTCGTATAAATATTGAAGAGCATTGGGGCAAGAACACTGCCTTGTGGTAAGCCATTCTTTTGTTTCCTCCATAGACTATTCTGATCTTGAAATTCGACAAAGAACCTACGATTTTGAAGAAGATTGCTAATGACTTGAGTCATCTTGTAGTCCTTTGTCATGTTATATAATTTGCGCAACAGTATACGATGATTAACTGTATCATTTGCAGCAGATCAATCGATAAAAGCCACCCCTGTGATTTTATGATTTTCAAACCCATCTTCAATATATTGTGTCTGATGGAGGACCTGTGAGGTACAACATTTCCCTTTACGAAATCCGGCTTGCTCTGGAATGAGGAGAGGTTCTATGATCGCTGTAAGTCTTTCAAGGATCATCCGTTCTAGGATCTTGTATAGATGACAGAACAGTGAGATAGGTCTGTAATTTTTCGGATCGTTTGGATCTTTTCCTGGTTTGAGAATTGCAATTACTCTAGCTTTCCTCCACACACGTGGTAACTTGCAGGTGCTTATGCTGTTATTGTACAATTCTAATAACCATTGTTTAGCAACAGGTCCAAATTGCTTTACTTGCTCAACACATATTTCATCTAAGCTGGCAGCCTTACCATTGCTCTATTCAACTCGGAATGGTACAGTGAGTGGATCAGTCTCCTGCTCATATTCCCTCTCAATTCCTCTATTCTGAAGTCGACATGGATTAGATGATCATCCATCAGTAGAAGTTGATGTGCAATTTGGTTTGCTGTAACAGCGGAATGTGTAGAGGTTTTATTAGGATCACTACTGAGTCGTCTAAGTAATCGCCAAGCTTTTTGACTACTTCTGCTCAAGTCAATATCTTCCATCATCCTTAACCACTGTGCCCGTTTTGCTTCAGAAATTGAAGAAATCACCTGTTGTCCCATTGTGATGATGTCATTGCTGAAAGGGTTTTCTTCGAATAAGTTATGATACTCTGACAGGAGAGCAGAGGTTTCCTGAGTTGGCCTTGTGTGTAGTTTGTTCTGCAACCTCTAGGGACTGTAGCTCTTGAACACTCACGGATAATATTATTGAACTGTTGATATTCTTCTGGAATTGGAATTAGTGGTTTGATCTTCTCGTCTAGTAAGTTAGTGAATCTTTCCCAGTTGGCTTTCTTAAAATTGTATCTCCGTTTAAAGTAGACCTCTTGGGGTCTAATGGCAGCTACCAGTTGACACATTATTGGACGATCCTGGGTATTCGGGATAAGGGCACATACAGACTTAACGTGCTGATGTGCTATCTTCTCGCTCACAAAACTTAGGTCGGGATTATAACCCCGCTTCCATCTACCACTATTAAAAGAGAAAGGGAGCTTGCTATCATGGTGCTCCTCGGCCCATTCTAAGGCACACTCTCCACTCTCGTCTTGTGCATATCCCCAAATACTGCTATGACTATTGAAATTGCCAATGAAGAAAGAAACTCTCTGATCATTGAGATTGTTAGGTGGCATGAATGAGAATGTTACATTAGGAGGTTTATAGATGGAAACTAAAACCAAATTGCTCAATTCCACTGAGATTAATTTCTATATCATTTTCTTTAGTAATTGATGTTGAAAGTATCTGGAGATGAAGATAGCACTACCATATTGTCCATGCGGTCTCAAGTATTCTAGGACGTGGTTGGTGTACGCCCCTGTGAGTTGCATCACAATTTGTTGTTTGACAAAGTTCTTGTAAGAGCTGTTGTTTACAAGATGACATACCCTCTATGTTTATAGATATGATGGTCATTTTTGCTTCTCAAAAGAACCTTTCCTGACTTTTAAATGTCATTATTATTAATAATTTTATATATGTTACTTCTGGATTGGAAAGATCAGCCGGTGTATCACCGTTGCCCAGGGAACGCCCGAATGTAAATCACACACTCTTTGGGGAGGCTCTTTCTGTGATCCCCATTTTGTATTGATTGGGCGGATAATTAACAGTCTCTAAATAATTCTAATTTTGGCGGCACTTGTCGCTGATAATAAAGAGCATGCTCTATTCTATGTTGTCCCAGAAGATGATATCGTTCCCAATTAAGAAGATGTTTCTTAGAAATTTGATGCTTTCGTGCTCTACGATGAAAATTGTTAATACACACAATCCCAGTTTCACTAACTTCTTTACTACCACCACCAAACGGAACACAAACATAAGAATGCATCGTGTGCGTCGTTACATTTGTTGTTAACCATTCATACTGCACATACCACTGTGACTGGAATCTACGTGATTCATGTTTGTCACTCTGTATAATATTTTGATGAGGTTTTGGTCTTCTCTCTTTCACTGCACATCTCTCTTCATCGGACAACGAAGAAAATGGTCTTAATTTTAAATACACTATTAAATCCCTACACTACATGTTTTAAAACTCAAAAACGAACATGCACCGCTTGGAGCCTAGGCTCTCTGCTGATGCATACCCCTTGGCGCTTGTGCAATTGCGTTCTCTACCCACAGAGACTTGAGCCTGTTGCACTGAGAAGCTGGCGTCAATCCCATCGTGGCCACAGAGAATAATACCGAAAACTAGAGATTTAATTTGCCTATGCCAATGAAAAATAGGAAAATTTAAATGTGCATGTTCCTTGAGAATGGAATGGGTATTCTAAGACTCAAAGATTCCTCTCTAGCTTCGCCACTGGTGTTATCTGTAATTCAGGTAAAGACTGCAAACGATCAATTTGAAGTAGTTCCGACTTTTGCTACCAAATGCTACCATCAACGACACCTAGCCGTGAACTTGGCTACTAGATGTCACCACAACTGGCACCTTGCGATGAACGTTGTAACTAAATAGAGCATTAATCAAATCTAACCTACAAATTTAGCTCCACAGAAGTGTAGTTATACCCTGTGAGCTGCCTGAATAGGATTGACATTTCGGCGGAAATTCCACGTCAGTCATCACCCCTCAGCCAGTTGACCAATCCATGTTCGCATAGTCGATGTCATAATACTCTGCGTTGCAATATTACAGCCTCAGAGCCTGGTCAGCTGTATCTCTGGCTTGTACAGTTTGGCAATCTCGTTCTCAGACCACATGGCGAGACGAGAACTGTCAATCCTATTCTGGCAACTCACAGAGTATAGTGGTAGTTTCTGCCTTAAATGTATGACTTGTGCCCAGCGGCTTTACTTCCCCTCTGAAGGAAGGCATACTGAGGGATTGTTAACGCTCTTTAGCATAGAAGCTCAGCGTGATGTAATTGTGTTGACTCACTCAAAGCCGCTTGTTTTGTTCAGGGTCCGGGGCGAGGGCGGCGAAGGGCCAACCCGGATACGCTGACAGATCCAGACAAGCAGTCATCCTATGAACGTAAGTTCCTCTTGGCTAGCATGTTTTCTATTTCCCTTTGTCTCTTGGGTAGTTACGAATGGTATTTACAGGTGGTAGTGCTCGACGGGGACGACAGAGCTCTGTAGCCACTCCTATCTTGCCACCAGAAGAGCCGCCCATTTCTCTGCCCATGCCTCCTACAGAGAAGAAACCTCAAGTGAGTATTGCGACCTTCCACTCCAGTTTGTTGTTACTGAACGCAATGCCCAATGCTGTAATGGTAGTCAGCTCCCACAGGTGTGTGCGCTGCCATTTCTTACTCTCTGTCAATGGAAAGTTGGATGCAACAACTACTCCAGCAAAACAAAAGGGTCTAATATAAAATGCTTAGTATTCCCACAAGACAAAGATGGGTCACAGCTTGTAGCAGGGCGGACCAGATTAATTTAAAGCATGGTAAGTTATGATTTCTAGAACTAATCTGTCTGTTGTGAGCAGAACAGGAAACCATTCTTTAAATTATTTCTCTCTAAAGTTAAAACATTGGAATAGCTCTCGATGCATTTTCAAACTGAGATATTAAAGAATAATATGGAAATGCATAGGCAAACCAAATAACATTTACGAGTGGAGATTATCATTATTATTATCATTTCAGCTCCAGTATGTTCTGTTCATTTCACTAAAGACAGTTTTGCTATTCCACTTCGACAGCAATTGTTGCACAGTAGAACTTTAAAATTAGATGCCATTCCAACTGAAAGTCTACCAAAGTCCACACAAATTACACCAAGGAAAAGGAAAAGATATCTGGAAGAAGCAGAAAGTCGGTCGATGAAACTGGAAAAGAGGTGTCGTAAAAGTGTTGTCAGTGAAATTATACATAACAATGAAACACTCACCGAATGAATACAATCTTATCATACCTGCTTGAATGAGAAGGAATAAATAAGGTAAGCTTTAAGTCTCATCTACTATATATTTTGTCAAATACCACTCACTCATTCATCACGAAATCTCAGAAACCACCGAACGGATTGGAATTAAATTTGGTATGCAGCTTCCTCAAGGGCCGTAGGTGCTCGCTAAGAAAGGTTTTCAAAAAATTCACTCGGGATCATGGTCAAACCACGAAAACCGCAATTATATGAACAGCTTCAATAATGCCTAAGTATTGTTGCCAGGCAATGCGGGCTGCATCACGTGTTCTGGTGCTTTGCAGGCAGTGAGCTGTGTGGGCGTGCGAGGTAGACAACAATCCCTGTGCCACTGCCGTTCCCCCTCCCTCAACTCAAGCCCACAGACGGCAGTGCTCAGTGTGTTCTTTACTGTCATAAGGTGCACGTCATTGTTGTCTGTGCTCCCGACCTTTACCCACTCTCTCTGTTCAAACAGTACTTCTCTGTAATTTCTGTTTGTACTTTCACCATCACTTTATAATCATCATATTGCATTATATATTAGCCTTTAGTTGAAGTAACTATAGAGTTCCTTTTTTTTTGTTGGATTAGGTCGATGTTTTTCATAATTTCTTGGTAGTACATAGTTATAATGAGAAGTAGATTACCTCTACCGATGTTACTTTGGTAAGTTAGACTAGGGTTATTCCATTTATCAGGTTTCTTTAAGTAGATTTGTTTTATTATGTTAGGTGTATTCCATTTTTATTTTTTTAACGTTAGGTGTATTCCATTTTTTCCAGATTTAATAGTAGATTTTGGTGAAAGAAAATTACCTCTACCAACGTTAATTTAGTTAAGTTAGGCTAGGTCTATTCCATTTATCAGGTTTTTTAAGTAGAGATTTGTTTTATTACGTTAGGTGTATTCCTTTTTTACGTTGGTGTATTCCATTTTTTCTAGGTTTAATACTGTTTAAGTTGGCAATTTATTCAAACTTAAGTTGATTATTTTTCTTTCTGTACTCACAACTTAGTTTTTAGGCTTTAATTTATATTTATTACTCAATGGAGGTTCCTTTTTTGTATTTGTTGTTCATTGATTGCTTTCACGATGGCTGCAGTATAAATGTTAGAGGTAGATGGCACCCAACTTCCCCACCAAGTCTGTAAAGTTCCCAGAGATGGTGCCTGTCTCTTCTCTGCCCTATCTTACGCAATGTATGGCAACATATCACATGCACGTACAGTGCGTGCTGACATTGTCAGACACACCTCTATTAACTGGGAAAGACAACAGGTATATTCCATGACCCGAGATTCCCAGCCTTACCTAAACAAGGCTGAATATGTATCTGTTATGTCTATGCCTTACACATAAGGTACATCTTTCGAATTTCAAGTAGTGGCAGAAATTTATCCTTTCCAATTCCAGGTCTACTGTAATCGTGCACTCCGAACTGGAAATACGTATGGTTCTGCAGCTTCTGTTAAAAGGTTTAGGCTTACGGGAGAGTTCACGCAGGGACATTTTGATGTTTACGAGCCATTCACGCCTACAATTTTACCATGTGAATACCTGCTTCTCATTCAGCCTTCTTCATTAAAATCTTCTCCTTCTACCATGAAAATCCTCCTGGACTCAGTGCCTCAAACTAAATCAAATAGAGGTTCAAAACGTAGAAAACGATTTACTAACAACATCCGTAAAAAAAAACCAATTAATTAAAGCTGTAAACATATACACGAAAGAACATCCTGAAGTAAACCGTAGGGCAGTTAAGAAGTATGTTGAAAGCAATCAGAAAGTCAATAGGGATGCAGTGGCCAGATATACAAAGAGCCACCCAGAAGTAAATAGAAAGGCTGTTGTTACACATAATTTAAAGAGAGCTCAAGTCAAGATTCTTCCATGGACAGTACTAAAAATGTCCGGCTTTCAATATAATCCACAAACTGATTATTCTGCGAACAAAACATTGAATATTGGCTCTCAGGTGGTTTGTACATTTTGCAAAGCCAAGAAATGGAAGGATGAATCTCCTGGAATGTGTTGCAGTAATGGAAAAATACAGCTTGCCCCGATCCAACAATATACTGAACCCTTGCACAGCCTCCTTAACCATCAGCACCCAGAATGAGAACACTTCCTGTCTTCTTCTTCTTCTTCTTCCTCTTCTCTTCTTCGCCTTTTGAGACCACATAGGATCACTTTAACCAACCATTAGTTCGTCGACTTGTAGGAACTGTAAGAGGCTTGCGGTCCTCCCAGTACTTCTTCATGCGTATTGATCGTCTTGCCCTATCTTGGGCGGAAAATATTCTAGTTGAAATTTTCTTTTTTGTGAGTGGAAAATAAAAATTCATATTTTTAAGTGCTGTAGTTAAAGTTTTCTTCGTTGCAGCATCTTCTGTTGTTAGGCCAACACTTCCTGTCTAATACACGTAAATATATTAGTTGTTTTCAAAAGACATCTTTTGGTGCAAAGGAACTAAAAGAAGGCAATTTCATGCCAACTTTTGAAGTGCAAGGGCAGGTATACCATCGAATTGGGAGCTTATTACCATCATCTGAACAGCAGCCTCAATTTCTACAAATTTACTTGGTTGGACATGAAGACATGGAAAAAAACATCTGATGTGGCATCTTCCCTGACGTTAAACCTCAGATAGTTCTCCAATTGCAGGATCTGTTACACAAGCATAATAGATACATTCAGGATTTTATAACAGCAATGGAATCAGTTCCTGATGGCAATCAAGACTTCCGGGTGGTTATCAAAGCTGACCACTTGGCGAGCACAGAGGCCGCTATAACGCCCCTAGCACTAAGGAAGTGGTGGTTTTAATTGTTGGTCTGGAGTTTGAGAAAAGGGATATTGCATTCCACGGCAGAGATAGCAGGTTGCTTCGTATTAGTGAAACACATCGCGCGTATGATGCTCTGCAATATCCCTCGACGTCTGCACTACAGCTTCAGAATGTTTGAGTGTGAGGGTGGTAATTCTTATATGTACTGTATATTAAGGCTTTCACGGCCCAGATTACTATATAAATAATTAATGTTTTTTGGGCTAATGCCGTGTGAAATTAAATTAGAACCATACGTTTCGGAGAAACTCTGCCTCCTTTTTCAATGACCTCATGTTCACATACTTCTATGCCTGGAAGAAAAGCTAAGGCCTGAGGACATCGACAAGGTGATCAGTGCTGAGATTCCTGACCCAAATCTTGACCCTGCTCTCCATGAGATTGTCAAGACAACCATTATCCACGTCCATGTGGAGTTCTCAACAGGAGTTCGTCTTGCATGGTGGAAGGAGTATGCACCAAGAAGTACCCCAGACCACTCATCAAGGAAACCCAAACCGGGGAAGATAAGATGGGTATCCCTAATATCGCAGGCTGCCCACTTCGAAGGGTGGGGTTTCTATTTTTAAAAAGGGAGTGGAAGTTGACAATAGCTGGGTGGTACCCTATAACCCCGTCCTATCTCGCACCATCTCAACTCATATCAATGTTGAGTACTGCAACTCTGTAAAGTCAATAAAATACATGTGCAAGTATGTTAACAAAGCTACTTTTAGCATCGGAGAGTTTGACGAAGTTGCGAGATATGAATCGGGACGCTACATCAGCAGCTCAGAGGCGGCTTGGCGCATATTCTGCTTCCTCATACATGAACGCTATCCTTCGGTCATGCAACTTGCCGTCCACCTCGAGAATGGCCAGCTGGTTTACTTTAATGAAGACGACGTTAGTGACCAGTTTAACAGCCCTCCAAACACAACTCTTCTTGCTTTCTTTGAACTATGCCGATCCGATAAATTTGCTTCAACACTTTTATATTGTGAAGTTCCATCCTATTTCGTTTGGAAAGGTAAGAAGTTCTGTAGAAGGAAACAAGGAAAGCCAGCCCCAGGCCATCCTGGTGTGAAAAAAAATTACGAGCCTTACAGTAGTCACATATGATGTAACATCTGACATATTACTTACTCGCCTTTTTTAAAGAATAAACTCATGGTGCTATCTTGTGCCAGCAAACTTGAAGGGATTCTCCAATGCATTTGCAGTAGTGGAAGTGTATGTGGGAGCAATCCACTCCCTACTTGATGCCAAACTTGATGCGACCTGCGCAGTTAGTGAACCCATGCCAGCGGTGTTATTGAAAATGGCCTCTTATTGCCGATATAGCGCACTGCCAAGTATAGGCGCGATTAAAAATTAGGTGTGCAGTAGGTATATTAAATGTGTTTCTCCCAGTGATACGTTTAGACCTACGGAGTTTCAATTATTGTTAGTAGTCTGTGTTAATATACTGAATTCCTATGTTGTTTGGAGTGTTGGTTGATGCGATATAGCACTCGGGGTATCGAGTGCTTACATTAAATAAGAATACAGCAAAAGTATGAAGATTTAATAAATCATAATTGTTTTCAGCAAATATGATATAATGAATATTTTCACACCAAAGAACGACAACTTGAGGATGATTTATTGTAGGAATTTCTTTAATGGGGCCTCCAAACCTTGAGGTAAACCGTATGTGATTTACATTCCACATAGTCACATGGCTTACAGCACGTCGTCGTACCAAAAAAAATATTTTAAAATAAAATAAAAAAAATGCACTTCCGTCCCATTCACTTCCGTCTCTTTTCCAAAATCACTCCCACAAAAATGTCCAGCTACCGAGTGCCACAAAAATATCCAGATACCGTCTAAATCGGCCCAGTCGTTTAGCCGCAATCGATTTCTGAATTTGGGCCAATTTTACCAAATTGGTTAAAAAGTTGATTCTTTGTTTAGTTTTCCGCTTTAAACTCCTAAACAATGCACCCTATAGAAAATTGTATTCAAAGCGTTTTTAGAGCATTAAATTCTGCGTCGAATGGTTTTTAGTTCGCTAAAATCGGCCCAGCTGTTTAGCCGCAATCGATTTTTTTGAGTTGGGCCATTTATACCATCTCTCATGTCTCATGTAATTTTCTTTTCCAATTGTGGAGTTTTCGAAGTGGCAAAGGAGCAAATCTGGGTTGGCCCGGTTCCCCCACTTGGCCTTGACAACCTCTCCCTTCTTCAATTTATACCAGTGCAATCAGTGTTCGTCAGGTGAAACAACTATAGAAAAGGGCACAGCCAGTATGAAAACTATTGAAGGGAAAAACTTCAATGAACTTAGCAGAAAAAAACAGAGTGGTGTCTCTACGAGCCGTGAAGGCTACAGCAAAGATCAACGGAGAATCAGTCCCCATCAGTCCGGACATGATTTTCCGACGCATTCCATTTCACATGAAATCCCAGCTTCAGCTTTAATCGTACTTTGAATTCGAATTGGCCCCGTACCCACTCTCACTGTTTGATGATGATGGTGGCATGATGCGGAAGAGTGGAAAATCAGAACTGTACAAGCTATTCACTCCAGTCAAAGTAGATCTCACTGTGAATGCAGACTACGTAGTGGATGGTGGTTTCCTCCTGCACAGAGTTGTGTGGAACAGCGGAGAACAGTTTTCCAATATCATTCAGAAGTACGTAAATTACGTGAAATCCAACTACAAGTTGACAGTATCACCATAATTTTCGATGGGTACCCAGAGGATGTGGCCGAGAAGAGTATAAAGTCAGCTGAAAGAGCGCGAAGAGCCCGTGTTATGTCATCTTCGTCGGTTATATTCCAGGAAAATACCAAGGCCATAATGCCCAAAGATCGTTTCTTGTTGAATGATCACAACAAGAAACGTCTCATATTGATGCTGACAAGCAAACTGATGGACGAGGGCATTCACGTGAAACAAGCCGTTGAAGATGCAGATTCTCTGATTGTGAGCACAGCCATGGAGAGGTCTATGGAAGGAGGCAATGTTTTCAAAGTGGGAGAGGACACTGATCTATTGGTCATGCTCACTTTTCATGTTGCTGTCTTTGAAGAGCCCATCTCCAACGTGTTCCTCATCAAACCCGGGAAACTGAACCAGGAAACTGTCGTTTACAGTCCGAGCAATTGCCAGCTGCCTGAAGACATGAGGAAGCATACCCTGTTTCTCCATGCCTTCACGGGGTGCGACACCACATCCTCATTTTTCCGCCAGGGGAAAATAAAATGTATCAAGAAATTCATGGCAAACCAAAACCTCTTTCATCAGGCCTCTATTTTTCTTGACCCGATCTCAACCCCTGACCAAGTTGCAAATGCAGGTGTTCACATCATAAAAAACCTGTATACGGGTGGCAGCAGTAAGTCCCTCAATCAAGTGAGGTTTGACCTCCAGAGGTTGCTTTCGAAACAGAATTTCAACCTGGCGTCCTTGCCTCCTACAGAAGCGGCTGCTCGCCAGCACTCCTTCAGAGCTTATTTACAGGTGCAGGTATGGAGGAGTAATGTACTAGATCCAGAGAGATGGGGATGGAAAATAACCACCTATGGCTTAACTCCCATTAGGACTGATCCACCGGCTCCACAAGAACTTCTCAACTCCATATCGTGCACATGTAAAAAAGGGTGCAAAGCAACTTGTTCCTGTAGGAAAGCTGGGGTAAAATGCACCACCATCTGCATGACCTACCAAGGGCACACATGCCTCAATTCCATCTCTGAAGACAAGGATGTTATACTGGACCCCACCCAGTGTGACGAGGAGATTGATATCATCGAAGAAGAGCAAGAAATGAATCCTCATTCTCAAGATTCCGAGTATGAGGAGCTAGAAGACGTGATCGGCGAAGAGCCACCGTTATCTCCTAAACGGCGAAAGTAACACTATCATAATAATGCTATTAATATTATGATGAAGTAGAGATGAGCGGAAGTGTGGCGGAGGTACGCACATAGTAGGCATAGCCCCAGCATTCGTGACAACGTTGCTTTCAGTTCAATGCTTCTCCGTCAAACTGTCAGAACGCATCTCTGGAAAAAACAACTCTAGGATACACAAAACCATTGGGCGCTACTAGGCTAAGTGGCTGTCTGAATGAAAATTACTGCTTGTAATGCAAGCAAGGGGTCTGGGGTGTAAGCACCAGGTTAGATTTGTGTTTTATGTAGAGCCTTATTCCACATTCACCACTTTGAAACTAAGTGGCAAAACCAGCGCCAAACAATAATGTTGGCACTGCTGAAAAACGTAATGACACCCTTTAGCGATAAAATGTTCAACTCCTGTTTCTTAGTCACATTACGTATTACAGTAGAAAATTTTTCTGGATATTGGTAGAGGCTGACACCATATTCCCTCTCATATATTCCTCTCTCCACAGAAAATTCTTTTGTGTTGGTATCTTACTCCGTCGATAAAGCTTGCCTTCTAATGCCTGTAGTCAGTGAATTCTACGGAACTAACCTTGGGGAGGTGCCAAGTGACGAGAGGTCAGGAGAGTGCTGTCCAGGTTCCATTCCTGGCTTAATCTTGGTCTGAGGGATGGAACAAGGCACACTCAGCCTCGTGGGGCAAAACTGAGAAGAGGGGGGGGAGGGGTCGATTCCCATCTCAGCCATCTTGGAAGTGGTTTCCCCCCCCACTTCTACTCCCGGATGGTACCTACTTTAAGGCCATGGTCGCCTCCTTCCCAATCCTCATCTGAATTACAAATGCACATACTAATACAGCCATCACAACAGCACAGGTTATCAGACAAATTCCACACGGATCTACATGACCATGATATAGCAAATCCCCAAAATCAATCAACAACAACTGCATTCTACCATTCCAAGAAGAAATATTAAGAGTTGTCATTGCAGTCTTTTGCTCCTAAAATCCGTGACTAGTTCTTGTATCTCAATAGGGATTTGCCAATAGGCTTTCAACAGCTTGTCTCAATTCTGCCTCCATATATGTAGGCCTATACATGCGAGAAATGAGTACTTTTCAAACAAAGAAATAACGAGCAAACATGTACCCTACTATTCTACTCCTAAATCCTTCTAGCCCAGGCAAATTAGATCAAAAAAAGGCCGTGCTTCCCGAATAATCATCCAAAGCCGGAATGTGTTTTAATACCCTTTGGGGGTCCCAAATAAGAGTCCTGTGTGTTTGCGACGGATTCTGACTTCTGCTTAATTTTTGGGAGTAAAAAAAAAACACGAAATTTTTGCAAGTCAAAAAACACGAAATTTTCGCACCTTTTTCAGTGTTTTGCTCATAACTTCTAAACGACGCATTCTACAGAAAAGTTTCCTCGTAACCCTTTTAAAGAACATTATATTCTGCGTTGAATGGTGTTTAGTCCGTCTAAATCAGCCCAGTCGTTTAGCCGCAATCGATTTCTAAATTTGGGCCACTTTTACCAAATTGCTTAAAAAGTTGATTCTTTGTTTAGTTTCTCGCTTAAAACTCCTAAACAAAGCATCCTATAGAAAATTGTATTCGAAGAGTTTTAAGAGCATTAAATTCTGCGTCGAATGGTTTTTAGTTTGTCAAAATCGGCCCAGCTGTTTAGCCGCAATCAATTTTTTGAGTTGGGCCATTTATACCATCTCTCATGTCTCATGTAATTTTCTTTTCCAATCGTGCAGTTTTCGAAGTGGCAAAGGAGCAAATCCGGGTTGGCCCGGTTCCCCCACTTGGCCTTGACAACCCAAGAGTAGCCACTCCAAAATGATGTTATGTGGTTTCAAAATATAAGAAGACATTATTATGAGTAATGTTTCATTGAAAGTAACATAAGATGTATACATAAGATACATTTTCATAAGATGTTTACGTAAACGATAACGATATCAATTATGTACAGAAAGATGTATTAGTTGTGTACATGAAACATCATAATGTGAAAGATGTACAAGGTACTCATGTTTATCTCCTAAACGGCGAAAGAAATCGTCTTATGTTACTTTCAATGAAACATTACTCATAATAATGTCTTCTTATATTTTGAAACCACATAACATCATTTTGGAGTGGCTACTCTAGGGTTGTCAAGGCCAAGTGGGGGAACCGGGCCATCCCGGATTTGCTTCTTTGCCACTTCGAAAACTGCACGATTGGAAAAGAAAATTACATGAGACATGAGAGATGGTATAAATGGCCCAACTCAAAAAATCGATTGCGGCTAAACAGCTGGGCCGATTTTGACAAACTAAAAACCATTCGACGCAGAATTTAATGCTCTTAAAACTCTTTGAATACAATTTTCTATAGGATGCTTTGTTTAGGAGTTTTTAGTGAGAAACTAAACAAAGAATCAACTTTTTAAGCAATTTGGTAAAAGTGGCCCAAATTCAGAAATAGATTGCGGCTAAACGACTGGGCTGATTTAGACGGACTAAACACCATTTAATGCAGAATATAATGTTCTTTAAAAACGTTTCGAGGAAACTTTTCTGTAGAATGCGTCGTTTAGAAGTTATAAGCAAAACACTGAAAAAGGTGCGAAAATTTCGTGTTTTTTTGACTTGAGAAAATTTTGTGTTTTTTTTTACTCCCAAAAATTAAGCAGAAGTCAGAATCCGTCGCAAACACACAGGACTCTTATTTGGAACCCCCAAAGGGTATTAAAACACATTCCAGCTTTGGACGATTATTCGGGAAGCACGGCCTTTTTTTGATCTAATTTGCCTGGGCTAGAAGGATTTAGGAGTAGAATAGTAGGGTACATGTTTGCTCGTTATTTCTTTGTTTGAAAAGTACTCATTTCTCGCATGTATAGGCCTACATATATGGAGGCAGAATTGAGACAAGCTGTTGAAAGCCTATTGGCAAATCCCTATTGAGATACAAGAACTAGTCACGGATTTTAGGGGCAAAAGACTGCAATGACAACTCTTAATATTTCTTCTTGGAATGGTAGAATGCAGTTGTTGTTGATTGATTTTGGGGATTTACTATATCATGGTCATGTAGATCCGTGTGGAATTTGTCTGATAACCTGTGTTGTTGTGATGGCTGTATTAGTATGTGCATTTTTAATTCAGATGAGGATTGGGAAGGAGGCGACCATGGCCTTAAAGTAGGTACCATCCGGGAGTAGAAGTGGGGGGGGGGGGGAAACCACTTCCAAGATGGCTGAGATGGGAATCGACCCCTCCCCCCCTCTTCTCAGTTTTGCCCCACGAGGCTGAGTGTGCCTTGTTCCATCCCTCAGACCAAGATTAAGCCAGGAATGGAACCTGGACAGCACTCTCCTGACCTCTCGTCACTTGGCACCTCCCCAAGGTTAGTTCCGTAGAATTCACTGACTACAGGCGTTAGAAGGCAAGCTTTATCGACGGAGTAAGATACCAACACAAAAGAATTTTCTGTGGAGAGAGGAATATATGAGAGGGAATATGGTGTCAGCCTCCACCAATATCCAGAAAAATTTTCTACTGTAATACGTAATGTGACTAAGAAACAGGAGTTGAACATTTTATCGCTAAAGGGTGTCATTACGTTTTTCAGCAGTGCCAACATTATTGTTTGGCGCTGGTTTTGCCACTTAGTTTCAAAGTGGTGAATGTGGAATAAGGCTCTACATAAAACACAAATCTAACCTGGTGCTTACACCCCAGACCCCTTGCTTGCATTACAAGCAGTAATTTTCATTCAGACAGCCACTTAGCCTAGTAGCGGCCAATGGTTTTGTGTATCCTAGAGTTGTTTTTTCCAGAGATGCGTTCTGACAGTTTGACGGAGAAGCATTGAACTGAAGGCAACGTTGTCACGAATGCTGCGGGCTATGCCTACTATGTGCGTACCTCCGCCACACTTCCGCTCATCTCTACTTCATCATAATATTAATAGCATTATTATGATAGTGTTACTCAAATAGTTTCTAAAAAATCAATGTGCTTAAAATTTTCAGTGCATATTCTAAAATAAAATAATAGTTCGTCTTCAAGCAAAGATGTTCAAGGCAAAACTACATACATGATAGAGGTAACACTTCAGGAGTGAAAAACAAAGTAGAATACTTAAATTGTGTAATGATGAATAATAATTATGGAAATAATGTCCTGATAGATGTTGTCTCCTTCGCTGTCTATATATAACCCATCCGCTATCCCCATTTTATAACACGACTTATATAGTGAAATTTCAGATTAATTCTATACAACATATCACTCTTTTCCTTTTCGCTTTCATTTTGATAATATATCATTTACATACCTTATTTCATCTTTTGGGGGGGACATTATCAATTGTAACTACTAACCTTTATCACTTCTGCAGTGGATATACAGTATGTGCTAAATCAGGTAAATATGTGTTTTTTATTTATTGTTTATTTAGCACCGCAGCCATGTTCGACAGCGTATTTCGTATGTGAAACTGCCGCAGTAAGCGCTCACATTGACGTTAGTAGTTGCCAACATGTCCGATACAAAATACATTAGACGACACATGTAACATTGTAATTATGTGAAAAAAGAAATAATCGGGCTCTACTTGGTTCGACGACTGTCTGGACGAAAATTTACTGATTGCAATTCAAGCAAGGGAGTCAGGTCGTAAGCCCCAGGCTAGTTTTGTTTTGTCTGTAGAACAGTACTCGCCACTGTAATGAACGCTGATCACAAAGATTCCACGTTTCGAACTAAGCGGCAAAACCAGCGCCGCACTATCTAAAAATTATTGGTCTAGGCACTAACCATCGGTTTGAATGAAAATTATTATTGTGTGTCTACCCCCACTGTGTGTGACAAAAATCAGGGGTGTTTGTATGGCCTAACGACCTAACAATTATTGGTCAAGACAAAAACAGCTTGCACAATCCCTTGCGAACTGGTTCAAACTCGGCACTATTTTGTTTCATGGTACCGCACATATACAAAGTAGTACCGTAAGTGTGGGATTGGCAATAATGTACTTGTGTATAATTAAGGGGAAAAATGGCGGACTCAGCTGGAATATAAGTCGTGATCCTATTTGTGACTACATCATCTCCAGATTTCTTCCTGACCATTACTACATTACTTTACAAAAGTTACGAGGGAGTGATATGTCATACAGTGTTACCAATTTCAGTTGTGTTGGTCACTGAGGGTGTGAGTTATGGGATAAATAAAATGTTGCCAACCCCACGCATCTGGTACCATGTGGTGCTTGTTTTATGTTGCACTCTATTCGTTCGCTACGTTGTGTTTCTATGGTTTGAACCAGGCCACGCCAACTCGGGTGCTTTGCGAGCACTGTGTTCTGCTGTACAAGCATCGCTTTGAAGCCACTAATGTGCCAAAAATTTGGAACAATCGTTTTTGCAGTTGCAATCCAAAGTGTAGCTTCCAAGGAAGCATCAGACAAATCTAACCTTGTTTTTGTTTTGTTAATATTCACAATTGAAAACATTTGTTCACAAACGAATGGTAATAGTGGTCTGTCAAAATTGATCGCACTGTAGTTTTATCAGATCAACTTGGAGACTTTATCGGGCATCCTCTGGGCGCACAGAAAAAGGTGTCATAAATACTTTGAGTGCCGGTTTTACTTGTTTCATATGTTCAAACCTATGTTCAAATTCTTTATGCAATGACTGTAACACTTCGGTGTACCCATTGATGTGTTCAGAAGTACTTAAATTCAAGGAGAGGCGAAAATTGTCCCAATTTCCTTTTAAAAAGCAGTAGCTGCAATTCAGCTGACTGAAGAACAAAAGACAAGACTGGTTTGATGACATTATGTGTCTCATCAATGCCAAACGGGAAGCCCATCTATAATTCGTGCAACTTAAGGGGAAATGTCAGGCACAAATCCGGGAAATAAAGAACAACTGGTGGCAGCGAAAAGCTGAAGAACTGCAAAGACTATCTGATACCCGTGACTTGCAAAACTTCTATGCAGGCATAAAGGAGGTATATGGCCCAATCTGATCATCATCAGGTACATTGAAAACTGCTGACAATTCTGCCATTTTAACTGATCAAGGACACATTTTGGAGCGTTGGAAGGAACATTTCTCTGCACTTCTAAATCGTGCCTCCAATGTTGCCGAGGACTTTCTTCGCAACGTCCCTCAGCAGCCCCATCAACCGTGGATGGCGGTTCTGCCGAGATTTCACCAAAGCACTCAATCAATTAAAGCCGAGAAAGGCTCCTGGTCCTGATAACATTCCTCTGGAGTTGTTACAAAGTGGAGATATGGCTTTGAAGACTCGACTTTTTTCACTTATCCTCTTAATTTGGGAAACTCGAGAAGTACCTGGCGACTTGAAGAATGCTACCATCATCACTATCTTCAAGAAAGGCAATCGTAGTGTGTGTGGGAACTACCGTGGTATATAGCTATTATCCATCGCAGGTAAAGTTCTCGCAATTCTACTAAGCCTCCTCCTAGGTATCTCGTAGAGGATTTTGCCAGAGTCTCAATAAGGTTTCCGAACCACCAGAGGCACATCAGACATGATATTCTGTGCCAGACAACTCCAGGAAAAGTGCAGAGATTAACAGAGCCTCTGTATTTAGTTATCTATGACCTGGAAAAAGCCTTTGATTCAGTACCAAAATGTGCTATGTGGAAAGTATTAGCTCACTTTGGATGTCCAGATCGCTATGTGGAATTAGTAGGGATTGGAATTTTTCGGTGATTTCAGAGTGAAGAAAGCGGTATTTTAAAGTGGCAAATTCGGTGGTTTCAAGTGTACTTTTCGGTACTTTAAAAATCATGAATTTTAGGCGGGATTTTTTAAATATCATGGATATCATGCATAACATAACACATTTCAGTCATCCTTCAAAGTATACTTCAGTGAAGAGATCCAAATTCTCTTGTGACAAACGGGTTACATATCACTTAACGTGCTAGTGTAAGCTGAAAAACAATAGTTCACAGCGTTTGAACAGGGGATCCAAATGGGTTTCAACACAGATTCTGAGAACTTTGGAAATACATATGTCATTCCTTGCAAAACTCGAACAATGTCTGTCTTGGTCCTGTCATGCATCTGCTTCTTGATTAAAGTTTGCAGTTCTTTGTATCCTCTTTACACCTCACTTTCTTCCAGTGTTCCATAGAACGGCAATTTCTTAATTTTCTTTGCAAAGTCCTCATTGATGTTCATTGGCACTATTTCTGCTGAATCAAGCGCACACATTTGTAAATCTAGTTCTCAGGGTCAACGGATCTCAAGCTGATTAATTTTCCAAGAGCATGGGACCCAGCATTTAATAAAACTGAATGTATTTTCCCTCTTTTTAACACATTTCCACAACCCTCCAACTGCTCCTTAATGTTGGTACCGTACTTTCCAGAAACGGCAAGTTTAAGTGCTTGCTGAATTCTCCGTAGATGTCCATCTAGAAGGTGAACAGTTGGATGTGGCCTTCTAATAAGGGGATGAGGTCAGCGATGTCTGTGCCAAATTCTTTGAAACTCAAGTATTTCGTCATGTGAAACATTGTTGTGAAAATCAACACCCGAGTTATCAGTCCCTACTACTTCACTCATAAATTGCGAAATATCTTTCAAGTACTCTGACAGGCACACTACAGAATGAAACCAAGAAGACCACCTGGTTAATACTGGTTCAGGAAACAGTGGCACATTTTGAACTGGATACTTGCCATCTAGATAATCATGTCTGAAAGGCGCACTATATGACGCCACGAGTCGAGTAGTTACTAGGATGAAGGGGCAGATGTCCTTGCTGTTCCGGTCCATAAAACTTCAATAACTAAGTACTGTAACTTGCTAGGATGACCGCCCAGATTGATAAAGATCGCTGCATACAGACAGCGAGGTCCGCTATCTACATTTAAGTTACCAATCTTTCAGTGTTTGTTGGATGCTCTCCATGCAGTCAAGTCAAGGGAGAAGATTACCGCGACTACACTCGCACAAAAACACGAGTTTGTCGGCTTCTGTGACGACAATATTTTAAACGGGCAAGGTGGTCTCACTACGATGACATTAGGGCAAAACCTGGATGAATGTCAAGATGCAGAAGAAAGTGACATCCAATAGTTAAACTTCGATAAAGACAATCTTGGTTTCGGACATGACACCGGTGAGGATATTGTACGGAATTTGACTGTCGGTGAGGTAAACTGAGATCCAGTACGTACAGAGTGCAGGAGTGATGCAACAGAAATCCCGAAAGTTCCCACAGTCAAGCTAGTGTGTCTATAGTCACACTTATCTCTTATATAGAAAATCAAGATGAATTTTTGTTCTCATATATTGTTTTCTTCAGAATTGTACAATCTAACATTAGAAGAAATAAACCATCTAAGAAACAAAAAGTGATGAGTCATTTTTCTTAGTTTTTAATATTGGTAAAATCCACATAGTGTGTCTTACAAAGACTATGTTATAAAGTATTATATTTTTTTTTGCATGTTCATAAAATACATTTCAATATTTTTAACCAATAGTTTTCTCTTTGCTAGGCTTAAAAACATTACTAAGGATAATTTGCAGAAATTCGTGCATTAATTGCCGCGAACTATCGGAAGTGCACTGTAAAAAAAAAAAAAACACGAAAAAAGCTAAAATTCGCGTTTTCATGCGAAATTCATGCATAATTCGCGAAATTTCGCGCGACTTCAAAAACATTTTTTTTTGTGCCATTTTTAGAGTTATTTAAACACATTACCATCTGTGTATTACTTCATTTAATAATTCGCGATCGCGAATTTTTCCTATCCCTAGGAATTAGTTAAAGCTCTTCATGATGGAATATCTGGGAAGATTCTTCAAGGTAACTGTGTATCCGGTCAGTTTCCAATCACTCACGGTTTGAAACAAGGCTGTTTGCTTGCTCCAACACTCTGGGTTGTACATGGCTGCCATGAAGTATGAATCATCTTCTAACAACCCAGGCATGGAGATTAAGTTTCGCTTCGATAAAGGTCTTTTCAATCTGGCAAGACTTCGTTCACAGAGACATATCAAGTTACCCGGGTGACAGAACTACAGTATGCTGATGACACCGCATCTCCTGCTCCGACAGCTGCAGAGCTTCAACAATCGGTCAATCGCTTTATCACTGCGTGCGATCTCTTTGGTCTTACCATCAATGCAAAGAAAACTAAGTTACTTGCACAACCTGCCCCAGGATTACCTCTTCCTGAGTTCAATATCTCCATCTTAGACTCAACACTGGAGCAGGTTGATCATTTTTCATACCTTGGAAGCATTTTGTCTAAATGTTGTACCTGCTAACAGGATGTTGACTAAAGAATTGGGGCTGCCCATGCAGCATTTGGCCATTTAATGCACAGAGTCTTCATGAATAAAGACCTAAAGATGCATACCAAACTCGTGGTGTACAAAGCTGTCGTCATCTCAACGCTACTGTAAGGCTGTGAAACTTGGACACTCTATCGCCGTGATATCAAGAAACTTGAGCGCTTCCACCAACAAAAGATGAGATACATCTTGAACATTAAGTGGGAGGACTACGTGACCAACACTGCAGTTCTCAAGAGAGCGCATCTCAATAGCATTGAGGCAACTATCATCGCACATCAACTGAGATGGTTAGGCCATGTTCACTGTATGAGTGATACCAGGCTTCTACGTCAATTCCTTTATGGTGAACTTTGCTCTGGCACTAGACCTCATGGGGCCCCTCTGAAGCGTCTTAAAGACCAGCTAAACCACATCATGAAGACAACTGGTATACCTATCCACTCGTGGGAAACATCTGCCGAGGACCGTTTACTGTGGCGGAACACTACATTGACTGCTGTCAACTTATTTTAAGAAAAATGTCGCAGACATGGAGAGGCCAAGCGACAAGCAAGAAAGCTTCGTCAATTACAACCCCTCCCTCCCCCGATCATTCAGTGCAATTTATGTGAGCGCATGTTTTATGCCAGGATTGGCCTGTTTAGTCATCAGAAACTCATCCACAAACTGGTCTGAAAAGCTCTTTGCAGAAAAAGTGTGTGTACTCGGAATCGAGTTACAGCCACCGCCGCCGACGAGCTGCAATTGGAAACTTTCAATACGGTCACACATAGTACTAAGTAATTTATTTTTGCCTTGCAACGAGATATTTAAATCATGTAAATACCCCGTGATGTCTTTCATGAAAGCGAGGTCTGCGATCGATTGCTCATCATCCAAGTCTGACGGCTACCGCCACTACATGGGGAGGAAAGAGGGGAGGGAGCGGAAAAGCACCGGTGCCGCTCGCTGCTCGCGTTGGCGTGGCCTGCCTAAAACGATGCATACATGTTAAATTCTGTGTGTTAATAAGGCCTTACATACAGTACAAAAACAGACATAACCTGAGCCCCTTGCTTGGAGTACCTAGTAGCAGCAGTAATTTTCGGCCAGGTAGAAGCCAGTATCTCGCTACGCGTGACCTGTGTCGTGTACAGTGAAATGAAGTCTCCATAACAAATGAACACACCTAATGCAGTTGAGCAACGACAAGCAATTACAATTGCCGTCGTTGAATGAACAATAAATGAATTTACATAATTTAGCACATATTTCCTGTGCAGTAGTGATAATGGACGGTAATGTCTCCCGGATATAAGCTAAGTGAAAGTGTAGGAACTTCGTTCATCACCCCCGAAGAATTGCCTGCGATAGATTCCTTGATTATTAGGCTATTTATATTTCCTGTTCCATTCTTTAAAGCATTTGGTTTCATCCACTACTGGCTTGCTGGGCCTATCGTAGCTTCACCAGAGCCCCGTGAGCCGTCACTTTTCAGGGTTCCTGTAGGACCTTCACAGCTACCGTAACTGTCCCGGGGCACATGAAGTCCCCACTGTACTTTGCCCCTACAGGCAATCCCCTACTTTGTGCCGTTGCCCGTCTCCCACGACGTGGACGAGGGGTTGGACTTATGGACAAGAATGGAACGAGCCTCGGACATGACGGATATAATAGAAGACGACACGGCTGTAAACACGGACTAGGATTTGGAACTTTAAACATAAGAACGCTGACGGGGAAGGTGGAGGAGTTAGTGGATATGATGGAAAGAAGGAAATTGGATTTATTGGGATTGGCAGAAACAAAGTGGAAAGGGAAAGGAAGAAGAGAACTGAGAACAGGCTATTTTGGAGTGGGAGTAGTAGTAGTACGAGATAGTTTAAAAGAAGTGAAGAGAATAAGTGATAGGATGATGAAAGTGAAAGTAGCACTGAGGGGAGAGACCTTAGAAATAGTGCAAGTGTATGCTCCACAAGTAGGCTGCGCCTCTGAAGAGAAGGAGGAGTTTGAAGAGGAATTGCATAAGCAGCTGGGAGGAAGAAATATGATTGTTAGGGGGGATCTGAATGCCCATGTAGGAAGAGAAAGACAAGGTTATGAGAGTGTGCTTGGACCAGAGGGTTGGAGCGGAAGAAATGAGGAAGGAAAGAGACTGTTGGACTTCTGCCAAAGGAACAGCCTGCTAGTTGGGAACTCCTGGTTCAAGAAAAGAGAGAGCCACACAATCACATGGTACAGTGATGACTTGACCAGGAAGTCGGTGGTCGACTATATACTGTATGAGAGAGAATTAAATAAGAACATCATGGCCATTGTATTGAAGAAGAAACCAAAGATTAAGATTTGGGAATTGGAGGAGGAGGAGGATGAAAGAATAGCATTCCAAGATAGGATAAAAAGGAAGTTGCCTAACACAGAAATTCGAAGTGGAGAAGAAGAGTGGAAAAATTTAAGACTGACTTTTGTGAAAGCAGCAATTGAGATATGTGGGGAAACAAAAGCAACGGTCAAGGGAAAGGAGACACGGTGGTGGACAGACAAAATAAAAGAAGAAATAAATGAAAGGAACAGGGTAAAGAAAGAAATGGATAAGGAAAAGCTAAAAACATACCAGAGAGATAAGATTACATGTGGAATACAAGAGATTGAAATTACAAGTAAAGAGGAGTATTAAGGAAGAAAAGGAGAAGTGTTGGGGAGAGTTTACCAACAAAATTGAACAAGATAGTCGAGGAAATCAAAAATTATTATACAGAGTAATAAAACCGAAAAGAACTAATCAAGAAAAAATCAAGGCATTAGAGCAGTGGTTCTGAACCCGTAGAAGTCTGCTGACCACTCAGCGTAAAATTGAATCGTGTATGGACCACCCCTCCTCCCCCCTCCCTCCCCCCTCACCCCAATACACCTTACCAGTTTTAACCCTTCCTCAATAACACTTATTTTAAAGATATTTCAATTCTTAACCTGATAGTCATCGTTGTGAATACATTTGGACGATTCTCGTTCAATGCACATCGTTTTCGAAATCCCCATTTATTGGTCACTTTTTTATACGTGCTGGCGGACCCTTTTCTCCCGAGGCACTCGCGGACCACCGGTTAAGAACCACTGCATTAGAGAGAGAAGATGGATCCATAGTACATGATGAAAGGGGTCTTCAGAAGGTGATGGCAAAATATTTTCCAAAACTTTATAATGAGGATGACAGTTCTGAGGAAGAAGGAGATAAGAAATTGGAAATAATAGTTGGAGAAAAAGAAGAGAACCTGATAACATGGTTGGAGCTTGAAAGGGCAGTGAAAACATTGGCCAAAGGTAAAGCAAGTGGGAAAGATGAATTCAATGCTGATATGATTAAGGCAGCAGGAAGCATCGGCTTACAGTGGCTATATAGAGTCCTCTATGCCATATGGAAGGATGAAATAGTACCTGAAGATTGGCAACAAGGTAACATTATACCATTGTTCAAAAAAGGGAATAGGAAGAAATGTGAAAATTCTAGAGGTATTACTTTATTATCACTTGGGCTGAAAATATTGGAGAAAGTCATGGACAAAAGACTGAGGGTTATAATAGAAATGCAGTTAAGAGGAAGAACAATATGGTTTTAGACCGATTAGATCAACAATAGATTTGATATTTACAGTACGTATGATATTAGAAAAACATCTGGAAAGAAACAAGGAAATCATTTTCGTATTTTTATATTTGGAAAAGGCCTTTGATACAGTTGAGAGAAAACATGCATGGGAGTGCCTACTGGAAAGGATTGTATCGAAATCATTGATTAATAAGATAAAAATGTTGTATCATGAAAGTAAAAGCGGTGTACAAGTCGGAAGTGGTGACTGTGAAATATTCTATACAAAAAAAGGCCTCAAGCAAGGAAGTGCATTATCACCATTATTATTTATTATACTGACGGATGAAATTATAAAACGTGTAAAATAGAGGATCAGTAATGATGAAGTGAATGCTTTGGTATTTGCAGATGAAGTGGTGATTTGGGGAATGGGAGAAAAGAAAGTACAAAAGAGACTGGACATTTGGAATGAAAATCTAAAGGAGTTTGGAATGGTAATTAGTAAAAAGAAAACTGTAGTCATGTTCTGTTTAAAAGAAAAAAGGACATTCAAGTGAACATAGATGGGGTACGGTTAGAGAATGTACATATCTAGGTAGCACTATAAATGGAAGTAATGACATCAACATTGAAATTAATAACAGACTAAGTAAAGGTACAACATTTTATCACCAAATCAGAGAACTTTTATGGGATGACAAAGTACCCAAGAGAACGAGATTAACACCATATAAACAGTATTTCATACCAATTGTAACATACTTACTTACTTACTTACTTACTTACTCCATGGCGCTACAACCCGGGGTGGGTTTTGGCCTCTTGGACAACTGCTCTCCATGTTGGTCTATCCATCGCCTTGCTCCTCCATCCTCTCACTCCCATTGCGACGAGGTCTGCAGTCACACCATCCAACCATCTCTTCTTAGGACGTCCTTTCCTCCTGGAGAATAGCCTCCCTTTCAACATTCTCTTGGGCATCTGGCTCTCCGGCATCCTCTCTATATGTCCCAACCATTGGATTCTCTGTGCCTTTATAAACTTTACGATATCTTGTTTTCCAGTCAATTCGTTTAGTTCGTGGTTATATCGTTTTCTCCATCCATCTTCCTCTCTAACAGGGCCGTATATTCTTCGCAGTATTTTCCTTTCAAAACACTTCACAGTATTCATCATCCTTAGTTAATGTCCAAGCTTCAGAGCCATAGGTCACTACTGGTCTTATCATTGTCTTATATATCTTTATTTTGGTTGTTCGCGATATAAGTTGATTCCTGAGCATCTTGATGTTTGCATAGTATGCTCTGTTTCCAGCCTGTAATCGATCTTTAATACAGTTTGTCATATCACACTGGTTGTTAATAAGTACTCCTAGATACTTAAATTGTGTCACACCCTCAAATGTCTTATCGCCTATTTTAATATCATGCGGGGCTCTTCATGTTTTAGATGTGGACATTACCATGCTCTTAGTTTTATTCTCATTCACTAATAACCCAATATTTGTAGCCTCTTTCTCTAATTCTAAATATACTCTTTTCAGTGTACGCTTCTCTCTTGCTAGGATCACTACATCATCTGCATAAGCACAGATCTGACTTGATTTGTTAAAAATAGTGTCTCCCTGGTCCACTTTACTGATTGCTTTATGTAGTGCAAGATTAAAGAGTACTGCAGACAATCCATCTCCTTGTTTTACACCCTTATTAATTGTAAAGGGTTTACTCAGCTTATTTCCATTTTTCACTCGTGCCCATGTGTTATCTAGTGTCATCCTTATCAGCCGGATTATCTTTCCAGGTATCCTCATTTCTCCCAGTAATTCATATAGTCTTTCTCTACATACACTATCGAAAGCTTGTTTAAAATCTATAAAGAGCATGTGGAGGTCAATATCATGTTCATAAAACTTTTCCATCATCTGCCTAATTACAAAGATTTGATCCGTTGTACTCCGGTTGGGTCTAAAACCACACTGATATTCACTCAGAATTTCTTCTGAAAATATCTTCATTCTTTCTTTCAGGATACCTGATAGGATCTTGTAAATAACATTCAATAGTGTAATTCCTCTGTAATTCTCACATGCTAATTTATCTCTTTTCTTAAATATAGGACATATTATTCCTCCCCTCCATCCATTTGGCATGTTCTCTTCTTCCCATATTCTTTCCAATAGTTTATGTATTCTATCTTCAAATGCCGCTCCTCCATATTTTATCATTTCTGCTACTATACTGTCTTCCCCTGGTGATTTGTTGTTTTTCATTTTCTTCATTACATTTGCCACTTCAAATCTTGTAGGACTCATAATACTTGCATTCTCTGGTTCTGTAGGACTCTTTAATACTTGCATTCCTATTCTCTGATTCTGATCTATTTACTTCTTGTCTCTCGTTTTGTTGCATATGTTGTTCAATTTCTGGCTCTACACTTTCACATAGAAGTTCCTTAAAGTGTTCAGACCATCTATCTAACACTTTGTTCTCATCATTCAGTATCATCCCTTGTCTATCCTTGCATCTTCTTTCCCTCGGTTGGAAACCTTTCCCCATTTTACCAATTGCCGCATAGAATTTTCTTACTTCACTTCCCTGGTTTAATTCTTCTATTTCTATAAATTGTTTCTTTATGTGTTCCTTTTTCTTTCTTCTACATACTTTGTTGGCATTTAACCTCAGTTGCTTATAATGTTCACAGTTGCTTCTTGTTTCTCTCAAAATCATCTTTTCTCTTGCTCTATTCTTCTCTTCTATTGCTTCCCTACACTCTTGATCAAACCATTCATTCCGGGTTTGCTGCCTCTTTCCGATTATTTCTTCTGCAGCCAGTTTAACTACTTCCTCTATTTTCTTACACTCTTCATTGAGATCATCTCTCTCTTTTTCTTCTTCTAATTTCTTTTGTATTTCTCTCTGATATTCCTCCTTAATTCTTTCATCTCCTAGTCTTTCAACGTTTATACTGTTCTTCCAGGTTTCAGATTCTGCTTTCGTTTTAGCCAGCTTTTCTCTAAGTACTGCTTTGACTAGATAGTGATCTGAATCACAATTTGGTCCTCTACAACTCCGCACATCTATAATTGACGAAGAGTATCTTGCATTGATTAACACATGGTCTATTTGATTCACGGTTGTAGAATCAGGAGCCTTCCAAGTACCTAAATGTATTCGTTTATGTGGGAAACATGTGCTTTTGATCACCATATTGTTCCTGATGGCAAAATGCCCAAGTAGTGTTCCATTCTGGTTACTAACATCATGTAGTGTATGCTCCCCTGCACATCTCGTCAATAGATCCTTCCCAATCTTTGCGTTAAAGTCACCCATTATTATCAATGTATCGTATCTCTGTATCTCACCGCATATCTGTTCCAATTGTTCATAGAACTCTTCCTTCTCATTCTTATCTTTCTCTTCAGTTGGTGCATACACTGACAACATGGATATGTTCCTGAATCTTCCTTTGATGCGCAATTTACAAAATCTTTCATTTATGGCTTCATATTCCATAATACTATTCCTTACTGACTTGGATACCATAAATCCTGTACCATGTTGTCCTGTTCTGCTATTTGGACCACTATACAATAGTGAAATTCCCTTTTATCTATCCTTCCTTGACCTTGCCATCTTACCTCTTGTAACGCTACAATGTCTAAATTAAATTTAGTTATCTCTTCTCCTATTTCATTCATCTTTCCTGGTCTCAACATCGTTCTTACATTCCACGTCGCAATATACAAATCTCTTTTCCGTAATCCAGGCCGAGGTTGTCTTCTGTTAAATCCGTCCTTCCGAGGCAATTGTCCTTGTTTCGTAACAGGTTCTTTTTTTTATGGTGTGGGGTTGTTAGCCCCACGTCCAACCCCCAACCTGGAGGGCCAGAGTATCCCGTTTAGTCTGGATCATCACCTTCAACCTGTCCGACTTGGGAGACCCTACCAGTAGCTAAGCTACCGCCGGCATAGCTCTCAGGATCATTTGACCACGCAAGCTCCACCACCGCGTCAAGGTAAGGATACCATTGGTGGAGACCAATTGTAACATTAACTAGGGGTTCATGAGTGACATGATTGCTCAAACTACTATCAATTCCATGGAAGATGTATATTGTATACTAAAAATATTAAAAAAGGCTGTATGGCACGGATATATTTCAAACATTTTGTATGAACTATTTATATTTTTGAATTGTATTCCATCAGGAATCTTGATATTAGGTATTTCTTGAGTTGTGTAGTGTTAACAGAGTTTCATAATGTCGATTATTCAGGTCCGTATTGACGTAAATATAACTTTGAAAGAATAATAAAATTTCTGCCTTTCAATACCATTTATTACTAATTACTTCAAAGTAACAGAGTTTGTAAATGGCTGAAGGTGGAATGTATTAAAGAGCCGTGAAGCTGTGCAAAGGAATGATTTATTGTATTTAGTTGTACGGTGGACAGGAATCTGTAGAGTAGAATCACTAAATCTATTTTCTCTGTTGTGGACAGAGTTCATTGGCTTGAACACATTATAGAGATAACCAGGTGTTTTTGTACACAATATTTTCTGGGTTAGGATCGCAATTGACAGCTGCCTTCGTTTACGAAGTTTCAACCACTGCATTTGCACATAACAAGGAGTAATGTGTACATCACACCTGACTTCTAAAATGGAACGAACGCATGCATTTTGAACTCTCTGTAATTTTATGTTAAGTGTTTCTGATAAGTCGTTATACACTACTGATCCATATTCGATGATAGGGAGTGTATCAACGTTTGGATTAAAAGCTTGCGCATTTTTAACGGCGTGTAAGGGATATTCCGCTTCAAGATATGCATTGATGATATGGCTTTCTTTATTACAGCTGCGGTATGCTCCCCCCAAGATGAGGTTCTATCAAAAATTACTCCTAGGTTGTTCACAGAGTTACCGTGCGGGATAACACGCTTGCACATAATTAACTCGCGTGCCTGCTTAGCACATGCGAGAAGCAAATGGCGCGTCAAGACAGCTCAGCTCACAGGAGATGTTTGACGCTGGGAATCACCTATTTCATCGCACGCATGATTTCGCAAAGTTGCTCCTTCTCGGCTACGAAGGTAGGAAGGTATGACGCATCTCGTAAGACTTCGTGCGTTGAGAAAGACCCGTTGACATGCTTATTTTTTGTACTTATATACGAGAGTGACGACTACTGGATCAGTGACGAAAACCGGTACGGTTACCTTATTCCCCGATAGTTTCTGCATTCTGTTCTACTACCTTTCTTGAAGATCGGGACAATTATTCCATTTTTCCATTCCCCTGGGGTCTTCCTTTCCTTCCATGCTGTCTTCATCACTCGGTACAACCACTGTATCCCCACCTCTCCTGCTGCTCTCACCATCTCCACACTCAACTCATCCACACCCGGTGCCTTCCCTCCTTTCATCTTCGTCACTGCATCTTCCACTTCTTCCCTCAGGGGCTCCCATCTAGTGGGACGTGGGTTGGCGACCACGGGACCCCAGCTGAGTCCGGCATTGCTTCCCCTTACTTGTGCCTGGCTCCTCTCTGTTTTCTTTCCTGTCGACCTCCCTTGGTCAACTCATGTTCTCTTCCGACCCCGACGGTATTAGGGACCCGAGGCCTAGGGAGTCTTTCACTTTCCCGCCTTAACTGGCCCTAGTCTCATCTTTCCTGATCCCCTCCTTCTGGGAGGGGTCAGCCTTCTTTTTCTTTCCCTTTTACCTACTGCCTTGTGCTCAAGGCCCTTAAGGAGGCAGGGTGTATGTAGCCCCACCACTTCCGGTGCATCCTAGATAATGCTACACCCTCAGGGGCTCACGACTGGTTAGTTCGGGAGTTGGCGACCCAGAGGGATTCCTGAGCTGGGTCCGTTTTCCCCTTTTGTCCCTTACCTTTGGGGCGGACCCTCTCCTCTCTCTCCTCTCCTCTTTTCCTTATATTTCCTTTTCTCTTCAAGATTCCCGCACTGTTTTTGTTACTTGGTTCACCGTGTATCTAAATTCCCTTTTAGCGATTTTTTAAGGCATTTTTAATCTATGTTGCATTTTGTAAGTTTTTTCGATCTAAATTACATCTCGCGATTGTTTTCAACCTCAATTGCATTTTGTAAAGATCTAAATTGCTTTTTAGTAAGTCTTTCAATGTAGGCGCAGGACATTTTAGTGAGATTATTGAATTTCAAGTGCATTTTGTATTTTCAAACTAAACCGCATTTCGCAAAAATTTTGAATCTAAATTGCATTTTGTTTTGGCGGGCATTTTGCAAATATTTTGATTCTCAATTGCATTTTGTGGATATTTTGAATCTAAATTACATTTTGTCACGTATTTTCAATCTAAATTGCATTTTGTAAGTATTGTCAATCCACATGAGTCGTTTGAATCTACCGTACATTTTGTAAGCATTTTCAATTTCAATTGCATTTTGTAAGTATTTTGAATTTCCATTGCACTTTGTGAATAATTTGGATTGGAACTGGGATAGGGCCTATTTCAATCTGAATTGCATTGTGTATTTTCAATTTAAATTGCTTTTTGTACGTATTTTCGATCTCGTTTGCATTTTGTACGTATTTTGAATCTAGCCTACGTTTTGTGGGTCTTTTTCAATCTATTCTTTTTGTGAATCTTTTCGTTCTAAATTCCCTTTTGTAAGACCATATTGTGAGTTGTTTCTCTTTGTACGTATTTTCCGTCGCACATACTTTTCGTTCTGGTTTCCATTTCATTCTCATTTTCGCTATCACCCAGATCATTAGGGGCCGATAACCTAGATGTTAGGCCCCTTAAAACAACAATTATCATCATCATCATCATCATCATCATCTTCCACTTCTTTCCATGTTAAGTCCTTTTCTGTTTGCAGTCCATCTTCCTCCTCCCCGATTTCTTCCTCCTCACTGTGGTTTCCATTTGGGTTCAGAAGTTCTTCAAAATATACTTTCCACATTTTCTTCAGTTCTTCCCTATTGTCTATCTCTTTGTCGCTTTTTGTTCACCATTCTAACATAATCCGTCAGATGCTTCCGCCTATTATTTCTTACCATCTCATACAGGACCTTTTTTGTACCTTCACTATCCTCCTTCATCATAATAGTTGCAACGCGAGTTAGCCACTCCTGTGTTATCTTGACTGTGTAGGTGTTCAAAGAAGGTGAAGAGTGAAGATTTGTGCTGATCCGTCTTGAACAACAACAGTTTACGTGAGTTACCCTCGAAATAAGTAGATAGTTTGTGCGCCTTTAAGTTTTAGCTCGTAAAAATACAAAGCATTCTACAACAACATGGGTAATAAACAGAAACAAATGAAGGCCGCCAAGCGAAATGCTGAATCTGTGCGCATTGCTGCCAACAAGGACAATTGATCAGATGGTGAACAGCAGCGCAGCCCTGGCGGTAAAGCAAGAACCACCCCGACTACCCGTAGTACAAAGTCGGCCGTTGCAAAGAGTGTGGTGAAATGCGATGCTCCCCGGTAGATAGCTCCTCTGCACCCTTCAGAAATGACATTGCCCAAACAATTCACCCTACAGACGTTGACCCTAGTGGAAGCTCAGCAAACGCTGGTGTTGAAGGACAGACTGACCCGCAACGTGCTCTATTAGTCTACGACAACTAACCTGAGCACTCAACTTCGTGCATACAATCTGGAGACACCACAGTGACGCGATCTCCTAGACCAGGGTCCGTCCCCCCCCCCCCCCCCGCTCCAAAATCTTTTAAGTCGAGACTTAAAATATTTAAATGCCTAATGGGACCCTCTGCCTTGGAGTACTGTGCTGTATTATTTGTGTGATAATATTTATTTATTTAATCCTATTACATCATATAAAATTTCTAAGTCGTAAAGGTAGGTAGTCCTACAGACATAAAAATAACAATGCAGTGGTTGAGAAGTTGTCAGATTTTTTAAGAGCGTTAAAAATCCCTCAGTATGCCTTCCTTCGGAGGGGAAGTAAAGCCGGCTGTCCCATGTCATTGATTTATGGCATGTTAAAGAACCTTCCTCTAATTACACCCGTGTGAAGCTATAGATTAAACATTCGACAAACGCTTTTAGGTTCCGACGTTCGTTGCCAGGAGCCGACTGCGGTGGCATCTGGTAATCAAGTTCTGAACTAGTAGGCTAGTAGTTGACGGTGGCGTTTGGCGGCAAAAGTAGGAACTACTTGAAAAAATTCAGTGTCTGCAGTCTTCACTTGAATTAAAACAGATAACACTCAATAATACAGCCATCACAATTAACACCGGTTATCAGACAGATTCTACACACACCCAAAGTACACGGGGCTACATGACCGCGTTGTCGCAGCCCCTAAACTGAGGAACCAACCAACTTTAAAGTTAGGACAGGATGAAATAGAACAAATAAGTGCATTAAAATACTCATTGCAATTGCCAAGGAGGCTGCTTTGTTGGGGTATGGACAAAGGCCTGAGGAAGAGAATGGAGCTGAGAAGATTCCAAATGGTTGACAATAGCAGGAAAAAGGTTTGCTTGGAGAGCTGCCCTAGGGCAATGCCATGTCCTGTGGCTCATGATTAAGGGTCGCGTAAAACTAGAAGCTTTACACACATGAATACACGGGACTATTTGACCAAGATGTCCATCCCTTGAAATGAAACAACGTTACCTTCTTTTACCTGACACCGCATGTCATTTTCAGTAATATTGCTTGCGGATTCATTATATGAAAAAGAATTACAGAAAGCAATTCAATAGGATCAGTGTTCGTTTATAGGGGACCACCTTGTGGTGTAGTGGCTAGCATACTTAGCTGTCACCCATAAGGTCTGGATTCTATTCACGACTTAGTCAAGAAATTTAGTTCTGGTCTCAGGGTTAGAACATGGTACACTATGCCGTGTGAGGTAAAACTGAGAAGATGAGGGGTTCGTCAACTGAAATACACATACACACACAATTTATTGCAGATATAACAGGTTGATAGAAAAAATTGTGTTATCACGTACTTCTGTATTCGAAAGCTTCTTTAAAAAGCCATACAGACTGGAAATTAAATTTCTTGCCTGGCTGTGTAAACTGTTCTACTGCCACTCGGCTTGCTAAGAGACATTATTGTGTGTTCAAAACTTCAGCTCACAGTACTTCTTCACCTCTTTAGACCTAACAGTAAGACGTAGTTGAAATTTTCTTTCCCTTTATTTCATACTAGCAGGTACCCGCGGCTTCGCTCGCGTCATAGTCGTGTCATATTGTTATTCAATGAAATGCAGGTTTAACCCCGTTAACACCCCTTTAGAACCTGAATATCCAAAAATCCCCCCTTAGTAGACGTTTTCGACACACAACAAACATATCCCCAAAATATCATTCTTCCAACTTGAATAGTTTTGGTTGGTCGATGAGAGTGAACATCCCAAAATCCTTCCTTAGTGAACGTTTTCCTTCCAGAATTTCACCCCTCCCCATAGGCCCCTTAAATTGGATTTATGAAAAAAACTGTCGAACACCTATTTATTTTAATTACAGGTACTTATTTATTTATTTTTAAGCTGATTGATATCCTCAGAGTTTCAAACTCCTCGCTTATGTCGTTTAAGAGATACACGCTCCGGTAGGAATCTTTCAACCCCCACTTTTCATCCCTTTCACCTCATAATATACACCACATCGAAAAACCATTAGACATGTGTCAGCTTATTTTTAATAATTGGTATATACCTAGGTATGCCAAGTATCACATCCCCAAATGAAACCACTCATGAGATATTGTTATTCAATGAAATGCATGTTTACCCCTTAACACCTCTTTAGAACCTGAATATCCAAAACTCTTTCCTTAGTGGACGTTTTCGACATACAACGAACATATCCCCAAAATTTCATGTTTCTAACTTCAATAATTTTGGCTGGGCGATGATGAGTGAGTGAGTCAGTCAGGACATTTTCTTTCAATTATTTTTACCAGAATTTCACCCCTCCCCATGGGCCCCTTAAAATGGATTTATGAAAAAATGCTTGAACACCTATTAACTTATTTTTTAAGCTGTCTTTTTCTCCTGAGTTTGATGCGTGAATAGGTAAGTGAGTGAGTTAGTCAGTCAGTTAGGACACTTTATCTCCTTTTTTTCCCCCCAAAATTTCACCCCACCCCATTGGCCCTTAAATTGAATTTATGAAAAAACTGTCGAACACCGATAGACTTATTTTTTAAGCTGTTTTTTTTTCGCTGAGTTTCAAATTTCTCGCCTACCGGTATGTCGTTTAAGAGATAGGCCTACACGCTCCGTTAGGAATCCATCAACCCCCGCTTTTCACCCCTTTCACCTCATAATAATACACCACATCGAAAAACCCTTAGACATATGTCTGCTTATTTTTAATGATTAGTTCATATGCCGAGTATCACATCTACAAATTAAACCACTCGTGAGATATTGTTATTCAATGAAATGCAGGTTTAACCCCCTTAAGACCCCTTTAGAACCTGAATATACAAAAATCCTCCCTTAGTGTACGGTTTTGACATACAACAAACATATCCCCAAAATGCCAAGTTTCCAACTTCAATATTTTTGGCTGGGCGATGATGAGTGAGTGAGTCAGGACATTTTCTTCCATTTTTTTTTTCTTTCTTCAGAATTTCACCCCTCCCGATGAACCTCTTAAATTGGATTTATGAAAAAAAAAAAAAAAAAACGTGGGAAAAGCCAACCCAGGAGGTTAAAACGATAGCGAAAAAACAAACTATATTTTTGAAACGAGTTTTAACACCGCAATATAAAGCTACTATACAATCTTTTATTTCGTGGTATTGTCGAATAAAGTGTGAATGTTATTGGCAACTCAAACTAACACTTGGGGCTCTGCGATCGGTCTGGATAAGTAGGGTTTAAAATACTCAATAACACGCGTTTGATATGGAACACTTTATTTTTCGGTTATAATCGGTAAATGTGGTCTCTAAAGTAATGACAGTGTTATTTTCAATTGTATATATGTATAACTGTGCGATACACGTGATCTAATTTGTGTGTTCCACTGGATTTTTTGTGTCAATTGCATATTATCAAGCATCAGTTTTTATGGTTGATGTAGGTCAGCTGATTCAAATATACACAGGGCTACACTTCGGACATTATTTCGGTACTATTATGCGCAATATAATGTAAATGTCGATCCTGAGTCAACGCCGAGGACATTCAAATAGAGAAATACGGTACATAAACAAATAAATAACACACCGAAGCTGTGCTACTTTTATCATTCCGAGACTAGCATCCACGCAAACCAGACGCCACTGTTCCAAGCTCCGACTTATATCGTGAATTGATGTCAAACTGATGATCCGCCAGCCTTTCCGCCAAGCCTACACCTCGTAATCGCTAAGTTCTTCGATATTCGAGCTATTCCACTACGAGTCATATAGGCCTAATTTGCCTCTCCGTGGTAACACTGTTGAATGAGTGATTCTGCTACCATTCAAATATTCAACACCAAACCCACCTTTTAACCATCCAAATCAAGCAATTCCTGTCGCCCCCCTGAGTTTTAATACAAGTTAAACTCATCCCTACCAAGCAGCCAATAATTAATTATTTAATTAATTATTCAAGTAACTTCAATCTTACCAACGCGCCCATCGTAACAGCTCCAACTGTTTTTAAACCGGATAACCTTCGCTGACTTTACGTCGCAGGTCTGTCTACCTCGACAAGTGTTAGATCTTTCCCGGGGTGGAAAGGTATTATTATTAGGTATTAGGTATTGTTAGGTATCATCACATTTCGGCTATTGCTATTTGCATCTTTAGGAAAGTTGAAATGGTTTCCGCTTACGTTGTGATGACAAGTGAAACGGTATTTACTTTGCTCCACGTTGAGCGTACAAATGAAATGGTTTGACTGCCCCTAACTGTTGGGTGATAAATGTAACTGTTTACCTTTGCCTAAGCTATGTTGTTTTAATGGGCGCCAAGACCTCAACGCTATGTTGAAATCTAAATTTGTATTTAACAACACCTAGCTCTGGTAGAACACCTTCAAGAATCTTTACTCTCAGATCGTGGTATGATTGGATCATTAACCCAAAAAACAATTGTATCAGGAGAAGGAATTGGTCTATATCTAATGCTACCTACTGAAAGCAAAGATTGCATGGTTAAATGAAATGAATTTATTGTATAAAAAACAAGTATAGCAAAATTAATAATAATAATAAGTTTGAATTTAAATTGGAGCGTTGCGATTTAAATATTACCGCTAGAAAATTACGTGAAAAACGGAGTCGGATAAATTACTGATTTTACTCTTATTCCCAAGCTATGAATTTACTGAAATATGAAATATAAAACAAAGAGAAATGAGAGATTGCGTCATTCGCGCTTACCACTGGAAATTGCCGTAATATTTCCCTCGTACTGGATGTTGAAGTGAGCTTCCCATAGCCTCCGGGATGTCGTCATCTTCTTCTTCGTTGTTGATGATATCTTTGTAGATATGAAGATATATGGTCCGTACATCGGAACCAACACGTACAAGCGCAACGGTTAAGTTTCACAAAGATAGTCGCTAACTCCACTGAACATCGGAGCCACTCACTCGTGCAACGATACTGGTTAAATTGTATAACGATAGTCCCCGTTTCCACTGCGTGCCAACCATATATGCACCCGCCGCATCCCCACTCTTCAGCCAACTTCTAGCTTACGTGGTCTCCACTGATTGGCTGCTCCCCACGCCCTACATCCCCACTCTGGCTCATTACACTCCGCGGGAGGGAGAAGTCTTATTCCGTTCCATACATCCGCCTTTTCGTTAAGCTGCAACGCAGGATTGCGTCAAGCTTCCCGACAAGATTATGCCTGTACTTGAATTCCCAGTGAGTCACGTCTCTCAATATACCCTAACTGACGAAACTCCGTTAAATTCCGTAATCATATAATTTTCTATGATATTGTCGTTCGTAATAATTTGCTTGATAGCGCTTTCTAAGACATAGAAAACCTATCTGTATGCTTATAATTTTTATAAAATGCTCCGAAAATATCTTAATAATAATTATAATAAATTAATAATAATAAATTAACATGAAAAATTCTCTTGGCTGAACAATTTGCCGCGTAAATAAATATAGAATGGCTTCCTACTGACTTATGCCAGTGGCATGAAAACCCCTCGAAAAACACGTTACATATTCGCCTCGGATCATCGGATGATTTACCGTGACGACGGTCCATTATCCGATTATCCCAGACACGTTAATAATCCCCATCCAAAATACATATTACATAAATGAAATCACCCTAAATTACAGATATATACACTCATAATTTTTCTTTACGCACTTTGCGTCAAAGTTTGTTGTCACTATGGATTGCACTTTGCAACCAGTCCAATGTTTTTCACATAGAATAGTGTTCCACGGATATTTCCGCCTCTCAAATTTCTCAATGTTGGAAAAATAGACATAATTACTGTGTGAGCACTATGTATATGAGGTGTCACATCACACGCATCAAGGTGTTCTGATATATGTATATCTCCCTAGAACTTCCTAATTTCACTGGAGGTTCCTTCCTTATTGTGAAATTAATCCCACTTATCACTGAGCACGCGATCACACTATTGTGGCAGCGCCTCGTGACCATAATACTTAATCTCTCTTTAAAGTAGATTAAATTAATATTGACTTCTAAAAAAAACAGTAAATGCGCATTACATATAACACCAAATATTTCTGTGCCGTAATCGCCCTGTCTTGTTAAGTTCCCGTAGACCATATTCTACTTAATACTAGTTCTCAACACAGACCAGTTCTCCTCACACAAATAATACCTTTGTACAAATTACCTTAAATTACACACTTACAAATCTTACATGGCGAGGCCGTAAACAGAAATCACGTGTGCTGTTATGTATGAGTTTCATGAAGGACTGTCTCGCCTTCTGATAGCCCATCTTTTGCCTCGTGGACGCCTTAAGCAAAAATACCCTGTCCAAGCGCTCACCCATCTCTTGGAGGCAAATGGGAATTCACCAGCACTACCAAATTCTGGCCTTGGTGTATCGAGACATTTTAGTGCTCAAGAGCATCCGACAATCCCGTCATATTTCCCTGTACCTTAAAAACTCTCATTTACTTACTTACTACCCCCCTGTGTGACTTCTGATACGCCTGCCTTGAAGACCAGATCTTCCACGCACCAAATACCACACTTACTCATTTGATAGGCTGGCTCCCCAGCTAAACACACTCACTTTATGACACATATTTTCGTAGACTATGTATATTATACGTTCCGTATAATCTGTTTCCCTTACTATCCTCCAGCACATATGCTGTTTTGCCAATACGTTTGGAAACTATAAATGGGCCCTCGTAGAGATAAAAGAACTTGGACATGACTTTCTCTAGCTTATTTGACTGTTTCGGCACTCTAAGTAAGACTCTGTCTCCCGGCTCGAGTAGGTCAAATTTAGTTTCTTTTTGTTGGCGAATTCTCTTTTGTGCTGACTTAGATAAATTCTGTTTCGCCAACTGGACAATGTAATCCATCCGCGGTTGCTTACCCTCATTTAATCCCAACACCCTCGCTAGTTCATTTTGTGGTCTTTATCCGAAGTGAACTTCGTATGGCGTCAATTTCGTGCTCTCATGCTGGACAGAATTCAGCCAAGTCTCGACCTTGGGAAGATGTCCAACCCAGGCCGCATGCTTGTCATGCACTAGAGTTCGAAAAAGACGAGCCACTTCCCTTAATGGACGCTCTGCAGAATTACCCTGAGGGTACCTTACAGAGGAATGAACGTGTGTTATACCCGCTTCCTGCATACTGGTTCTCAATTTCTTTGCAGTAAACTGTGGTCCACTGTCAGATAGTATCCTGAGAGGAATGCCAAACTCAGGTACATACTTATTAATGATCAGACGGCTACACGCTAGTCCCGTGGCTTTCCTTAGCGGATATAGCTTAACATACTTACTAAAAGCGTCAATAACTATAAAAATGTACTCGTAGCCGTACGATCGGGCCAAATAAATCCACACACAGTAGTTCGCCGGGACTACTGGTGAGAACTGCAGATCTCTCCCCCACTAAATATTTAACTGGATATTTACTCCTTTGACATGAGTCACACTTAGCTAAAATCCTCCTAACATCCCTTCCCATTTTACTCCAAATGAAGTCACGACCAATTTCATAGAAGACCTTGGCAGCGCAAAAGTGTCCTAATTCCCTATTAATGAACCAAATTAGCTCCTCCCGCAAAGTGGCAGGAACACATATTGCCCACCGATTATTCCTACATTTCCTTGCAAGAAGCCTATCCTGCATCTTGTACGTGAACCGTCCTACTTTCACATACTCTTCTTCACCTATTTCCAACCTAGCTAGTGGCTCCTTTAACTTAACGTCATCACGTTGCTCCACTAGCATATTTCTCAGTGTCTGTAACGATGCCCCGTTGCTACTGTCCACACATGCACATATTAAAATACCGTCCTCTGCTTTAACCACAGGATAATCCCTACATAAATTAGTGTCCCATGATAGCATGTCTGCAAGAATGTTATCTTTACCTTTAATATATTTTACTGTGAATTCGTATTCCTGCAGAGCAAGAATCCACCTACTAACTCTGTTAAAACTGAGTTTACAAGTCCTCATATACAGTAATGCATGGTGATCTGTGTGGATCTCAAATTTCCCCCCTACTAAATACATTCTAAATTTCCCTAAACTGAAAACAATACCTAAAAGCTCTAACTCAGTAATCGTGTATCTTTTCTCTGCTGCTGTCAGTCCTCGCGAGGCTAAAGATACAATGCACAGATTACCCTCATCATCTCTCTGACATAATACTCCAGCAATGCCTATATGTGAAGCATCTGCCATAACCACATATTCCTTATCTTTAAACGGATATTTCAGCACTACAGCTTTCTCAAATCCTTCCTTCAGCGCTCTAAAAGCCTGATCATGCTTGGACTCCCATCTCCACCGAGTCCCACTTTTAAGCAATTCCCTGAATGGTTCTACCAACCCTGTGTATTTAAGAACGAACCTCCTGAAAAAGTTGCAAATTCCCAGGTAAGTTTTTAACTGTTTAACATTCTGTGGAACCTCTGCGTTAAGAATCTTATTAACCCTACTTTCCTCTGGTGTCACACCTCTACTCGACACTCTATGACCTAAAAATGTCACTTCTGACTGACAGAATGACGACTTAGACAGCTTCAAAGTGAACCCTGCCTGATCTTACTTCTGAAAAACTATATCTAAATGACGTAGATGCTCCTCAAAACTGCGTGAACTAATTACCATATCATCTATGTAAATGGTTACAAACTCTCCTGTGTCATTCCCTAATGCGATGTTTAAAGCCCTAATTAAAGCTGCTGAACTACTCTTTAACCCATAAGGTGTTCTACAAAATTGATAAAGATTATATTTATGACTAAAAGCTGTAAATGGTCTATCTTCGTACATAAGTTGCACTTGCCAAAAACTGGAACTCAAATCTACACAAGTGAAAGACTTCTTCCCCTCAAATGTTTGCATTAATTCTTCTATTGACATAGATTTCAGCTGATCTGAACTAATTCTACTGTTAACCAAACGAGCGTCTAAACAAATACGAACCGTGCCGTCGGTCTTGGGTACCGTGATCAAAGAATTAACATATGGACTGTTAGAGTGCTCAATAATCCCATCTTCAAGCATCTGGTTAATTTGTGCCTTAACTGCACTCTGATAAGCGAAAGGTACAGGATATCTATGTCCTGTAAATACTGACCTATCAATAACGTTCAATGAATGTGTATAGCAATTGGCCATACCAATGCGATCCTCAAACACTCTCCTATTACACAATAACACATCATAGAGACGAACACACTGTTCATCCTCTATATTTCCCTGAAATGCAGCATCACGTAACGAGTCCTTTAGACTACCGTTCGTAATCACACTGCCCACAAAACATGGAGAACCCCGCTCTACTGCTGGCGATATCTCATTTAAAGTACAAATCACACCTACAATACTACTCCTCTGAATAAGGTCATTGAACGCTACTTCTACTTCAGAATCTCCCAATTTAAATTTCAAACTCCCTACATCATAACATAAGTTACCAGACACTCTACTTAGCCACTCTGAACCCAAGATAACACTGAATACTAAATTTGGAATTACAAGGCAAATCTGCTTCTCTACATGATTATTAATTTTAATGACTACTAAAACTTGCTTAGAAATTACTTTAGACCTCTTCCCAACAGCTGTGATAACAAAAGTGCTTTTAATTGGCATCTCCTCAAAATTTACTCCAGTTCCTTTCATTTTATCATAAAATGCACTACTTATGCAACTCTTCATACAACCACTATCAATTAAAACATCTGTGTACGCCTCGGACACGTTAAATTTAACTATGGGGCTCTTACTAACCACTTCCTGAATAATACCTTCATCATTTAGTTCATGTAATAATTCATTTCTTACATTTAGGTCATAGGGTTCCTGTATAATTGTATGGACAGGGCATGCTACAGACTGAGATTCTGACCTTACTTCGCAGCCTGGTTCGCGTTTAAAGAACCGCTACAGCTGGCCGTAGTACTACTAACTACTGCACTGGTCTGGTTGTTCTGGGCTGTGTTGTCATTGTTTGGTTGTATATTACTACCACTAGGCTGTCCTCTTCCTTGACCCCTATTCTGGTTGTAATTATTGTCATTATAATTTCTCCCTTGATTTCCCCTGAAATCATTGTTTCTCCCTTCATTTCCCCTGTAATCATTGTTCCTCCCTTGATTTCCCCTGAAATCATTGTTCCTCCCTTGATACTGATTACCAGCCATTTCCTCTGTTCTGATTTAGCTGATTATTATTATTTCTATTTTGAGTGTTGGCCCCTTCGCCACCGTTCCCTTGAACTTCTTGATGCCTGGCTTCATTAGGTCTATTATTATTATTACCCTGGTTCCGATTGAAATTGTCCTCATAACCCCCTCTCCCTAGTGCATCAAATGTGCTTAACAAATTTTCTACTTGTGATATAGTCTTTACGTTCTGGATACAAGCAGCCTCCTTGATCCTATAGGGAAAGTGCCTAAGTAGCAACCTCACCACATCACTTTCCTCCTTCAAGCCATCCAGATATTTACACACTAATACCTGCCCTAAAAAGTATTCGGTCATGGTGGACCTTCCTTTAGGGTTATATTTACCACACACTACTCCCTCACGATGCTGCGACTGAATAACCTCATTCCAGAACTTTTCACAGAATTTCATTTTAAAATCATTATTATCAGTAAACTTGTCTCTGTAGACAGCAAACCAATTCCTCGTTTCCCCCACAAAGACTTGTTCTAAAATTTCAACTACCTGGCACCACTCAATACTACCATTTTCCAACCTCTCCCCGAATTTATTTTCTATAGTGTTCATGAACTCCATTGGGCACCCCTGTCGATTGCTGAACTTACCCAGTTCTACCTCCCTGTGTGTGCTATTCACAAAAACTGGCCTATTCTGACTATTTTCTTGCCTGATCCTAGCTTTTAATTTCAATTCTAACTCTGCGATTTTCTCCTCAGCCTTCCTCTCAATACTGTTTACTGTCAATTTAATGTTTCCTTCTGATACTTCTACTTTATCATATAGCTTTGCTTGTTTCTCCTCAATCTTGCTAATGCTCTCTCTATTACTCTCTCTTAAATCATTTACTTCTGCAACTATTTGCGAGTGGACTTTCTCAATTCTACCCCCCAGCTGTTCCTTAACCTCTTTAGTTGATACTTGAATCTTGTCAATTTTTCCCCCCAATTTCTTTTTAACCTGCAGTGTTTCTAATTTAACTAATTCCTTTACATTTTCAGCCTGTGTGCTGATTCTACTTTCCAACTCCTCCTGTACTTTTCCTAATTTCTTGTCTACATCTGCAATGATCTCTTTAACCTTCTCTTCCATTACTCCTCTGATTTCTCCTATAATCTTCTCCATTTTCACACTAATTTACTTCCTGTTTTGTTCTAATCTAGCATTTAAAGTTTCAGTACTCTCTCTATTTTCCCTACTGTTTTGTTCTAGTTTAGCGTTGTTTTGTTCCAGTTTTGCATTTAAAGCGTCTGTACTTTCTTTATTCTCCCTACTGTTTTGTTCTAATTTGGCGTTTAAACTATCGCTCAATTCCCTATTACTCTCTTTATTTTCCCTACTGTTTTGTTCTAATTTTGCATTTAAGGCATCACTACTAACTTTGTTCTGATACATGAACTCGAGAAGTAAAGTTTTTAATTCTGGTTGGCCGCCTACACTCCCTGTTTCAGTATCGGGATTTACCTCCGCTACCCCGGTACTACCATCACTCGACATACTGCTCGTATCATCACTCTCCCGTTGATGACCACTACGTAACCTCATCTGTCTTTCTTTCTCATCCCCCATAATGATATACACTGATACAGACAAATAACCCCCAAAATACAGGCACAGAAATATATACCCTTCTCCCTCCACAAATGTTATTAGGTTTTCAGCCCCAAGTTGTCGGCGACAATTGTAACATTAATTAAAGCCCCATGTTGGTAGCGACAAATGAAATGGTTTCCGCTTACATTGTGATGACAAGTGAAACGGTATTTACTTTGCTCCACGTTGAGGGTACAAATGAAATGGTTTGACTGCCCCTAACTGTTGGGTGATAAATGTAACTGTTTACCTTTGCCTAAGCTATGTTGTTTTAATGGGCGCCAAGACCTCAACACTATGTTGAAATCTAAATTTGTATTTAACAACACCTAGCTCTGGTAGAACACCTTCAAGAATCTTTACTCTCAGATCGTGGTATGATTGGATCATTAACCCAAAAAACAATTGTATCAGGAGAAGGAATTGGTCTATATCTAATGCTACCTACTGAAAACAAAGATTGCATGGTTAAAAGAAATGAATTTATTGTATAAAAAACAAGTATAGCAAAATTAATAATAATAATAATAAGTTTGAATTTAAATTGGAGCGTTGCGATTTAAATATTACCGCTAGAAAATTACGTGAAAAACGGAGTCGGATAAATTACTGATTTTACTCTTATTCCCAAGCTATGAATTTACTGAAATATGAAATATAAAACAAAGAGAAATGAGAGATTAAGTCATTCGCGCTTACCACTGGAAATTGCCGTAACATTTCCCTCGTACTGGATGTTGAAGTGAGCTTCCCATAGCCTCCTGGATGTCGTCATCTTCTTCTTCGTTGTTGATGATATCTTTGTAGATATGAAGATATATGGTCCGTACATCGGAACCAACACGTACAAGCGCAACGGTTAAGTTTCACAAAGATAGTCGCTAACTCCACTGAACATCGGAGCCACTCACTCGTGCAACGATACTGGTTAAATTGTATAACGATGGTCCCCGTTTCCACTACGTGCCAACCATATATGCACCCGCCGCATCCCCACTCTTCAGCCAACTTCTAGCTTACGTGGTCTCCACTGATTGGCTGCTCCCCACGCCCTACATCCCCACTCTGGCTCATTACACTCCGCGGGAGGGAGAAGTCGTATTCCGTTCCATACATCCGCCTTTTCGTTAAGCTGCAACGCAGGATTGCGTCATGCTTCCCGACAAGATTATGCCTGTACTTGAATTCCCAGTGAGTCACGTCTCTCAATATACCCTAACTGACGAAACTCCGTTAAATTCCGTAATCATATAATTTTCTATGATATTGTCGTTCGTAATAATTTGCTTGATAGCGTTTTCTAAGACATAGAAAACCTATCTGTATGCTTATAATTTTTATAAAATGCTCCGAAAATATCTTAATAATAATTATAATAAATTAATAATAATAATAAATTAACATGAAAAATTCTCTTGGCTGAACAATTTGCCGCGTAAATAAATATAGAATGGCTTCCTACTGACTTATGCCAGTGGCATGAAAACCCCTCGAAAAACACGTTACAAAGTGATGAAAACGTATATCCGCAGTCCTCTTATACATCGACTTACAGGCGTAAAATGAGCAATACACTTTGCTTTTACTCATTTTTCACTCTATCAACGAGTAAAACTTATTACTTATGTATAAAGACACGAACAATTTACCACGATCTGTTTACCAATACAAGAAACTATATAAAAACAGTCACCACGTGACAAATGTAACCTACTTGGTCAGTTTCTCATTTTTACCGCTAGATGTCATATCAGATAGCTGGAGTTGCCAATAGGAATACGCTGATGCCCTATCACTCAATCACGAAACACAAACGCAGAATTAGGAAATGTAACGAGAAAGGGGCGAGATATATTCTTCTATTCCTTCCTCAAGACTCTGTCTAGTTAGACTGAAGAGTCAGCGACTCAGTGCGCCGTAAAAGGTTTTGGAAGAAGGAGAGTTATTTTGTTTTCCTTGCTCTCCACTATAAGTAGAATGGAATGCTGCGTAAGGAAAGGAATGACCCGCAACTGGAGGTGCGGTGTGGTGCTAGGCAGTAGGGTGGGGGAATGAAGCTTGTTGCAAGTGGTAGTGCGGGTAGCCTATCGTGTAGCCTGTGTACTTACCGTTTTGCCGAGTTGAAGACTAGGCAAAGGTACATACGGCACGGGTTTATCACTAAAACAGTTTCTTTCATCAAACATTCGAACTGCTCAGAATTACAGCCTCTACAGATTGAATAAGTTTGTAGTTATTATAGCAATTTTTTCACAATAAAAAAGGTTATTTAAATATGATCCTTTTATAAAATATGTTGAATTTTGAAATAAAAATTGTTCATAATGAAGCTACTATTACAAGGGTTATTGCACAGAAATTTCGAAATTCTCCGGTTATTAAATTTGTCGTGGCGTATGTACCTTTAACCCTCAAAGTAGACACTTTGAAGCCATGCCCCGAACAAACGAGCAGTCTATATTTTACAAAAGTGGCATGTAACAAGTCCCGAAGACCTATATACTAGATTAAGAAGAAAAAATAAAATTAAAAAAATATTTTATTTTTCGGTAGCACAGCCTTAAGAGATACACGCTCCGTTAGGAATCCTTCAACCCTCACTTTTCACCCCTTTCACCTCATAATATACACCACATGGAAAACCCCTCAGATACGTGTCTTCTTATTTTTAATGATGAGTTTATATGCCGAGTATCACATCCCCCAATGAAACCAATCGGGAGATATTGCTATTCGATGAAATGCAGGTCTACCCCCTTTGCACCCCTTTAGAACCTGAATATCCTTTCTTAGTGGGCGTTTGCGGCCCTTGAGGAAGCTGCATACTAAATTTCAATCTAATCCGTTTGGCGGTTTCTGAGATTTCGTGATGAATTGAGTGAGTGAGTGGTATTTGACAAATACCGTATATAGTAGATTAAATAACGGCACAAATAATATATATTTGAAGACAAAAGGGCATATTCTTAATAAAATTACCGGTCACAATTACCAATAGTCACAATTATTATTAACAAAGCAAAATGACACTCACTTACAGCAGCAGGTGTACATTTAGACAAAACCAGTTTTCCCCATGGCCAACTGGATGTGGCGTGCTCATGAGTATCCGGACAACAAAATCATTGTGTGTCAGCAGAAGATGGCAAAACCAAAAACGTAATTTTCAAATGTGTTCACATAAGGTAACATCGTACCCTGCAGACTTTCTCAACTCTATGAAATTCCCACTATGCTGCTCATATCAATGTATCCGAATTTTCAGAAATAAAATGGACCCACCAGTAGCCGAGATTGCTGTAATAGAATAGACCAATTATCAGCAATAATGCATCGTCCCCAGTGTCTTCAACGCGAGCAAAGGCGCGGGTACGTGTGTGTGTGTGTGTGCGCGTGTGCGTGTGCGTGTGTGCGTGCGTGCGTGTGTGTGTTTTTTCTTTTTTCTTAAGTATTCAATCCATGGATTGGTCTGCAGCAGTTCTCCAGTCGGCTCTATTTATAGCTTTCCTCTTCATCTCTTCATAGTTTCTGCAGACATGATTTGCTGTACATATTGTAGGCGTGATCTTCCTCGACATCTTTTGCCTTCAACCATTCCCTCCAATACCGTTTGTTTTCAGCAGGCTATCGTGTCTCAAAATATGTCCTATCAGTCTAGTCCTCCTCCTCTTTATGCTTTTCCATAAGGTATAATTTTCCTCCACCTTTGTAAATACTTCAGCATTCGTTATTTTTTCTGTCCAGCTAATTTTTGGCATTCTTCTATAACACCATTGTTCAAAAGAATTTATCCTCCTTTTTTCTTCTTTTCCAATTGTCCACGTTTCGCAACCATAAAGGGCAATACTCCAAACATATGCTTTTAATAATCGTTTTCTAGTTTTAAGATTAATGGAATTTGTAGTGAATAAACGTTTCTTTTTGTGAAATGCTAATTTGGCTTGTAAAATTCTACATTTGATTTCTTTCTTGCTTCTTCCATCTTTGGTAATTTTGCTTCCGAGATATTTAAATTCTTGAACATTTTCTAGTGTTTTGTTGCCCACCACTAATTTTATACTTGAGTCTGCCTTTTTATCGCAGACCATAACTTTCGTCTTTGACTTATTTATTTTCATCCTGTATTCATTACCCATGATTTCCTCCATTTTTACTATTATTTGTTTGAGATGTTGTTCACTATGGCAATATCATCTGCAAATCTAATCTTATTTATTTGTTCACCTTGTATCATCATCATCATCATCTTGTACAGTTTCCAGCCCCAGGCTGGGTCTGTTTGGAACATAAGCCTCGCCACTTATTTCTTTCTTCCCACCATCTCTCCGCTGTCACTCTGGTCCAGTCCTCGCCTCTCTTCTTGACACATTCCTCCACTCCTTTCAGCCATCGATCTCTTGGTCTTCCCCTTGGTCGTTTCTTCTGCATCTGCATCTCATGTATCCTCTTGGGAATCTTCTTCTCATCCATTCTCTTTAAGTGTCCATACCACCTCAGTCTTGATGTCTCAATCCTACCTTGCAAGGGCTCCTCTTTCACCATTTCCCTGACCTTTTCATTCCTCACCCTGTCTCTTCTTGTTACTCCGATCCTACTTCGCAGGAACTTCATTTCACCTGCCTGTATTCTGCTTATGTCTCTTTTCTTCATTGTCCACGTTTCTGAAGCATAGGTCAGTATCGGGATATAGTAGCTTCTGTATAACACTTCCTTGCTTTTTTGTGGGACATCTTTATTCCACACTAAGCTCCTAATGCTTCTCAGAAATGCTTCTGCCTGTCTGCCACGTTCGGTAATCTCTTTGTCATTTCTCCCATTTTCCTCCACTATACTTCCCAAGTACTTGAGACTTTCCACCTTCTTCAGCTGTCCACCTCCAAGTGTTATCCCACTCATTGGTCTGTCCTTTTTCCTGGTCGTTAACAGGATCTCACATTTACTGATGTTGAACTTCCATCCGTACTCTCCCACTGTTTCTTCCCAAGCCTTCAGTTGCTCCTGGATTTCCTCCTCCTTGTTTCCCCAGACCATGAGATCATCTGCAAACACCATTGCCTTCATCTTATCTTCTCCTATCTTTCCTGCTATCCGTGTCATTACCTCGTCCATAACCACAATAAAGAGAAGGGGTGACAGCGCACTACCCTGTTTCAGGCCACTCATTTGTCTGAACCAGTCTGTTCTTTCCCCTCCAACTTTCACACAACTCACACTTCCACAATACATCTCCCTCACTCTGCCTACAGTCTCTTTTTCCACTCCCATGTTTTCCATTGCTTTCCAAACCTTGTCCCTACACACACTATCATAGGCCTTTTCGATGTCCAGGAAGGTCATCAGCAGATCCTCTCCAAATTCGTAGTGGTGTTCCTGGAGCTGTCTCACTGAAAATATGAGATCCACTGTTGATCTCCCAGGTCTGAATCCATACTGTTCCTCTCTGAATTTTCTCTCCACTTTGGCTCGTATTCTACTTTCTAATATCTTTTCATATATCTTGGCACAGTGAGGTATGAGTGTGACTCCCCTGTAATTTCTGCACTCCTTTCTGCTTCCTTTCTTAAATATTGGGACAATTAATACTTTCTTCCAATCTTCTGGGGTCTTTTTCTCCTTCCATATCACCCTCATCACACGGTACAGCCACTGTTTCCCAACCTCCCCTGCTGCCTTCACCATTTCAACACTCACTTCATCCACACCTGGTGCCCTTCCTCCTTTCATCTTGTCTATAGCCATTTCCAGTTCTCTCCAAGTCAGGTCCTTTTCCATTCCTGTGTTGTCTTCTCCATCTTCCAATACATTGTCTTCCTCCCTATGACCATTTGGATTCAGCAAATCCTCAAAGTACTCTTTCCACACTGTCTTGAGTGTCTCTTTGTTGTGTACCTCAGTTCCGTTTTTGTCCATCATTACCACATCCTCTCGCAGACCTCTTCTCTTACTTTTGACCATCCCATAAAGTACTTTCTTATTTCCTCTGCTGTCTTCCTCCATCATCTCTGTCCACTTTACCATCCACTTCTTCCTCTCCTCTGCGACAATCTTGTTTGCTTCTTTCTTCTTTATCTTATAATCTTCCCTTGCCAGATCAGTTCTTTCCTGGAACCACACTCTGAAAGCCTTGTTCTTCCTTCCCACAGCTTCTTTTACTCTCTCATTCCACCAAGGTGTCTCTTTACACCGCTTTCTGTTGCTTGTTCTTCCACATACTGCCACTGCAGCTTCCACCATTGTGTTTTTGAATTGCTTCCATTCCTCTTCCCCTGTTTTAGGATTGTCTGTTGGCATCTTTTCCCTTATTATCTTCTGGAATTCTTCCTTGACTTCATTTTCCTTGAGTTTCCATACTTTGATTCTCCTTTCCTGGTACTCTGTCCTCTTGCTATCCTTAACAACTCCCAGGTTCATTACAAGTATTCTGTGGTCGCTATCTAAGGCCTCTGATAGGCCTCAAAGTACAGCATGTAATCTACCAAAGATTTCTTTGTTAAATCACTGCTGTACCACGTTACCTTGTGGCTTTCTTTCTTCCGGAACCAGGAGTTGCCTACCACTAAACCGTTTCTCTTGCAAAAATCCAGCAACTTTCTCCCTTCTTCATTCCTGCTACCCCATCCTTCTGCTCCCAATACATTTTCATATCCTTGCCTTTCACTTCCTACATGTGCATTCAAATCTCCCATGACAATGATGCTCTGACCATTCAACTGCTGTTGTAGCTCCTCCTCATAGTCTTCCTTCTCTTGAGCTGTACATCCAACTTGAGGGGCATATACCTGGGCTATCTCCAGGCTTCTTCCCTTTACAGTTACTCTGATCTTCATGATCCTGTCACTTATTCCCTTTACCTCTTCCTTCATTCCATCTCTCACAACTACTCCTACTCCGCTGCTCCTTCCTTCACTGTTCCCACTCCAGTACAACCGGTACCCTTTCCTCAGTTCTCTGCGACCTTCTCCTATCCATCTTGTTTCTGCCAAGCCCAGTACATCCAGTTTTCTTCTCTCCATCACATCTACAATCTCCTCCACCTTTCCTGTCAGTGTCTGTATGTTTAATGTCCCAACTCGTAGTCCATTAGCATATCCGGGTCGTCGTCGTTTGCATCCGTCCTTTCCGAGGCCTGTTCCTGGTTTGAAAGCAAATATGATATCCACTACTGGCTTGCTAGGCCTATCGTAGCTTCACCAGAGCCCCGTCAGCCGTCACTTTTCAGGGTTCCCATAGAGCTTTCACAGCTACCGTAGCGGTCCCGGGGCACACAAAGTCCCCACTGTACTTCACCCCTACAGGCAATCCCCTACTTCATGCCGTTGCCCGTCTCCCACCACGTGGAGGAGGGGTTGGACTTGTGGGAGACTCACCTTGTATCCTTATTCCTAAATTCAAATCCTCTCGGACCTTATTCAATGCATCCTGGATGTAGGCATTAAAAAGCATGGGAGACAAAGCACAGCCTTGTCTAACTCCTTTCCCTATTTTTGCTTCCTCTTGTTCATTTCCAATTTTAATTACTGCAATTTCATTTTTGTACAAATTCCAGATTATTCTTATATCTCTATATGGGACTCCTATGTTTTTAAGAATTTCAAACATTTTTATCCAATGTACATTATCAAAAGCCTTTCCAATATCCACAAAGCATAAATAAGTTCTTTGGTCTTTTTCCATTTTTTTTTTTTTTTTTTTTTTTTTTTTTTTCAAGTAAAAGTCTCTTTCTAGTACCCTTACCTTTAACAAACCCAAATTGGTCTTCAGTCAGAAATTCTTCAATTTGCTTTTCAATTCGTCTTAATATTATGTTGGTGATAATTTTTGATGCGTGTACGACTAAACTGATAGTGCGATATTGTTCACAAGGTTTTGCTGCTACGAGGCAAACTAACTCTATTGACTACAACATATCACCCAGATGTCCAAGTATGGATATATCAACCACGCAGTATCAAACAAAATCAAGGGGCAGATGACCTCAAAGTTCCACCCTTTAAAACAATAATAACTAACTCAAAATCATCCTCACGTTAAACCAGTTTGTCGACAAAAGAAAAAAAAACATTAGTTGAAATTTGCTCTCAAACTAAATTCACGTAACGTGTACTTCCTGAAGGAAAATAAAATTGAAAACCTCATAGAAACGCAATACACGTCACATAAAAACTGACCCTCACCGTTCTGTCAAGTCCCCATCCACAGGAAGACCCCTTTAATAAATTTATAAAGGCTTGTGGTACACAAAAATTCAGTTTTTTAGCCTCCAATGGCCCAAATTCCTAAAAGCCGCAAAATACTATCTCAATTCAGGATTTTTTAAAAATAATTTTGCTGTTTGGAGATATAGTAGACTTTCTGTACGACGTATCGCACGTGTAAGGCATTAATGAATTTAACAGTCTTAGTTGGTTCTGTGATAACCTTATAGCCATTTGCAGTGGCGGCCGGTGGTATGTAAAGCTGGGAGTTGCACCAAAATTTCTGATGTCGCAATTTTATATGGGAAGTTTACACATGTAACAAAAATGAATTAACGTTAAACTACAGTTCTATAAAAACTGAAATACATGGGTTTTCCAAAATAACTGTACGTTCGACAAATAGACAAATTTTAATGGCTCTTTTGGGCTCCTTCCTTATAGGAATCCATAAAAAAATATCATATGTATGTATTTAAGCCCTATGCCTGAGTTAATGGGAAGAATTTGACACAGAAGGTTGTCTAAGGTTGGGGGTCAATCTCCGGGATAATAAATATTCTCAACAAAAACACATGGCAACCGAAAAGATTGTACGTTAACGAAAAGTGTTATTACTAACAAAGATGGGCTCATATTCTGCATAAGGATAGGATTTTTATCATTGTAAATAATCTTGTCGACTTCGTAGTTACGCTGGAGTCTGGCGTTACGTTACGGTGACGAGACGAAATGTACCGAGAGTGTACTGAGGTGTGTGATGCATTTAAAATGATATAAAGTCTAGTCTTTCAGACTCAGTCTTTTTAGCCTACTTTCGATTTTTGCAAAAAATGAAAGTAGACTTATGAGATCACTACAGGGCCAAAAATTGTCTGTCTGTCTGTCTGTCTGTCTGTGTGTGTGTGTGTGTGTGTGTGTGTGTCTGTGTGTGTACTCGGAATGTCTGTCCCCCCCCCTATCAATTCGAACATGGTGAAACCGAATTGAACGAAATTTGGTACAGAGGTAGAACAAGCAAAGGGCACCTCAGTTTCATATTTCATATCGCCGCCATCTTTACCAAAACTGAATGGCGGCCACTCAAACGTTCAAAACGTAAAATCAAATAGCGACTAACCAAATTATCCGATCTCTACCAAATTTGGTAATAACATACCTTCATATAGGAAGCGTCTTGTGACCAAACTACTAGGTCATCCGCCGTACCATTTCAGGATGGCAGCCGTGCGAATTATGCAAACTTTATAATCCATATCATGGGACCCACCAGTTCCGATTATCGAGCCGAGAATCGATTTAACTGTTCTAAAGGAAGAGGCACGTTCGAAATTAAAAGTTTATTTTGTAATACTATAGTGCAGAAGTGATTTTAAAAACTGAGCCGTCTCGGTAAGAAGACAACATGGCAGCGGATATCTTGTGCCTGACTTATATTTCACTAATTTGAGTATTGCATGCAATTATTATTATGGATTTATGCCCACTACGGAGCGCTTATGACTAGTTCTTCGATGCTCTTTTCTGTTCCCAATATCTCTTGAGCCCTGATGATAATTTCTCCTTTCTCTCCTGCGAAAGGGGCTTCCGACATTTAGAGACTCTAGGTGGTGGGGTCCAAGATTCTACCATAGCACAAAATTTAGAACGATCTTCTACATCAAGGTCAGCAATTCCAGCCGAATCCAAGTCCTTTAGTACTTCATTAAGCCACAGGCTTCCAGTCTTGTAGCTTTTAACCAAGGAGAAGATCTTCTTGGTAAGCCTGTTGCTGTTCATTCGTTGTAGGTGCCCATAGAACTTTAGCCTCCTACGTCGCATACTGGTATTGGCTGATTCTAACTGTCGATACAGGTCAGAATTAGATTTCAAACGGTAGGTTCCATCTGGGAGCAATCTCGGGCCATGGATTTTCCTGAGGATACGTCTTTCGGCTTTCTCCAGGTCATCCATGGTGCCTTTTCTGTTCATCAAGAGGGTCTCTGCGGCATACAGAAACTGTGGTCTGACAGCAGTTCTGTAGTGACAGATCTTAGTATTCCTCGAAATGCATTTCTTGTTGTACAAATTGTGAGATAGTTGGTATGCTGCGTTGAGTTTGGTACGCCTTGCTAAGATGGAGGTGCCATCTCTACCATTGGGGTGGACCCATTCACCAAGATAACGAAAGCGATTGACTCTTCCAATCGTTCCATGTATGGTCGTCAAAGGGGTGTTTCCGTAGTGCCGATTTTCAAAGTACTTGGTCTTATCGTAAGATATCTGTAATCCAGATTTCACCGCTATCTCGTGCAGGGCTTGGACAGCTATGCCAGCATCCTTCGAGTTGTTGGCCAAGATTGCAATGTCATCTGCGAAGGCAAGGCACCTGATCTCGATTCTTCGGGTCCCAGCTCCAATGGCAACTGGTTTGATTCCTAGATTCCTCAATGTGCATTCCCAGGTCTTGATGACTTTATCAAGCACCAGATTAAACAGAATGGGCGAGAGACCATCACCCTGTCGTACTCCGGTTTTGATCTTGAAACTCCGAGATAGTTCTCCTCTGAACTTCACCTTAGAGGTTGTATCCGTGAGAGTCTGTTTGATGAGGGTGCGTGTGTTATAATCCACACCTCGTTCTTGGAGTATTGAGAACAGTGTCTGGCGGTCGATGGAATCATAAGCTTTTGTGAAGTCGACGAAAACCACAGTAATGTTCGTACTCCTTACTTGTTTTAGCTGGAGAATGGTTTTCAGATTGAAGATCTGCTCGGTACAGGACCTTCCACGCCGAAATCCTCCTTGATATTCACCAATTGTTTGATCACATTGACTTTCTACATTGTCCAGTAAAATCCTGGAGAGCACTTTGTATGCTATTGACAGCAGAGATATCCCCCGGTAGTTGTTTACATTACTGTGATCGCCTTTCTTATGTAAAGGGTGTATGACAGCTGATTTCCAGTCATCAGGGATCCTGCCAGTCTCCCAACATTCGATTAAGATCTGGTGTAGGGCGTCTGCGATCGTATTTCCACCTGCTTTCAGGGCTTCTGCAATGATTCCATCTTCCCCGGGTGCCTTGTAGTTCTTAAGATGGTTGATGGCATTAGCAACTTGCTGCAAAGTTGGTGGGTTAGATGCCAGGTGTATCTCTGGAGGATCTTCAACAGGCAATCTGTCCGTGGGCTCTTCGCAATTAAGCAATTGTTCAAAGTAGTTTGCCAAAAGTTCCACGTTCTCGCGGTTGCTGGTGACCAGCTCCCCGGCTGTATCCTTGAAGTGAAGGCATTGTGGTCTATACCCAGAGAGTTCCTCTTTGAAGACCTGATAAAAGTTTCTGGTGTTATACATTTTAAATTCTTCATCCAACTTTTCCAGTCTTGACCTATCGTAAGATCTCTTCACACGCCTTATGGTCTTGCTCGACAGTTTCCGCACCACTGTGAAATTCTCCCAATCTTCTTGTCGTTTTGTCGAGTTCCACTTCATCCAAGCAGCAGCACGCTCATCAACTGCAAGGTCACATTCAGAATTCCACCATCTATGGCGTCGCTTCCTTCGAGGTTGTCCGAGATTATTGGTCGATTCGCATATAGTGGACCTCAGGTGGTTCCAGTCTTTAATTTCATTTCATTTCATTTTGCATGATGTCAGATTTAAAGCGTTCTCTATTCTTCATAAGGAATTGAGGATCAATCCGTGGTGGAATTATGGTAGGAGGTATCTTTCGTTTAGGTAATAATCTGGTCTTAATTTGTGTGAAGAAATGGTCACAGTCAACATTCCAACCTTTTCGAACTCTGACATTCATGATCTCGTTCCTACTCTTTACTCTGATTGCAACGTGATCGATTTGAAATGATCCCATAGCAGTGTTCGGTGACTGCCAGGTGGTCTGGTATCTTGCCTTTCTAGGAAAAACTGTGGGCATGATCTTTAATTGGTACAACATACACAGTTCAATTAAGCGTTTTCCGTTGGTATTGGTTAGTCTATGTGATGTATATGGCCCCAGTATGTCTTGGTACTGTCGTTCTTTGCCCAGTTGAGCATTGAAGTCACCTACCAGGAACTTGACGTGGTGATCGGGGATCTTACTGATCTCGTCTTCTAGCAACTGCCAGAAACTTTGGACCTTTTCAGGATTCTTCTTGTTGTCATCATTAACTGGAGCGTGTGCATTTACAATAGAGTATCCCTTGTTGCCGCATCTGAGAGATAATACGGAGATACGTTCGCTAGCTGATGTGAATCCGATGACAGAATCCATCACATCACGTCTTATTAAAAAGGCTGTCCCAAAAACGCTAGAGCCTTGTTTATTCTTAGACGCCGGCTTCCCCTTAATTACTCTATAACCTTCTGACTCAAAAGCCACATCATCAGTAAATCTGGTTTCTTGGATTGCTGTTATTGAAATTTTGCGTTTATTCAGGATATCGGTCAATTTGTTTGAGTTTTCCGGTCTTACAAAGAGTTTGAATATTGATAGTTCCAATGTGTGTGATAGTTTTGGGTCTCAATCGATTGACAGTATTGGGGAACTCAGACTTTCCCCGCACGATGAGGTCAGGCTCCCCAGAGTCCGAAGGCCTGAATGCGCCACCATTGGTGACGGGAGATTGGATACTCCCTGGGGTAGTGACATCTGCGTCGTTGTTTATCATCGTATGTGAACTAGTAAAGAGATTTACTAGGGGTGAAGACTGAACGCCTTCAAGGTTGGCCACTCCCAATCTTATTCAGGAGCGTTAATTACAATGGGGTCGCCACTCCCAAAGGCATTTTAGAGCTACTGCCAGCAAGTATTCAGGCCGCCCCTTACATGGAGAACAGACGCCCTTGCAGCCGCCCCTAACATGGGAAACAGACGCTGCTGATGCTTAGTGCACTCACATTATTCCCTGAGTACTGGGCTGCCTCGTCCGCAATCTCCACTGTTCCGAAGTCCATCTTCTCCGCTGTAGATTCCGTTGAGGTCTTCACTCGTAACCCTGAGCTGGGACCCTTACCAGATGGTACACACCGGGCCAGTATGCTCCGGGACTCACATAGGCAGGGGCGCCAATCCCTGGGCAGGGCTACCTCCGAAGAGGGTCCCTACCTGCTACCTTATATTAATAGTATAGTAATCATTTCTTGTAAATTTTTCCGATGCTTAAAAGCTGATATCGAAAGAGTATGAGACAAGTTATCCTTAACCTGCTTTGGAACTATCAGATCTTAATCGACCTCTTCGTGTTAAATATGTACGCAATTCACCAAAGTTGAGCACATGCAAGCAGTTTAGAAATGCATAAATACTCACTTTGACAGGAGGGGCGAAAGCAACTAGCTGTGCTAGTAAACTAAGGATACAATTTATACTCGTAGATCCTGGGTTTCATTGATGTCACACCAGTCGACACTTAATTTGCACAACATACAGTATATAGCATAACACCATTCAACAATTTATTTTGCACGCAATATAGCGTACTGATACAAAATAAATAAACTTTGTATGAAATGCTTTTTAAATAAATAATATACTCCACTGATGAAATCGTTTAGTCTAAATCATTATTTGCTAACAAGTTATATGCAAGTCATTTTATCTAGTACGATGTTCGTTGGCACAAATGGCTCCGTGGTAATGCGTTGGCCTATCACTCATATGCCTATGGTTCAAACCCCTTAGTTTTTTTTTTGCTTGAAATTTTATATATTTATTGTTTTGTAATGATTCAGACGTTTTAAAACGAAGCGTTATATTTTGCATATTACGGAGGAAAATATATATTTAATTAAAACAATTCACCAGCAGATTTGCTCGAGACATCTAGCAGCCAAAAAGGTAACTGCACGCCGGCCTACTTATTAACTTCAAGATTTTATTGAAAAGTTTCTTCTTATGGCCACTAGAATGCACTCGCCCTGTTAGGGTTATATTGTTCGATACTTTTCCACTAGATGTCACGACTGGTCTACGTGGGACTCCATTGGTTAGTACCGTATACCATTGGCATTCTATGCGCATCGAACTTGAAGAATGGCAAGATGATACTACGATAAATTTTTACTTTTTATTTTAAAGGGTTTGTAACAGCCTATTGTGCGTTATTTGAAAATGTTATTTGAAGTAAAGAACAAAACGATTTCACATAGTAACTGAATTCTAGCCGTTGGTGCTAGTTCAGGTTATTAATTAATACTTTTATTTCAGGCAAATAGCAATCGAAAATATCCACATAGTTTGTATACACACGTCTCTGTAGGGTCATGGAAAGATTTGTTAATTCAATTAGGGTTGTGAAAGCCATGCACAACCAGACGTGTAAAGACATGCCTCAACTCAAAGTTGGATGTTGCCCACGGCAGGTCGATTATGTAATAATAACAATAATAATAATGTTATTTGTTTTACGTCCCTTTTAACTACTGCTGCTTTTAGATACGCCGGGGTGCCGGAATTTTGGCCCGAAGGGGATCTTTAACGTGCCAGTAAATCTACTGACACGGCTCCCTCGCATTTGTGCACCCTCAAATGCCAGCTGACTGCGCCAGGATACGAACCTACAACCTAGGGCCCAGCAAGCGAGAACGTTACCGCTGAGCCACGCAGCCAGTCCGGTCGATTATGTCTGCAGATCCATAACATTCTTGAGATACTTCTTATCTATCTTTCTTCAATGATAATAGTAGTTTTTTTTTCTAGGTTGTGGCGTTTGGTAAATGTAAATAGTTTCTAAGGTCTTCAACCAAGAAATGATTCTATTACACTCTTTGATAATAACAAGTTATAACTATACTCATGCGAAGGAAAGGAAGACCCCAGAGGACTGGAAAAAAGGAATCATTGTCCCGATCTTCAAGAAAGGTAGTAGAACAGATTGCAGAAACTATCGGGGAATAACACTGATGAGTCATTGTGCAAAGATCTTCGAGAAAGTTTTGGAAAAGAGAATTAGGACAAGGATAGAAGGAGGGATGAGGGAAGAACAACATGGCTTCAGAGCAGGAAGGTCCACAGTGGATTTGATTTTTGCTGTAAGGCAGTTACAAGAACAGCACTATGAGTATGGAACAGATCTACTGATGGCCTTCCTGGACATTGAGAAAGCATATGACAGTGTATGCAGAAACAAAGTATGGAAGTCCCTGGAGGATAGAGGAGTAGAGAAATGGACTATAAAGAGGATAAAGGAGATGTACAAGGGAAGCGTGAGCTGTGTGAAAGTGGGAGGAGAGAGATCTGACTGGTTGGAACAAAGAAACGGCCTGAAACAAGGAAGTGCACTGTCACCGTTACTTTTCATTGTGGTGATGGATGACATAATGACCCGAGTGGCACAAGTAATTGGGGACGGAAAGATGAAAGCAGTGGTGTTTGCAGATGATTTGATGATTTGGGGAAACAAGGAGGAGGAGGTACAGGAACAGTTGGACGTGTGGGAAGGAATAATACAAGGATATGGGATGAAATTTAGCATAAATAAGAGTGAGATGGTGATCACAACAAGGAAGAAGGAAAGAACCACAACGGGAATAACAATTGGTGGGGAACAGCTGAAGAAAGTGGAGAGTTTCAAGTATCTGGGAAGCCTGATACAAGATAATGGAAGAAACGATAGAGAAATAAATGAGCGGGGGAGGCAGGCAGAAGCATTTCGGAGGAGTGTGAGAAGCATGTTATGGAGCAAGGATGTCCCTCAGAACAGCAAAAAGATCATATATCGGACGTACTATGTCCCTATCCTGACGTATGCCTCGGAGACCTGAGTTATGAAAGGAAGGGAGAAGAGCAAAATACAGGCCAGTGAGATGAGGTTCTTGAGAAGCAGTATTGGAGCTACAAAGATGGACAGAATAAGAAATGAGAGGACCAGAGAATTAATGAAGGAGGAACCATTACAGGATGGTATAGAGAAATCTAGACTTAGATGGTATGGACATGTAAAACGAATGGAGGAGAAGAGGATACCCAGGAGAGTACATGAGACGAAGTGGGAAGGAAAGAGACCGAGGGGAAGACCGAGAGACAGGTGGCTGAAGGGGGTGGAAGAAAGCGTGAAGAAGAGAGGAGAAGACTGGACAAGGGTGGAGGCTGAGAGATGGTGGGAAGACAGAAGACGTTGGAGAGGCTTGTGTTCCAAACAGACCCGGCCAGTGGCTGGAAACTGTGCAAGATGATGATGATGAACTATACTCATGCATTTAGGAGAAAGTAGGCTATATGTTCTTTACTGAACATCTTGTTTTTTTTACTATAGCTTGCACCCCATCAGAGGAACCAGCCATGAAGTGCGCTCTGTCATACGTCTGCGCAATTTATTTTTGCGGAGTTTCATTCAATTTCTGCTTCTTTAATTCATCCAGTAAACACGCTGCTAATGTGTGTGCATCATGTTTTGTTTGTCTCTTACTACGTATAGGTACACAACAGCCATCTGAAATATGATTGAAATATCACTAGTTTCATCTGCTATAATGGCTAAAATATCCGATTCCTTTATTTGCTTTGATACTTCTTCATGGCAAACCTCCAACATAATCTGTAAAAGTTAATTTTGAATTGTTTTGGACGTTCCTTTGAAAACAGTTGCCTTACCAAATGACCTTTAACACAGCATCCAACTCAGCGCTAAAATTAATTAGTTCTTTCAAAACACCTGGATTTGTGGATGTTACACTTTCATCATGATCACGCAAGGCCAGTTCGAAAGAGCCACAGAAACGAATACAGTTTATTACAATATTCAACACATACCTATTATGCCTAACTTCTTCGTTATATTCCGCAATTTACCTTCTACAGGCACTGTCCAATTGTGCAGCTTCGTTAACAGTTCCAAAAAGTGTCAATTTCAAACAGCTGAAGATTGGTTGGTTAATCAGTTTAGGAGCTGCGACAACGCAGTCATGTAGCCCCCTGTACTTTGGGTGTGTGGAGAAACTGTTTGATAACCGGTGTTAATTGTGATGGCTGTATTAGTGAGTGTTATCTGTTTTTAATTCAAGTGAGGACTGCAGACATTGAATTTCAAGCAGTTCCTACTTTTGCCGCCAAAGGCCACCGTAAACGACTACTACTTCAGAACTTGGTTACTAGACGCCACCGCAGTCGGCTCCTGGCGACGAACGTTGAAACCTAAGAGCGTTGTTCAAATGTTTAACCTATAATTTTTTTTAGCTTCACACAGGTGTAATAAGTGGAACGTTCTTTAACATGCCATAAATCTATGACATGGGACCGCCGGCTTTACTTCTCCTCCGAAAGAATGCATACTAAGGGATTTTAACGCTCTTAAAAAATCCGACGACTTCGGCAGGGTTTGAACCCACGATCTTGGGCATAGAGGCTCAGCATGCTACAAACTACGGCACCGAAGCCGCTCAGCTGAAGATTCATGTTTCTTTATTTTAGGGATTAATTTCCGTATTGGTCCACGCGGATTCTCCACCAACAAACATGGAAAACAGAATAAAGCGTCTTTAATATCGCATTCACATAACCAATTATTATTGCCTTAAATATCTCCTTTAAACGCCCTTGTATACTTATATTTTGGACAATACTTATCCGGTAATGGTCTACCGAGTGTAAGTTTATCGTCATCAGGGAGCTGGGAAAACTGTCTAACTAGTAAATTACTTAGTCTATTAATTTCCTCTCACACTCCACAATACAATTAACGTTTCAAACTAAACATTATAACTTACAAGATACACAGATGATAAATCTGGGTGCTATATCGGGAAGTGGCGCGAAAGGCAAACTAACAACACACTGAATTTTGCTAGCCTAGAAATTTCGTCGTGAATGCATAGGTCTACTCACAATCAATCAACCAAACAATAATAATAATAATAATATTAATGCACAGTTAAGTATCTGCCTGGAACCAAAATACTCAAATCAACTAAATACAGAACTAATCGCAACCCAAATCCCGCAAGAACAAGAGTGGTAAAAGCAAACATAAACCGCTACAGTACACCATCATTACGTTGCAAAATAGTTCAGCCAATTATCTACTTATAGCATGGTGACGTTCTTAGGCTCGCTTCACAGAACAATTGACAAAAATATTAAATGAATTTATGATGGGAAAATATCTAAAAATAATTGGGTGTGAACCAACTAATGTCTCTCTATGAAATTCCGATATTTGTACTGTTGTGGGTGGTGTAGCATTCCCTAGTGGTGTGGGAAAGAAACTACCCTTCAGGGGCAGATGCCCTCGTAGTTCCGCCCCTTAAAACAACAATTATTAACTAACTAAACTACCCTTCGCGGGGTAAGAGAAATCGAGGGTGTTGTCATTTCCAAAGAGTGGTGTTGCCTAACTGTGTCATTTGGAACTGAGTGCTGCCAGGGGGCTGGCAGCTCGTCTGCAACTCCCTACAACCCATGCTGGCCAGCAAGCTTTGTACAAGCTTGGCCTCGTCCCTGCCGGCCTCGCTGTCTACTTGGGAGTCGCCACAAGAGAGCTAACTCCCTGGAGTTTGATTTGAAGGCGGCAGCTTTAATAGGTACAGTGTGTAGCATGAGGATATATAATATCAAAATATCGATGATTTTAACACATTTTTGAGTGCATTAGATCTATAAAACTAAAACATTAAAGGAAAAGAAACGGCGAATTAGGTGTAAAATTATTGGGAGTTGTGCAACACTGCAACAATGTCACCAGCCGCCACTGGCCATTTGCAAACTTTCACAGAAATGTAATAAATGGAGTGGCATTGCTTCTTCCAGAAAGAGATGGAAAGTTGGATGACACCTCTTGAGATACTGTTGTTATGGTTACCGGCTTGCATTCCTTGATTAGTTTATTAAATAAAATTAGTTGTTTTTAATTATCTTAGGAACCGTTGGTTTTAGAGCCTTAAAATGTATTTTTCGAGTTTTGTTTCCGACACCAAGGGCCTGAAAATGAGCTCGTCCTTGTACGCCATAATATAATTATATAGGGATGGCGATTTAATGGACCTTCCGTACCACACCCGTACGTGTAAATCGCGTGAAAATATTCTAGAGTACCCCCCCCCCCCCCCCCCCTTAGGCGCATTATATGTGTTGATGAATTTTACAGCTTAATTTGGTTTTGTTCCGTTGGTTTGCAAACTTTCATAGTGAAGCCAAAATGTTTAGGTTAGAATTGATAACGCTCTATTAGTTCCAACGTTTGCCGCCAGGTGCTGACGATGCCATCTGGTTGCCAAGTCCGCAAGCTAGGTGTCGTGGACGGAAGCAAAAGTAGGAACTACTTGAAATTACTGTCTGCAGCCCTTACTTGAATTAAAACAGATAACACACACTAATACAGCCATCACAATTAACACCGGTTATCAGACAGATTCTACACACACCCAAATTACACGGGCCTACATGACTGCGTTGTCGCAGCCCCTAAACTAAGGAAACAACCAACCAAACTTTCAGTGTAATGTAATAATTGAAATTGCTTTGCGTCTTACAGAAATAGATGTACCTGTGAGATTCTGTTGCCACTGTTACCGGCTTGCAGGCGAGCCGAACATGTCCTCGGACACTCTCGGCACTAATAGCCATACGATAAATAAATAAAATTCTGGGAATATCTCAAAAACTATTGGTTTTAGGGCCTTAAAATATGGTTTTCGGGGGACCCGAGTTTTGTTTCTCACATTGAGGTGTTGAAAATAAGCTTTTTCTCGCCCTTCTACGCCTATTTCAGCATGTACTTTAGGGGGTAGGCCCCCTTTTATGAGAGGTATGGAGAAGTGCTGCCAAATCTTACGTTGATCCACCCAGCCGTTCTCGAGTTATCAGGACACAAAGTTTTCCACAAACTGACAAGACACACAAACATTTTATTTTCGCGCGCATCCGTCATAAAACAGTCTGAAACGCGTTAATAACGCAAATTTCTGTAGAAAACAAACCAAAGCAGACAAACTTTAATTATTTCTAGAGATTTGAAGCCATTCTTCCAGTGTTGCCTTAGCTCTCAGACGGTCAACACGCGGTCTGCCTGACTGGCATCTTAAACACGGTCCAATAGTTAATAGTAATATAAATATTATGCTTGAATCATTTTCAAGGAAGCCAATTCATAAATATGACAAATTATTCAGTGTTCCGCCCAATGAATTCGTCGTGCCCAACTAAGGAGCCCGTTGGAATTTATTAGCACTGTTTTTCTTCCCTGCCCAATATCTCTTCATCCTCTCGCTGTGTTTCCTTCTGTCCATCCTGTATTTTGACGGATGGGCTTCTCAGAAAATATGTGGTTGTGAATTAAAGTTGTGAATGTTCTGTCTTGAATGGTTTCTTCAGGACAGCCAATTCACTGATTTCTTTTAGCCAACCAATTGTTTTGATTTTTCATTCATAAGGCTAGGTTATTGTTAGGTGTCCGTAAAACTGTAACCGCCGTCTTCTGTAACTTGATACATTTCATGTGATTTCTTTTTCATCCAAATTCCATTTTCACACTTTGGTCCCAAATTTTCCTTTCTTGTTTTTCGATCATTTTATTATGGATTTCCCACCAATTATAATAGTTTCAGATGCATTACGACTGTGTTATAATGTCTTAATTTTGCCTTTGTTGATATAGTTCTTTTGTTGTATCTGTTCCAAGTAATTTTGTATGCTCTTTGTAGTTTTGGGGTGTGGTGGCGCTGCGGTCAAGCTCTTTGCCTCTTACCAAGGTGGACCGGGTTTGATTCCCGGCCATTACATGTGAGATTTTCGACGAGAAATTCCATGTCCTGTGGTTCGGATTCCACATAAAAAGGAGGTCCTGTGGCTCATGGTCGCGAGATTAACGGTCACGCAAAACTACAGTCTTCCTTCCCTGTAGTTTCGTAGTTCTTTCTCTGTTATGTTGCTTATTTTCTCAAATGAAATTTGGAGTCCTGTTTTGCCTGCTATTTCATGGAGTTTTTCTATAGAATGAATTGATTCTCGTCTGTTGTTGGATAGGATAGCAACAAATGTTAGACAATCGAGATGAATATTGTTTCGGATACATCTACTAATATTTATACCTTGAGTCTCATTTTTCCATATCCTAATCACTTTTTCCAGGACTAAATTTAACGGTAATGGAGATAACCCATCTCCTTTCCTGACCCCTGTGTTAGACTTCAAATGGTCCTGAAATTTCTCCTACAATTTTTATTTTCGATGTTGTGTCAGTCAGCGTTTGCTTGATCAATTCCCATATTTTCTCGTCAACTTGAACAATCTCCCTCTCTGAAATCCTGCATGCTATTCACCTATTAAGTGCTCAGTTTGTTCTTCCAACCTATTGAGCACAGCTTTGGAGAGGATTTTATAGATGATTGACAGTAGAGAAGTTCCTCTGTAGTTGTCCATTACCAATTTGTCCCCTTTCTTATGAAGTGTGTGGATCAATGCACACTTCTAGTCTTTGGGGATATTCTCTGTATGCCAGATATCCTGTAGTATTTCGAGGATGATTAGGGCCAATTTCTTACCACCTATTTTTAGCCTATTTTCATATTTGAAAAAATAGGCTTATGAGATCACCTTTTGTCCGTGTGTCTGTCTGTGTGTGTGTGTCCCCCCTTAATACCTTCTAAACGGCTGGTGCGATTTCAATGAAACTCGGTAAGTTAATAGCTCTATTCCGGATGACCCCGACCGTGCCCTTCAAATTTTGTTACGTCTCACCCATCCAACATGGCGGCTGTGCGAAATATTTCACCAGCATTCAATATCTCCGAAACTATTACCGATATCACCCTGGAATATTTTACGGTGATAAGGGAACTACTAGAATTTCACCTATGTGACTTTTGAAAACCTGGTAACTACAAAACGAACATGGCGGCCAAGCGAAGTTGCGACATTTAAATAGACGTTTCACGTGATTTAACCAGCCAAACGCAATAAAACTTGGTACAGTATATGCTTATACACATTGTAATGCACCGACATCTAACTTAGTTCAATTGTTTACATAACCTCAAGATGGCGGCTGTGCGAAATATTTCACCGGCATTCTATATCTCTGAAACTATTAGCGGTATCACCCTGAAATTTTGTAAGGATATAAAGGGCACTACTGGAAGTTTATCTATAAGACTTTCAAACACCGGTTAACTACAAAACGAGTATGGCAGCCAAGCGAAGTTGAAAAATTTTAAATTCACCTTTCTCGCGATTTAATGATCCAAACGCAATGAAACTTGGTACAGGAAATATATATACGCATTGTAATGCACCGGTATCTAATTTAGTTAAATTGTTTAAATAACCTCAAGATGGCGGTTGTGGGAATTTTAAAATTAAGTTTTTTCTTGTGTCGTAATCATGCGATCGAAGTGAAAGTTTGAATAATGAACCTACGCAATAATTTTCCTTTAATGGTACATTGTAACGTGTTTACGCTCCACGTTGGTAGCGTCAAATGTAATGTTTTTAATGCCCCTTGTTGGTAGCGACAAATGTAATGGTATTTGTTAAGCTCCTCGTTGAGCGAACAAATGTAATGTGTTTCACCTGGGCGGACTATTCGCCAGAAAATACTACTGCTAAGTTTGATCTATGTTGGGCGCCAAACCGGATACACTGTGTTCCAAGCTAAATTTATATATTTAATATCGACCCCTAGCGTGAGTAGAACATATGAGAGACTCTTAATGACTAGGCCGTGGGATGATTGAATCATCAACCCAGACAACATTTGATTGTGGAGAAGGATGAGGTATTATAACTATTGCTACCTACTGGAAATATAGAATCTACTTGGTAATAATTGAATTTAATACACTTAGAAAATCTGATGGCAACATGAATAAAATTAACACTGTTAACGGAACACACTACTTTAAACATTGCCACGAACAAAATTACTTAATACGCCGGTCGGGAGAATAACGTGAATTTAACTTATTTCCAAATTAATGCTTAAAGAATTTATATAGCCCTATTGAAAAACAGAGAGTGTGTGTCGTAGATTACTTGTGCTTACCAACGGAAACATTGTCTCCACGTGGTTGAAGTCTCCCAGCGTCGGACGCTCTGCATTGGTGTTGACGGCGTCAGATTCTTCCTCGTTGACCAAAAGTAATCGTTACAGCTTGTGGTGGAGTCTATTCCATGAACCACAACACGTCGTCTGGCTAAACACTCCAAGACGCGTGGAACTCATGATCTGATGTGATCAGCGGAGTCAGCGTGAATTAAATTGTCCCACTTGGGACTAACGAACAAAGTACCTCCTTACTGCTCCAAGCGTAATGTCTTAATGAATGTCCTCACTCACACCGCGCGTCCACTATATCTTCAATCTTCTCCCACCAGGGTCTAGGTTAATACCGCGGCCTCGCTGCTTCGACCAATCCGCGTGCGTCACGTATCTCCCCATGCCCCAGCTACGTTGCTTCTTCTTCCTTGATTGGCTGGTCACCACACGTAGCTATTCCCGCCATGAGGCTGCCTCCCCGTATTTATATTTCCGTATCCGGGCAAGACGTAGATCATACACGTTTTCTTGCTTTTAAGTGTTCCCTCGGATTTCGTAATTTTATTGTACTCCAATCTATTCTTGTATTGAAATACCCAGTGAGTCACACACCACTCTCTCTTACCCCTAATGAATAAAATCCCGACTTTACGTATGAAATGATTTGCCGTGCAACATTATATTGGAATCATCCAATATAGATACGGATTTCTACTAGTAGAAATCCTATCTGTAATCTTCCAAATTTAAAAGCTCCAAAAATTGACGTTATAAATATTAATAATAATAATATGAAATTGAATAAACTGAAATAATTTAACTTGGCCGGATTATTGCCGCGTTTAACAAATATGATATAGTCCAACTAACTTGTGTTAGTGGCATAAAAACCCCTAGAAAAACATGTTACATTCGCCTCGAATAATCATGTGCTTTACCATGCATATGGTACAGCACTTGATGATTCCAGACACGTTAGAGAAAACCCTCCAAAATACAACTTATACAAGTGAAATGACCCTTTACACATATAAACACATATAAACCCTCAATCATGCGCTTTGCACTAATATTCGTCTTGTTATGACGTGTTCTTATTTTGTCCACTTCAAAATGTTTGTCATTCTCACGAATGTTCATTCTACATCTCTCTCTCTCTCTCATCATTCTATGTGGGAAAAAATTACATACATGTGTTCCCTCTATATCCACAATTCACTACACACGCATTTATGGTGTTCAGTAGAAAACCACTGCGGAACTCGTGTAGAAGTATTAGGTGCTCCTCACCTACCGGATACCAATATCATGGTACACGATCTCACACGATCACACACTCGCGGTAGAGCAAAGTGATGTACTTCCAACCTTCTCTGTAAAATTTTTAATTAAAAGGGAAGACATGACTGGAAAAAACCAGTAAGTACCCATTACTTATAACACTTAAATATTCCTGTGCCGTATGTGCCCTATCTTACTAAGTACATATACACAAAGACCCACCTAGATCACAATTTCTCATATTCCTCGCTCAGCCTGTAGTTCACAACCCAGACCAGTCCACCTATCGAACCTGACCTAGTTGCCACAACTTTTTATCTGTTACTTATATACAACATCTCATGAGGTCTAGTACCTTGTACGCAAACTACCTTAATTATATCCAACCCTGATCTAACATAGCTAGGTCGTAAGCAGAAATCACGTGTGCTGATATGTATGAGCTTCATGGAGGACTGTCTCGCCTTCTGATGGCCCATCTTTTATCTCGTGGACGCCTTAAGCTAACAAGCCCTATACAAGCGCTCCCCCATCTCTTGGAGATAAATGGGAACCCATTAGCGCTGCCAAAATGGCCTTGGTGCATCGAGACAATTTAGTGCTCAACAGCATCCACCACTCCCTTCATCTTTCCCTGTACCTTAAAAACTCTCATTTACTTACATACTACCCCCCTGTGTGATTTCTGATACGCCTGCCTTGAAGACCAGATCTTCCACTCACCACATACCACACTTACTCATTTGATAGGCTGGCTCGCCAGCTAAACACACTTATTTTATGACACATCCTTAATGTCATCACGTTGCTCCACTAACATATTTCTCAGTGTCTGTAACGATGCCCTGTTGCTACTGTCCACACATGCTAATCCTACTTTCATCCGATGTTACACCTCTACTTGACAATCTATGACCTAAAAATGTCACTTCTGTCTGACAGAATGACGACTTGGACAGTTTCAGAGTGAACCCTGCCTGATCTAACTTTCGAAATACACTGTCTAAATGACGTAGATGCTCCTCAAAACTGCGTGAACTGATTACCATATCATCGATGTAAATAGTTACAAACTCTCCCGTGTCATCTCCCAATGCGATGTTTAAAGCCCTAATTAAAGCTGCTGAGCTACTTTTTAACCCATAAGGTACCCTGCAAAACTGATAAAGGTTATATTTATGACTAAAAGCTGTAAATGGCCGATCTTCATACATAAGTGGCACTTGCCAGAAACTGGAACTTAAATCTACACATGTGAAATACTTTTTACCCTCAAATGTCTGCATCAACTCTTCAATGGATATGGACTTCAGCTGATCTGAACTGATTCTACTGTTAACTAAACGAGCGTCTAAACAAATACGAACTGTGCCGTCGGCCTTCGGTACTGTAATTAAAGGATTAACATATTGACTGTTTGAGTACTCTATAATGCCATCTTCAAACATCTGGTTAATCTGTGCCTCTACTGCACCCTGATAAGCGAAAGGTATAGGATATCTATGTCCTGTGAATACTGATCTATCAATAACGTTCAATGAATGTGTATAGCAGTTGGCCATGCCAATGCGATCCTCAAAAACTCTCCTATTATACAATAACACATCATAGAGCAGAACACACTGGTCTCCCTCTATATGCCCCTGAAATGCAGCATCACGTAACGAGTCCTCCAGACTACCGTTCGTAATCAAACTGCCCACAAAAATTTGAGTATCCCGCTCTTCGGCTGGTGATATCTCACTTAAAGAACAAATCACTCCTACAACACTACTCCCCTGAACATTGTCGTTGAACGCTACCTCTACTTCAGAATTATTTCATTTAAATTTCAAACTACCTACTTCATAACATAAGTTACCAGACACTCTACTTAGCCAATCTGAACCCAAAATAACACTGAAAACTAAGTTTGGAATTACAAGACAAATCTGCTTTTCGATATGATTATTAATTTTAATGTCCACTAAAACTTGCTTAGAAATTACTTTAGACCTCTTCCCTACAGCTGTGATAACAAAAGTGCTTTTAATTGGTATCTCCTCAAAATTTACACCAGTTCCTTTCATTTTATCGTAATATGTACTACTTATGCAGCTCTTCATACAACCACTATCAATTAAAACATCGGTGTGCGCCTCGGACACGTTAAATTTAATAGTGGGGCTTTTACTAGCCACCTCCTGGATAATACGTTCATCATTTAATTCATGCAACAATTCATTTCTTACATTTAGGTCATAGTGTTCCTGTATAATTGTATGGACAGGGCATGCTACAGACTGAGATTCTGACCTTACTTCGCAGCCTGGCTCGCGTTTAAAGAACCGCTACAGCTGGCTGTAGTACTACTAACTACGGCACTGGTCTGGTTGTTCTGGGCTGTGTTGTCATTGTTTGGCTGTATATTACTACCACTGGGCTGTCCTCTTCCTAGACCCCTATTCTGGTTGTAATTATTGTCATTATAATTTCTCCCTTGATTTCCCCTGAAATCATTATTTCTCCCTTGATTTCCCCTGAAATCATTGTTTCTCCCTTGATTCCCCCTGAAATCATTGTTCCTCCCCTGATACTGATTACCATAGCCATTTCCTCTATTCTGATTTAGCTGACTATTATTATTATTTCTATTTTGAGCGTTGGCCCCTTCGCCACCGTTCCCTTGAACGTCCTGATGCCTGGCTTCATTAGGCCTATTATTATTATTACCCTGGTTCCTATTGAAATTGTCCTCATAACCCCCTCTCCCTAGTGCATCAAATGTGCTTAACAAATTTTCTACTTGTGATATTGTCTTTACATTCTGGATACAAGCAGCCTCCTTGATCCTATAGGGAAAGTGCCTAAGTTGCAACCTCACCACATCACTTTCCTCCTTCAAGCCATCCAGATATTTACACACTATTACCTGCCCTAAAAAGTATTCGGTCATGGTGGAGCTTCCTTTAGGGTTATATTTACCACACACTACTCCCTCACGATGCTGCGAATGAATAACCTCATTCCAGAACTTTTCACAGAATTTCATTTTAAAATCATTAATATCAGTAAACTTGTCTCTATAGACAGCAAACCAATTCCTCGTTTCCCCCACAAACACTTGTTCTAAAATTTCAACTACCTGGCACCACTCAGTACTACCATCTTCCAACCTCTCCCCAAATTTATTTTCTATAGACTTCATGAACTCCATTGGGCACCCTTGTCGATTGCTGAACTTCCCCAGTTCTACCTCCCTGTGTGTGCTATTCACAAAAACTGGCCTATTCTGACTATTTTCTTGCCTGATCCTAGCTTTTAATTTTAATTCTAATTCTGCGATTTTCTCCTCAGCCTTCCTCTCAATACTGTTTACTGTTAATTTAATGTTTCCTTCTGATTCTTCTACTTTATCATATAGCTTTGCTTGTTTCTCCTCAATCTTGCTAATGCTCTCTTTATTACTCTCTCTTAAATCATTTACTTCTGCTACTATTTGTGAGTGGACTTTCTCAATTCTACCCCCCAGCTGTTCCTTAACCTCTCTAGTTGATACCTGAATTTTGTCAATTTCTCCCCCCAATTGTTTTTTAACCTGCAGTGTTTCTAATTTAACTAATTCCTTTAAATTTTCAGCCTGTGTGCTGATTCTACTTTCCAACTCCTCCTGTACTTTTCCTAATTTCCTGTCTACATCTGCAATGATCTCTTTAACCTTCTCTTCCATTACACCTCTGATTTCTCCTCTAATCTGCTCCATTTTCACACTAATTTCCTTGTTGTTATCTAATTTTGCATTATTCTGTTCTAATTTTTTATTTAAAGCTTCTGTACTCTCTTTATTTTCCCTACTGTTTTGTTCTAATTTTGCATTTTAGGCATCTGTACTTTCTTTATTTTCCCTACTGTTTTGTTCTAATTTTGCATTATTCTGTTCTAATTTTGCATTTAAGGCATCACTACTAACTTTGTTCTGATACATGAACTCGAGAAGTAAAGTTTTTAATCCTGGTTGGCCGCCTACACTCCCTGTTTCAGTATCGGGATTTACCTCCGCTACCCCTGTACTACCATCGCTCGACATACTGCTCGTATCATCACTCTCCCGTTGATGACCACTACGTAACCTCATCTGTCTTTCTTTCTCATCCCCCATAATGATATACACTGATAAAGACAAATAACCCCCAAAATACCGGCACAGAAATATCTCCTTCTCCTTCCTCAAATGTTCCTGGGTCTTCGACCCCACGTTGGGCGCCAATTGTAATGGTTATTAATGCCCCACGTTGGGCGCCAAATGTAACGTGTTTACGCTCCACGTTGGTAGCGTCAAATGTAATGTTTTAATGCCCCTTGTTGGTAGCGACAAATGTAATGGTATTTGTTAAGCTCCACGTTGAGCGAACAAATGTAATGTGTTTTACCTGGGCGGACTATTCGCCAGAAAATACTACTGCTAAGTTTGATCTATGTTGGGCGCCAAGCCGGATACACTGTGTTCCAAGCTAAATTTATATATTTAATATCGACCCCTAGCGTGACTCTTAATGACTAGGCCGTGGGATGATTGAATCATCAACCCAGACAACATTTGATTGTGGAGAAGGATGAGGTATTATAACTATTGCTACCTACTGGAATTAAAGAATCTACTTGGTAATAATTGAATTTAATACACTTAGAAAATCTGATGGCAACATGAATAAAATTAACACTGTTACCGGAGCACACTACTTTAAACATTGCCACGAACAAAATTACTTAATACGCCGGTCGGGAGAATAACGTGAATTTAACTTATTTCCAAATTAATGCTTAAAGAATTTATATAGCCCTATTGAAAAACAGAGAGTGTGTGTCGTAGATTACTTGTGCTTACCAACGGAAACATTGTCTCCACGTGGTTGAAGTCTCCCAGCGTCGGACGCTCTGCATTGGTGTTGACGGCGTCAGATTCTTCCTCGTTGACCAAAAGTAATCGTTACAGCTTGTGGTGGAGTCTATTCCATGAACCACAACACGTCGTCTGGCTAAACACTCCAAGACGCGTGGAACTCATGATCTGATGTGATCAGCGGAGTCAGCGTGAATTAAATTGTCCCACTTGGGACTAACGAACAAAGTACCTCCTTACTGCTCCAAGCGTAATGTCTTAATGAATGTCCTCACTCACACCGCGCGTCCACTATATCTTCAATCTTCTCCCACCAGGGTCTAGGTTAATACCGCGGCCTCGCTGCTTCGACCAATCCGCGTGCGTCACGTATCTCCCCATGCCCCAGCTACGTTGCTTCTTCTTCCTTGATTGGCTGGTCACCACACGTAGCTATTCCCGCCATGAGGCTGCCTCCCCGTATTTATATTTCCGTATCCGGGCAAGACGTAGATCATACACGTTTTCTTGCTTTTAAGTGTTCCCTCGGATTTCGTAATTTTATTGTACTCCAATCTATTCTTGTATTGAAATACCCAGTGAGTCACACACCACTCTCTCTTACCCCTAATGAATAAAATCCCGACTTTACGTATGAAATGATTTGCCGTGCAACATTATATTGGAATCATCCAATATAGATACGGATTTCTACTAGTAGAAATCCTATCTGTAATCTTCCAAATTTAAAAGCTCCAAAAATTGACGTTATAAATATTAATAATAATAATATGAAATTGAATAAACTGAAATAATTTAACTTGGCCGGATTATTGCCGCGTTTAACAAATATGATATAGTCCAACTAACTTGTGTTAGTGGCATAAAACCCCCTAGAAAAACATGTTACAACATGACTGTATGGCCTATACATATAACAATCCAACATGGCAAGCTTCCGAAATATTTAGATGGATCTCAATATCTATGAATCTATTACAGCAATCAAACTGAATTTTTTAATGTTCATAGGGACTAAGAACATAAGTTCACCTATAGGACTTTCAATAACCTGGTGATCACAAATCCAACATGGCGGTGACGCGAAGTATAAATATTCACATGGTCGTTTCTCGAAAATTAGCCATCCGAGTGCAGTGACACTTGGTACAGTTAATCCTTATACAAATGTTAATCCACTGGCATCTAATTTTTTTCAATTGTTTCCATAACCACAAGATGGCAGCTGTGCGAAATTTTAAAATCTCGTTTTTACTTCTTCTGACCGAATCATGCGATTGAAGTTTGAATACTACACGTACACAATAATCTTCATGTAACAGTACATAACTCTTAAGACCTACATATATAAAAATCCAACATGGCGACCATCCGCAATATTTAGTCGGTTCTCAACAACCACGAATCGATTACAGCAATCAAACTGAATTTTTGTATGTTGATAGAGGCTATGTACATAAGTAGGATATATGAAAATAGGCTGTATAGTTCTTCACGGAACTACGTGTTAACCCTTTAACTCACCTGGAGCTTTATCTTTCAAATTCCGAATTGTTAGTTTAACTTCTTCCAATGTCAGGGGTGCTGAGACCGGATTTGATGTGTTTCTCAAAAGCGAGTCTGTCGTTGGGACGTTTGAAAGAAGTTGGCAGTTGTCTTTGTTATTTGGCCTCCTATTTGGACGTTTGAAGCATAAGCTGGGGAGATAATAATTTTGGAGTTCGTCTTTAAATTTCTTGTAATAGTTTCTTGTGTTATTGTTCCTGAAGTCTTCATCAATTCCCTCCATTCTGGCATGTTCATATTTACGCTTTACTGTTCTAATGGTTTTAGGTGTTTGTTCTGCCAATTGATTAGTGATTTGTTAGCATTCCATCGGTGCCATGGTTGAAGTCTTTGATCAATTGCTTTGTCACAGGTATCGTTCCACAAATAACCCTGGTGAGTTATTATGTGCAGACTTATTTGGCCCGGTCGTGAAAGGTCAGTACGAATATGAATACATATTTGTTATAGTTGAGTTGACGCATTCAGTAAATTCGTCAAAATATATGCTATGAGGAAGGCTACCGGTAATGCATGTATCAGACTGATTTTAGAAAAGTATGTTCCTGAGTTTGGCCTTCCACTCAGAATTTTGACTGACAGTGGTCCGCAGTTCAAAACATTAGAAAACCAGAATCGAGGAAGCCGGAATCACACATGTGCACTCATGTGTCCTATCCCCAGGGAAATTTAGTCGAGAGATCGATGCACGAACTATCTCATTTATTCCGTGCTCTAGTTCATGATAGACATTCAGCCTGGGTTGCTCAGCTTCCTAAAGTTGAAACTTGGCTGAATTCTGTTCAGAGCAAAAGTAAATCAACAGAATACCACAAAAAAAAAAGCCAACAAAAGATGACCCATATTTCCGCCCCTTAAAACAACAATAACTAAAAGGACAAGAAACTTGATGAATTCGATGTAGGCGATAAAGTCCTATTACTTGTTCCGAGGCAATCGAGAAAAGCAGACAATGTAATAGGAAAGTTCTTTCTAATAATTGTTGGCCCCTATGTGATTACGAAGCGGATTGGATCTTGTGCGTACGTTTTAGCGGATGGTGACAAAACATTGTATGGGATGTACAATGTACATTCTTTGCAGAGATACGTGGAGTGAGTCGGATAAGGACCCTGGAGTAACGGGACAGCCCGGAGGACAGGTGGCTTAGGTTACAGGAGGGCATTCCGACTGACGACACAGCTGAGTGAATGTGGTAGTTGGATTAGATAAGAAAGTAGTGAGGCAACACTTTAAATTATGGATTTAAAGGGACACGGAACGAGCGAGAGATGTAGCTGAGACACACATAGGCAGGCAATTGAGAGGGGTTACAGGGAAAAATGCACTTTGTGCCTATATCTTAATGTGGGCAGTTGTGAGGAGTCCATCAATCTTCAAATAGTTGTGCGGCGCTCAATGGCTTGTCCAAGGCTCACAGTTATAATACATGATCTAGTCTACAAACTGAGACATGGGATACGGCCACTTAACAAATTTGATATCGTGCCTATCAATAAAACTATGTTTCTTTGTTTTTTTTAATGTCAATTAAGTACCGGTTGTAAGTTCACTACAGAGAACTTGTGAGGATGCATATATATGGAACTCACACTTGCGTGTGACGTGTCTGTGAAGCGTTATATACAGTAAGGCAGCATAATATTATATTCTGGAGACAAGCCATGAAACAGTGATAAATTTTCAATAATGATCGGTCTCTCAGAATATATGCCTGTCAAATCAGTTTTTGTATGAACCAAGTGGAACCGTATTTCATGACTGCAAGAAACAAAATGAACTATGACTTATCAGATGCCAACGAAAACTGTTGTATATAATTGAAGGTTATATAGTGTATATTTTTTCAGGGTATTTTGTCAAGATTGTTTATTCAGGGTATGTTGTGTTGTTGTATTATGGTGTTCAGTTTATGGTGTTACATGTGTACGTAGAATTTTTCGCCCCTATCTAAGATAGGGCCAAAATTCTAAGGGCGATGTAATGTTTTGGATTCGTCCCATTACCGTAATTGTAATTATCTAATTGATTTTAATTCCCATGATTTAATTTTATATGCAGCTATATTTTATTATTATTAATAAGTTATTATTATCGTCATACTTTTTGGATTTATTCTTTGCAATTATTATTAAATTATTATTATTATTGTATATTACTCAATTTATCAATATTTAGAAACATAAAATGGAAATTTTAATAGTTGGGTGAAATGGTCCGAAGAACGTAAGATAGAGTTCAGCAAGAATATGAAAGGCTCAAGATTTCAGTAAAAAAGCAGCCGCAAACAATCCTCCAAAAACAGCAGAAGTGGCAGACAACATAGGTGGCCCAAGTTAGATGGAACAGAGAGCTTGGTTGAGCAACATTTTGTTTGGGCTGGCGACGACTTCACCACAGGAGGTCCACTCAGTTTAGACCAGGATTCTCCGAATTATTGAGCAGGTTTGCTGGTGAGACAGCACTGTTTCACAAAGGAAACTAGGCAGTTGGCAATGATGTCACGGGATTCTAAGAAAATCAAACTAGCTCGTGAAGGTACACTACGTGGAGGAGACAAAGAATGAATAGACAAGATTTGATAGTACGGAAGTCGTCATGGCAACAATTTTATGATTGGTTCAAAAAATCAAATCAGATCTGTCTCTTGGAGCATTGATAACACGATTACAGCTGTCATTTTTGGACACATTATGAGACGTTCTGATTCTTTGGAAAGGACAATTATGCTTGGAAAGGTGGAAGGGTCTCGGCCAGCATTGAGATCAAATCCAACATGAATATGTCACTGAAGGATATGGCTGAAGATCGAATCATATGGAGACAGTCGCTAGGAGTCGACGCCGACTTGATGGCACCTCGTCATCATCAAGAAGGAATTGGAAGTGAAGGAAATTTGACTCGCATATATACGTTTTCAGAGCGATTCTCGTGTACTATCTGCTACTATCTGAAGCTACTGATGAGTATAAAATACTCGCAGATCGTTACTCAGTAACAACATACTTAGATATACCATTACTGCCTGTGTAGATTTTCTATATTTCAATGAAATGATCGTGTGGCCTCCAGAGAGGCCGAGTGCAGGTCTTTCTACTTGACGCCCGTGGGCGACCTGCGCGTCGTGATGAAGATGTCGGCACATACACCCAGTCCCCGAATCACGGGAATTAACCCCAGGAGATTAAAATCCCTGATGGCTCGGCCGGGAATCTAACCCGGGGCACATTGGACCAAAGCGTAGCACGTTAACCCTTTAGCCACGGAGTGTGACTATATTTCAGTTGTAATTCATGACAAGTTTGAAGTAATCTGACGTGAACATGATCGTGTATTTGGTCATTGTCACAAAAGTGAACTTGGGAGCATATCTATTCACTAACGTCAGCTGGCCAGTGGAACAAATTAGTTAACTGCCACGCAACAAGCCACGAGGACCAAGCGACATTCCACGCGTAGCAGATGGAAGACCACACGACGATCTGGAAGAAAAACATCGGTGAGATCACATATCAACCCCAATCAAGTCTCTGTATTTTATTTTTCTATGGCAAAGTAACTTCAAGCTCTTTTATTAACGGAAATATTTTAAATTACATTTCCATTTTATATCTTTCGCCGTCTTAAATTAAATTCAAGCTTTATTATTATTATCATTCTACGTAACTTCGTTTATTGCAGCTTTTCGTCTTTTAAATTAATAAATTCTGATTATATTTAATGGTAGGACTTTCTTTTCAAGTAGATAGTTCTAATCATAAGGCATCCCTATTCTTGATCACAGAAAACAATTGGTTGGTGGCTAGGCTTCGCCGCGAGTCGAGAGAGAGAAAGGTCTCGAGTGCTCTACTGTTAATTTATTTAAGTATTTTGGTTCATCAAGATCATCTGATGACCTGACGCCCAAACGAGCATATTAATTATTCTTATTAACCCTCGGACACTTGCGCTAATAATAACTCGCGTGGACTACATCTTGTACAGCTTCCAGCCCCAGGCTGGGTCTGTTTGGAACATAAGCCTCGCCACTTAGTCCTTTCTTCCCACCACCTCTCCGCTGTCTTTCTGGTCCAGTCCTCGCCTCTCTTCTTGACACATTCCTCCACTCCATTCAGCCATCTATCTCTGGGTCTTCCCCTTGGCCTTTTCTTCTGCATCTGCATCTCATGTATTCTCTTGGGAATCTTATCTTCTTCCATTCTCTTTAAGTGTCCATACCACCTCAGTCTTGATGTCTCAATTCGACCTTGCAAGGGCTCCTCTTTCACTATTTCCCTGACCTTTTCATTCCTCTCCCTGTCTCTTCTTGTTACTCCGATCCTGCTTCGCAGGAACTTCATTTCACTTGCCTGTATTCTGCTTATGTCTCTTTTCTTCATTATCCACGTTTCTGATGCATAGGTCAGTATCGGGATATAGTAGCTTTTGTATAACACTTCTTTGCTTTTTTTTTTTGTGGGACATCTTTATTCCACACTAACCGACAGTAGTGGCTACGCGGGCTAAAGCGCAGCGTTAGGTCATGGGGCCAAGCTCTCTGCTGACTCGGTAGACGCGTGGGTTCGAGCCCCACCGTCGGCTGTCCTTGAAATGGTTTTCCGTGGTTTCCCCATTTTCAACACCAGGCAAATGCTGGGACAGTACCTTCTGACAGGCCACGGCCGCTTCCTTCCACATCCTTGCCCAGTTTCATTCATCTTCATCCATTCCATCTCTCATCCCGACGCGCAGGTCGCCCACGGGCGTCGACTAGGAAGACCTGCACTCTGCCTCTAAGGAGGCTACACGACAAAAAAAAATCCACACTAGGCTCCTAATGCTTCTCACAAATGCTTCTGCCTGTCTGCCACGTTCCGTAATCTCTTTGTCATTTCTCCAATTTTCCTCCACTATACTTCCCAAGTACTTGAGACTTTTCATCTTCTCCAGCTGTCGACCTCCAAGGTGTTATCCCACTCATTGGTCTGTCGTTTTCCCTGGTCGTTAACAGGATCTCACATTTACTGATGTTTAAGAACGTCCATATGTAGCCCAAACAGTTATTCGATCTGATGGACTTGCTCAGGTTATTAGCCTATTTTCTTTTATGAAAAAAAAAAAGGGGGGGGGCTTATGAGATCAACTTTTGTCCGTGTGTCTGTCTGTGTGTGGGTGTGTGTCCCCCCTAATAACTTCTAAACGGCTGGAGCGATTTCAATGAAACTCTGTAAGTTCATAGCACTATTCCGGAACACCCCGACCGTGCCCTTCAAATTTTGTTACATCTCACCAATCCAACATGGCGGCTGTGCGAAGTATTTCACCAGCATTCAATATCTCAGAAACTATTACCGATATAACCCTGGAATATTTTACGGTGATAAAGGGAACTACTAGAATTTCACCTATGTGACTTTTGAAAACCTGGTAACTACAAAACGAACATGGCGGCCAAGCGAAGTTGCGACATTTAAATAGACGTTTCACGTGATTTAACCAGCCAAACGCAATAAAACTTGGTACAGTATATGCTTATACACATTGTAATGCACCGACATCTAACTTAGTTCAATTGTTTACATAACCTCAAGATGGCGGCTGTGCGAAATATTTCACCGGCATTCTATATCTCTGAAACTATTAGCGGTATCACCCTGAAATTTTGTACGGAGATAAAGGGCACTACTGGAAGTTCATCTATAAGACTTTCAAAAACCGTTTAACTACAAAACGAGTATGGCAGCCAAGCGAAGTTGAAAAATTTTAAATTCACCTTTCTCGCGATTTAATGATCCAAACGCAATGAAACTTGGTACAGGAAATATATATACACATTGTAATGCACCGGTATCTAATTTAGTTCAATTGTTTAAATAACCTCAAGATGGCGGTTGTGGGAATTTTAAAATTAAGTTTTTTTTTCTTGTGTCGTAATCATGCGATCGAAGTGAAAGTTTGAATAATGAACCTACGCAATAATTTTCATTTAATGGTACATGGCTATGGCCTATATATGAGCCGTTGAGAGCCCAAGTGGTGTAAATCCTCTCGGAATTACAGGGAAGTCTAAACCTTATGGCAAGCAGGCATAGCTCAGGGCCAGTGTGTGTGAAGCATTGCATTGGAAGTGAGCATTGCGTCTGTCAGCCACAAAGGTTAGACTTGCCTGTTATTCCGAGAGGAGTTACACCACTTGGGCTTTCAAAGGCTCATATATATATATATATACAGTGTGGTCCACCAGCCCCTTATTTTTTTTGGAGGAAGGCAACCCAACTAACGCGTATATCACAGTCATCCTAAAAACATTAGTACCTGCTCCTTTACGTCCATTGTACAACTTTACCGTAGAGTACATCCTCGCGAATATAGTAGAAATCGATAGTGGCAGTGTTCTTTCAATGACCTCAAATTAATGGTTTTACGTCCCTTTTAACTGCTCTGGCTTTTAGATACACCGGGGTGCCGGAATTTTGCTTCGAAGGGTATCTTCAACGTGCCAGTAAATCTACTGACACGGCTCCCTCGCATTTGCGGACCCTCAAATGCCAGCTGACTGCGCCAGGATACGAACCTGCAACCTTGGGCACAGCAAGCGAGAACGTTACCGCTGAGCCTCGCGGCAAGGCAGTAATTACAGAACGTGTCATATTATTATAAATATTGAACTATTAAAATTCTAATTATCACGAATAGAGTCGCCTCAGTTGTGTAGTAGACAGCGTGATTAGCTGCCACCCCGGGCGTCCTGGGTTCGATTCCCGACTCTGCCACGAAATTTGAATAGTGGTATGAGGACTGGGACGGGGTTTACTCAGCCTCGGGTGGTCCAAATGATTAAAGCGGGTTTGATTCCCACATCAGCCATCCTCAAAGTGGTTTTCCGTGGTTTCCCACTTCGCCTTCGGGTTAATGCCGGGATGTTACCTACCGTACGGCCTCGGCCGCCTCCTTCCCTCTTCCTTGCCTATCCCTCCCGATTTTCCCCTCCCTATCCCTCAAGAGGACCCTGTTCGCTTTGCAGGTGAGGCCGCCTGGGCGAGGTGCTGATCCCACCTCCCCAGTTGTATCCCCCAGACGAGATGTTTCAAGCTCCAGGACACTGCCCGCAGAGGCGGTAATGATGGGATCCCTCGCTGAGTCCGTGGGGAAAACCTAACCTGGAGGGTAAAATCGACTAAAAATATAATAATTATGACTAATAGTATCCATCCATGGTTTTGAACAGTATTTAGGGAAAATAACCATTTAAAGGAGACAAGAAAATAACTTTCCCTGTCGTCTTCGTAGATAATGTGAACAAAACCAAGTTGAAATCTTGCTGTACGAGGTAGGGAGGGTATAATAAAATAGTTTAAAATAATGTTAAAAATCTGCCGTTGGATAGTCTTGAACCCGGGATCTTCGAAAGAGCGATAGGGAGCAATAACACATGCACACATTTCCAACACACTCTGGAGGTTTTTGTTGCGCTTCTTATTAACGCATATGGAAAATATTCAATTATTACAGATAGATCTTAAATATTGATTGGAATGCATTCATTCAGTATCTGGCATGTTTTCTAATTTACTTAAAGCAAGTTTTGCGACCGCTTTGCGTTAATAAGGCGAATGAACTGCAAATAATGCCCTCAAACAACAGCCCTTCGCTTTTATTTCATACAACTTAGCGTACAAAATGCTAGCGTGTGATACACTTCGGTCATACAAGCAGGTGTACTGACGAAGAGATCAGAATCATACAGGATTTTGTACCAGCGATCACAGCAGCTTCCTTGCCAGCGAGTGTTGTGTGATACGGGCCTAAAGATATGCTAAGACTTTTTGTTAAAATTTAATAACAAAACAAGATGTTTTGTAAAGAACGTATAGCCTACTTTCTCCTAAATGCATGGGTATTGTTATAACTTTTTGTCCTTTTCATGGAGTTTAATTGAATGTTGGTTGTAGTAGCTTCTTGAAATACAACGTGCTATACGGATATTATACATGAATATGATGTGCCCTTTGCTAGTGCTACCTCTGTAAAAAAAAACTTCAATTCGGTTTCACCGTGTTTGAATTGATATGGGGAATCGATTTGCACACATACTGTCATCGCGGCAGGAGATGGCAGTTGAACACACTGCGATGGGGTGCGGGGGGTCTTGCAGTACGCATGCGTGGCCCGCCTATTCCTAAGTTAAATATATCGGCTTGCCGCATGCCAGTGGTTGTCGTTGCAGCAGGCGACACTCAGCCACTGAAAGAAGGAATGCGATGAGTGAGTGAAGCAAGTAGTGACCAACTGAATGTTTTTGGAATGCGCGATACGCCGTGAGCGGGAAGACCCCTGCAGTTCAAACCCGACTGCCAACTCCTGACGCGATATCAGTACATGGCCGCTATCTGCAAACTATCGGGCTGATGACCTTGTAGTTCAGTCAAAAGATGCTTCCCACAAAAAGGTATGTTGTTGAAAAATTTGGTAGAGATCAAATGAGTAGGTTGTTCGTAATTTGATTTAAGCTTTTAACATTTGGGTGGTCGCCATTCCGTTTCCGTCAAGATGGCGGCGATATAAAACATGACACTGGGGTGCCCTTTGCTAGTGGTACCTCTGTACTAAACTTCGTTCCATTCGGTTTCACCCTGCTTGAAAGGATAGGGGGAATCTATTTGCACACATACATGGCCGCCATCCGCAAATTATTAACCTGATGACCTTGTAGTGTGGTCTAAAGATTCTCTATACATAAAGGTATGTTGTTGCAAAATTTGGTAGATTAGATTATTAGGTTGGTCGTAATTTGATTCAAGTTTTTAACATTAGGATGGCCGCCATTACGTTTTCGTCAAGATGGCGGCGATATAAAACATGACACTGGGGTGCCCTTTGCTAGGTGGTACCTCTGTACCAAATTTCGTTCAATTCGGTTTCACTGTGTTTGAATTGATAGGGGAAATCAATTTGGACACATACTGACCGCCATCTGCAAACTAATGGGCTGATGACCTTAAAGTTCAGTCAAACGACGCTCGCCATTTAAGTATATGTTGTTGCAAAATTTGGTAGAGATCGGATGATTAGGTTAGTCGTAATTTGATTTAAGCTTTGAACATTTGGGTGGCCGCCATTACGTTTCCGTGAAGATGGCGGCGATATAAAACACGACACTAAGGTGCCCTTTGCTTGTTCTACCTCTGTACCAAATTTCGTTCAATTCGGTTTCACCGTGTTCGAATTGATAGGGGGTGGGTGGTGGGGGCAGAAATTCAGAGTACACACACTCTCACACACACAGTCATACACAGACAGACACACAATTTTTGGCCCTGTGTAGATCTCATAAGTCTACTCTCATTTTTTGCAAAAATCGAAAGTATGCTAATAATACCATGGGAATTTCTAAGTAATACGTATACTTCGATGCAAGCACTGGCGATTAGAATATCCTTCTATATGTTGTTGTTCTGTTTCATTTGAGGGGCTAGAACATCGCGATCATTTAGCCCCGTGTACTTAGGTGTGTGTGTAGAATTTGTCTGATAACCTGAGTTCTTGCGGGCTTGTAATGATGTGTGTATTTGCAATTAAGGATTGGGAAGGAGGCGGCCGTGGCCTTCAGATAGAATCCGTCCCGGAATTTGGCCGGAGTACAAGTGGGAAACCACGGAAAACCATTTCCAGGGTGGCTGAGGTGGGAATCGAACCCACTTCTTCTCATATTTGCTTCACGAGGCTACGTGTACCCAATTTCAGCCCTCAGACAAGTATTACATTTCTTGGCAGCGCTGGGAATCGAACCCGAACCCGGACCTCCGGAGGAACACTTCGATATGTTATGTTACTTTTCTGCCATTACAGGTCACGTGACATAACGTACCAATTCGTTCGTCTCTTTATAAATCAGCAAAGTGTACTCTTCACAAAAATACGTCGTAAGGCAATAAATGTGGCAATGTAGTTATATCCCGACTAAAATGGAATGTGGGCTTTCGTTCAAAAAAGTATGCCTACTACTGGATTCGAAGCAGCATTCTACCCGCTCGCGCCCACCACGTACGGTCAGGCTTTAACACTCTCAGCCACCAACAAATGGTAGGTACCGAACGCTAAACGTGCTGTACAGGTCTGACGTTTGTTTTTGGCCGATGCTTGCTTGTTGCGTAGAGGTCTCCAACCAGCCAGGAAGCCTTCTTATTGCGATTATGTGCAGTAACAAGTGCATGCACACACGCACGATCAGAAGGAACCAAGGAAAGAAGGAAGGAGGTTGAACGGTTAACACAGTAGATGCGTTGATATCACGGCCACCGGCCAAAAACAAACGTCAGACCTATAGTTACTGTAGCCGTCCCACCTCAAACGTTTAAGTCCATCTCAAAGTCTTCAATCACGGTTTATGGTGTTGATTTAACTTTCTACTATTACAGATCACGTGGCGTAAGCTATTAATTCGATCGTATTACGTGTATGTTTGTTATTTCAAGGAGCAGTAAGTCATATGTTAGTAGAATGGGCCATAGTATTTGGCGGGAAAAAGTTTAAGGTCGGTTTTTCTTTGCTAGACCCATGACCCAATTACATTGCTGTCACACAGTCAGAGCGCAGAGCAATATCGATCATCGGGAGAAATGCGATGTTACTTGGGTTTCATAAAACTAAATAAGGGGCGGGTGGACCACACTGTATAACAAACCAACATGCCGATCATCCGAAATATTTAGACGGCTCTGAATATCTACGAATCTATTATAGCAATCAAACTGATTTTTTTTATGTTCATAGGGGCTATGAACATAACAGTCGAACAAATATTACACTTTGGTCCAAAAACGAATGAATGGCTCCTATGCTTTTTCAATAGATGTTTCAGTAGTCGCCAGATCCCAAAGTTATGGAGGAAGTCTGGAATAGTTGCAATCTTAAACCGGGAAAGCAAGCAGATGACCCAAGGGGTTATAGACCAATCTCTCTTCTCTGTCATCTCTACAAGATCTTCGAAAGATTGATCCATAATAGACTCTTAGAAGTAGTTGAACCCCTCTTAATCCCGCAACAAGCTGGTTTTCGACCGGGCAAGGACTGTACAGCACAGATACTAAATCTAACTCAACATATCGAGGATGGCCTTGAGACAAGAAAGGTCACTGGGGTAGCATTTATTGATCTAACGGCAGCCTACGACACCTTCAACCATCAAATGCTCCTGCCTAAACTGTATGAAATAACTAAAGATTACCATCTCACACGAATGATTCAAGATCTCCTTCAAAATAGACAGTTTTTCGTAGACTTTCAATGTCAGCGCAGTCGATGGAGGGTCCAAAAGAACGGATTACCACAGGGCAGTGTTCTAACTCCCTTATTATTCAACATTTATACCAATGATAACCCCTGCCAAATAACACACGAAGTTTCATCTATGCTGATGATCTCGCCCTTTCCTGCCAGAGTGAGACTTTTAAACAGGTGGAGTCAAATCTCAACGCTGCTTTGGAAGAGCTGGACATATACTATCGTAACAACCAGTTAAAACCAAATCCTAGCAAAACACAAGCATGTGCATTCCACCTAAAGCACAGACAGGCCTCCAGTGACCTGGAGAGGAGTGCAGTTAGAACACACTTTCCTGCCTAAATATCTTGGCGTTACTCTTGACCGCACGCTGACCTTTAAACGGCATTGTCTGAACGTGAAACAAAAAGTATCTGCAAGGAACATTTTGCGCAAAGTCACTGGATCATCCTGGGGTGCAGCAGCAAAAACAGTCAAAACTACAGCTTTATCTTTGTGTTACGCGGCAGGTGAATATGCTAGCCCAGTGTGGTACAATTCTGCGCATGCTAAACAAGTTGATATCGCCCTAAATGAGTCTTGCAGACTCATCACCGGATGTCTGAAACCTACACCGCGGGATAAGCTCCACTACTTAGCTGGAATTGCCCCTCCAGACATCAGGCGCGAAGTAGATGCACAGAGAGAGAAAGGTATAAGGCATCTACCTCCGATAAACATCCCCTACATAATCATCATCCTCCTCCTCCAAGACTGAAGTCCAGGGAAAGTTTCATGAGGACAACAGTTAACATTGGCCAACGGATAAATTCCCGGTTATCTGTGTGGAAGATGAGATCTGAACACCATCGGAACATCTAGCTGCTGGTTTCACTGAAGAATGGCCAGTGTGGAAAACTCTGAACAGGCTCAGAACAGGGGTTGCAAGGTCAAAAGTCAACTTGAGGAAATGGGGTTATTCCATATCATCAACCCTCTGCGAATGCGGGGCTCAACAAATTACGGACCACCTATACCAGTGCAGATTATGTCCTGCAAGATGCACCATCGGTGATCTGATGTCCGCAAGATCTGAAGCCATAGAAATTGCCAAATACTGGGCTAAAGTTGCTTAGACTGTCATCTTTGATTTGTTTTCCTACTTCATTTAACATATTTTCTTAACCAGTGGCGTAGCCAAGGGTGGGGGTGGGGGTGTGTGGGTGGGTGGGGGTAGAAAACCCCCCCATTGGAAAATCGGCAGGTTGTGATTTGTGTCTGTGGTGATGTACTCTTGTCGCCTTTCGGCCCGGGTCCCAATTTGTGGCTACACACGTCTTCGTGACAACGTATAACCACAGTCTACCTACAGATCGCGAAGCTTGGCTCATATTTTTCTATCGCGAGACAAAAATGCTCTCATGCAGCCAGCAAGAATGTGCCAACTGCGCTATGTTATTGTTGCTGGTTTTACTGTATGTGAGCATTGTGTAATGGTTATATCTTTAATTTAACATGTGCTTTACAAGAGGAGATGTGCAGTTCAATAAACAGATCTAATACTAGAAGCAATATTTCAGTGTTGCTAAGTAACCTATATGATCGCTTTACAGTCGGTCAACACGAGTGTACGGTACCCAATTAGGTTAGGTGGGCAGTGACAATTTATCTCCTAATGCCTGAAATAAAAATACATGAATCATTTATACACTTAATAAAGCACTTCTCACATTAATTGGGGGGGGGGGCGTATGAGCAGCGTTTTATTAAATGTATAAATAATTATTGTATTATGAATTACACAGGGAAATTAATTGTTACTCCTCGACCAATCTAATTGGGTGTATTCGTGTTGACCGACTGGGAAGTCAGACTGCTCAAATAGCAAGACGACACCCGATGGTGCAGTGGCTTAGCTGCTCGTCAATCACCCGGACGACCGGAGTTCTAATCCCGGTGACAGTGGGGTGGAATTTTCACCTGAAAAATTACGTGGTGTCAAGAAGGACATCCGGCCTTAAATTCCTGGCCAAAACCAAAATGAGCCTGATTGGCTCCGGCGACCCCAATTAATTGGGATACGCAGTAGAAAGTATTATAAAGCTTTTCAACCAACGGCACTGGGTCTTGAACTGGTTATAAATCAATAATAATGTTATTGGTTGTAGGTCCCTTTTAACTACTGTGGCTTCTAGAGACACCGGGGTACTGAAATTTTGCCCTGAAGGGGATCTTTTAAGTGTCAGTAAATCTACAGACTCGGTTCCCTCGCATTTATGCACCCTTAAATGCCAGCTGATTGCGTCAGGATTAGATCCCGCAACCTTGGAAACAGCAGGTGAGAACGTTACCGCTGAGCCAGTCGGATATGAATGTCCCGGTAGGATATATATGCATGGCTTTGGTGGCGTAGTCGGTAGCATGCTGAACCGCTATGCCCAAGTTCGCGGGTTCAAACCCAGTCGAAGTCGTCGGACCCATGTCATAGATTTATGGCACGTAAAAGAACTTACAACTACAATTGATAGGGTGTAGCCAAAATTTGTAGGCTATTGGGTTAGACACGCCCTATCACGTTTAAGCGTTCGCCGTTGGGTTTCAGTGGCAGTGGCGTCTGGTAGCTTAAGTAGGAACTACTCGACATTGTAATTGGGGAACATACGGGCGTTCATGTGAAATGCCCTGCCATTGGCCATTGGCTGCAAATCAAATATAAATATCTATGCAGTTTGAAAATTAAGACATACGGTAGGCTAAGTAAACGTAAAAGATGTCATCTCAAACGCGTGCCGACATTTTAATTTTCAGATGTAGAAAATGGCCTTTAAATAGTCCGAGACCTGATTTAATGAATAAAGATTTTGTACAATAATATACACTTATTCTCGAATCCTTTGGAAGCAAGCCAATTTATGTCGTCAGGATAATGCTCACAAACTTAGATGTGATACACTGTTCGTTAATTCTCTTATGAAATGCCTGGTCTCCCAAATGGCTGCTGTGAAGGTACGGTACACAATTGTTATTGCCGATATTTTGTAAAATTGGCATTGTATTATTTTGTCAAATTCAGGACTGAAAGGTTTCAGAGCCACAGAAAAGATACACAGTACCTACAATTGAGCCATTTAAGACCTTAAGATCTTTTTGTACTTTTCGTTTCACATATCACACTGGTATTTTTACTAATTAACTATAATGTTACTCAATTTTACGGAATAACTAGCTTTTGATATGGTTAAGAATTTAATATTATATTATACCCATACTATCAACCCGCCCCGGCTTCGCCTGGTATCTTAAAGGGGTTACTCAGCGTAAGCTTAAAAGGCGCACGGACGGTAGGTCTCAGACGCAATTCAGAAATGCCGAGGTGAACAGCGAAACACTTATAGTCTACTCTTCTCTGAAGTCTTAACTCGACACGACTCGACAGTTAATGCTGGCCGAAACTGGGGCGATGGGCTCGCTCGCTAGCTCGTAAACTCGCTCCGAAGTTACAGTAGTAATTTAAATTTCCACTGAATGGAGATTGTTGGAAGAAATTAAAACGTAAAATCACTTATAGTTGGCGATGTATTAAAGATAAAGATATGCTGTCGCGGACTTCTTTGTAGAACTTTTCATGGTGATCAATTCTTCACTCATAGTATATGGCTATTTTTAATGGTTTACCCAGCGTAAGCTTAAAAGGCGCACGGACGGCAGGTTTTCCTTTAACACGATTCACTGAAATCGTTACTGCTCAGCTTCCTTTGGTCAAAAATGAATGTTTTCCTACAGAAACCTTCCTCGAGAAATTCTTTACTGAATGGTGAAAACCGCAATCCATTCAGTGGAATTAGAGATTACCCGTTACATCCAGGAATCGTGGACTTGGTTTTATGTAGAGATGCCAGCGACTATCATTAAAACAAATACATGAATTTATAACTAGTCTTGACTATGAATTCTACGTAAGACTCTTTAAATAAGTCATAGGCCTACAACTGTACCTAGGGATACTTACAGAGGACTGAACTAATAAAAACACAGCATTCTTTTTATGTTTCTATGAATTAAAAGTGTACAAAATATCAACATTGTGGCTTTTTTCTGTAGTAGTTGGTGATTTAACATGACTTATGTTAACAATGGAAATAATCACTCAGGTGAGTTAAAATTCAAATAACCCTTGCAAAAGTGAAATCGTCTGTTCCGCGAATAACGTGCTCAAGGCAGTTGCCAGCTTGCTGGCCGCCACGAGCACTAGTGTCGCTCCACCTACAAAAAGGATGCAATTTCGTAACGCAGCGAGCTTCGCGACTGTGTATTTTATTAGACTGTGGTAATACAACTCCGCCCTCCCAGGGTTGCCAATCTTACTTCTCCCCCCGCGAAATAACTTATAGCTTATTTCAAACTGAGGCTAGCGCCAAATAATTTTGAATCCCACACAGTGGGGAAATATTACATTTTTTCTTTTCTTTTTTTTAATTAAAAATAACGCGCTTTAATAAAGACTAGAAAATTCTATGGGTACATTAACACTAATTTTGGAATCATTATTAACATCTTGAACATGAGATAACCGTCAGCCGAGTTGATTCATATTACGTAAATAGGCTATAGGCCTATGTCTAGCAATTCCCCGTATTACGGTTATCTCCCAGTTACGAATGAGTGAAATTTGTCGCCTGAGTAGTGTAAGCAATTAAAACCTTTTTCCGGCTGCAGGTAGCATTTGTACGGTAAGGACCTTGGTAGGTGACAAAAATCTTCGAAAATTATACTTTAGGCATTCAGGGCTAATTGCAATATAAAGCACAGGATCTTGTTGAAAAAAAAACTGAATAAACATAAAAATTAGTACCGGTATTGAATTACTCATAAATCAACATGATACATCGTGAGAGGACATGCTCACTTTTGCTGAGACCTCTGTAAATAATTTCTCTTGTTGAGAGATACGCAGTCTTTATGTTGGTAGCACAGATATTCCGTATTTGAGTTTATTTTGTTCCTGTCAGGGGAACAGGAATGTTCTAAATTTACCATTGAGGTGAGACATTTTTTAGTCAAAAATTAACTTAATTTTTTTAAAGAACTGATTTGTTTTTGTCTTTTGAGCATATTGTATTACCCGAAAAATTTGGGATCAAAATACATGAATTTTGTCTTGTGTAATAATATCTCATAGAGAAATGGAATACTTGTAGAGTTGTTGTTAATTCATTTGAGGTGCTTGAGACACCTTGGTCATCAGCCCCGTGTAGTTGGGAGTGTGTTAAGCTGTCTGGCAACCTGTATTGCTGTGATAATTGTAGTTGTGTGTGTAAATGTATCTGGGACAGGCATGGAGTAGACGCTCCGGGACTTGAGCAAGGCACTATCCCGACAATTTCCTGTAGGAAGTGTGGCGAAACCCGGGGAAGAAACACACTCAGGATAACCGCTGTCAGCACCGGGATTCGAACCTACGATATCCGTACTTACCACAGCTGCCCTCGCGACCATGGTGCACGTTTGACGAGCGCGGCTACGCTGCGGGACGAAATGCTTATAGAATTTGGCTTGAGTACCTATAAACCCCCCATTGGTCGATCCTGGCTACGCTACTGTTCTTAAAGTAATATTACTTTCAATTTCAAATAGTTCGTGTTATTCTTATTATGTATATGTACATATCCATGCATTTTTTGTATGTTAAATAGTCTGATGCTTTTGACTCGAGTAAATAAATACCTATAGGACTTTATAACCTGGTGATCACAAATCCAACATGGCGGCGACGCGAAATATAAATATTCACATGGACATTTTTCGCAATTTAACCATTCGAGTGCAGTGAAACTTGGTACAGTAAATCCTTATACAAATGTTAATCCACTGGCATCAAATTTATTTCAATTGTTTCCATAACCACAAGATGGCAGCTGCGCGAAATTTTAAAATCTCGTTTTTACTTCTTGTGTCCTAATCATGCGATTGAAGTTTGAATACTACACGCACACAATAATCTTCAAGTAACAGCACATAACTCTAGGACCTACATATATAAGAATCCAGCATGGCGACCATCCGAAATATTTAGTCGGTTCTCAATATCTACGAATCTATTAAAGCAATCAAACTGAAATTTTGTATGTTGATAGTGGCAATTAACATAAGTAGGTTATATGCAAATAGGCTGTATAGTTCTTCACGGAACTACTTGTTTTTGGTGTTCAGTTTTAATATGATAAATTGTAGTATATATAAGTATTCTAATCTAATCTGAGGATTTTATGTATGCTTTTATTTTCATATGGAGATAAATTACAAACCTAAGAAGAAAATTCAATTTTTCCATTCATCTTCGGTAAAACTCCAACAGAAATAAACCTAATGGAACTAGAATTGTTAAATTATTTTTTATGAAACCTAATTACTTACATTAGTGCATATTTGGATTGGAATTGAACAAAAATAATACTAGGTTAGATGATTTCCTTAGAAAATCAGCACTTATTATGAACAATTTCAGTATTTTCATTTATTTTTTCTCGAATTCTTGAATTTTATTTTTGCCCTTTTGGCTACAATCTAGAGCCCAGGAAATACATAAGTATGCTCACATTCAATGCAAATGAACACAATGATCCGAGAAGATTTTTATTGCACTTTGTACATATGTTCCTTGTTGATTTAGCCCTTCCTCGTTCACACAAGAAGCAACAGCCTATTTTATTTCCACTACACTCAACCTATCACTACTTTCATCTAAACACTGACCGATTTGAAAGTCATCTCCATGGCCACCTCCTGAGAGGCAGTTTCCTTTGCACACTCAATTCTGAAACAGCGATGCTCGCGCGGGCTACTATTATAGCCCAGACGTCTTAAATGCATCTGGTGTCAGTTTGGTGCAATTAGTTGAGTCGGAAACGCTCCCGTCTGTTAACAGGGTGTCTACCGGCAACGAAAGTAACGAATTTTACAAATGGGTAACGAAGGTAACGAAAAAGTAACGAATTTTACTTACGGGTAACGAAAATTTTCTGAAGACGGATTGAATCGTTTAAACTCGCGCCTCTAGGCTCAGAGATTGCGATGGAGCGAGATTCACGCAAGCGGCGCCGATTGCATAAGCTATATTTCCCCGTGCCCGACTTCGAGGAAATGCATACTGAAGATACCCCGAGTGGTATACATCGTTCAGCGTATATTTTCGGCATCAAGAAGACTTTTTAGTTTTGTGTGAAATATTTTTCTGTGTTATTAGGAAGCCTGACTTTTCGCAAGACGTCTATTCGCGAAAACTTCTGAAACTAATCAGAAACCTCGCATTTATTTGGAGACTATGTCAAATTGAAGTCCAGATAATAATGCGAAGTAATTTAATGTCGCAATCTTGCGAAATGTTACAGTTTCGAAAAAGAATTACGAAAAAGCTTCGAAATACGTAGGCTATATATAACTTATTTAAAAATCTGTCTCGTAAATTTGCGACATCCAGTATGGTTAATTCGAAATTCCACTATATGTCGATTTTTCTTTCGAACTTTGGTTCCATCGGATATATTATAATCTAATCGGTTATTTCGAAAACTTGTATAATTCGTGATTCGCATTCGAAAGAAAACGTGTCCTCTTGTATTATTCGTGCAATCCTCTCAGATTCTTAATATTTGATGCCTTCTTCGAACTTTCATTCTCAAGACGGCCGGCTGACCGCACGACTTGCCTGCGGGAATCTCGTCAAATGGACCGAGATCGACGTCAGTTGCGTAAAATCATAAAACTCGTCCCCTATCGTGAACTTGACTGCGGGAATCCAGTCAAAGGTGATGGGCACCAATCACGAAACATTCCGAAACCTACTCGCTGCTTTTCCCATGACCGTATACTTAAAAGCGTACGGGGAGCGAGAAGTGCATCAACACACTTAGAAATGACAGCCTACGTAGCATCGCGATACTAATTTCTCCTCGTGATGCACCCTGAACTGATAAACTCCCAACCACAGCATAGAGACAGCGGGAATCACGGCGCCGGCCATACAACATGTCCATAACTACTCGTGAATTTTAACCATGCCCAACCTTGAGCTTGCCTCCACCATTCTGTCAGGACAGATAGACAGACAATCGTTCAACGGCCGGGTGCGGTGCGGATTGCATAATATCGCGAGGACAATGTGAATCTCGTAAAACGGCCGAGAGCGGCAGCGATTGCGATACATCGTGATATTTCTCCGCATTCAATGACTAGGACAACTGGATTCTTGTCAAACGGACAGCAAGTGGCGCCGATTGCGTAATAATGCTATATTTTCTCGTGCCCGACCTCAAGGACAATGGATATCTCGTCGAACGACTAAAAGTGACACCGATTATCTAACTCGCGATATTTATGCGTGTTCTATCGTGAAAACTACGGGAATCTTGACAAACGGGTGAGACCAGCGCCGATCGTGTAACATCTCGATATGTCTCAGTACTTGACTGCGAAGACAGAATTCGGTTACAATCACGTAACGTCTACCGCGGGGACAAAGGAAATCTCGCCAAACGGTCAAGAGCAGAGCAGCCTCTTGGCAATTATAAAAATGCCTTGTGCACAAGATGACATATTAGCTGAAACAACTCATTTGATAATAAATATCGAGGTTTTTTTTTTTTTTTTTTTTTAGAGCACCCTAATTTTATTTATCTCTTTAAACACAGTTCATTGTTGTTTTTCTTCACCGCGTGATGAGCCCTTTTGCTTGCAGACCGCAGTCGTATCTTGAATTCAAGGGCAACTAAAATTAACTAAATGGTAGCTAAAAAGTAACCAATTTTTACTTCATCCGTACAGTAGACACCCTGGTTAAATACAGCATCAACAGGTAGCTACAGAGAATGTCAATATTCCTAGCAAAGAATATACTCTGCGCTACAACAAAATAAATCGCTGGGCTACAGATGTAGCCCGCGCGAGTATCGAGGGTTAATAAACAAGCAAGAGGTGAGTGTTTATTTCTATTGGCAGTAACGTGGGTCTTTTACAGCGGGCGAAAACGTAACACCCTTACAAGAATCAAGCCCACAACATGCATAGAAGATCTGACCGATGGATAGACTACAGTGATCCTATGTGGTCATAATAGAAGAAGATGCCCTAATTGAATTATTTAGAAGACACTGTCATTCACTAAGAGATTTAGGTTCAGTATCACTTAATACATTCTGAATATCTCTCAGACGGTGAGACCAATAATGAACACGGGCCTTTGCTCTCACTGGGTTGCCTACCAACTGATCCACTGATAATACCAAATAAGACTTAACCCTGCCATGTTCCTCCTCGAGACTGGAGACTTTAATAGGAACAGACTGCAAGGACCGTAATCTTACACGGTTTGTATGCAAACAACCTTCTCTTATGATTGGCTCATATAGAACTTCTTTCCTTAAACATTCAATTCCAGATGTCCATCGAGCAGTAGACATGAAACAATCAATACAGTACTTAACTTAGTGTCAGTCTGAACTCAATGGTCACAACCTTTTGCCTTGGGATAGTTGAGAATTAATGTGGATGAAACCACGCTGTGGCGTACAACCCGCAAGAAGCTTAAACGACCAAAGTCATGGGCTGTAGCCACCTTCTAACTCTTTGCCCATCTCTCACTAAGTTCTTTGATAACCCCGTTGAATTTGTAGCCCAGAACTAAATCATTTCAGGTGATGACCATTATGCCCGAGGACAAGGAACATGCCAACTCGTCGCCTTATTGCGACTTCTGTCTTGGGGATGCCACCGAGAACAAGAAGACGGGACAGTCAGAGGTGCTGGTTTCATGTGCGGACTGTGGACGATCAGGTAGGAATGCTGCCACCAAGAGAAGTCGCAATGGTAAAGGAAGGACTCGGCGGAAAGCAGACCATATGTTATAAATAAAACACGCTGCTGCTGGTGATGATGCATCACAGTTTTGGGCCCCCTGGTTATAAACGGGGGAATTTCTGCTAATATTCTTGTTGTGTTAACATTCAAATGACACCATTACTTTATACTTGCACCTAAGTTACGCTACTTCAATTTTTTTTAAATTATTTATTTATTAATTTTCAAAATTCATCTCAACTTTATCTGCAGATTAGTGTTATTTTTCAACACTTCTACACACAATTCTACATTAATATATCAATTCTCAAAGTTTACCAAGACTTTCCTACTGGACTTTGTTCAGTATTTTTATATTGGCAGATACAATACTAAACCAGTGAATAGAAAGTAGCGATGCTCCCACCTAGTGGCCACTTGTGGTCTAATGTTCCTTTAGAATAAAGATTCTCATTTCTGTTTCCAGTTTGGAAATTTACTTTGTATGTATGTGTAAATGTTATGTTTTTAAAGGGTAGTAATTGAATGTTCAAGTTATGCAGTGGACTTGTATTGTAGAATTTTATATAATGTTCCCTTGCAGTTTGTTATTTTTATGAAAGCTCTAAATTCCATTTTTTTTTCTATCTTAAGAAATTTATTCCATCTGGATGAAAGCTAGCTGATTTTATATATACTGTATATAGATTTAATTCTAGGGTGTGGGGGATGCTGTGCTCGAAAGAAGAACATAATGGTTTTTAGGAATCATATTTTTTTCTACTGATAACTTGTGTTCTTTTACTATTTTGCTTCTTCTCTGTCACCCTAGAATTGTAGATTCATTTAATCTAGTCATAATTATTTTAACTATGACTAGGTTCTGAGGATATCACACTATGTGAATTATGTGAAAAACAGAATAGGAGTGATGCAACAGACTTATCCAGGCATTACTGTGTTTCCTGGCATGATTATTGCATGCATATTTTTGGTTTAAAAATCCACAGAAGAAATGCAGGCTGCAATAGTTATGCCAAGAATATTAAAAGATTAAAAGAAACATGAGCGATTAAGAAAAGAAGTGTTATTGTTATCCCTTGTGTTTCAGCATAACTGAAAGCTCGCCAAGTAATGTTTCCACAGACAAGGTTATGGGACAAATGCCATTAAACTTTATGAACTAATTTTGGATTTGAAAAATAGGGTGCGACAATTATGCCATGAAATACAGTATGTTTTAGACACGCTCTTGACTCTGCCGTTATGGTGTCTACACAGGTGCACAAGATGTCCCAAAGCTCTAGTTCATGGGCATTCTTAGTAGAGAGCGTGCATGTACAGTGTTTATCAGGGTGACAGTGGGACTCGCAGTATACTCAAGGAACTCGCACAGCTTAGGTGTCATCCGGGCTGTCCAGGTTCGACTCTCGGCTCTGCCCAATTTTTTGTCTGAGGCCTGGAACGTGGTAAACTCAGCCTCGTGAGGCTAAACTCAGCCATCATGTGGTTTCCCCACTTCTGCTCGAAGCTAATGCTGGGATGGTTCCTGACGTAATGCCACGGCAGCCTTCTTTCCAATCCTCACATAATACAGTCACCACAATAACACAGGCTATCAGGCAAATTCTACATTCAGCCAAGTACATGGGGCTAAATGACGCAATATGTCCAAGCTCCTCAAATTAAACAAGTAGTTCCGTGAAGAACTATACAGCCTATTTTCATATATCCTACTCATATTAATTGCCTCTATCAACATACAAAATTTCAGTTTGATTGCTATGTTAGATTCGTATATACTGAGAACCGACTAAATATTGCAGATGGTAGCCAGGTTGGATTTTTATTTATGTACTACTACAGGAAGATTATTGTGTACGAGTGGTTTTCAGACTTCAGTCGCATGATTAGGACACAAGTAAAAACGAGATTTTAAAATTTCGCACAGCTGCCATCTTGTGGTTATGAAAACAATTGAAATAAATTAGATACCAGTGGATTAACATTTGTATAAGCATTAACGTGCAAAGTTTCACTGCAGTCAGATGGTTAAATCGCGAGAAACATCCATTTAAATATTTATACTTCGCGTCGCCGCCATGTTGGATTTGTGCTCACCAGGTTACTGAAAGCCATATAGGTGAACTTATGTCCATAGCCTCTATGAACATTTAAAAAAAATCAGTTTGATTGCTGGAAAAGATTCTTAGATATTGAGAACCGTCAAAATATTTCGGATGCTCGCCATTTTGGATTGTTATATGTATAGGCCATAGAGTTATGTACCATTAAAGGAAAATTATTGCTTAGCTTCATTATTCAAACTTTCACTTCGATCGCATGATTACGACACAAGAATAAAAACTTAATTTTAAAATTTCGCACAGCCGCCATCTTCAGTTTATGTAAACAATTGAACTAAATTAGATGCCAGTGAATGACAATATGTATAATCATTTACTCTACCACATTTCAATGCGCTCGTATGATTAATACATTTTTCTCGTGATTTAGAATGTGTCAACTTCGCTTGGCTGCCATGTTCGTTTCGTAGTTTACATGTTTTTGAAAGTTACATAGTTAAACTTGTAGCAGTGCTCACCGTATAAAATTGCAGGTTGATATCATAAATAGTTTCGGAGATATTGAATGCCGGTGAAATATTTCGCACTGCCGCCATTTTGAGGTTATGTAAACAATTGAACGAAGTTAGATGTCGGTGCATTACAATATATATAAACATATACTGTGCCAAGTTTCATTGCGTTTGGTTGGTTAAATCGCGAGAAACGTCCATTTAAAAGTCGCAACTTCGCTTGGCCGCCATGTTGGTTTTGTATTTACCAGGTTTTCAGAGGACACATAAGTGAATTTCTAGTAGTTCCCTTTATCACCATACAAAATTCCAGGGTGATATCGGTAATAATTTCGGAGATATTGAATGCTGGTGAAATATTTCGCACAGCTGCCATGTTGGATTGGTGAGACGTAGCAAAATTTGAAGTGCACGGTCGGGGTCGCCCGGAATAGAGCTATGAACTTACCGAGTTTCATTGAAATCTCTCCAGCCGTTTAGATTTTATTAGGGACACACACACACACACACACACACAGACGAATCACACACACCACGGACAAAAGGTGATCTCATAAGCCTATTTTTTCAAAATTGAAAATAGGCTAACAATGTTATTAATTTTACATGACTAAATCTAGACTGCATGTGGACTCCTTATTAAGAAAACAATGCAATGGGATGCAGTGGCTGTCGCCCATTCTTGGCTCAGTCAATTTAGTTCTGGTCTCAGGGTTAGAAGAGGGTGAAGCAAAACTCTCAATGGCAAATACACAACATCGGAGACACAAACAATAACACAGGTAATCGGAGAAATTTGTGTTATCACGTACTTTTGTATCAGAGATTCTTGAAAAAGTGATACACACTGTCGGCTGCTAAGGAACATTGTTATGAATTGAAAACTTTAGCTCACTACTGTACACTGTAGCAACTCACTCTAGTCATAGTGTTTGTATTTCCCCAAGAACTCTTTGTTTCCTTCCCCGGCGAACCTAAATGTTCAGTTCAAGGGCAGATGTTGTTTGGACAGTCAGCTTCAAAATGTTTAGCTCTGTAACATAGAATCATTAAATCATTTAGTGATTTTCGTGCGCGGATAGGGAAAAAGATGTACGGCACAGCAAGCCTATAGAGTTCAGTTATACCATTGGCTGGCACGGCTCCTCTATCATTGTTCAGTTCTGCATCCCTCAAATTATTTTCAGGTGTAATTCCAAACTTTTAGTAGTAATGTAATGTACCCGATAGAGCAATCCTTTAGCCCTGAATAAATAAATTGTATGAATTGATCTCGGGGGGTGTTGCGTTCGTTGTAGTAACAAACTTAAAGGCCTAAACAGGTGTCTAACAGCTGCAGAAATGGCGTACACTCATATCTTACTGAAACCCGTAATTTATTTCTGACAACACAGACAGAAAGAAATTACAGTGCAAAAAAAAACATACTAAAAATTGCAGAAACAAAGAAAATTTGGTATCTCAGTGCGCCGCAGCAACAGCAAAACGAAACGATCCCTCAGGATGCTACCTTACACCACATCTGTGTGTACCATTGACTGGCAACTGCCTCTAACTAAACTGCAGTTGCCCTTACTGATTTTTACATCACACACATACACAGTCAGATGTGGGAACAGGACAGTTTTACCCAGGCTCGAACCTACATCGGGCTGATATAACTACGATCTTTGGGGCGACCAGAACACAAACAAGTATACGGGGCAAGGCACAAAAACAATTACAACAAAACAAACATGGGTGAGCCCGGATGAACCAAAAGAAATATACAGTCCACGAACCGTGGTACAACCAAATACACGTGTCAGCATGAAACAAAACAAACCATTACGATAATTAGCTAGCATCGGTCAGTGCCATTGACAGTTTGCGAGAGGCAGGTCTCCCCTCCACGTGACGGCTGGCTACCAAAATAGCCCCCTCTCTCAGCCCCACACAGTCAAAAGTTATTCGTAGTGCTTCTTCTTTGGCACATTAACCGAGCATGAACTGTAAGTAGCGAAAACAAAAAGCTATTTTGCTATTGGACAATGCACCCGCTCATCTGACGAATGTGAATTGGTTAGCGGTTCTTTACTTGCCCCTTAAGGTCACCTCTTAATTCAACCCCTTATTGAGAATGTGAAGCGTCATTACCGACGAAGACTCTTAAAAGAAATTGCTTGAAGCTTTGGAAAATGATGTAACAGTTGTTGATAGTCTAAAGAAAATAAACCTTAAATATGTAATAATTTTCTTGTTGGGCGAATCAAGGACTGGCGTCAAACAATCTACGTTACAGAAAAGCTGAAAAAACGTCACTTTACATAATTTTCCTTAATCTCATTCCTTGTTAACCGAGGAATTGGTTGGCTTCGGTCCCCATTACTCTACTGTATAACTGTACTGTACTCTGGTATGGACATACCGGTCCTTTGGTACATTACCTTGCCGGAAAACATAGTTTACGAAACACACATTCACGTGCCAACTCGTACACCACTCGTTCTTTTCCCACCGCTATGTAATGGGACATGCCTCTTTTTGTGGCGAAAAACTATGCTCATTGGAATGTATAAATATCACGTATTTACTCATTAAGCTTCCTATGCACCATGATTACATTTAAATGCCACTGTCAAATCAAACTAATTGCCGTGATTTCCGGCCTCAATACAAATCTTAATTACATGGACATAACAACGTGCATTATATTTTTGGAACGCCGAATACAAGGAACTACTGGCAAAACATGCTGACCGTTAACAAAAGCAAATTGCCTCCCATACCTGATATTGACATCACGCAAAGCTACTGAATCTACTTTACTGTCCGCCCCCCTTCCGTATGTTATATACTCATCATTTCTGCCGTCCGTCCGGGTGAAATGGATTGGGTTCAAGATGCCACCTGGTCGCCAACTGGACTCCATAACTCCCATCATATTTCTGAGATTCACTTCATTGAATGCCTATGCTCTTCTGGACATAAATAGTAGGCAACACATCATCATCATCATTGTTGTGCAGTCCTAAGACTGGTCAGTTGCCATAAAAACATGTCCAGATCGTCCTGTCATTTGCCGCTTCCTTCATTGAATTATAATTCTGTGCTTGGGTGTCGTTTAGCATTTGTTTAAGGAAGGTGTTTCTAGGTCTTCCTCGTGGATTTTTTCCCTCAATGAACCCTTCTGCCACAGTTCTCATTAAATTTGAGTGGCGCATTGTGTGACCCCACCATGCGAGACGACGTTTACGGATTGTGCGTAGGATTGATCTCCGTTGGTTCACGGTGTCGAGAACCCTTTTGTTCGATATCCTGTCTCTCCACGTCACATTTATCATCTTACGATAGCACCACATCTCAAAGGCTTCAAGACGGTTCTTTTCATTTTTATTTAGTGTCCACGTTTCACAGGCATACAACGCAACTGTCCATACAAAAGCATGTAGCATTCTCATTCGGAGGGAAAGCTTAAGCCGACTGGTACACAGTAATCTCCTCTTTTGCATAAAAGCTAGTTTTGCCTGAGCAATGCGGCATTTAACTTCAGTGGTGCACCTTCCGTCCTCTGTAATCTTTTGACCTAGGTAAGTGAAGGATTTGACTTGTTGTATGTCTGAGTTATTAATCTTTATTCGAAGAGGTTTAGGGAGTTTTGAGACTGTCATGCATTTGGTCTTTGAGGTGTTTATTTTCATGCCGTATTTCTGCACCGTTGATGCAACTTTTGACAACATTGCCTGCCAAGTAGATGGACTACCAGCTAGAATGGCCTGATCATCTGCGAACTTAATTACATTTATGGGAATTCCATTGATCTTCACACCTAAACCTGTGTCTTCTAAAGCTTCTGCCATCATCAACTCACCAAAAGTATTAAACAAAATTGGGGAGAGAGGACATCCTTGTCTTACGCCTTTTCTGATAGGAACTGGATTAGTAAGACGACCTCTTAAACGTACAATTGCATTTTGACCATTGTAGAGGTCCCATATGAGTGTAATGAGTTGTTCTTCGACTCCTATGTTCCTTAATAATACATACACATGCACATTAATTTTACACTGTTTATATACATGGAAAGTCACTCGAAGAATGTTCTTTGCTGTACATGTCTGATGATGAATACCCAATTGGGGTAGGATTTCGTTCACTCAATGTCAGTTGGGCGAACCCGTACGATTGCTCCTCTCTGGGAATAACAGGAATTTGCTTGAACCAATTTCCAGTATCTTCAGGCGTTAATTTGATAGCTCGCAAATAACTATACAAATGTACATATGAGGCAAGATGACGACAAACTTACAGCACATGCAGACTAGTATATCTAACAACGGAGACAATTGAATGCTGAAGACGCGAGTTTGTTGCAGCAGAGAGATAGGGGGAGGGGCCAGGTAAACAAGTCATACGGCAAAACGTATACACTACAATAAAATAAAATTAGAAATACATAGAAAACTGGTGCAATAACTGTGGCACTGTTTGAGCACAAAGAATGTGGCGTGTCTCACGTGATCATTGCCGAGCCAGCAAGGGAGAAGCAGGAGCGTACTATCCTACATCACACACACAGGGACAGCAAAGGGGAGGGAAAATGAGTATACGCCCCATACACCTCTTCCGCAGAGCAATTGTCACGCAAATACGCGCACGAATGAAATGGAAATGAAAATTACTTGTACCTTCTCGGGAGTAAAATTTAAGGATGGCGAAGCATAGAGCCTCCCACGCGTGTGGGTTACATCAAGGCGCAGGAAGACTACACCGAACTTCCTTGGCCACGTGCACTTTCATAATTCTCACCAAAGCAAACGAAAGACCCAATAGGGGACAGGCTTACATTTGCTAAAACAAGCTTAGAATAGTCACTCGCAAAGGAAGGAAATTAAAATACAGTAGCCTATATACTAAATATGTGAATGGTTCACTGAACATTTCTTTTAGGTTTATTGCCGCGTGTTGTGCGGGAACACCAAGATAGGCTCATCAGCGGGCTCTTTGGTGTCGGTGCCTGGACCCCCACAGGAGCAGTGACTTGTGAGCTTTTAGCTCTCACAGTAAAGAAGGGAGGTAGTGCAGAGCTCGCTGATGAGCCTATCTTGGTGTTCCTAGGTGAAGCCCCGCAGAAGACACTGCAATAAACCTAGAAACATTGCCGAGTTTAATTCCTTGGCCGTTAAAGCTAATATACCATAACTGAACTTCTTCACGCATTAGTAATGTTTTTCATTGTTCATCTGTAGAAAGCTTCACTGTATGAAATAGATGAAAAATATATTTATATTGTTAATGGATATTTGCATGCATATGTTGTTTTCTAGAGCATAGCCTGATTATTTTATTAAGTTGAACGTACTAAGTTGCTTTTGTTCATGGCAGAGCATCTCTTTCAGTGCTTCTGATTAAAACAAAATTTGTGTATTATGCCATAATGGAATTTTGTAAATAACGTCCGTTTGGCATAGCCAGTTTCTCTTAATATGATAATTTGGATCGAAATTTTATGTTTTTTAGTCGGTCAACACGATTGTACCCAATTGCGATGGGTTATTCCCTAATCCTGAAAAATATTACACGAGATTAATAAATATTGTCTGCGCATTATATCTCTACGTCATCACTTTCGGGAAAGGTATATCGAATGTACTAGCCTCAGCAAAAACATTTCTCAAATCACAGTCTAATGAAACAATGAACTATGTCTAATAAACAATGTAACTGTCATCAGATACTCACATGGACCCTCGCACATCACAGTGTAATGAAACAATGAACTAGCACTAATCAACAGTGTAACAGTCACCAGAAGATCTAGTAGTTCTCGTCTAGAAATATTTCCGAAGTGTGTATGCCGCTGCAAGTCTGTTGTAGCAGTATAAAATGTTCGAAGTCCCATCTCTTCTGTTGCGCAGTCCTCAGTCTGGCATAGCAGGCCTGACGATTCCCTCGTTACCTGCGGTATGCTATCTTAGCCACATCCACAAGCTAGTTTGAAAAGCTCTATGCAGGAAGAAGTATGTGTACTCGGAATCGAGTTACAGCCGCCGACGACGACGACGACGGCTATCTTAGCAGTCCCTCGTTCTGACTTTATATCTCCCAATTCTCGCGTCTTTCACGCAGTGTATTCCCCCAGCGTTACTCAGTTAATAATGTAAATGACCTACAACTTTCAATATTTCACGGAGTTCTGCGATACAAGCCCGGCCTCGACAGTGTCAAGAACGCTTGTGTTTTTTTCCTTAGCGCGCTTGTATTGGTGTGGCACAATAATATTACATGATTCCAAAATTACTCTTTTATTCAGGAATATGGAGCATTTACTGGAGTAATTAGCCAATTGTTATTCGCCGTCGTTACGCCGCCGCAAGAGCGCCTACCTGCGATTGGTTCTCCCATACGTGACTTGTTATGAGTGCCTTTTCTCGTCTTTCTTCTCGTATAAAAAGCAAGTAGTGCCTATTTTCATATATCCTACTTCTATCCACATACAAAATGTCAGTTTGATTGCTGTTATAGATTCGTAGATATTGAGAACCGTCTAAATATTTCGGATGGTTGGTATGTTGGATTTTTATATGTGTAGGCCATAAAGTTATGTACTATTGGATGACGATTTTTGCGTAGGTTCATTATTCAAACGTTCACTTTGATCGCATGATTAATACACAAGAAATAAAAACTTAATTTTAAAATTGGACACAGCCGCCATCTTGAGGTTATGTGAACAATTGAACTAAATTAGATGCCAGTGCATTACAATGTGTATAAACATTTGCGAGTCTATTGAAAAGTTTCAACCTTGCTTGGCCGCCAAGCTCGTTTTCTAGTTGACAGGTTCTTGAAAGTCACATATGTGAACATCTAGTAGTGCCCCTTATCACCACAGGGTGATACAGGTAATAGTTTCGGAGATATAGAATGCTGGTGAAATATTTCGCACAGCTGCCATATTGGATTGGTGATACGGAATTAAATTTGAAGGGCACGGGCGGGGTCGGCCGATATTGTACTATGACCTTACCGAATTTCATTGAAATCGCTCCAGCCGTTTAGAAGTTATTAGGGGGACACACGGACAAACGGTGATCTCATAAGCTTTTTTTTTTCTTTTTCTTTTCTTTTCTTTTTCATAAATAAAAATATGCGTCATACACTTTGATTCCTGGTAATAAATATTAAACTAATATTTCCCACTTTCGTTTGGCGGCTTGTTCATAAACGTTACTAAACACTCTTTTCATTTATTTTTCTCTTTCCTCATTCTTCTCCTTCGGCGACAGTGTTTTGTTTTATCTCGATTTTATGTTTTTCACGCCTTGAGGTATGCTTGGTGATGGAAGTTTCCACCGCCAATGTTATTTCGCGACTCTCAATCTGTTGGTGCCTTCTCGGCCCGCGACTGACCTCCGGCTCGCCCTCCAAATTTCCAACAGGTTGCGAGACTCATTCGGACTTAATATATTTTGATGGACTACAGAAGAGGGAGAAAACTGGGACGATGTGTTTTGCTCATCATCAGATAGCTCTACAAATTACTACCAAACCCTTAATCGGTCTCTGCCCTGCTATAGTATTAAGCACCCGAAAGAGGAACTCCCATTTCTTTTGATTCAATAAGCCCTGCACAATTCGTGTTGGAAGCCATTTTTCAGTGTTGCCATAGTAATCAAAATTAATGCTTTGCAGTCGATTAACACAATTGTACCCAATTGCTTTCCTAAACCTTCAAAAAATACATGGGATTTTATTTATTAAGCTCATGTGTGAAAGTATTGTACCGTTCGGTTTAGCTAAAATAGGCGGTGTTGCTTCTCCATACTGCACTATCCGTCCCCATGCTCCGTGCTTGATTAACGTCCTCTCTAGTAGACCCCACCCGGTGCATACCTTTGGCTGCTGCTTTAAGCTGTTCTGACTCAATGAAACGTCTAAAATAATCTTATTAGGAAGAGAAATTAACACCCCCCCTCCCCCCCAACTCCGGAAATACTATTGTGAAAGGAAATACCTAACTCAGGGCAATCGGGGTTTTCGATGAACCCAAGATAAATCAATGGTTCATTGGCCATTGAAAAATATTGGGACATCTGGTCACCTTTAAACATAATTGAATTTGATTAGAGCAATTCTAACAGGTGAACTCATCGTCACTTAAAATAAAGCAAAAATCAGAAACATTTCCTGTTTTGTGCCATTGTTCAAACACTGTAGTTTATCAAGAATTGCTTTGAATGTTATACATGTGATCCGTGCTTGTTTGTGTCAGGCTTGCATTAAGGGATGCAGTTTCTCAAGGTAATGTGGTCATAGAAGCAGAGTGCTCTATGCGAAGCTGCCAACGTGTCTAGATACTGACATGTCCATTCTAAAAATTCAGTTGTCACGAAAGAAAATTATATTTCGAACTAAGTGTTATTTCTTAGGGAATTCAATGAGTTTCAACATTCTTATGATAGTATTTCAAGAAAAATGTTCTATTAATTTCCTATTTATTTTCATCGATAATATTTCATATAATCTTAAGTACCATTACTAAAATGAAAGAAAGAATATTTCCTGTTACGAGAAATATTTTTATAACATTGTTAGATAATGAAAGCAAACAAACTGGATCTTAGATTTGCTCACTGCTTCTCTGGCTGTCAACATTAGTGCTTTGTTATATTATACACGTCATGTAATTAGTGAACAGTACATTTGTGATAATAAAAGTGTGAAACTTTGCGGTTGTTTTCTTTGATTCTGTGCTGAAGACCCGTGAAGTGGCACTTGTGCTGTTCTTATGTCTACCTAAAGTCTGATTTTGACAGTCTGAGAATTTTCAGTGTTTGCAAGTCCTAGAAATTCACTGTTCTTCGGCACAGTTAACAATAACCTTGATGTTTAAAATCCTTAGTCCTGTACCAAGACCTTTTCCGTGTTCCAGATTTAGACAGGGTGTGTAAGAACTGGTAAGATATTGTATTCATTGCTTGGACAGAATATGTCCGACATAGATACTTAGCTTCAGTCTACAAACCTGATTTACTTGTAATACAGTAACACTAGTTACTCGAGCCAACTGCATCATAATACGGTAGTGTAGGTAAATAAACAGTAACTGATACGCAGTGACGCCTGTTATTTCAGCACTCCTCATTTATGGGAATGTTGCGTGACATTTTTCTCTGAGTACTTAAAAACCAGCTGACCCCAAACTAACTGTCAACATCTTACCAAATCATGGGTGAATTTTCTGTAATTGTAATGCGGCCCATATCAAAAAGAGAAATGTAATGGTATTGTTCGTGGTGTTGAGGTAGCGGAGGGTCGTGGTGCCTTGCTTAGTCGAACAGTACAGCACAATTGTATCCAGTTTCTGCCAGTCTTAACATGACTTCTGTGCACCAAGAGATGAAATACGATCAGTGAAAACCAATTAAAAAAACAATGTTTTGTTATCCATGAGCTCCAAATATACGGCACTTGCCAAGGAAGAGCAAGTTGCTAGTAATATATGCCCCATCGAGTTGCACGACGTTGAATTGTGGGTAGCTGTAGCAACATTACCTTGTTAACCGAAGAGAATAGAGAATATCGAAAGAGTATCGGACCAAGTGACATTCCCGCGGTATTGAGCTGTTCTCAGGGCAACTGCTGTCGCACTTGAGCCTTAGGCATTTATAGACGAGGCGTTTGTACTGGCATGATTAATATGCCGCATGTCACAAACTGGTATTGCTTTCGAGCACAAATCAGAGTGTTTATTAGATGAAATTAGCTGAAACTTTTTAAACGAAATATTTTGCAAGTGTATTTTTACCATCTTAGCCAATTTTTGGACTTTAGTAGCCTCGAAGAACAACGAGTAACCAGAAGGTTGAAAGTATTCTTTAAAACAAATTCCTGGTCAGTAGGGCTAAGAATTAATGAGCCATGCACGTGAGATTTTCTTTTGGTTCTTCTCCGCGTCGCCGATATTTGATTTAGAAAGAGGAGTAAGTAAAATAAAAGACACTGCCTAGGGCCTTTATCTCATTGGCTGTTAGAAAAGTAGAGACCGATAGTGTCGTCTTTTGTCGCATAGCGCCGTAGGAAAATAATCAGAGCAATTTGGATAACTTTGGTTGTCCCGAGCTCCTGAGGTAGCAATAGTGTCATTTATCGCCCCATAGTGCTCAAGGATAAGGATCGGAATAAATGAAAGTAAATTTGAAATCACCGATGCTTATTGCAGCTGATAACCTCAATGTACTGCACCAACACTATCACACGTATACAGAGGCATAATATTTTCATGTTAACTGTTTTAAGGGGCCTAAGAAAGCTTTTTGCACTAATTAATCCCCGTGACTGCAATTTACAAGCAGCGCAAGATGTAACTATTTTCGCAATTCTGCACCAGAACACGGGAAGGGCGACGTGATACAGCCCGCATTGCCAACCACCAATAGACTATTAAAATATTCTCACAGTTACACTACTGTGGACATGAATGGTTCTAGGGCCTTAAAACGTGGTTTTCAAGTTCATTTTGTCTGTTATTCTAAATGTAGAAAATGGAGAGGGTTGTCCAAAATATCAAGTGGACAGTGTTACCAGCAGGGTTTCAGAGGGTATGTAAAATTCGGTGCAATTTGGTGAAACTGTGTAAATTTGTGCTGAAGGGCCTAATGTAGGGAATGGAGTGGTCTGTCCGAAATTTCAAGTAAACAGTGCTACTCGTCGGGTTCCAAAGGGTAAGTTCATAAAATTTGGTTCAGATCGGTGAAACGGTGTAGATTTGTGCTAAGGGCCTAAATGCAGGGAATGGAGTGGTCTGTCTCGAAATTTCAAGTAGACAGTGTTACTCGTCGGGTTCCAACGGGAAAGTACGTAAAAGTTGGTTCAGATCGGCAAAACGGTGTAGATTTGTGTCTAAGGGCCTAAATGTAGGGAATGGAGTGATCTGTCCGAAATTTCAAGTAGACAGTGTTACTCGTCGGGTCCCAAAGGGTAAATATGTAATATTTGGTTCAGATCGGTGAAACGGTGTAGACTTGAATAATAACATACAAACCAACATTGAGCTTTATAATCATTCGTCGTTTTACTCATTACTTCACTTCATTAGTAACTACATCCTTGACGAGACGTTTTTATCCTAAGCGATGTTCAGCCCTTCGTAGGATATCGTGAAGAGGTTGGCCGGTGATCTTATTTGCTTGGTCTAACCATCTACTTGTTATACCTCTTGGCCTGGTACCTTGAATTTTGCCTTGTAGAATTTTTTTTTCTTTAATTGTCTCCTTCTCTCCTCAAAGTTTGTCCCAGGAATTGGAGGTAACTTTCACTAACACGGGAAGATAAACGTTTTGTGATGCTCAGTGCAGGCATTAGTTATTCTTTCTTTCCATGGTATACGTAGCATGCTCCGCCAACACCACGACCTAGGACAATACGTCGTTTTATTTCTTTATCACATTTTCCCGTGTTACTGATTATGGAGCCCACCAACCCCAGATCTTGTAGGCATCCTGTCATTTAATTGGGACTTGACTTTGTCGATTGATAACCATTAGTTTGGTCTTTTTCATGTTGATTTCTAGAACAAAATCCGAACTGATGGTTGTCACTCTGGAGAGCAATTCATCAAGTTCTTGCCCACTTCCTGCATCAGCAAAGCGTAGATTGTTAATTTTCCTACCACCGATTGAAATTCAATTATCCCAGCCATCCAATGCTCTTTTTATTATGTACTCTGCGTAGATGTTGTAGAGTTGGGGGTGATAAAATGCAACGTTGCCTGACTCCATTTGACACATTGAAAAATTCTGAGCATTAACCTTCCTCCCTTACGGTGGCATTATGGCTGTTATAAAGACCTTTCAATAATAACGTTAAGTGTTTTCGGACTCCATATTCGTTGAGTACTTCCCACAGCTTGTCCCACTTGACACAGTCCAAGGCCTTTTTATAATCAAGGAAACAAGCAGGGATACAGAACTCAATTATCTGCCTCATGTTTGTTATTGACTCGCGTGTACCTTTGTGTGCCACAAAACCTGCTTGCTGAGCTTGCAAGAGTTTTTAATCGCTGATTCATTATGTACAACAGGACTTGGTGCGGTAATTAGAACATTCCCTAACTGACCATTTTTTGAGAAGGGGAATGAGAACTAGTCTTTAGGCCATTCTCCAGTTTACCACACTTTATTACATATTGAATGTAAAGCATGAAGGTGTTCTCAATTTCACTCAATAGGATGTCAGGCTCTGTGTCACATCCCATGCAATTGTTCTCTTCTCTGAAGCTATGTCCTGTGCACTATTGCTTCTTTCTCGTCACCAATTACATTTCCCTGTGCGTCTTCAATCACCCATGTAATACAGTATATATAGATATAAACAGCGTGCGTTGTCATTGTGGTCGTAAAATAATAATAAAAATAAGAATGATACAAATAATAATAATAATAATAAGGGTGAAAGAAAACTATTTGAACGGTGAAATCGGTTGTAAACGATTTGATGGAAAATCGTGTACAGTATTTTGCCAAAAGTTTCTGAATCCCTATAATAATTTTCATTTCATCGTTTATTTATAATTGAAGGGGTTGGGCCAAACTTTACAAGAACCACATTCACAACACATGCTTAAAATAAGCATTTAACTTATGGTGCACACGTGAGGAAATAAATAATAATAAAAACAAACCCCGTGGCACTTATTATTAATAATAATACCTCCTTATTTTTTGTAAACTTCTCCCTCATGTAATCGATCATCCTACTTCACCGTGTGAATATGGCCAAGAACTTAATCTGTTTATATTCGTCTGGTTTAGTAGATGATAACGATTTGAAAATTACTTGCACTTTATTTTGTTTATATAACAATAATCCAACGGGGAATTTCGTCCAGCAGGCGTTCATCCGATCAGTAACTGAGTTTTCTAATAACTTCAGACTTCCATCTGCTAATTTCTCCTTACCATACCTTTAGTGAGAGAAGTCGTGGTAAAAATATAACGAACTCAATACAATAGTGTCTTCCGCGAAATTGGATCACTTTATACTGCTTTAAATTTGTCAAATGTAGGAATGCGAATGGTTTACATTCCGAAGTTCCAGAGGGCTTTGACTTCACACGTTCAGCGGCTTGAGTGAGTTTGCTTTCTGCTTTAAATAGATAACGTCGAGAAAAGTGGAGTGTATTATCGAGACTGAAGGTTCCCACTCAGTACCGGTATTATCGAGTCTTAGTAGGGGGACAGTAAGAATTCCTACCCACTTTTATCTGAACATTCTTCGTAGTTGTGTTTAAAAGTACTTTTCCAGTCATCATCAGGGATTTTTATTCCCCAGACGGCTGTAAGGCGATATCTCGAGAACCAATAATCTGAGGAAGTCGTGCAACTGTATAAACGAAAGGGCTCTATATTGTTTTAATCCCCTGGTTGGGGGGTAGTTTGGGATAAAACACGCTTTGTGTCACTGTGCTAATTTGGAAGACTGTTCGTGGGTGAGAGTAGCTTCCCGTAGCTGGGAGAGCTTACTAGTGTAGTGTGTTGTTTAGTGTTTAATCTCTAGGGGGTGTTCTTGCAAAGATGCAAGTATTTGTTAGGGGATGGATCTCTAAATGCAGGCTACTATGCTGGCCTGCCAGCTGGGCGGAATGGGTAATATAATAGACGTGCTAAGTCAGCGGCTCGACGCTGTGCAGTCGAGTCGCGTGCCGTGATTACAATGGAGTCTGACAAAGCAATTACTGGCCACTACGGTCACGGGCAATTGTGACGAAGGTCGTGCGGGGTATGAGGATGTGAAGTGGAGTGTAATTAATAATGAAAGTGTAGCTTACTGACCATGTATTTATTGGTCAGTAGATGTAAATTGGTAAGTCCCTTTTGGGGAATGTAGACAAGTATACAATTGGTGTGTACAAGTTAGGGGTAGGTGTTCACAAAATAAAGGAGTCTGAGCACGGCTGAATCTCACCTGATGATGAAACTGGAACAGACGTCGGCTAGGGCCGCTGGCGACGCACAGAGTAGAACAGATAATGGCTCCAGTTAGGACTCCATTCTTATACTTTCCGGCGCTGCGTGGTCAGCATTACGTCACTGTAGCTGCCCCAGATAGTTGTAAGTGTAAATGTTTGTGTATGTTTTGCAAGCAGTTGGCTAACCTCCCAGGCTGGGTGGCCGCCGCTTGCTGTGTATAGATAATGTCCTGGTCTTATGATATTGCCAGTTGGGGTGGTTTTGGTAAAAGATGGGGGGTGGCTCTCAGGGGGTACTGCCCCCCCCCCCCGTGCTGTACAAGTTCCCTTCATCGATTAGTTCGCGTCCCCGGGAACGGGAAGTAGAGTGGGGGTGTCGATGTAATGGTTTCTTCTTGGTTCCTCCTCGTACCTCTTCTTCTTTTCTTCCGTGTTGGTGTAGGTGTGTCGATGTCGTGGTGATGTGAGTCCAGCGTGTGCTCAGAAGGGTAGGTTTTGGGTGTGGAACATATTTTAGTTTCGTACATGTGTAAACAGCAATAGCAAACATAATTCGTGAATTCTTAAAACATATCAAAATCATAAAATATTTTAGAATCATGGTTGTAAGAATAGGTAATAAATGTAACATGGATCAGATATAACAATGTAACATGAAAGAACAATCGTAATAATGATTGCGTAAGTGCACAACGTGGGGAAAAAAACATCGTTAGGGCTAGGCATGCCCTTTCGCTGTCGCTGCAGCGGATGAAAAATTGCCCTCGTGTGAGGTGTAAAATGTAACATTTAAAATATAGAGATAGAGTAGAGGGAAAGAAAAACAAATGTCTTAAGGTGTAATTAGTTGCTTTATATAACATGTTTTTATTATGTGAGGGTGAAGTAAGACATTTTTACAAAATGTAAGTTAAAAGTGTGGAAAGGAAAGTCAGTGTATACATATGTGTGGAATAAATAAGAAAATACATACGTTTACAATGCGTGACATCATTGGTATACTGGCGACCTTGTGTTAAAATATAAGTAATTATAAATAGTTTTGGATGAAATGTGTGTAATAGTATTAAAAATTTGAACATCCTTAGTGTAATGTTGCCTGTCGGCGTTGATCGGTGGGCCAGTATGGTTTACTAATTTTTGTGTAAGGTGCCTCTTATCAAATAATACATCATTTTCTACATCAATTTCTATGTACGCTACTCACTATAGTCTAACTTAATTATCTTACTCTTAGACGGCCGTATTTACTATGCCTTGCGTGCACGCTACTCTCTGCACTCATGTGCCATCTCATGGCCATGTACTATCCGGCCGTTTTCCAGTGCAGTTTACTGGTCACGCTGCTAGTCCACTTTCCACCTGCTGTGTGTTTTAATGGTCTTCCTGCCGTGAGTAGGAGTTCCATCTTGATGATGAGGTACGGCACTTACAAAGGCCGTGCCGTCCCTGATCATCGCATATTGCTCTTTATTTGAGCGTTGTGTACTCAGGTCAAAAGTCTTCAGCATCTCACGGCTGCTGATTGCCATTGCCTGCTGGCGTCATCACCTTTAAAGGTGTGACTGAAAAACGACGAATATCAGTGTGTTGGTGTGTCAGAGATAGGTAGTGTAATGTGGTGTTGGAAATATATTTACAATAGACATCATCTGTAAAATAAATGTATTATTAATCCCCCCTTTGCGGTGGAAACATATGTATGATGGCGCCTCCTGGTTTGCCTGAAATACACTTCAATATTATAGTCACATATATTCCGTTCATTGTTATGCGCCATCTAAATCTACTTAATCTAGGTTAGCCTATGCTAGTCTAGCTTATTCTATGTGTTGTCGGGCTTACCCTGGTAACGGATTGTGGTTGCCAGGTGCCGAGTGGTTTTACCTTAAAAAAAATTGCCTTAAATTATATTAATTAGTACTAAATGTGAAAATAACCTGTATATACATGCCGAGTGGACCTTAACCTAATGCCGAAATGTGCTGTGGCTATTTTTTTGCGACAGCGCTTATTAAATTTGCTTAAATTTAAGTGGCCTTTGAAATGGCGCTGTAACTTATACACTAGAATTTTGATGGAGGCTCGTCCGTCCGATTTCTCTCGCGGGGGCCCTTGTAGTACATTGTTGAGACCGTAACCCAACAATGTCTCGTAGTCCCGTCCGTCTTAATACTAATTGTCGACATTCTTATTAGTAATTAATAAAGTCCCGGGCGACTGCGCTGCTGAAGAGCAAATGCCTCGCCCGGCTATCCTGTTCATCGCCGTTGTACTTGCCTATGTCGCCATCATTCTTCATTTATCATTTGTTGATATATTTATCATTGGGTTTGCCCACGGAAACCCCTGTGAGAGCTCGCTGCATTCCTCATTTACATCTCTGGCCGCCCGGTGCGTGACCATTTAAGCTCTGGCGACCTGGTGTCGTCCATTTATGTGGGCACGGGATCGAATGATCGCATTCATTCCATATATATTATTCATTATTTGTTTATTATCAGTTGCTTGGTTGTGTTCACCCCGTCTCGCGGGACGAGGACTTGGCGGATCTAGGATTGATCCCGCTGAATCCTGAGATCCTTCTTCACTTCTGCGAGTCGAAGACTAACTTCCCGCCATAGAAGCTCTACTTATGTTACATACTAACTAGAAGTCTAGTCCTAGTGTGGTCGTCCCTAGGATTGTCTCCTGAGTCCAATGTGGAGCTGGCTAATTCTCCCACTAGCCGTCGGAATTCTCCCCTGCAGGTCTTGGCTTCGATGACCGTGGCGCATAGTGGGTGTAACTTTTCTCCGCCGAGGGGGTAGGCTAGACGCACCCTCGGTTTTGACGTTTGCCCGCGCCAAGCCATCGATGCTTCAACCTTACGTAATTCCGTCTTTAGTCTGGGTCATTGAGTTAATGGGGCAGGGCTCATCATCGCCTTCCCCAGCTCTGTTCTTGTGTGGCGCCTCTGCCTTTCTGTTTACATCTCATCACCATTCAGTGTGACATCAGATTCCTTTTTTTTAAATGAGTGTGATATGTAAAATAAGTGTGTGTGTGTCATGTAATTATGTAAAATTTTAAGTGTTCTGGGGTTGTAGAATCTTCTAAATGCATGGACTACTTCAGGCCTGTAGTCGCCATGTCGGATTTCGAGCGGTAATGCCTTGGTAATTTTCTGGAGGCGTTAGTAGGTTTTTATGGCGTTGGGTCCCTTGTTATTAGGATCCGGGGGTGTTATTTGCTGGATGGGCTTAAAGCGCGGTAGGAGAGGGTTATGCATCGTTGGACTCCATGTTAATGGTGGCCGGGAGCCGCTGATGCTGCTAGGATGTGCTTACAGTGAGTGGACGGGGTAGGTACTTCCCAGGTGTGCAAAAATTTTAAAAATTCCATGCAGGTGTAATAATAATAATATATCCCTGGTATGTGGGTAGGATATTCCATGCATGGGGATGGATATGAGGCGTATCCGCTATCATTTGAGGATAAGTATGGGTTGAGGTATAATAATTTTATGTCCCTTGCATGCGGGATTATTTAGTAAGAAAATATTTGTTAGTGTAAATGCGGCCTCATCTCTACATAGAGATGTGCATTATGCTTCATGTTGTTTCCGCCTCAACCCTAATACTCGGGTGTAGGCATTTAGAACCAGGGTGTAGTATACCCGAATTTTGGGTAGACGCATGAAGTCTATCAACCCCGATGTATATTTTGGAATGTAGTCTAGCTGTTTTTATGTGTCTGTTTGTGTTGAATAGTGTTGTAAGTGCCAGGTTATGTAGGGAGAGGGGTGCTAGGATGGTATTCCGTAGCTAGTATTTTGGCCATCCTGGTGGCACTATCTGCTCCTGTAATTCTCGCTTGGTCACTATTGGGTTTCTATCCGCTCCTTGGGATGTGCACTGGTGAAATTGAGATGCCATAAAGCATCTATTATGTTCTGGAATACCATTCTGTAGAATGCCTATGGGTCTGTGATACCCACGTTGTGTATAAATGTCTGTGTCTGTGGGCGTCGCCTTCGGGCTGCCCTTTGGAATGGTTAAGTGTGGTGACGCTGTGACGTCACGGCCTAATGTGGTTTCCTATTCATACCGTTAGGGTAGCAAGTGATTGTAAGTATGGATTGGCATGTCCTGATTACCTGTGATGGTTTTTAAAGTAAAAAAAACAAGAAAAGAAGTAGTTAGGGGGGGGGGTTGTTCCCTCATGGTCGCTGTCTGTATCCGCCCCTGATTGTTGGGCGTGTGTACGCAGGAGGTGCCCGTGGCTGTGGTTACTGCGGCTTGCGTGTGTGTGGTTGCGTTCCGCTACCGCACGCTGGCGCGTGGGCCGTTATCGGAGAAGTCTTATCGTGTGTCACGTGGCTGATTGTCAGGCGGCGCGCGTAGCTTGTTAACATCCTTGTAAACATGCTCCTGTGTTCCTAAGATGAATCCGGCCTATAGTATTTGTTCATTACTGGATGTCGTACCTATTGTAACAGCGCTGAATCCTGTGTCAACTGTATGCTATTATTATTGTTTTGTTTTTGTCATCATGTCTGCATTTCATTGTCACTTCCGTTATAACAAGAGTGTCTGCCGACGGCAGTGTTGCAATGTGCTGGAATTTTCAACTCGGTGTTTTGTTGTGTTTGTTTTTGCGTCCTTGTGTACGGGAAGTCTTCTGATGTTATGTATGGCGGCCGACGGAACGTGACTTTTGCCATTGTTCGTGTGTTGACATTGATTTGCATTCTGAGAAGGCCAATGTGTTAATCTATCCTGTTTTTGCTACCGATGTTGTGTGGACATTTCTTCCGCAAGACCTTTGCCTTGTGTAATTATCTATAATTTGTGTTTAGGAAGTCTATTTCCTATGTTCGGGGTAATCGCAATTTTGCATAGTTTCTGGCCGTAGAAATGTGGTGTTACCTGTTTTGTGTCTGTGAGAGTGGCGTCCCCCGTATATAGGTTTCGGGCGCTATGGTTCAAGGAAAAGTTGTTGTGGTCTCCGTAGAAGTCTGGCGCTTTCGGTACGGCACCTATTGGTAGTCCCGGGGTCGCTAATGCCCTAGGTAGGCTGTTGTAGCGAGTACCTTGGTACGAATCTATGCTCCTGTATGTATGTGTTCATAATTGTGTGGCTCAACCGCTTATGTACTTGTTTACGGCCCTATTGCAATGCATTTGCCACCTCTAGTGTATATTTAAAGCGTGTACTCTGTGATAACATGCCATTTATATAGGCATAATTTAAACCGTCTAATGCCTATTTTCACTCTTGGCTCCCTTCTATGGGGCACAGTGTCTGTATGGGACCCTATGGTTTTTTCTGTAGGGGATGGTGTATGGATGCTATTTGTGCGATGGTACTCGTGTAATTGTCTGTAAGTGATCTTTCGTCGGTCGACAATTCTTGTTTTCCACGGTGTCCGCTTTTATTGGGCATTCGGACCCGCGATCCCGTGTAATTCTCCGTGTTTCATGTCTGCGTTGTCTGTTGGGATTTGTGCGTCCCTAGTGTGGCTTCTGATTCTGTTTTCGCGCCAAAAATGCCATTGTTTAGCTTCTTTTTTGGCACGTTTGTATTTTGTTTCTATGTGTTCGCCCCTGCCTTGGTCTAAGGCCTTGGTATTACAATTTCTGTACCGTATGTACCATGGCGCGCGTATTGTGTGTTTGAGACACGCGTATGAAAATATGCTTTAGTGTGAGTATTTTGTGCCATTGGGGACGACCATCGTACCCTAATTTTGGGAGTTATCCAGCTTTGAAAACGGCGTGAATGACTGTGTGTGTTACAGCCAGAGCTGGAGCGCTCGTAGGTCGTTTGCAGCTGGCGAAGGTCGCATGCTTATGTATGTGTTATCGCTGACCTGGCGATGGTATTAAATTACAACTGTGTAGCAAGTACTTTGCTTGCTTGTCGGGCGGCCCGCTCGCCACATGTGCCAGGACAATGTGTGTAGGTTTGCTGACACGTCTTTCTAATGTCTGCATATACAGCGTGCCTTGGGTTCCTCGTAATGGAAAAGAACCTACCTCTGTCATATATTGTTTCCAAATTTTGTGTTATTGTAGGCCTGGGGTGGATATATTCCTGTTAGTGGTAGTTAGATGTCTTTATGTATGTGTGTCTCCGGGCCGCTAGTCGCGTGTTTGGTGACTAGGTGATTTTATTATTTTGTGCGTATGAATTCCTGTTAGCGTGACTGTCCCTTATTGTTCTATTCTCCGATTGGATAGTTACCCGACCTTGCATTCCTGGTATTCAGAAGGTCCGGGGTTCGAGACCGTATTTGTCCAGGGTAATCATTCCTGTTGCCTCTTGGGCTTGTGTCTCCGGGACAGATTTGTCAGTGTTAGGTTCGTATCCCGGTGAGGTCATTGGGTTTCGAGGGCTATTTCTTGGCTTTCTTTTCACGTTTGCCAGTGGAACCATTTCCCTTCCTTTTGACAGTGTTCCCGCCTTTACGTGTAGGTGTTGCTTTTCGGGTGTGATATGCTTTCATACGGCGGGCGTGTATAGTGTCCTTGATGAGTTTGCGCCCGTGGCGCACGTTTACTATGTAGTTTAGGTCAGATACCTTCCTACAGACTTTGAAAGGACCTGACCAACGTGACAGGTGGAACTCTGACACATTTTTCTTACGGGCGGAATTGGAAACCATAACCAATTGCCCGGCTGTGTATTCCTCGGTCTTCCTTTGCCGATCGTACCGTTCTTTTTGTTTTTTCTGTGCCGCGGCTATGTTCCTTCTAGCGTCCATGCGAGCTATCTGTAGGTGCTCTAGCCGGGCTGCGTTGTCTGGGAGAGTGTCCTGTGGGATGCATATGTTATCTATGGGACTTCTAGGTGTATATCCGTTTAACAGGAAGTGTGGAGAATGTTTTGTGGCCGTGGATATGGAAGTATTGTAGCTAAATGTAATGGGCTGCAAATAATTATCCCATTCTGTCCCTGTGTCCCCCGTGAATTTGGCTAACGCTATTCCAATTATTTTATTCATACTCTCCGTGAGTCCATTGGTTTGTGGGGGAAAAACTCGTGGTCGTTTATGCCCTTATCCTTAGTACCTCCAAAAACTGTTGGAGCACTCTCGAGGTGATAATAGTCCCTCTATCGGATAGTAGGGTTTGGAATAGGCCATATCGCGTGACTATGTCGAATAGGAACTCGACTATGCTGTTCGTGTCTGCTTTGGGAACAGCCTTTGTGATCATATACCGGGTAAGATACTCTGTGGCCACCAGTATGTATTTATTACCTTTTTCAGATGTCGTAATGGGGCCTTTAACATCTATTCCGACTCTGTGGAATAACTCTCCTACGGGAATAGGGTTGAGTAATCCATGAGGCTTGCCAGGTCGTGCTTTAAATCGCTGGCAAGTGTGACATGTCTTTACGAAGGTGTCTATGTCGGCCTTCATGTTTACCCAGTAATACTTGTCCCGGATTCTATGGTATGTTTTATGCGTACCCAAATGTGCCCCTGCTATTGGGCAATTGTGGTGTCCGATCATGATACTTTCTTTCAATGACTCCGGAACCGCTATAGGTGCATTATCGTGTATGGCTGTGGGTTTAAATTTCAGTACCCCGTCTTTGTCTAGAAAAAATCGCCTAGACAGCCGTGCCGTCTTGGAATCCACCTTATCCAAGTTTTCCAGTGCCATTAGAATCTGTTTCAAGTATGGATCACGTTCTTGCTCCTGCTTTATGTTAACCTCCGTCAGGGTAAAAGTGGGCATGTCGTCCCTTTCGTGGTCCTTACTGTCATCTGGGGGATCGGCTACTGGCAGCCTAGATAACCCATCTGCATCTAGGTGTGTAGCGCCTTTCTTGTGCTTGACCACGAAGTTATATTCATACAGGCGGAATATGAACCTATTGAGCCGCGAATTTGGGTTTTTGAATTTGTCCCAAAAAAGCAGGCTCGCGTGGTCAGTCACTACCGTGAACTGGATACCATAGAGGTATACCCGAAAATAGTTCACTCCCCATGAAAATGCCAGCATTTCCCGCTCTGTGGAAGAGTATCTAGTTTCGACGGCCGTTAATTTTCTGCTAGCATAAGCTATGGGCCGTATGCGCCCTTCTGCATCTTCCTGTAATAGGGCCGCTCCCAGCCCGTACTGGCTGGCGTCCACGTGTAAAAAGGTGGGCCTATCACTATGGAAGTGTTGCAGTAATGGTGGTGAGGTCAATAGTTGCTTCAGTGTGTTAAAGGCATCTATATGTTCCTGTTTAATGTTGAAGGGCGTCTTCTCACGTGTGAGTTCGGTTAGGGGATGGGCGATGTGCGCGAACCTGTGGATGTACTTTCTGTAATAAGAGGCGAGGCCAATGAAGCTGCGCAATTGTTTCAAATTTGTGGGCATTGGGATGCCCGTTATTGCGTCAGTCTTCGCTGGGTCGGGAATAATGCCCTCTCTGTTTACAATATGGCCAAATATGTTAATCTGCTGTCTGGCGAATTGACATTTCGCAGGTTTAAGCCTTAATTTGGCCTCTCTGATCCTTGCGAAAGCCTCCTCCGAGTGTACGAGATGCTCGTCAAAGATGTTGGAGAAGACCGTTATGTCATCCACGTAGACTAGCACTGAGCGCCATTTTAGCCCTGAAAATGTTTTATCCACTAGCTTTTGGAAGGTCTGGCTGGCGTTACGGAGGCCCATTGGTAACCTCGTGTAGGTATAGAGGCCGTTCTCTGTAACGAACGCCAGCTTGTGCCTGTCCGGTTCATAAACGGGGATTGAATAGAATCCACTATAGCAATCCATCGAACTGAACCAGCTAGCCCCACCGAGGGCATCCAAATAGGTGTCGGCTCTTGGTAGTGGATAACTGTCATTTTCGACTAACTTATTGAGCCTACGGTAATCGGTACAGAACCTGTGGGAACCATCCCGTTTCTTGGTCAGCAAGACCGGTGCACTGTAGTTCGAAATTACTGGGACGATGACCCCCGCCTCGAGCATCTCTGTGATCTGAGTGTCGATGGCGTGTCTCTCCTTCTGACTCACCCTGAAGGGGGGCTGGTGGACTGGCCGGTCACTGGTGAGTGTGACGTGGTGTTCGATAAGGTCTGTCACTGCGAGATCCTTCATCGAATGGGCAAAGATATCCCTATTGGCTTCCAGGAGCTCCGTGTGCCTTTTATTTTGCTCCGGTGTCAGGTCCTGTCTGTGAGTCTGATTGGCCGCCTTATCTGTGTGTGTGTCTGTGTGCTGATTGTGTGCAATGTAGAGGCCTGGTGCTCTTGGATTTCTCGCTCCGCTCGAATCCCATCTGTGTTTCTGGCGTATATCATGGAATGTGTGGTGAGCCTCTGGTCATGCTTTAAAAGCATCTTGCCGCTAGCAAAATTTATGCTAGCTTCATACTTGGCGAGGAAATCCATGCTAATTATGGCTGACGCAGAAAGATGTTCTATAACGAACATGGGGTGTGTTGTGGCAAAATGGTCTAGCCTGAGGTGTATGTTTGCCACCCCCGTGTTTTCTAGCGTCTGAGCATTGGCCGCTACCAGCCGGATGTCGCCCGTGACACCGTGTATCTGCCCTTCGGTAACGTGTTTTCTGTTGACACAGCTTATAGCTGCGCCGGTGTCAATTAGAGCTTGCACCCTATGGCCATTAATGCTGGCGTGTACCGTCAGTGCCGATGCCTGGAGTCCTTTGCCCTGCAAAGATGTGTTGTATAGGGTGTATGTTGTTGTTGCTACTGGCGTAATGTCCTTGTCACTGTGTGCGCCAATGTTGATGCCCTGCGTGACATTTGTGCTGGGAAGGCATGGAGCTGGCCGCTTATTTTACTTGGCACGTTTAGCCTCTCGGCTTCCTTCCTGGCTCGAGCTCTTTGTCTCGGTCAGCGAAATGTGTCCATTCAGTACACTGCCTGCTCTCTTCACTGCCCGCGCTGTGAAAATAGAGGGATTCTGGCGAACGTTTAATGTATTGACAGTTCCTTTTTTTGTGTAGGTGTGTTGTTCCTTTCTCCCTCCTGGGAAGGTGTGTCTGCAAACCTAACTCTACGTTTGCACTTGTGACCTCGTTTTTTGTTCCAGGCGGTTGCGAGTTCGACTCCTGTTGCTGGCTTCCCTATGCCGAGTGAGCTCGCGCCCTGCGCCTGTGTGGGGTCACTTCCCGCCCCGTGTTGTGGTGTAGGGGGTATGGTTTCCTGTTTGGAGGGTGTGGGTTTGTCTTTGGTTTGTTCGCGCGTGATTGTGAGGGGCGTATAGTGTCCCGCCCTAGGGTTCCCCGTAAATAGTATGTGCAGGTCCCTGTCAAATCCCGCGGTCGTGAATAGCGGGGGCGAGTGCACGTCAGTGTATACGTGTATGTTTGTTTCAAGTACCTTGCCGAGAGCGGTCACCTCTACGGCGCCGGCATAGGTACCGTCCCTACCCATGTATTTATGGTAGTCCGCCCCGGTCTGGAATGGGTTTTCCCGCTCGTCCGATACAAAATCCCGGTACTCTTTCCAGTTGGCCAGGATATGTTGGACCGTTTTCTGTCTGTATTCCCTGTGATGATCCTCTGTATGCCGGACTAAGAAGCTAATGGCCCTGAACAGACAGTTGCCGTCTCCTTGTACGGGGTGTGTTTGGAAACGGTCCAGGGGCGGATCGTCAGCCTTGGCTTTAGTTGGGTGTTTCTTCCTCTTGCTCTTACGAGTCTGTTTAAGTGAAGGGCCATTCTGGTGTTGTGTTAGGGGAGGAACCTCTGCCGCTTTTTCAGCTGGCCGAACCTGCCCGTCTAAGCGTTTTTTGAAAACGTGGGCGTTCGTCTCCCTGTGCTGTATGTACGCCCCCCCCCCCCCTCGGGGTGGCTGCGCCTACTCCCCGCTTGTGGTGGGTAACTAGGTGTGGGAAGTATTGCCCCCCTGTCTGCCCGGCGGGGTGCCTCATCCCTAAATTCCCTCGGGTGTTCGTCGGGGAGGGGGTAGTGCTCTGGGCCCTTTGTGTATGTGTCTCTGGTTTCCCGTCCTTTTTGTGGGTTTTTCGTCTTGCAGTTATTGCCCGGCGGTCCGTTTTCTTGTCTCCGCCAGGGTGGGGTGTACGTTTGCTGCTGCGGGGGCGGGTTTTCCCGGCGATTCCCCTTTTCCCTGTACTGGGAGGGTGCATATCTCTGTCTGCCGGGGGGTGGGTTCTCCCGGTACCCCCCGTTTCCCCTGTGTTGTGGTGATGCATACTCTTGTTTGATTGGGGGTCGGTTTCCCCGAAAGTCCCCATTTCCCCTATACTGTGGGGGTGCATAGCCTTGCCTGCGTGGGGGCGGGTTCTCCCGATAGTCCCCGTTTCCCCTATATTGTGGGGCTGCATAGCCTTGCCTGCTTGGGGGTGGGTTTTCCCGATACTCCCCGCTTGCCCTGTATTGTGGGGCAGCATAGCCCTGTCTGCTTGGTGGCTGGCTGCTTCGCCGGGGGATGCTGTGTTCGTACTCTTCAGGGTAGTACTCCAATGTGTATGGGGATGATGGTCGCCGTGAGGGGTATGTTGGCTCTACGTCCGCGTATGATACCGGTGAGTACCGCGGAGGGTAGTGTGGCCTGTCCTGTGTATGTGGTGTTGTTGGCCGCTGTGGAGGGTAGTATATTTTCTCCCTCTCGTAGTCTCCTATCCGTGTACCCCCTGTCCCTTTCGGGATAATAGAGTTCTCCCATGTCCGTGTGTTCATCCCTAGACGGTCTTCCGCCTGCTTGGATGGCAGCTATCGTAAGCTTCTCCATCCTGTCCACTAATTCATCCATCTTCTGACTAGTATCGTCCTTTTGTGGATGAAAGTGCTGATTCACGGCTTTCTCCGTAGTTTTTTCCGTGATCTTTTTCCCTGCCTCTATCGTTTTAATGTTGTTTAACATGTGCTGGACCGTGGGGTTGTTCATGATGCATAACTTGTCCACGATGGATGGTCTAAGGCCCTGCATTGGCAGCTCAACTTTCTGCTTATTCGTCATAGCTGCGTTATATTTGTCACACATTAGCAATTTTGCGTTGACGTATGACTGTGCGCTTTCTTTAGGTCCCTGTGACCTCTGTCGAATTTGGTCATACAGGTCCTCATCATCTGGTATGAGCTGGAATTCACTTTTCAACATCAAAGTGATTTCCTCCCATGTGGCATCTTCTAGGTTGTCCTCATGGAGCTCATACCATGTCATGGCCGCCTTCGTGAGGTATGCAGGGGGGAGCCGTTTTCTGACTTCTTCGCTCCAGCCATTGATCCGAGCCGTTCTATTTAAGGCCTTGAGGTATTCCTCGGGATCCTGGCCTTCCCCCGTGAACTTTGTGGGGTGGATCATGGGATATTCTGAGTGCCTGTTCATTTCCTGTTCGTCTGTCTCTCGTTGGCCGTGTAAGGATTCTAATCTGTTTACGCTGTTCGCACCGCTGTCGCGTGACAAGGTGTTTGTGTTGTTCTGAGGGGAATTAGCCTCACTCCCCGTGTACGACACGTGTGTTACGTCACCAGGTGGCCCGTCACCTGATATATCGTCACTGATCGATGGTGTGTTGTCATACTGTGTGGATTTGATGACTTCCACTGTCCTGTCTAGATCCTGTTTCACTGTTTCCAAAATAGTGTGTATATCTAGAACTGCCTCTTTTGTGTGGTTGTCTGCCTTAACAGTGTCTGTCTCCAATAACTGTGTGATGCGCGCTAGCAGATTATTAGTCTTCTGCTCTGTGATTTGCAGTTGCTGCAACAATAGGGGGTGGAGTGTTGGCAGGCAATCTACTTCACTAGCGCTAGATATTGGTGATTCTTGTCTGTGTTCACTGGTCTGGGCCTGGGATCGTGTAAAATGTGTGACTTGTGCTGCCGCTGCTGGGTGTTGAGCGCGGATTTCTAATGCCTTTAATTCAAGTTCCTGAAGGAGTTGTACCGCAGTCTGTTCAGTTATCAAATCGCTGTTCTTAATTCGTAACTTCGGCCGGAGTGGAGTTGTGCTAGCTGACAAATGGTGCGCAAAGTTCATTAGTGTGGTTCTAACGTTGTCATTTAATTTCCACCGACCTTGCACTATGGGGAGGGTGGGGGTGGGTATAATAATACAAATCCCTGTGTAATAAAGGGGGGTAGATAAAAAGAAAAAGTGTGGGACGTAATTTTAATAAAATTAGTCTCGCTTGGCTGCTTTTGGTACGGCTCGTTCTACCACGAGGGCTCGTTGTATGAGTCCTACCCTTATTGTGCGTGGTAGTAGCGCCTCCACCAAATATGTTTTAATCCCTTGGTTGGGGGGTAGTTTGGGATAAAACACGCTTTGTGTCACTGTGCTAATTTGGAAGACTGTTCCTGGGTGAGAGTAGCTTCCCGTAGCTGGGAGAGCTTACTAGTGTAGTGTGTTGTTTAGTGTTTAATCTCTAGGGGGTGTTCTTGCAAAGATGCAAGTATTTGTTAGGGGATGGATCTCTAAATGCTGGCTAGTATGCTGGCCTGCCAGCTGGGCGGAATGAGTAATACAATAGACGTGCTAAGTCAGCGGCTCGACGCTGTGCAGTCGAGTCGCGTGCCGTGATTACAATGGAGTCTGACAAAGCAATTACTGGCCACTACGGTCACGGGCAATTGTGACGAAGGTCGGGAGGGGTATGAGGATGTGAAGTGGAGTGTAATTAGTAATGCAATTGTAGCTTACTGACCATGTATTTATTGGTCAGTAGATGTAAATTGGTAAGTCCCTTTTGGGGAATGTAGACAAGTATACAATTGGTGTGTACAATTTAGGGGTAGGTGTTCACAAAATAAAGGAGTCTGAGCACGGCTGAATCTCACCTGATGATGAAACTGGAACAGACGTCGGCTAGGGCCGCTGGCGACGCACAGAGTAGAACAGATAATGGCTCCAGTTAGGACTCCATTCTTATACTTTCCGGCGCTGCGTGGTCAGCATTACGTCACTGTAGCTGCCCCAGATAGTTGTAAGTGTAAATGTTTGTGTATGTTTTGCAAGCAGTTGGCTAACCTCCCAGGCTGGGTGGCCGCCGCTTGCTGTGTATAGATAATGTCCTGGTCTTATGGTATTGCCAGTTGGGGTGGTTTTGGTAAAAGATGGGGGGTGGCTCTCAGGGGGTACTGCCTCCCCCCGGGCAGTACAATATCCTCAAACCCACGGACAGGTTATTTCCACTCTTAAAATAAACTACCCCCTTTAAAAGGAAAATAGTCTTTTATGTTTTATTACCCTTAATCCTTAGAGATGTAAGAAACGTTTTGAGGCTCTTTTAAGAAAGCTATACCACTTAACAGTCCTACACTAACACCAGCCCTCGCCATTATCACCCTTAAACGCTATGTTCACCCCAATTCCCAAAAATTCCTTAAATCTTAAGATTTATTCCAAATCCCTAAATTTAAGTTAACTTTCTTGATTTTTAGATTTTTGCGATTTTTTAAACCTGGAAAATAGGCTATATTTTGAAAACTAGGAATGGAAGAAAGTTGTATGTTGGCTTAAACGAAAGGTCTCTATACCCTTTATTCCTAGAACAAAACATTGTACTTTTAGATACTTGCAAAAAATATTTTTCTTTGGAACGTAGGCTACCTATATTTTTTAAACTAGGAATCTGAGAAAGTTGTAGGTTGGCTTAAACGAAAGGTCTCTATACCCTTTGTCCCTAGTACAAATCATCATAACATTCGATTTTTGCAATTTTGTAATTTATTTGGAAAGTAGGCTATATTTTTTAAACTAGGAAGCGTAGAAAGTTGTATGTTGGCTCAAACAAGAGGTCTCTATGTCCTTTATCCCTAAGACAAAACCATGTGTAATAGTTTTGTAGGGGTTCTAGCACTTCCACACAAGATGGCGGCCATAACCTAACTCTAACCTAACCGAACTGAACCCCAAGATGGTAGCCAATTATTGACCCTTTAATAACTATCGATTTAGCAATTGATAATCAACTACTAATCATCTGCCCGAGACTTCCGAAAATACCCGATATTTCGCAAACCTATCATCATAGAAAGATGTGTGGGGACACATTTCTACCCTAATATAGTAACTACCCCTACCCCGAGGGTGAAAGTCCTTTTTTAGTACGCATGTGCATTCGCGGCTCTTGTAAGACGGTGGGCTTTTTAAAAATGGTTATTTATCGATTATTCACTACCAATATATTGATTATTGACCCGAGATTTCTCAAACCAATAATCGGAGAAAGTTGTGCGAAGGTAAAACGAAAGGGGCAGATGACCTCGTATTTCCGCCCCTTAAAACATCAATAACTAACTCTTTTAGTAAGCCAAACCGAACTGAAACAGAACCAAAACCGAACTGAACCGCACCCAACCTAACCTAACTTCCCCTTTCTCGAGGTCAAGTCCATGGCCTAAAGTAGGGGGGTGATGACAGTTCTGCTTCACCCATTTTATTTGTACCCGACTGTACATGTTAAAATAATTAATATCTCTCGAACGCATGGTCCGATTTTGACAAATGAGGTGTCGTTGGACTCGGGCTGACGTCCTCTTTGCAATGGACCACTCGTTATATTTTTGAAAGTTTTTTTGAAAATTTTTGTTGTCGAAAGTTGGTGATAGTTTGAAAACCAAACAGGATAGAACGTTGTGCCATGGCTCAAACGAATGGTCTTTATGACCTTTATTTTTTTGTAATAAAACTTTTTATTTTTTATGTTTTTTTGGAAACACTCGCCTTTGAAAACTCTATATTTTGGAAACTAGGAACTCTACAAAAAAAATTGTTTGACGTAAATCAATGGTCCCTACCCCCTCTATCCCCAAAATAAATTGCAAGTCTCTAGGACAAAAACCTGTAGTAGTGTGGTAGTGGGAAAGCTGTCTCACTTAGGAAGTTGTGAGCCCCTGCGACCTTGGAATGGAAGGAGCCATGATAGGAGGGCGTGCTTGTATTCGTTTTTTTTCCGTCTCGGCGTGCTCTTTACGGGAATGTAGGTGTCGAAAAGGTGAAATTCTGGAAACACGGTTTTTGGGGGGGGGGAACGTGATTTTAAACTTTTTGCTATATCTCGCGAACCAATTATGCTAGAGGCGTGTACGACAGGTCCAAGGACTCGGGGTGACGTCCTCTTTGCTATGGACCACTCGTAATTTTTAAAAAGAATTTGGAAACTCGATTTTGGGGTAAACACGTGTTTTTTGTGATTTTTGCCGATATCTCACGAACCAATAACGCTAGAGACGTGTACGAGGTGTCCTAGGACTCAGGCTAACGCCCCCTTTCAAATGTGGTAGATATTTTTTCCAAAAAATAATTCACAAAGGGCCTAACGCCATACATGTTGAAAAAACTTTTTCTTTTTCTTTACCTGTTTATAAAGTTCATGAAGCGTGGTGGTTGAGAGAGACGATACTGCTGGGTGTGTGTTTCAACGAACCTGTCGCTTAGCACAAGGACCATGCTTAATAGAACAATCGCCATTTCGGCGGGTCGATGTATGACAGAGCGAGCGTGCGTTTTCTGATATTTTACCTTTAACATGTAAACGGTGATGAGAACTTGGTTCTATGTTGGTCGAAGCGAGTACAGAAAACAAACTTGCCGAGGAGCAAGAGGTGAATGTCATTTGAGCTTATTGGAGGGCGTTGATCTGACTTGACAACAGGTGCAATGGAAAAATGACCATGACGCTTGAAGGTGAAATAATCTGACCATTGTGGTGGCAGGGAAGAGCGAAATGCATGCATACACGTGTGAAATGACATGTACGCTAAACAAGGTACATCCTGTTTTGCTTCGTACGTGACAAAATGCAAGTTCATGTGAAATTTGATCCGGCACAGGTGTTCACTTTGGGTGTTAGCTGTCCACGTGACCGATAACAGGATGTTCAAAGCGTGGGAAAAAATGATTATACATGCAATGTAACATATATATATAAAGACATGTCGTTATCATTTCCACTCTCACTTAGGTGACTACCTTTGAACACATTGCGTTGCGTGAAACACCTGGTCTTGTTTAACAGTTTTGGTGTTGGTGGAAAATACTTAACCTTGTTGTGGGGTAGGTATTCATTTATATATTACTTCATTTATACATTTATTGATTTATCAGGGTGTCTACCGGTAACGAAAGTAACGAAAAAGTAACGAATTTTACAAATGGGTAACGAAAGTAACGAAAAAGTAACGAATTTTACAAACGGGTAACGAAAATTTTCTGAAGGCGGGTTGAATCATTTAAACTCGCGCCGCTAGGCTCAGAGATTGCGATGGAGCGAGTTTCACGCAAGCGGCGCCGTGCCCCCGTGCCCAACCTCAAGGAAATACATACTGAGGATACCTTGAGTGGTATACATCGGTTCAACGTATATTTTCGGCATCAAGAAGACTTAAGTTTCGTGTGAAAAAATTTTCTGTGTTACTGTATAAGGAAACCTGACTTTGCGCGGGACGTTAATTCGCGAATACTTCCGAAACTAAAAAATCTCTCATTTCTGTTATTTGGAAACTATGTCAAATTGAAGTCCAGAAATAACGCGAAAAAATTTAATGTCGCGATCTTGCGAAATGTTACTGTTTCGAAAAAAAAGCGAAAAATCTTCGAAATACATATACCGTAACTTATTTTTTAAAAATGTCTAGTAAATTTGCGACATCCAGTATGGTTAATTCGAAATTCTGTTTTAAGTCGATTTTTCCTTCAAACTTTCGTTTTATCGGATATATAATCTAACCGATTATTTCGATAACTTGTAGATAATTCGTGGTTCTCAGTCGAAATAAAACTTGCCCTCATGTCGTATTATTCGTGCAATCCTCTCAGAATAATTCGTAATATTCGATACCGTACCTACTTCGAACGTTCGTCCTCCAAAATCGCATCCTCAAGACGGCCGGCTGACCGGCACGACTTGCCTGCGGTAATCTCGTCAAACGGACCGAGATCGACGTCAGTTGAGTAAAATCATAAAACCCGTCCCCTATCGTGAACTTGTGACCACGAGGACAGCGGGAATCCTGTCAAAGGTGATTGGGCACCCTTCACGGGGCACCCATAACGGGACACCCATCACGAAACCTACTTGCCACTTTTCCCATGACCATATACTTAAAAGCGTGCGGGGGGCGAGAAGTGCATCAACCCACTTAAAAATGACAGCCTACGTAGCATCGAAATACTAAATCCTCCTCGTGATCCGTCATGAACTGATGAACTCCCAACCGCAGCATAGGGACAAAGGGAATCACGGCGCCGACCGAACAACATGTTCATAACTACTCGTGAATTTTAACCATGCCCTATCTTGAGCATGCCTCCGCCATTCTGTCAGGACAGATAAGCAGACAATCGTTGAATGGCCGGGTGCGGCGACGATTGCATAATATCTCGAGGACAACGTAAAACGACCGAGAGCGGCAGCGATTGCGATACATCGCGATATTTCTCCGCATTCAATGACGAGGACTACTGTATTATTGTCAAACGGACAGCAAGTGGCGCCGATTGCGTAATAATGCTATATTTTCTTTTGCCCGACCTCAAGGACAATGGAAATCTCGTCGAATGACTAAAAGTGACACTGATTATCTAAATCGCGATTTTCTACGTGTTCTATCGTGAAAACTACGGGAAGCTCATCAAACAACTGAGACCAGCGCCGATCGTGTAACATCTCGATATTTCTCCGTATTTGACTGCGAAGACAGAATTCGGTGACGATCGCATAACATCGCATATATTTTTTCGCGATCTACCGCGGGGACGAAGGAAATCTCGCCAAATGGTCAAGAGCAGAGCAACCACTTGGTACCGTAATTATAACAACATATTGTGCACATGACGACATATTAGCTGAATCAACTCATTGGATATTAAGTATCTAGTATATATTTATTATTTTTAAAATTTTTATAACATCATATGAATTTCATTTAAAGCGGCTTCGGGGGCGTAGTTGGTAGCATGCTGAACTGCTGTGCCCAAGATAGCGGGTTCAAACCCGGCCGAAGTCGTCGGGATTTTTTAAAAGAGTTAAAAATCCTGCAGTATGCCTTCCTTCGGAGGGGAAGTAAAGCCGGCGGTCCCATGTCATAGATTTATAGCATGTAAAAGATTCTTCCACAGACTAAACTTGTGTGAAGCTAAATTGTTAGGTTAGATTTCGTCGGAACGCTCTATTCAAGTTCCAACGTTCACCACTAGGTATCATTGATATCTGGTAGCAACTTGAAATTGAATGGAACTTGTAGCTCACCCTAAGGGTGTCCGCTGGAAGCAGCTACAGACTCAGGCGAGCTGAACATGTCCTCGGACACTCCCGGCACTAAAAGCCATATGATAAATTAAAAATCTCTTTAAAAAGAGTTCATTGTTGTTTTTCTTCACCGCGTGATGAGCGCCTATGCTTGCAGACCGCAGGCGTATCTTGAATTCAAAGGTAACTAAAAGGTACCTAAAAAGTAACTAATTTTTACTTCATCCTTACAGTAGACACCCTGTTTATATATATTTACAAGCAATTATTTATTGATTAGGTAATTAATGATTTTATTTATTTGTTTGTTTGCAGATAACCGGTATACCTTACATGTCTGAGAGAGAAGAAACCATTGCACTTTTGAGCCCACTAGAAGGAAACAGCAACAAACCACTGCAAGTAAAGGTGAGATGATTTTTTTAAACTAACTTGTTTCATTTTGTTTGTTTTATGTTTTATTTTATGAAATGCATGTATTAACCTGAATTTAGGTATTTATAGCGGTTTATTTTATTTATTTTTAGAAACTTGGAAAGAAAAGCCTTACCGCCGTAGCAGTTGCTGAAAAAAACCGAAACGCACTAAAGCGAAACCACTGCCAAAGAGTGAACTGTTTAAAACTCAGGTAAGTCTAACTTAAAAATGCTATTCCATTTTACCACTACTGAAACTCGTAGACAAAAAAAAAATCATTACCTGTACGTGACTGGGACAATGATTGCTTTCTTGATTAATGGCTATGTTGTTGTTGTTGACTGGGAAAAGTACAAGGCCATGTTGGATTTTCTTTCTTTTTCAGTATATTGTCATTACTTATATTTTCCATTATTATTTCACATTTTTTTATTTATTTAATTAAAACGAACCATGCACCTATTGTTTTTAAAACCTTCATATATTAAGTGTACAGGTTGCACAGCATTATTGACCTCATCAAAAACACTCTCCAACATATCATTAAACCGTATAGGCAGAAATATTTCAAAGTTTTCACATACACAAAGTATACGATCACCATATGCTGTTTTCAATTTCCGAATCTTGATAATGCGGAATGGAATATGCGTTGGCAATTCGCTGAGCTTCTTTGTCTCTAAGCCACATGATTGTCCCACAGCATTCAAAACATTCATTGTAGTAGTCTATAAACAAAAGAAAAGCATATCTATTACACTCTAAAACAGCTTTAATAATATTGTGCAATTAGGGATTTTGCACTATGCATGGCGAATAAATTATACTAGTTATGCAAGAAATGCCCTAACTGTAGCAGATACTACTTTTCTGCATATAGCACAAGTGTTAAGTTCTAATGCACACTTGACACAGGCTATCATGTGTCCACAGGGTAAAAATACAACACCTAGTTCATCTTGATAACAAATTTTACATAATTGTTGGTCACACTTTTGTATCTGTTCGTAACACAAGTCTTTTCTTTCAGCCTTATGTATTTGCTCCGCGTGTTCTAACTCAAAAGGCACTTTTATGTCTTGTGCTGCAATCACGTTTTCTTTACGAATAGTGTTCACAAATTCTTGACCTTTAAGCAACACCATGTATTTACAGTTTGGTAACCAACGAGCGTGTTGCACAAAAGGGTCATCAGTCATTTGCCAATCCTTTAAAGCAAATCCACAATAAAAACATATTGTTTTATACCCTTCACCAGTATAAAAAATCCAGCTTCACTTAGCTGTTTGGTAAGGTGTTTTAATATTAATGGCCAAACATTTTTATAAGATTCTAAACGTTTTTCAACAGAGCGGTACTCTGGGTGTGCTAGTGCTTTAGTCTTGCAAACTCCCAATTTTTCAAAAGCACATGCCAATTCAACACTGTCTATGGCAACTGGACCACACACATCGACACTACCGTTGTTGGCTGGTAATACATTATTATTTATTTGTAATTCAGCAACGTAAGTAGCGGCCAATGGTCTTGTGGTTCGGTAAATGAATACACAGGTATGTTACCCACTTGTTTTCCAAGCATGTAAGGACAACAAGGAGACCATCGTAAATGGTCTCTAAAGGGATCATCCCCTTCTTCCCAGTGTGAAAGTTCAATACAACAAAACACACAGCGCACCACATCTTCTCGGTTCAAGTAAAAACAACCGGCTTTTGCAAGTTCCTGTGTCGACAAAAAGCCTACAGGCCAGGATTCAAATGTTAACCAACGGTCATGTTCTGATTTTAAATTTAACCCACGTGGTAAACCAACTTGCTCACTTGTTGTATTTGGTACTAACGCCATGTGTTATAATAAAACTTTTTCTTATTGTAAGTTATTAACGTTGCACAAGAGCACAGAGTACTTTAAAGCATAATGCATGCTTGTTCACTGTCTGTTCATTACGTTAATGGCACATGACGACACCTTAAAGCAAACAAAATAACCCATCACTCACTCAATCAATCTATCAATCAACCAATACTTGTAAATAAAACGTTAACGTTAATTGGCATTAATATATCAAAACACCATTAAGAATAAACTGTATGTTGGCACTAACAGTAACCCATGTACTTATTTTCTTTTTATAAAGCTACAGTCATTTACACCCCCCCCCCCCCTTAACCAATATATAAACAAAAATGAATGTCTTGCCATTTTGTTCACATTATCCTGTTCAAACCTGTGTATATTCGTTGAGTCCATAGGGAACCACCCATTTTTATTTTTTTATTTTTTTTATTTTTTTATTTTTAGAAAATCCAACATGGCCTTGTACTTTTCCCAGTCAACAACAACAACATAGCCATTAATCAAGAAAGCAATCATTGTCCCAGTCATATACAGGTAATGATTTTTTTTTTGTCTACGAGTTTCAGTAGTGGTAAAATGGAATAGCATTTTTAAGTTAGACTTACCTGAGTTTTAAACAGTTCACTCTTTGGCAGTGGTTTCGCTTTAGTGCGTTTCGGTTTTTTTTCAGCAACTGCTACGGCGGTAACGCTTTTCTTTCCAAGTTTCTAAAAATAAATAAAATAAACCGCTATAAATACCTAAATTCAGGTTAATACATGCATTTCATAAAATAAAACAAAACAAAATGAAACAAGTTAGTTTAAAAAAAATCATCTCACCTTAACTTGCAGTGGCTTGTTGCTGTTTCCTTCTAGTGGGCTCAAACGTGCAATGGTTTCTTCTATCTCAGACATGTAAGGTATACCGGTTATCTGCAAACAAATAAATAAATAAAATCATTAATTACCTAATCAATAAATAAATGCTTGTAAATATATATAAATCAATAAATGTATAAATGAATAAATGTATAAATGAATACCTACCCCACAACAAGGTTAAGTATTTTCCACCAACACCAAAACTGTTAAACAAGACCAGGTGTTTCACGCAACGCAATGTGTTCAAAGGTAGTCACCTAAGTGAGAGTGGAAATGATAACGACATGTCTTTATATATATATGTTACATTGCATGTATAATCATTTTTTCCCACGCTTTGAACATCCTGTTATCGGTCACGTGGACAGCTAACACCCAAAGTGAACACCTGTGCCGGATCAAATTTCACATGAACTTGCATTTTGTCACGTACGAAGCAAAACAGGATGTACCTTGTTTAGCGTACATGTCATTTCACACGTGTATGCATGCATTTCGCTCTTCCCTGCCACCACAATGGTCAGATTATTTCACCTTCAAGCGTCATGGTCATTTTTCCATTGCACCTGTTGTCAAGTCAGATCAACGCCCTCCAATAAGCTCAAATGACATTCACCTCTTGCTCCTCGGCAAGTTTGTTTTCTGTACTCGCTTCGACCAACATAGAACCAAGTTCTCATCACCGTTTACATGTTAAAGGTAAAATATCAGAAAACGCACGCTCGCTCTGTCATACATCGACCCGCCGAAATGGCGATTGTTCTATTAAGCATGGTCCTTGTGCTAAGCGACAGGTTCGTTGAAACACACACCCAGCAGTATCGTCTCTCTCAACCACCACGCTTCATGAACTTTATAAACAGGTAAAGAAAAAGAAAAAGTTTTTTCAACATGTATGGCGTTAGGCCCTTTGTGAATTATTTTTTGGAAAAAATATCTACCACATTTGAAAGGGGGCGTTAGCCTGAGTCCTAGGACACCTCGTACACGTCTCTAGCGTTATTGGTTCGTGAGATATCGGCAAAAATCACAAAAAACACGTGTTTACCCCAAAATCGAGTTTCCAAATTCTTTTTAAAAATTACGAGTGGTCCATAGCAAAGAGGACGTCACCCCGAGTCCTTGGACCTGTCGTACACGCCTCTAGCATAATTGGTTCGCGAGATATAGCAAAAAGTTTAAAATCACGTTCCCCCCCCCCCAAAAACCGTGTTTCCAGAATTTCACCTTTTCGACACCTACATTCCCGTAAAGAGCACGCCGAGACGGAAAAAAAACGAATACAAGCACGCCCTCCTATCATGGCTCCTTCCATTCCAAGGTCGCAGGGGCTCACAACTTCCTAAGTGAGACAGCTTTCCCACTACCACACTACTACAGGTTTTTGTCATAGAGACTTGAAATTTATTTTGGGGATAGAGGGGGTAGGGACCATCGATTTACGTCAAACAATTTTTTTTGTAGAGTTCCTAGTTTCCAAAATATAGAATTTTCAAAATTCGAGTGTTTTCAAAAAAACATAATAAATAAAAAAGTTTTATTGCAAAAAATAAAGGTCATAAAGACCATTCGTTTGAGCCATGGCACAACGTTCTATCCTGTTTGGTTTTCAAACTATCACCAACTTTCGAAAACAAACATTTTCAAAAATATAACGAGTGGTCCATAGCAAAGAAGACGTCAGCCCGAGTCCAACGACACCTCATTTGTCAAAATCGGACCATGCGTTCGAGAGATATTAATTATTTTAACATGTACAGTCGGGTGCAAATAAAATGGGTGAAGCAGAACTGTCATCACCCCCCTACTGCCTAAGTTTAAAACTTGGAGGGAGAATGCTTTTATTGGGGGACGATGAGAGCTGACAGTCAGGGTAGCCGAGCGGGGTATCTTGAGCCGGTCGACCAAAATGGTATTGACTAGGGAGGAAACGGTTAGGGTAGCCAAGCGGGGGTTGACCATAGACGGAGACGGTCACGTGTGTGGCTAGGGAGGGAGAAGTCGTTTCCCATTGTTCCATGTAAATACAGGAGTTGAGTGCACAATCTGAACCTCCCATCGCCTAGCCTAAACCGGAAAAGACCTGCTATGCGCGATCATTATATTGAATGAGGTGTGGGGGTAGGACAAACAAGCTGATGGAACAGAAAGGAAAGAAGCAGGGGTGCGAAACAACATTCTTGCAGATACAAGGTTAATCTTGTTACGAGGCAGTGTATGACGTCCCGCGATACAGGAGTACACGTGAGAAACTCTTAATTAGGAGGCCCTCTAGGAACTTTTTTAAACAATCATTGTCAACTTTATGATGATGTTAGCCTAAAAGTATGGAAAACTCGAACCAAAGTAAAAGATCAAGCCCGAGAAAAAGTTACTGCTGCTCAATATATTTGCCTCAAGTTTATCAACTACACACGTGCTGATAGCAAGTTTGTTGAGAAACATTTAACACCTCCTCTAAAGACCATGTCGATGCACTCATCCACGTCCGAAAAAAACCCAACAGTATCAAAGACAACACAGACCATCAAGGAGTCTGTGGACTAAATTGGAAAGGATGATGATGAGGATTGAGGAGAAGGTTTTTACACCTATAAAACCATCACCGCTTTCCCAGTTTTAGAAAACATCAGTCACTGCTCGCCGTGGAAAACCATTCGTCGATGGTACCTACTGGAATGACGCTCATACATTAATCAAACGCCTACAGCTTTCTAAACAGGCTGGTTATGAGGACGAACTATTAAGATATAGAAGATGAACTTAGAATTGCGGGTATTAAATTGTAATAGTCACACGTGGCAACACCCCTTTGCCTGTTAAAACGGTCATTGCTCATAAACCATTGTAGATATACCGTACTTAAATTAATAAAAAGGTATTGTATGGGTACCAGTTTTTTTAAAATTGCTGCCCCACCTCCCACTTCTATGGTCTTGAGGGTGTATCACAACCCTTTTAACAGCGCCACTAACCTTACTATTAGATTCGTAAGCAATCAACAACAGCAATACATCAAGAATTCTAGAATACATTTGCCTAGGTCAACCTAAGATGATGGTGGCCATATATCTAGCCCAGTCTGGAAATTCTCGACTTGTAGTCTCATTGATAATTGATCCAATCACCTTTTAAAGCATCTAATGCCTTGGTAGTCGAGAGTTTTAGCAACCTTGGTTGAGAATGGTTGCATTAAAGGAAAATTGATGATGAGTAGACATAAACGTAAAAAGGATCAAGGGATTTTCTATTTTTTGTAATGTTATATCATATCTTAGACATTCCTTTTTATATATATAAGATGTGTGTTCGTCTTTTATACGTTCATAAACCATTCATCCGATTGCGATCAAATTTTGGTGAGTTGTAAACACTTCCGGGTTGATCATAGGCATAGTTAATCCATTTCACAATAGATAGCGCGCGAGTAGTTTAAACAAATGCGTAAAAGACTGGTTCAGTTTTACCAAATTCTAAATTTGAGGGGCATTTTGGGTAACATTTGGGCAAATGGCTTATATTTACTAATTCGGACCAGGTCAACAAGAATATCGCTGTTGCCAGGCTGATTTCTCGACCGGAAGCCAGAAATCCAAGATGGTGGACTTAGCCTTATATTTGCATTATTTTCGTTTCCTCAGGTTGTATTTTTATTCTGAAAACAGTTTTGGGGATATATTTGTCGTGAGACGCGATATAAATGATAGTTATGCGTTACAAAGAGCTACCAACGCTAATTTTTTTCGTACATAATATAATTCGGACAAAAAATATGACTATTTACAACGCGCTGGGGCAGTATTCTCTGAACGCCTAGCACGGGTTGTGGACTTGACTGATTTGGATCTGTGCCTAAAGAAAAAAATGGAATTATAATAATAATAATTTAAAACACCTACCGGTCGAAAACAATGTCGATTCTTGGATAGACAGAAGTGTAGGAACGGATCTGTCTTTCCACTGCCATGGCGTAATCTCCAAACGTAACTGATTTTTTCTGCATTGATCATTGCCATGCCGTCAATGAGTAAATGTGAAGATTCTCTCTCCAGAACTATATTATCAGGGCAGTCAATGTCCTTAGTTAGAGTTGTAATCATGGTAGACTTATCTCCACTTCTTAAATCTCCATCCGTGTTTGTCAGGGATGGAGGACAGGCCATGAGTAAAGCCCTGCGCGGATGCGGATAAACCCGTGGATATCCGCAAATATTTTCGCCATGCGGATATAATTTGTATGGCTGTGCGGATAGCGGTTACGCTGCGGATAATATTTCGAGTAAATTTGCGGATAGTTTTTAGAACACAAACTTACTATAATATTACATATTTGATAAGCCAATCTACAGCTTCATGCTTAAAAGAGGAATACTCATATAGCCTATTGCGTACAAAATATTCAGGCACGTATTGCACTTATACACGAGAAGATTATTTTACTCATATGCTTTCAACTACATTTTATTAAGTACCGTATGTTTGTAGTAGGCTGTAGATGGTCTTGATATCTCATAATCATAAATTCTCACTGCCATTATTACTATACGTACGAGATATAATGCTGTCAATAAGCTTGTCAGTTCATCGTGGTGACATCATTAACTTTCCTCAAGTCAGCTACTTCGCCGTCTAAGCTATCCTGGAAGATCTGGTTCTAGGTTTATCTGTAGATTTATTTCCAACTTGGCAATGAAACTCTATGTTTGTGATATTGCAACGGAGAGAAATATGATATCAACTATGCAAACATGATGGGTCAAGAAGCAGAAGAATGATGACTGACTTGGAATTTCTGGCCAAATGCCAATCCCTTTCTCCAAGCGTAAAGAGAAGTTCACTTGTAAATGTTACCGCGACCGTGAGTATGGACATCATTTCACCAACATGGATAAACTATCTATTAAAATAAAACAAGTTGAATATTCAATAGCGCGTGAAACAAAGATCAAGTCAACGATATGTAGAAAAGTGTATTCATACTCACGACACAAATCAGGCACATCAAACTTACTGAGGCACAAGTGCGAAAATAGCCATAAAAGTAGAGCCATTTTTTTGGTCTAAAGTGGAGGTCAAGGAACCAGAAGTGTCATCCAACTTGAAGTCCCTTGCAATGAAGCAATTTGTCAGGAACGACTTTCTCCTCAATTGTCTAAATGTGTTGGTTTAACACTTTATGATTTATCTAATAAATTAAACATATTATTGAAATATCAGCGAATTTGGATAAAAGTCATGCAGGGCGGATGCGGATAAAATTCATGCGGGGCGGATGCGGATAACAGTCGTGCAGATGCTGGGCGGATGCGGGGCGGATGCGGGGCGGATGCGGATAACGTTTTGTTTATCCGCGCATGGCTCTAACCATGAGCTCATGTTTTAAAATTCCTTGAAGATCAATTTCCCTCCCGGCCTCGTAAGCCATTACTATTCTTTGGAGAACGCTCTTGTCACTACTCAGCGCTGTTTTGTGTGTCGTTTTCTTCGTCAAAACTTTCGGCAAGTCGTTCAGTGAGAGAGGGCGATTCTTAGAAATGGGCAAATGGAAGCTCACTTGCGGTTTCCCCGTGTCTTCAGATGACACAAGGCGTTCGGAGACGAACTTATTCACTTGTTCAAGCCCCAGTTCTCGTGCGCGTAGAAGCGAATCTTGGATCTTGACGGTAGCAATGTCCTTAGTTGCTACATTGTGAATATTTGAGAGATCAGCATTGTCTTCTGAGAAAACTTTAAAAGTTTTCAAAGTGGACAAGAGTTTTTCTTCGTCCGAGTTGTCTCGCCGTCTCCTACCAGGATAGACAGATTGTTCTTCATATGAGCGGAATTAGTAATATCGCTCCTCCAGTGAAATGATAAGGCCCACCTTTGCAGAGCAGACTCTTCCTGCGTCATTCCAACTAATCCGCCGGCTTTCTTAGAAGTGCCCACTATCCATTCCTGTGCATGATCCGCGTCAACTTGACACAATTTTCCGTTGCTCCGTTGGACCCCGTAGTCTCCCTTCCTGAATACCATCTCAACTTCTTCAGGGAGATGATGCATTTCAGCTATATACACTGCCAAGGACTTAGTGTAATTGGTGTGGTCGTATCGCGCAGTAAAAGGAAGTATCTCCTTAAGAGCAGTCAAATACATCCCAATTTCCAGAGCGGATCAACCTAGTAAATTTGAGTTTTGTCGAAACCATCTCTAGATATGACCACCAGTACGCAAAATTTGAACTCGATCGTGAAGCCTCGGAAATAAAAGTCTTTGATTTTTTCCCGGTTTTCTTGTACGAGGAAATGCTCGGTAGCAGTTTCTGCATCATAGGGGAGGTTTTCAAAAATATCACAGCTCTTCTCATTAGCCATCCCATCCAGTAAAATGCGCCATAAAGCCTGGAACATAAGTTTGTGAATACGAACACCTTTACCGTATGCCCTTCCATCAAGAACTCTAGCGGCCGATCCCTCTGCTAAGACTCCGCTTTTCACCCAGATTTCACGAATACCACTTCCTGCCATATGCTGTCCTATGGTTTTCAGAAAATTAAGTGCAAGGCGTAAACCTCCCAACTTCAAAACAACCCGATTTTGAAACTGTTCTGAGACACATTTGATCTCCAACAACTTATGGTCGAGTGCTTGATCACAAGTTAACACCACGTACGGCTGCTTCAGCTTATCCGCGAAAAATTTATTCAGTGTGATTAAAAAATTAGTCAATCGACAAACCATTGTTTCAACAATGCTTTTCAGCATAATTGATCCCTTTGGGAATAAAAATACGCGAGGAAACGAAAATAGTGCAGATATAGGGCTAAGTCTGCCATCTTGGCCGCCATCTTGGATTTCGGGTTTCCGGTGGAGAAATCAGCCAAGCAACAGACATATTCGTGTTCAGCAGGTCCGAATTAGTAAAAATAAGCCATTTGCCCAAATGTTACCCAAAATGCCGCTCAAATTGGAATGGCGATGCGTTCATATACAATTCGTCCGATTGCGATCAAATTTTGGTGAGTTGTTGTGCACAGTCCCGGAAAAGTAATAGGCGTAGTAAATCCAATATACATTAGATGGCGCGCGAGTAGCTTCAACAAAATGGCGTGCGTTTATTTCAAGAAAATCCCACATGTGTTCATATACCATTCTTCCCATTGCGTTGAAACTTGGGTGAGAGGTTGTGTACACTACAGGCAAGGTTTCTGGCTTAGTAAATCCATGTTATAATAGGTAGCGCACGAGTAGATTCAACAAATGAGCGACGACGCACGAAGCGTTTCAACAAAGTCCCGTATGCGTTCATATACCATTCGTCTGATAGCGATGAAACTTGGGTGAGATGTTGTGTGCACTACATGGAACGTTTCTGGCTTAGTAAATCCACTTATCAATAGGTATCGCACAAGTAGGTTCAACAAATGAGCGGCGACGGGCGAAGCGTTTCAACAAAGACCAGTATGCGTTCACATACCATTCGTCCGATAGCGATGAAACTTGGGTGAGAGGTTGTGTACACTACAGGCAAGGTTTCTGACTTAGTAAATCCATGTTTTAATAGGTAGCGCACGAGTAGATTCAACAAATGAGCGACGACGTGCGAAGCGTTTCAAGAAAGTCCCGTATGCGTTCATATACCATTCATCTGATTGCTATGAAACTTTGGTGAGTTGTTGTGAACACTTCCGAAATCATTATAGGCATAGTCAATCCAATTTACAATGGACAGCGTGCGAGTATTTTAAACAAATGAGTGTTGGCGATGCGTTCATATAGCCTACAATTCATCCGATTGCGACCAAATTTTGGTGGGTTGTTTGGCACACTTCCGGGATGGTTACAGGCATAGTTAATCCAATTAACAATAGATGGCGCACCAGTAGTTTAAACAAATGAGTGTTGGTGATGCGTTCATATACAATCCATCCGATTGCAATCAAATTTCGGTGAGTTGTTGTTCATACGCCAGGAAAGTTATAGGCATAGTAGATCCAATTAACAATAGATGGCGCACGAGTAACTTCAACAAAATGGTGTGCGTTTGCTTCAACAAAGTCCCACATGCGTTCATATACCATTCACCCCAATGCGATGAAACTTGTGTGAGATGTTGTATACGCTCAGGGAAAGTTTCTGGCTTAGTAAATCCACTGAACAATAGGTAGAGCACGAGTAGATTCAACAAATGAGCGACGACGCGCGAATTGTTTCAACAAAGTCCCGTATGCGTTCATATACCATTTGTCCGATAGCGATGAAACGTGGGTGAGTTGTTGTGTACACTCCAGGGAAGGTTTCTGATTTAGTAAATCCATTTTACAATTGGTAGCAAACGGGTAGATTTAACTAATAAGCGACAGCGCGTGAATCGTTTCAATAAAGTCCCGTATGCGATCATATACCATTCATCCGAGTGTGATAAAACTTTGGAGAGCTGAGTACAGTCCTGCGAAGGTTCATGAATTAGTAAGTCCGTTTTTCAATGGGTGGCGCACAAGAAGATTCAACAAATGAGTGACGGCGCGAATCGTTTAAACAAAATCCCGTATGCGTTCATATGCCATTCATCCGATTGCGATGAAACTTTAATGAGTTGTTGTGTACACGCCAGGAAAGGTTTTCGAGTTAGTAAATCCATTTTACAATAGGTAGCGTACGAGTATATTCAGCAAATGGGTGACGGCGCTCTAATCGTTTCAGCAGTCCCGTACCGACAGCAGTGGCTATGCTGGCTAACGCGCAGCTTTAGGTCATGGGGCCAAGCTCTCTGCTGACTCGGTAGACGCGTGGGTTCGAGCCCCACCGTCAGCCGTCCTTGAAATGGTTTTCCGTGGTTTCCCATTTTCAACACCAGGAAAATGCTGGGACGGTACCTTCTGATAGGCCACGGCCGCTTCCTTCCACATCCTTGCCCAAATGCATTCATCTTCATCCATTCCATCTCTCATCCCGACGCGCAGGTCGCCCACGGGCGTCGACTAGAAAGACCTGCACTCGGCCTCTCAGGAGGCCACACGACAAAAAAAAAAAAGCAGTCCCGTATGCGTTCATATACCATTCATTTAATTGCGATGTAACTTTCGTGAGTTGTTGATCACGCTCCCGTGAATGTTTCTGAGATAGTAAATTATTTTTTTATAATAGTTTAGAGGTGGTTAACGGAAAAAGAAGAAAATATTGGGAATCCAAAAGCACTGCCACTAACAAAGTCAAAACCCCAACACTTTCTTTTATTGGTATTGCAACGCATGCCGGGTACAGCTAGTATGGAATAAAAAGTACTGCAAGTTAACGGGGTGTTTTCTTTATTTATAAACATTTCTCTCGGAGACATTACATTTTTGATATTTCTCGAAGTTGGAGACATTGTATCTTCAATTTACTTTTTTTTTTTTCAAACATCGATGATCTATCCATTTACTGAACACATGCATCTTGTGCATTTTCATCCTACAAAGAACTTTTATTTACAGATATCTTATATATTTCACATTACATTTGAAACGGTTTCTCTTCTGCTCCACGTTGAGCGTACAAGTGAAACGGTTTTACAGGCCCTCACTGTTGGGGTGTACAAATGTAATGGTTTCTTACTAGCTCTGTCTTGCACTTTGAAATATTTACTCTGACAAAGATATGTTGTTATAATGGGCGCCAAGACCTCAACGCTATGTTGAAATCTAAATTTATATTTAACAACACCTAGCTCTGGTAGAACACCTTCAAGTATCTTTTCACTCAGATCGTGGTATGATTTGATCTTTAACCCAACAAACAATTGTATCAGGAGAAGGAATTGGTCTATATCTAATGCTACCTACTGAAAGCAAATATTGCATGGTTAAAAGAAATGAATTTATTATATAAAAATGAGTATTGCAAAATTAATAATAATAATACCGGGTGAGTTAGCCGTGGTGGTTACGGCATGACTGATGGCAGTCGCTCACATCCGGGAGGCGAGGAGGTTCGAATCCCCCCGCCGGCAACCTTGAAGATGGTCTTCTGTGGTTTCCCATCTTCCTTCCAGGCAAATGCCGAGGTTTGTCCCTAACTATAGGCCACAGCCGCTACCTTCCAACTCCTCGTCCTTACATTCCAACTTCCCTCCCCAACGGTACTTGTAGCTCACCCATTGGGTGTCCGTCTCGAAGCAGCTGCAAAACTGGCGAGCCGAACATGTCCTCGGACACTCCCGGCACTAAAAGCCATACGCTAAAAAAAAATAATAAGTTTTGAATTTAAATTGGAGCGTTGCGATTTGAATATTACCGCTAGAAAATTACGTGAAAACGGAGTCTGATAAATTACTGATTTTACGCTTATTCCCAAGCTATGAAGTTACTGAAATACTGAATATTAAACAAAGTGACGAGAGATTACGTAGTTCTGAGTCATTCGCGCTTACCACTGGAAATTGCCGTAGCATTTCCCTCGTACTGGATGTTGTAGAGAGCTTCCCACAGCCTCCTGGTCGTCGTCATCTTCTTCGTTAGTTGTTGAGATACTTGTAGATATGATAACTTATGGTCCGAATATCGGAACCAACCACACGTACAACCACACTGGTTAAGTTTTACAAAGATAGTCGCCTTGCCTCCACGGCGCGCAAACCATATATGCACTCCACGCCTCCCCTCTCAGGACCCGTCTTCAAGTCGCCCGGTCTCCACTGATTGGCTGAGCCACCACGCGCTACTTCCCCACCTCCGGGTCATTACACTCGGCGCGGCGATGATGTCGATTACCGGTCCAGGCCATTTCGCCTTTTCTTGAAGCAGCAACCCAGCTTGCGTCATGCTACTCGACAAGATTAAGCATGTAGCCGAATTCCCCGTGACTCATCTCTCTCAAAATACCCTAACTGACAAAATTCCGTAATCATATAATTTTCTTACGATAATGATGTTCGTAATAATTTGCTTGATAGTGTTTTCTATAACATAGAAAACCTATCTGATTACTTATAATTTTATAAAAAATTCTCCAAAGAAATACCTTAATAATAATAATAAGTTAATAATAATAATAAGTTACATGAAAACTTCTCATGGCTGAACAATTTGCCGCGTAAATAAATATAGAATGGCTTCCTACTGACTTATGCCAGTTGCGTAAAATCCCCTCGAAAAACACGTTACACATTTTCATTCACAAACAATAAGTACATAACTTATTGAGATTACATTAAATAAAATTTACTTGTGATTATGTAACATTTTAGTAATGCATTTGCCATATGTTTGAATGAGTTTAAGAGAAGAAAGTCATATGCAATCTATATTTACACACCTATTATTTACATTAAAAAAATTAAAACCATGTCCCAAACAAAACAAAGATAACGAACGTTTTAGTTGTGATATCCCCATGGTCGACTGGTAATCATGCCACTGGCCCATGCACGGTTATGATCAATTGAGGCAAACATTTGATTTCTTTGTTGAGCAAGATACAATTCATGATTAGTGGATAGTATCCTGGTCTGAGTGTGAGACATAGAGGTACCTGTTTTAAGCACATTAAGGTAATCATTGAAAGGTAAAGATTTAACTATGGTTCTGCCTCCATCCTGTGTTCTTTTTGACTCATCATGGTCTCGGGTGTGATAGGCATACATTTTAGGAGCCAAACTTACAAACTCGACCATCATGCTGTCACCGCGTCCTCTTTATTCCTGGAGGTAAAGGCGGATGTGTAAGAACGATCACTATGTTCGTGCATAATGGCATAAGGGTCACAATTGCGGACCTGATAAATAAAGGAATCTGGTCCTGGTCCATGTATAAGAGTGATACTGTCCTGAAATGTATTTTTGCAAAATTATAGTGGAATTTGTTGATTTCAAATTTTGAAAAATCTAAAATGACTATCACCATATAAATGGGTTTATTCCTCTCAACATGTGTCTTACTCATTTCAATGGTTACCAGGTCTTTATCAATCATTTTGATGGACTTAAAATTTGGTTTAGCAATGTACCGCTGAGCACCATAGCGCCCATCCCAGTTAACCAATTTAATGTCACGGTACTGGCGAACATTTTCCATACTCTTTCCGTAAATGCAGTTGGGTATCAATTTGAAAACGTTGAGCGTATCCATAAGTTTCTTATACGACACGATTCAAGACTGGCTGTTTTTACATTAAATTGCAACACTTGTTTCTCCGAGAGCCATGCAAACTCATTATAGGGGAGAGGTTTACTCATAGCGTGACTATACAGATTATTCACGTCATAATAGAGGAGGTAAGAGTAGTGTCTCTAGCGAACAAGAGGCCATGTATTTATTATTAGCACTGGTTAAGCGATACTAACCCGCCACGGATGCCTCGTTCAAAGAATAAGATCATGCCAACGTCGGTCAGTAAATCTGATTCAACTTTCGTGTACCTCAATGTGGCATAAAAAGAAAGTCCTGGACTTGTAAAGTAGTGAGCGGAGTAAAGTCCATAAATATGTTTGCATAGCTCACGAAACTTTTCAAACACGTCCGTAAGCAGAAACACGTGGAGTTTTAGGTAATGCATGGTGTAATCCCCCATGGTGTTTATATTGAACACCCGCCATACATTACACGCATGCGCGTAATCCACATCGGAAACGGTGTTACGTGTTAGCATAGAATAAAACATTGATTGTGGTGGCAAGGTGTTTTGCTTCAACACGCCCCAGTTGTTTACATAATCATAGGGGAACACCCCTTTCCGAATGCACAGCTTAAAATGTTCAGGATTAGGGAAATGCGCTTGGGTTAATTTCAATTTCTTTTCATCCAAGCCATTCACTAGACTGTCTAGGTATGAAGCCATGAATTTAAAAGAGTCTTAAGAATTGAATACATATCTTACCTAACCACCACGAAATTGATGTAAAGCGCTCATGGTTTTGAGGTAAAATGGAAAATCTGCCCTTATCCACATGCCCCAACTCACGAATAATAAACTGCATATCATAATTCGAGAAATTGTGGAAAAAGACTCACAAAAAGCGAGTAGCGGGATATTTTATATTACATATCCTATGAGCAGCACCTCGAAATTAAGAGCCGGCCGGAGTGGGAACGGCCGACCGCCAGCCCAGCACTTGTTGTAACATGGGTGAAAAGTTTGTGAAACGTTTTATAAAGAAACGGGACAAGGTAAAATTATTTTGTTCCTATAGCCCGCTGTAGTATTTTATACACTTTTCATCGGTACAAAAGCATATCGAACAGGAATACAAAGATAGTTATAAAAAGTGTAGTTAAAATCACAATTCTCCATATAAAATAGAGTTCTGAACTGCAATTTTCCAAACCTCTTCAATGCCTTCAGATGATGTTGAAAACAGAAACAAACTCCACTGCAAGACAGCTCATAGTTTTCTCTATTGTGCTACTGAATCATATTTTCAAATTAAGAACTCTGTATATGTTTAATCGTGATTTTAGAAAATGTCAGCATATTGAGTTGCTAATGCTAGCCGTGTCGAGGTGCTGGCAGTTCAGGCAGTTACCGTCAGATACCGCATCGTCGCAAAGTCATGTCCTTGAAACAGGGTGAAGTAAGACAGAGCCGGCTTCTGAGAGATGGTAATCTCATACCAGGAAGTGATGAAATCAGCTCATGTCCAGGTGCTGTCAGTCGCTTCATTACAATCAGTGCCGGATCCAGGCTTTGCGGTGTCCTGGACGATATGATACGGTCGGGCCCTCAACAATAGAAAATATAAAAAATATCAAATCAAATGGAAAATAGTTTTGTAATAATAATAAAATAAAGAATAGTTACAATATTTTGAATACACTACGGTACATTCTTTTAATAATATGAAAGAAACCCTTAAGTCCCCTTGAAGAAGATTATGTAAACTATGAAATATTAAAATATTACTTTGCGACTCTTTTTCTCGGATGAAGTCTTCCATCATTTCACTGAAATCTATACTTGCTAAACGGTCACGGGAGGTCATAGCTGCACTGAAAAAAGAATATGAATTATAAATTAGTTTGAAAAGTATAATTAATTAATCAATTAGACTTAGACAACAGATGTTTGAGCAGACTCCCAAAGAGAGACAACCGGGAAAGAAGTGGAGGGAGGAGAGACAGAGGAAGCATAGTGTGTGTGTATGAGAGGTTTTTGGAAAAAAAAAGAAGGACCAGAATTAAACATGAAAATTGATTGTGTTATAACGCTCTCCTTATGGGGAATTAACGAATAAATAAATAATTAATCAATTAAATTTAAAACAATCCATGACTCCCCCCCCGGACCGCGGGGCCCTGGGCGGTCGCCCTCCCCTAGATCCACCCCCGATTACAATCGTCTGCTTTCTAGATCATCATATTATGGTGTGTGGCCTACAGGTCTTTTGCAGTTCCAGTGTTTATTATGAGCTTTTTAGTTCTTTCTAACATGTCTGTAATATACAGTAGTATAGGCTACTTTCAAGATTATGCCATTGTTGTACTGTAAATAGAGTTGTTGTTGTTGTTGGAGGTGGTGATTCGTTTAGGAGCTTTGGGACATGGTGGTCATGTAGCCGCGTGCACTTGGGTGTGTGTATAATGTGTCTAATAACCTGTGTTATTGTGATGGTTGTATTAGGGTGTGTATTTGTATTAGGGACGGGTTTTGTATATGCGGCGGTCGTGGCCTTAAGTTAGATACCATCCCAGCATTTGCCTGAAGCATAAGTGAGGAAACAACTTCCAGGATGGCTGAAGTAACAATGTAACCCTTCTCTTCCCAGTTCTGCCTCACAAGCCTCAGTGTATCCCATTCCAGCCCTCAGCTCCTAAACCTGGACCTCTGCGTTGACAGCTAAGAAGACTAGCCACTACGCCACGAGGTGGATTGTAAATAAAATGATGCTTTGTCAGTCTAAATATGATGTAGCGACTACTGGGCTTTTGAAGTTACAGTAATTATTATATGAGTAGCAAGCAATCACTAGTTAGTAACCATCACTAAAGTGGACCTGAATTTCATTAAATTAATTTGTTTATTTATTTATAATTATTTGTTTGTTTATTTATAGTTCTTCTAACAGGTTACAACCTAATTACGAGAAATAATAATATGAATTACACTTAATATTTTTCTTACACTAATATAAAATGATACTTATAATACGTATGACTAAATATTATTCTAGTAAGTATCGTACTTGAAATTATGTTTCAAGTCACTGATAAGGAGTGTATGATATTAAGTGATTTCTCTACAATACAAATGAACAAAAGGTGCTGTCTGATATATGGAAATGTGTGCATGTCTTTTTTCTTTTTTAGATATTGAATGTGTTCGATACAGGCGAATGTTTATATTACTCTGTATTGGTTCTTGGACAGTGGAATATTATACGTTTCGGTCTTATTGACCGCGAAGGAACATATAGTTCAAATTCAGATGACAAATAAGGTCTATCAAAGATGTTATCAAATTATTTAATGTAATAACCTGCCTACTTTTCTCTAAAGTCTTTAAAGAAAAAGTTCCATTAATAAATTATGCTTAGCATTTTTAAAGGAAATGTGTAGTTTATGTTATCGTCAATCTCGCGATCAATAGCCACGGAACCTCCTTTTTACGTGGAATCCGAACTACTGGACATGACGTTTCACTTCGAAAATCTCACATCATTGACCGGGAACCGAACCCGGTCCGCTGTGGTGAGAGGCCAACAGCTTGACCACACCACTGGGCCACCACATTCCCGCTTAGCATATTTAGGATATACATGTGTCCTTTTGTATTCCAAGAATATAGGGAATTTATTTTTTATCGATTCAACTCTATAGTTAGCATTCGCACATCTTGGGTTCCAAACTATTGAGCCAAATTCAAGTCAACTTCATACGAATGCATTATACTGTACAATCTTTAGCAATGTACAGGTTCCTAAAATAAAATGTGCATCTTCTTATAAATCCCAGCATTTTGAATATATCTCAAAAATTCGATCAATACGGTGAGAAAAGGATAACTTTTTTTTTTCATAGTATAGCCTACCATAAACCTAGATGACTTGAGATGGGAACTACATAGGAAATGGTGGTGTTTTATATCAATGTTTTCGTGTAAATGCAATCGGATGACACTTATAAATCGAAACAATTTGTTTTGTTCCAATTTATTGTTTCTTCATCTTTTGGAGCAGCATACAATCCCATAACGAATAAATGTATTTAAACGATTACACGACATTTGCAAATAATAATAATAATAATAATAATGATATATTGGCATCCCGGAGATGGTTAATTAAGATAAGATTACAGAGGCACAAGATTCGATCCCAGGGGAACACCAGAGGGTGAATGGAGCTTTTCTCTATGATACAAAGTGTTGCGTCTTTCATACTGTAAGTATGATCCGTAATAGGACATTTTCGTAAGTTGTAGGCTACGTCATGGTTAACTCTACCAATAATCTGTATATATTACATCGACTCGTTATCCTTTAATTTAAACCAGATGACTCCTGATTCGTGAAAATTGGTTATTGTTGATCATCGAGGGATGAATCCGTGTTATGAATCGTGAATAAAATGGCATGTATGCCTGAATAATACATTAGGCCTATGTGTTCATGAAGTGTTTGCTCGTAAAGTTAGTTTGGGGCAAACTTAGTAGCTACCGGTACTGTTCGGTAGTTAAGAATTAGTGAAATCTTACCCGACTTGTGAATATGACTGACTTGAGTAAGTTTCCATTTCACTGGAAATATCAAAGACTTGATCGATAAATTAAATTTAATATCAAGAGGATAAGTTAAGCCTCCGTGGCTTAGGCGGCAGAACGCCGGCCTCTCACCGCTGGGTCCGTGGTTCAAATCCCGGTCACTCCATGTGAGATCTGTGCTAGACAGAACGGAGGCAGACAGGTTTTTCTCCGGGTACTCCGGTTTTCCCTGTCAAAATGTCATTCCAGCAACACTCTCCACTATCATTTCATTTCATCTGTCATTCATTTAATCATTGCCCCAGAGGAGTGCGTCAGGCCTCGGCAGCCGGCACAGTTCATATTCTCGCCGCTAGATGGAGGCTTCATTCATTCCATTCCTGACCCGGTCGGAGACTGGAAGCAGGCTGTGGATTTTCATTTTTCATCAAGAGGATAAGCTATTTTTTTCCCGGATCGTTTTTTAACAAATATGGAAGAATAACCCTCTTGTGTCCCATATATTCATCGTAAGTATCGGAGTGAGAATGTCACTACGGGTTACCTCATAATAATTAAGATGTCAATTTCGAGATGACTTTCTAGGTTATCATGCGTTAAAATGTCATAGTTGGATCCATTTTGGCAATATACTGATGAGTAAGGCTAGGATTTTAATGTAATATCTATCATCATCATAGCAAACACTCATATCGAGTAGATTGGCCTTTCAATCCGGAAGTCTCTCATTGGTGAGTTCGGAGGTGACTATACAGCCCAATGCGGGAGGCACACGATTTGCCGCAGTGATGACAGATGGTTCCACGTGGGGCATCTGCGTTCCTTCCATTTCTTCTATGTAATATTACATTAAAAAATTTGAAATATGTAACATTGATTTAATTTTTATATAAATCATATACATTACACATGATATTGCTTGTAGATTCTTCATTTTATTCATTATATTTTTTGCAAAATAAAGGATGGTACACTAATTAATTAATTAATTAAGCATGTTCATATTATAGCAAATTTAAATAAATTCCATGATTATGTATGCGTACGGAAGAGTACCAAGGGAAAAGAAACTGACGATTCTGAAGTACAGTATTATGGTATCCAGGGAAGGCTGCTATAGGCAATCAAAAGTTCCGTATTTGTGTTTATAATGAAGCTGCGGTAAGAGTTGATGCTAGGATGAGTTTCTGGTCTAAGTTGTTACAGGAATAGGCTGAAATCTTTCACCTCTACTACTGATTTTTTATATAGGCTATAATATTGTCTTTTGTAGCTTTTCAGTCGGTCAACACGACTGTGCCCAATGAATGGGCGGGGTACAAGATATAAATATGTAAATACACTCCTGGAAAAAGTTACATGTATTAGTTAATTATCACAATTGCCCCATATAATTGCACCATATTTGTTCATGAATAGTGATGTGATGATCGTGGGAAACGGATCTTAGTTTTCTTTCCCTTGAGCAACTGAATTTGTAGTTTCTGGACATTTTTTGGTTGTTGATGAGGAAAAGGCAATGCGAAAGGAAGAGCTGAAGCAACTCAGTCCTGATAATAATATGCTATAGCTTATCGTTGAAGTTAATCCTGTGTGATGAGAAATGTAATTTCAAAAAAGGTATTCTACATTTTTTTAAATATCGCCTTTGTTAAGAATAAAAGAAAAAATAACTTGTCATGGTTACTTACAAAAACACGTAAATATAATTCTAGGAAATAAACAGCAGTTTTTCAGCATACTACTAAGTTACAGGTATACTAGGAAGTAGGCTTCCTTACGTATCTTTTCCATGTTATCGTAAACACGATGAGTTATATTTTGAAATATTCAAACAGAAGTGTTGAAAATTTACTTTTCAACTCTTTTCAGGAATTAGTTTAGTCTGAAGGATTCTTTATCACAATTAAGGTTATTATGAAGATAAAACAAAAGTTCGGTGCTTTTCAGTCGGTCAACACGAATTTACCCAAAAGATTTGTAAATTTTTCAGGATTAGGGTATAATCCAACTCTTTTGGGTACATTCGTGTTGACCGACCGAAAAGCACCAAACTTTTGTTTACTAAGGGAACACTGAAAAATGGCTTCAAACCCCATAATGTCAGTATGAAGATGTTTATGAAAGTAAATGATTGAATATACACAATCTAATTGAGCATGAGCAACAACAACGACGGCGTGAAACCTTATTGTGTTTCGGTTTCGAACTTCGCAACATAGGCAGTTTTATGTAAGGAAGGTCTGTAAGGAAATGGTAGAGCTTGAAGAATAACATTTTATTTCTTTCTGCGTTATCACATTCTGCATAACATACTGTTTTAAAGACCATCTCGTGGTGTAGCGTTCTTGTGTGTGACCCCCGGATGCAAGGCCTTAGAGAGTGGTGATGGGCCCTGGGGCTGGAGAATCCTGCACTCCCTCACCTCTATTGCCAAATTATGTAATATTAATTTATAATCCTCCTAAATAAGCAGAAACTGATAGTAATTTTAGAAATAATAATAATAATAATAATAATAATAATAATAATAATAATAGAAATAATAATAATGTTATTGCTTTACGTCCCTTTAAACATCTGCGGCTTTAGGAGAGGCCGGGGTATTGGAAGTTTGCCCCAAAGGGGATCTTTAACCTGCCAGTAAATTCACTGACACGGCTCCCTCGCATTTGTGCTGTGCCAGGATTCGATCCTGCAATCTTGGACACAGCAAGTAAGAACGTTACCCCTGAGCCACGCAGCCAGAGTAGAAGTGAGAAACCACGGAAAACCACTTCCAAGATGGCTGAGATGGGAATCGAAACCACATCTTTTCAGTTTTGCCTCACGGGGCATTCCAGCCCTCAGACAAGAATGAATCGAATTTCTTGTCGGCGCCGGGAATCGAACCCGAACCTCTGGGGTGACAGCCAAGAATACTAGCCGCTACAACACGAGGAAGGCCAAGGATATTTCAGTCACTTGTGAATTCCGTAATCCGTAGTTTAACTATTAGCTTATCTATAGCAAAATATTTCGGCCATTCAATTGGAAGTAGCCTATACAGACTATCACTTCGAAATTTCTGGTCGCGATATTCTTGAAGCGCATTGCCACGAGATTGCATTTCCCCAGTGTTTGGACTCCGGAGCAGTTAGAACTTTCTCGCACGCGCGACCTTGAATCACCCTCACCACAGTAGTAGTAGGTAATCTGTGCTCACAGTAGGGGGTAATCCGTGCTGATACCTATGTACGGGCCATGTAACTACTAGGGGACAGCGACTACAACGAAACTAGTGGCAACGTTTTGAAATGAAAGGTGAAATAGGAACTGACTCCGGCCGCCTCTTAACCCGTAAAGTTTGAGTCGTCGCGGACTTCGGCATTGGCACTTAAAATTGGTTTCTCACATATATGGCATGTAGCGGCATGTGCATATTTTTCACTCTCTTCTGGAGAGACTCATGGGTACCTGAATTTGTAGTAACGCATGCACATGCTCAATTTCATTAATAAACCATTTGGCACAATCCTGACCTTGATATGATTTATAGTAGGACTTAGTGGGATCGTACGAACACACCACGTTAAATCCCACGGCAAAGGGTTCTTGTTTTGAACATAGGTGGGACCAGGCTCGTACCCTGAGAGAGGGACAGCAAGTGCCTCAAAATCAGTATAGACCACTAAGGTGACCGTATCACACTTGTGGACGTTTTTAAATTTTAAAAGGTCTTCATCACCTTGTGTTAATCCCAGTCTCACCGCATCCCGTGTTACATAATGAACCGTGTGCTGTTCCAAAGGACAGGAACTAACAAAGTACTGTAGACATCTCTCGCAAATAAGTTTTTATTATGATCTTCGTACAATTGACTATCGACCAATCTGATTAAATTTTTAACTAAGCAATAGTGATTCACATCCCCTTGAGAGAAAAACAAAAGGTGAATGTGATGCTCTTCCTTTTCTTTAGTAACGTATAATAATAATAATAATATCATCCTCTTGCACGCCATAGACAATAAAGGAATAGTCTGGTTTATCCAGTTCAAACCTGTGAATTTAAGTTACCATATCCATAGCTAAATGGAGCTAATTTAAATTTCGTTTTAAATGATTATGCATGTCTTTGTACTTCAATGGCCTCTCTACATGACGTTGCACCAGTTGCAAGTAGGCTGCAATACACCCAAGGAAACGGTCATTATCCCAGTTTTCATTATTTAGCACTGCGTTTCTACGGGATATTGCTCAGGGAAGAGGGATGAAAATTGACCCAGCATTGAGAAAGTTGATTTTTTATATATTAATTTGTAGGTAATGAATTTTTCTAAAGCGTGACCGCTGGGTCCGTCCTGTAATTCATCAAATTTAGCCAGCAAAATGTTTACACTATGTGTCTCATACCACTCTTCCAAATTATTGGATACAATCAACTCTTGCATCTTTGTACATAAATGGAATTTTTCCCTAATCTTAATGTGAACAAAATCTCACACGAGTACCATGTTAACTTTTAAAGCGTGTGCAATCGAAAGTGTGCATGTTATTGCTCTAAAAAGATAGGGTAACAAGATTCTAATAAATCGTTTGGAATAATACAATTATTAACATTATCAATTTTCTCCGAACACATCCGGGTCTTAAAACAAGCGTTATGTGGCTTCCAATGTTGAATCATGCTTTAACAACGCCATTATTTTCTGTAATAATATCTTTACTAGCACCTAGTTAAGTGTATCAGCCAAAGTAATACGCGCGGAATTCCTTTCTAGAGTATTGATGATAAAGTTGCGCTGAAAAATCCCTTAGACTTCTTCCTCTCCAAACAGCGTTGTCAATTTTCTTTGCAATTATCTATTAACAAAAACAGTTCATAAATGAAATGAATTCCAGTAAAAAAGCTTCACGTTATAACCATAAACTTAAACAAGTAAAAGTAACCAGTTTATAAATAACATACTTTAACAAATAGAAATGTCTACAAGCTGTTGGTATTAGATATTTAATAATTGTAATCCTTTAGCCCCTCTCTATACACGTAATAGATGTAGTCCTTTGCAATGATCTAAAAACAAAATCAACACAAATAAATATTAAAAACATACAGTTAAAAATAATTCCAGTAAAAGCTTAAATTTACGATCATATGGCCAAAAAAACTAAAGAGCTTACATAAACAAATAAAAATGTAAAAAGGGTCTTCAGCCTGTTGGATCTGCATAAGGAATTATTACAATTCTTTCGGGCTTTCCACTCTAAATAGTATGGACACCGTTCTTTGTTATTACCTGTAAACAAAAGACCTATCATAAATAAAATTAATTCCCCCTTAAAGCTTAAAAGTTAATATCATAATAAAACAAAAATTAAAAGTAATTAATAGTTTATTCAAATAAAAACCATGCAAAGTGCATACCTTTATTAACATAAGTGTAGAGTCTGCGGCTACCAAAGTCAACTCCAGAGTGCAATGGATAAGCGCACGTCGATTGCACGTCTCTTTTAATTATGAAAGTGAGGGTATTGTGCGTTCACATCAGCCTTTTATAGCCTGGGCTTGGAAAGCATGCTTAAACAGTTTCCCACGCCTCGCTTTTCTCAATCCACATACTCTCTTGCAAGTTACATCCTGTTCGCTAATGCAATTGTAGAACCTGCTTCGTATCAAATTTCAGCTGATACAACATTTCCCTACAATTGCACTATTCACTTCCTGTTACGTCACGCTACACGATAAATCTTGTTTAGACGTTAAAGCGAACCCACTGCCTGTAGGGCCATGCGAGGTAGGTAATATTAATAATAAATTTGTTAATGATATATGTGGCCTCCAGAGAGGTGTCTCGTCTATCCTGTCGTGGTACAGCTACCACCTCTCAACAGGTTTGTTCTTGTTGGAACTACAACGTAACCTTGAGCAAGAATCAGTCATAAAATGATAAACACCTGCATTGAATCATATGCCTCCTGATTAAGCGTGCATCGCGTGACGTCATACATTGCTTCGTAGCAAAATTCAGCTTGTCTCTGCAAGAATCTTGTTTCGCTCTCCTGCTTCCTGTTGCATCAGCTTGTTGCTCCTCCTCATTCAATATGATGATTGCGCATTGCAGATCTTTTCCAGTTTAGGCGATGGGAGGTTAAGATTGTGCCCTCAACTCCTGTATTTACATGGAACCATGGAAAATGACTTCTTAAAATACTCTACCCTTAGCATCACCCTCCTCAGCCAAACGTGACTGTCTCCATCTTCGGTCAACCGACTAAAGGTATCCTCGCTTGGCTACCCTAACCGTCCCCTCCCTAGTCTCCACCATGTTTGGTCGACCGACTAAACATACCCCGCTCGGCTACCATGACTGTCCGCTCTCATCAACCCCCAATTAAAGCATCCACCCACCGAGTTTTGCACTTAGGCCGTTGACTTGCCCCGGGAAAGGGAAGGTTAGGTTAGCTTGGGATTGCATAGGGTAGGGTAGCTAGACAAGGTTCAGTTTGGTTTCGGTTTAGGTCGGTTTCAGTTTGGTTCAGTTCGGTTTGGTTAAGGTTCGGTTTGGAACGGTGGCGGTTCAGTTCGGTTTGACTTCGGTTTTCGTTCGGTTTACTTCGGTTTGTTCAGTTTGGTTTCGGTTTACTAAAGAGTGTGATCCCTTTCGTTTGTACCCTCGCACAACTTTCCCCGATTATTGGTCAATTGACCTTGTAATTGCTCAGTTATCGATAGTGAATAATCGATAAATAACCATTTTAAAGAAGCTCACAGTCTTACAAGAGCCGCGAATGCACATGCGTACTAAAAAAACTATTTCACCTCCGGAGTAGGGGTAGTTTTTATCTTAGAGTGGACATGATTTGTCTCAGACATAGAAGGGGTAGAGACCTTTCATTTGAGCCCTCGCACTTCTTTCTATGATTATGGGTTCGCAAATATCGGGTATTTTCGGAAATCTCGGGCAGATGATTATTAATTGCTAAATCGGTAGTGAATATTAAACAGTCAATAATTGGCTACCATCTTGGATCGTTTTGATTACACCTCGTAGGTTGAGTTAGGTTGTTAAGCTATGGCCACCATCTTGTGTGGAGGTGTATGAAGATGGAGGTGCTAGAACCCCTCCAAAACTACTACACAAGGTTTTGTCTTAGGGATAAAGGACATAGAGACCTTTTGTTTGAGCCAACATACAACTTTCTATGATTCCTAGTTTAAAAATTAAAACCTCTTCTCCATATATATTTGCAAGAATCTAAAAATACAATGTATTGTTCTAGGGATAAAGGGTATAGACACCTTTCGTATTTATGGCAACATACATTTCTCTACGATTCCTAGTTTAAAAATATAGCTTACTTTCCAAATAAAAATATTTTTTTGCAAACATCTAAAAATACAATGTTTTGTTCTATGGATAAAGGGTATAGAGACTTTTCGTTTGAGACTACATATATTTTTATTCCTTTCCTAGTTTAAAAAATATAGCCTACTTTACAAGTTAAAAAATTCGTAAATTTCTAAAAATCAATACATTTTTGTTAATTTTGGGGATTTGGAATAAATCTTTAGATTTAAGGACATTTTGGGAATTGGGTTGATATAGTGGTTATTGTTGGTAATGGCGGGGGTTGGGGTTACTCTAAGACTGTTAAGTGGTATCGTTATCTTAAATGAGCCTCAAAACGTTTCTTATATCTCTCAAGGATCAAGGGTAGTAAAACCGTAAATCACAATTTTCTTTGTACAGGGGGTAGATTTTTCTTAAGAGTAAAAACAACCTGTCCTTGGGTTTGAGGGTATAGAGCCCTTTCGTTTAAACCGTTGCACGACTTTCTCCGATTATTTGTTCTCGAGATATCACCAAGCGCTGTATACAGACACTATAACAACACAGGCTAGTTGATTAAAATCGTCCCTGCCTCACTGCTCGCACTATTCATGATAATGGTTACTCACAGCTGCCTGGGGAATAAACGAAATACCTTATGGTGATTGAAAAAGTACTTTTAAACACAACTACGAGGGATGTTCAGAAAAAAGTGGGTTAGAATTCTTACTGTCTCTCTACTCTTAAGATTCTCATTCAGCGGATAGATGTGGCCTTGAGTGCTCCTGGTGGGGGGACGATACTGGCCATGTGGCTATTTACGATACCGATCGGAACTAGAGCAAATTTGCCCGGCTTTAATGACAATCCACTTTGTTTACAAAGTTGGCCATTTAGCGCCAAATTCTAATTTAGGGGAATTTTGAAAACAATCTAAGGAAATTTCATAGCTCACATATTGCTACCAGTTGAAATATTCAAAATGACCACAACTGCTTATATTACAACATAGAGCCTATTGTTTAAAAAAATGAACTTTTAGTACGGTACTAAATTAACATTTAAGTGAATTATGGAAAACTTGTCGAAATGTCATTACTCACAGGTTGCTAGCCTTTTATATAATCAAAATAACCCTCACTGAATTACCCAGACAACACATTTTGTTTACAAAATTTAGCGCCAAAAGTATCAAATCTCGCACCAAAATTTAAATGTGGGGGATTTGAGGAAATCTGGGGAATTGAGCGATATATCATACTCATAGGTTGGCAACCCTTTCTGGTCACCGTTATAACTTGTTTTGTTTTCTCATTAGCCAGTGTTCCAAACTTAGTGCCAAAATTAAAATAGAGGAGAATTTAGGGGGAAATTGAGGAAATTGTATTTCACACTAGCTGGTTGGCATCCCTGTCTGCGAATCCCCGTTATACTGTCCTGAGGCCGCAATCTTGGTCCCGTGATGGGGACACCACTGCCATGTAAGTCACATGATGAGGAATCCCAGCCGCTTTCTTGCACATTAGAATCAAAAATTGGTCAGACTTCTACTCCTGTTCGGATACCCAAGATAGCGGTTTATTCTTCTATGATTGTTCTGAATTCTAAGGTCTTCAAACAGCACGTCCCTTCTAACAGTTTGTCATATACCATGGGAAGTGTTGAATGCTAATCAGCACAATTAGGTGAGAGACCTAGCAAGATGACAATTTACGTTCGTCAAGCAAACTTCACTGAAATCTAACGAAAATACAAAACAAAATTGCTTTACGAAACACTCATCCACTGCTGTGTGTTCTAGGCCATCCTACATGCCTCCAGTTCACTCCTAACATGATCATCTCTGTCTGCAAGTATCGATGGCAGTGTATCGAGTGCAAGTGCTGCTCCCTGTGCGGGACATCAGATAATGATGTAGGTATGACCACCATCCCACCATCCCAATCCTCGCCTCGCCTCAGACAATGGCCCATGACACGTGTGATTGACTGTTGCAGGACCAGCTACTATTCTGCGATGACTGTGATCGTGGCTACCACATGTACTGCGTGGTTCCTCCCCTGCTGACTCCTCCAGAAGGGACATGGAGCTGCCATTTGTGCATCGCTTTGTTCCACAACAAGTGACACTATCAAACATACACTCGCTGCTCACACCACCCATTTGTGTGCACACAGACTGACTCTCATGTGGGATCCATCGTATGTTCTTAGAGCTCACTGAAACCCCATTTGTGTGCACACAAGCCGTCATGTCAAATATAGCCTGAGTCTCATGCGGGATCCATCGTATGTTCTTAGAGCTCACTGAAAACCCATTTGTGTGCACACAGACTGAGTCTCATGTGGGATCGTATGTTCTTAGAGCTCTCTCAAAACCCATTTGTGTGCACACAAGCCGTCATGTCAAGTATAGCCTGAGTCTCATGTAGGATCCATCGTATGTTCTTTGAGCTCACTCAAAATCCGATTGTGTACACGTAAGCTATTCCTGTAGTGCTCGCTATACTGTTCCATATTCCGTGTGCCTGTGGAGGGAAGACCTATTGTTTGAATTCGACAAAGTGATATGCTTGTGCCTGTATTTTTTATGTTGCCTTAACTAATGTGTGCCTTTGTACATAGTGCTTGTAGTACAGTTGCTTCTTATCCTCGAGGAACAAGTGTCATTCATTCTAACAACAGTGTACTTAATATTAAGCATGTTATAGTGTAACTTGCTGGAAATGAATAAAGAATGAGATGGAAGTACTTTGCTCACTAGAAATTCCTACTTCAGTAATTTGCAGATTCATTACGAGTGAAGGCTGATAGGTCGTTTTACCTTCTTCCTTTATTGGTAGTCCTGGAAATATGACGCAGAATTAGAAAGATGCTGTGGCGTTAAGAGATTTGGAAAACCTGATATAGAAATAGCAGATGGGGACAGCGAATAACGTACCGGTACGAGTTTTCCATCCTAATATGTAAAGTGCATATCTTTGGAAAAGTTAAGTGTTTTTGTAATTTGTGGTACTCCAAACACATCTGCTATTAACATTAGAAAATCATTACAAATTTTGGAATCTACCGGACGTTGACACTATCTGAAATTCCGGTCAATTTAAACAAAGATCTAGTGAAGGTTCACGTGGTACATGGGCCATGTGGTCATGTGTCTGTATGGAGGATGGCTATCCACTACATAGACGAGGAGATAACTAAACGCATGAGACTACCGTAATCAATTCATTGATCCCTACGGTCCTTCCGCGTCCATATCAATGTGCAGACCAGTTGAAGTAGGCTACATCACGATTGCTGTAGTGGTTGACCGTGATGTTGGTCCAAGCTGCAGTTGCATTAAAATTTGTATAAGCATTTACCATACTAAGTTTCACTGCGCTCGGATGGTTACATCGCGAGAAACGTTAAATAGGGCCTATTTAAATTTCGCGTTGCTGCCATGTTGGATTTGTGCTCACCAGGTTATTGAAAGTCCCATGGGTTAACTTAAGATACTAGCCTTTATCAACGTACAAAATTTCAGTTTGATTGCTGTCATTAGTAGATATTGAGAACCGTATATATTTCGGATGGTCGCCATGTTGGATTTTCTATATGTAGGCCATAGTTATGTACTATTATTGCGTCGGTTCGTTCTGGGAGGTGATAATTCTAAGAGAATCGACTGGCCACTTGCACGAGTAATAGAACTAATGTTACACGACTGGTACGAATGAGAACTCTTATGGTGAATTGTTGCGTCCCATTCAACGTAGGTATCCACTTGAGATCTCCAATACAGGCAAGTCGGCACACGACCAAGAAACTGATCAACCTAAGGTGGTAGTCCGTTTGTTCAAGGAGTAGTTGTAGGCAGAATGTAAACTCTTTGACTCTGGTATGAACTCCAGGGGGCGTTGTATGTCAAGATGTATTGTACCCCTTGGTAAAATCGTATATCATCATCATCAGCTTGACTGGTAGGCATATAGACGTGTACCACTGTGGTGCACTTAGGTTTTGTGTTGATTTTTGCCACAAGAATCCGTTCACTATATCGCTCGTAATATTCTGCCCGCTGTCCAATTTGCCTTGTCAATATGAGACCAACCCCTGCTTGGCCATTATTTGATTTAGTGCTAATGACCCTATAGTCTCCTGACCAAAAGTCCTGATCTTCCCGCCAGCGCATTTCACTAATCCAACCTCAACCTATCCATTTCCCTTTCTAAGTTTTCTAACATTCCACGCTCTGATCCGTAGAATGTCATATTTCCTCTTTGTCACTTCTGTGAGTTATTCTAGATGGGACCCTTAGTTTTAAAGAACATCTTTCGAGAACGGCTGCTAAAATTAGAACAAGAAACATCATCTTGCAAAAGCTGTGTGGTACTACATGGAGGTAATCAGCTTCAACAGTCAGAACTTCTGCTTTTGGACTAGTTTATCCTGTGGCAGAGTACTGTGCCTCAGTTTGGCTGAACAGTGCTCATGTCAGACTCGTTGGTGCTCAACTTAATCACACCATGCGCACAATCACGGGAACTATCAGAAGTACCTGCTGCCTGTACTTCGTCATATTGCGCCTCCAACCTTGAGGCATGAGAAAAGTCTTCTCAGGGAATATAAAAATATATGCAACAACCCTCATCTTCCTGTGTGTGCCGACTTTCCTGCCATCCTCAGAAACAGACTTCGCTCTCGTCATCCACCGTTGAAGACTGCTCGATGAGAGCAACTTTAACTTGCTTGATCGTTGGAATTCATCTGCTCCTCCAGATCAGCTTAGCATGCCGTGTATTGCGACCAAACCACCAGGATTTGAACTGAATCGGAAAATTTGGTCTTCCTTAAACAGAGTAAGGACTAACTGTGGCAGATGTGCAGATTTGTTGCATAAATTGGACAAAGTTTAATCTCCAAAATGTGATTGCGGTGCGGAAAGGCAAACAGTTCAACATATTGTCCAATATCAGCTGTCCCGGAGGCCCTTCTGAGTTCCTGTTGGCGACTGATCGAGTTGTTGACTATCTACGGACATTGAAAGTTTCAGTATGACCTATTTCTGTATAGAGTACTGTAAATATTGTAATCTTGTATCTGATATTATCTTGTTATAGTTGTTTTTTGTTCCATGATGTGATGACAGCCAAACGCTAAATATAGTCTGTATCCCTGAGTAGACGTTGAGAGAAACTCAGCCGAGCGAATGGCTGTACAGTGACGATTGAGTACAAGTGCTCGTGAATGACGAAAGAAGAAAGTAATAATAATACTGTTATTGGTTTTACGTCCCTTTTAACTACTCTGGCTTTTAGAGACGCCGGGGTGCCGCAATTTTGCCCCGAAGGTGATCTTTAACGTGCCAATAAATGTACTGACACGGCTCCCTCGCATTTACGGCAGGATACGAAGCTGCAACCTTGGGCCCAGCAAGCGAGAACGCTACCGCTGAGCCATGCAGCCAGGCGAAAGAAAAAAGACAGCTTCTCTCGGGCGGGGAGCGGATTATTTGAGGTTTCATGGAGTAGCAAAGTGTATAGAGGATGAATTATAGTAGGAAACTCGACAGCATAAACAATTATTACAGACAATGTACATGAGTAAATATAAGCTTCTGATGAACCATCTTCTCGTGAAATTTGAAGGCTTGAGGCCGAAGTGGTTTGAAGTTGAGACGGAAACACAAGTTGAAGGAAATACAATGTGAGGTACAATGCTCGACTTAATAATAATAATTTATCTGGAAAGTAAACAACATCCTTGGGGAAAATTGGGAAACTGACATTGCCCATATCTCATTGGCTGTTAGAAAAGTGTCTAGTGGGAACAACATTCTTTGCTGTAAGGTTTCTTGTTTGTGCGACTGGTATGATGAGGGCCGCAGAGAGTATTTAAGGGCCCCTACTCGCAATTCCGGAAACACAATGTCATTTTGAGAAAAGCATTTCATAGGAAACATTTTAGCATTGATTTTATGAAATATATTTTGCAAAGTGCACAATACATGCACAGTCTTCACTTTGTAGGCCTACGTAAAGCATTTTAAAACTCCGCAACAGTTTGATAGATCACTCTTCTGGGATAGAATAAGGTACCGTACATTACAACTTTTTTCTTTTTGTAATTTTTCATAATCGAGTAACTTCTTTTATCAAAAGAATGGTTTCTGGCAATACTTTCGCACTCTGAACTGTTTTTCTGCCTCATTAATCTTCACAATTAGAAGATGGTAACTGCAGAGCTGTGGACATGCTTACTCTGCAAAGACTCGGACAGGCTCTCGACGGCCCTGCGTATGTGCGACTATACATCCAGCCTATCTCACAGCACATACTGTAATTTACCAGTACACCGCACAGAAAGAAACACAAAACTGAAATTCAAGATCCATTTTTCAAGTGACAATGTATTTAGAGGCTCTGACTATGCGTCCCCACGCTATGTTTGGCATTAGTAAATATCAGTATCTTAGTTTCTGGCCCATCGTTCCATCTAAAACTTGTAATTAAGAACATTCGAGGAATTTAAAGCAAGCAAGCAGCTTGGAATATAGATACGAGGTAACAAAACCAAGCAAATCACAAATAAACGTACATCTTTGACTACATAGTCACCAAGTTTCTCAACACAATTCTGGCATCGTGGTACAATATGCCCTATTTGGTTGGAGTAATAGCCATTTGCGGACTGCTGATTTCACTTCCGCATCTGTCGCAAAGTGTTGGCTGGCCAGGTGGGTAGGTTATTAGCTAAGGAATAAACCTCCCTAAGGGAAGATGATGAAAAAAAGGAAAGGGAAGAAATGGGTTTCGGAATGGAGAAAAAGTATGGATAGATAGGACGAGAGTCCAATATAATTCATAAACTTACACTAAAGTAAACATTTAATCATCATTTTCACTGCGCAAGCCTGCAGGATACCTAAAGTGGGTATGGACTTGGACACAGCTAACGGGAAATGCGGCTGGAGCTTGGGCTATTTGAAAGCAAGCGGCGTTCGTGCTTTCCCTTCCCAGCCTAAAATTGGATAATATGGGGAAGGGTGGTAGTCTGGCAAGACAAAGAATGACAGATTTACTGTATATCCTTTCAAAGGAGTTTGAACGAATATTTTGAAAGGCGCAAATAATTTGAGTTTGCCGTGATAATTTTAGTTCTTGAAACTGTAGGATCTCCGACGACTGATCGAGTACTCCTAGGAAAGGTAGTGGTGAAGCAGTTATAGTGATTTTGGGAACAATTTTGTTGATTTCTTTGAAAATTTTGGTAAGAAAGACAATAGTTGCATTTAAGAATAGCTAAGCTTTTACCCAGCAAGGTGTCGACTAAAAGTTTAGACCGGAAGAAAATCTAAAATTTTGAAAACGAACCACAAGTTTTAGAGAAAATCTCAACAAGCAGGTTGCCTTACTGGCTCATTAGAATTAGCTATAGCAGCTAAAAGATGCTTTGAAAAAGATGATACTAGAAGTTTTTCGTTCGAATGCAACAAGAGGCAAAACTTTGCTTAGTTGGGTAGTTGATTTTATTAAAGAGGGCATAAACCGATGGGAAGAGTCAGGGAAACCAGGATCCTGCCTAATTGTTATTCTAAGACACGAACGAGAAAATATAATCTGATTTATTTAACAATGCGTAGAGATGTAATCATTTTAACAATATAAAAGGTACAATTTAGGTTTTAACCTTTGAAGTTGCACTCGGCAATTAACAATTTTTTGGTTTGGAACCTCTTATAAGCACTAAAATCTGCATAAGGCCGGTATTACACTATCAAAGAAATTTTATCAAATATTTTATAAAACTGAACTTTTATGAAAGTTATACCAAGAAATAATCACACTATTACACTACACCACATATTTTATAATAGTTCAGCAAAATGGATGAAGGACAGTTCCTTGTTCACTTAACTGTACATTACGGTACCGGTGGTTGAAATTCTGCAATGGCAATAGTCGACCGATACCGGTATGTAAAAGAAACTGAAAGATAAACTAAACGTCTATGGGTTAAACCATAGTTCGCCCACGTGACAAGAAAGGTGTTTAGACCTATAAGAGTAAAATCTTGGTGAACGTACTGTAGTACGAGGACTTGAAAAATTACATTAATATTTAATTATTAATAATTGTGTCGCCTCCGTAGCTTAGCGGTCAGCATGGTTAGCTGCCGCCCCGGAGGTCCTGGGTTCGATTCCCGGCTCTGCCACGAAATTTGAAAAGTGGTACGAGGACTGGAACGGGGTCTACTCAGCCTCGGGTGGCCCAAATGAGTAGAGGGGGTTCCATTCCCCCTCAGCCATCCTCGAAGTGGTTTTCCGTGGTTTCCCACTTCGTCTTCGGCCAAATGCCGGGATGGTACTGCCCCCGGAAATTGAATTATATTGAGACCACGATGGCTGTATTGGAAAATATCAGTAAAGTTAAGGATGTCATAGTTATGACGTGGATATTCATGACGTAGGCACGGATGACGTAGAATTCATGCCAGTAGGCTGATTGAGCTGAGATTCTTGGTGACGTCATGATTTTCTTCGAGAAAGATCCGAGATTTACGACGCAGTCGCAGGAAACAAGGTATTGTGCTAAGGAAGAAGCTACGCTATTGGAGGAGAGACGAGAACCAATGAACGATAGTTTGGAAGGAAGACGGAGATTGCTGAAACTACGATATTCGATTACTTTTGGCATGCAGATTTGTGGAAATCTATTTTCAGTTATGGCATTGATTTGGAATTTTAAAGAAATTAATTTTGTGTTTTTGAATTTTGAAGATCCGTCAAGTATAGCCAAAGTTAAAACTTCCAGCAATGACGCAGCAACAGGCTATGGAAGGGATGAATACGCCCCTTAAGAAGTTGATAAAAGGTCGTGCACAGGAGAGAGGAGCTCTCATACTCAGATCTCATACGCTCAGATCTCATACTTGTGATCGCATATATATTTCTGGTGATATAGAGTTATTTTCAAGTGATTCAGTGAAGTAAGGTGTCTTTAGCGTGAGGTGAAAACCTTGCCGCATCGAACGAACTCGGGGCAGTTCCATTCTACGCTGCTCAAAACTAGGTGAAGTTGAAACGCGCACATTAACGTTTCCACCAGTCAAGATATCAAGCGCTAACTTCAGCCTTTACGATAATTCTATTAGGCAGTATAACATTAAGGTGTATACAAGATTTCAACGATTTCACAGTGATACTTCGAAAGATATTGGAACTTTTAGGCTGCCAACAAAAGTGATTTTCTCGCCACAGGAGAAACACGTTTATATTCCACATTATACACTACGGCTGACACGTGGAGTGCAACAGTTTGGTATTACAACGATACATTCGACTATGGAACACTATAATATTGCAGTGCTTTTGATCATTATAACTGCAGTTGAGATGAAAGGCTAAGGCTTTGATGCAATTGGGACATACATTATTGGAGTAAAGTAACAGCATGGAACTTCGTTAATCCTCTTTCTACAAAAGCGAGCATGTAGTGAACATCCAACTACACTCGGGCATCGTTAATCCGTCGCTGAATTATACCAGATAACAGTGGAAATATTTTCATACTCCACAACTATGAATATTTCTGCGGAAATAACTACATTAAACTTCATGACGAATTCCTGCAAGAACTTCAGAGAACTTTCAAGAGAGGCCAGGGTTATCCCGGCGCACAATGAAGAATTTTGCCGGAAGGATGTTTCTCGTATCCACGGAGCAGTGCCATTTCGGAGGAGGAAGCAGTTCGATTCTCCGAGGACGCTGATTCCTGTTTCGAGGATGGAGCTCATCTTTAAGTTGGTAAAATGGATCCATCGGCAGTCTTCTTTGGGGAATTTTTCTCTGGAACTTCAATCGGCAGATAAGGTAGTTGTGAACGTTTCTTGTATTATTTGAGTTTGTAGCGATATTTGAGCAACCATTCTTCCCATATTTTCTGTCCTACCTTTTGCCCCATTTTCTTGATTGATATTTTTGTACTCAGTACACTTCGATGATTTATGCCTTTTTCTTCGATTTTTGAGACATTGCTATGTCATTGGCATACTTAAATAATTTTGGATCAGTTGAGACTGATGATTTAGATTCTTTCATAATTTGCATATTTTTGTAGTCACGATTTGACTGTAAAGTTAACGATTTGCTATGGCAGATTTGAATTCAGACAGCGTGTCTTTTTATTAAAGTAATTCTATTCAGTAAATTACTTTGACCAATTTTCTGTCATCCTCAAGAAAGAAGAATAATTTAAAAGATTTTAGAGCGTTAAAATCTTTTACGATATCGACGATCTTTGAAATACTAGTCGTCTTATGAACATGATTGCAACATAGACATTTATCATTGCATTATAGACAATTTTCTGAAATACGAACGTTAATTACAATTTATTGAATACACTATAGTAATGAATAATGAAGATAGGAGTTTTTCTCAAGTCTAGATTGGAACAATAATGTTTGCATTCCACAATCTAATTGTATTCTATTCGACTATTTTGCAGTTTAGTTGAACTTTGTTTGAAGATAGTATTTTTATACTGCGTTACTTTGAAGATGTTAATCTCAATTTTGATAGACCAGGCAGGAGTGTCTAACCGTATTTGCTATTAAATTTATTTGTGATTGGCAAATTTTTACTTCATATCGATTCATGAATGAAACCCACGAAGGTTAAATAATAACAGTCATTATTACAATTGATGAATATAAGAATTTTTAAAGAGGAACAATGGATGTATAATCGATAGTTCAGTGGACGTGTAAAAGTCGCTGTTGAGTAATGCCCTTGAATAATGAAGGAGGTTCCCACAATAATTAATGAAGTTGTTGAATTAATAAGTGGAGGTTTTTGTGTGTAGTTTGGAAGATGTTTATGCCATATATATAAAGATATATGATGAATTTTGGGCCAAGTGTTGTGCCATGTTTGTGCGTTAAGAGCGAAGTATTTCCCGCTGAATGTTATTGTTCCTGTTCTTTGAAAGATTATTCATATGAAGATACTGTTAAAATTAACAAGAGTGTTAAATAATTTGAGATAAAGATTTTGAATGGAGGTTACAGTCACAAATATTAATAATTATTATTGAACATTATTAAACCTGGATTTGACAGTTTAATATAACTAACCTTCATTGGTCGTTTATATCAACACGATTTGAGTAATTATCAACCGGATAGACGTGTGGTTCAATGTATTCCCTGTATAAATAATATAAACAATTTAATATTGTAAAATAATTTTGTAAATATCTTTGTTAAATAATTTGAAATGATAGTGATTAATAGAAGCGTGTATAAAATTTTCAATGGTCATTTGACATTGTTATAAACAATTTATTATTGTTATAAATAATTAATGAACTTTTGTTATTAACATTTAGAGTTTTTTTTTATACTCTAAACAATGCAAGTTAAGCAAGTGGTTTAAACAAATAATCATGATTTGGGATTGTTGGAGGAATCCACTGGTGTTTGAAGGAAGCATGTAAGACATTTGCGTGATAATATTTCAGTTGAGATGTGAACATTTACGTGTTTAAAAGGGAGAGCCGAGCTCTGAGGTAGCACGCTTATGGTAGGGTTGAACGAACGGGTGTCCGCTTTGACGACACAGGTGTTTTGCAGCTGGTCCGGACAACTGTGTTACTGAGACCAAGGGCGTTTCATAATAGCCTTGTGGCTATAAATAAAATGTGCAGTATAAACACGCAAAGCAATTGATATGTGTGTCTCATCCCAAATCCCGTTTCCATTCCCAGTGCATTGTTATATTTTCATTGCTATGAGCTTGAGAAAGCTAAAACATTATATGTAGAGAATACAGGTCCTACAGGAGGACATGGTTATGTGGTTAATGGCTTCTGATTGCCACGTTTATTTTGTTGTTTCATTTTTGTTAAAAATCATACTTTATGTGAAATAAATTATTGTGCAGTTTAAAGTTTCTCGCCTTCGTTTCTGGTTCATTTTAAATATCATGGTGGAGGTTATTGTGAGGACATACTTTTAAGTGATCCAGTTGACAACCCAGTCCCCGAGATATATTTAAGAGGTAAGTAAAGGTAAGTATGAACCCCCGTATATTTTGGTGTGTTCCACAATAATTTTCTTGTTAACTATTGTGCTCTAATCTCGATAGTATCTGTCAGTGCCATTTTCATTGATGTAGCTATGCCGGCGCGTTTGATTATTGGCAATCCGATTGAGGGGGCGGATATCTGACAGCCTACTATCCGGAGATCGGGTACAGTAGGATTGGCGCCGCAATTCGGTGGGGCTCGATTGTCTCGATTGGCACGATCAGCAAAACATTGGATTACCAAGTTATTGCAGTAGAATTGACACCGCAATTTTTGTGGAGTGTTCGAATAACATTGGATTACCAAGTTATCGATGTCAAAGGGATTGTGAAGACTCAAATAAAGAGGTTGATTCTTTGTTAGATGTCTTAGCCAATTGTAGAATTTGAGAGTGTGATTATATAGGAATAAATGTTGTGTTGTATTAGGAAAATTACACTCAGAAAAGATCAGATCTTATACAACTTGAAAGAGGTTAAATAGGCTGGAAACTTAGAAAAATCGCCTATGATCTGGAATCTTATTTTATTTGACCGGCTTATGACATGTATAGTCATATTAAAGATAAAATTAAACTATTTGGATTATAAATGTAAATTATTTGTGTTAGGATATTTTAAAATGAACCAAAGAAACTTGAACATGTGCTTGAGTTTATTTCAACATGAAGTGTCTACGAAGGTTAATTATAAGGTAATTATAAGTTAGATTTAAGACAGAAAATTGCTCAAATTTATATATGGTAAAGAATGTTGCTCAGATGTTGTTATTTTACTCTGTTTGATGTATGTCCCTAAAGCAGTTTATTATTGAAAATAGTATTGAAATGGCAGATGAGAGTATGAGAATGATGTTAGAGGAGTTGAAAGCTAGCATGAATGAAAGTGCTAGGGAAATGAAAGCTAGCGTGAATGAAAGCATGAGGGAAATGGAAGCTAGAAATACTAGTCGAATGGAGGAGAATGCTAGTAATTTGTCTGCTAACTTGAAAGCTAGCATGAATGAAAGTGTAAAGCAGATGCTGGATGAAAATCTGAAAGTTATTCAGACTAGTTCTGCAAACCTAGAGGATAATATGTCGCGTTTACAGATTAATACCCAGGGAATAGAGAATGCTGTGAGTGACATGCATAAAGATGTGTCTGTTGTTAAAATTGATGTGTCTAAGGTACAAAAGGATCTTACTATGTTGAATCTTGATGTTGCTAATGTCCGGAGTGATATTTCTTGTGCTAGGGCTGAAGTAGTTGTTGTTAAAAATGATGTTGCGACTGTCCAAGACAAGGTTGAGGAAGTCCAAAGAGAAGTCCAAAATGTTAGAACTGATGTGTCCAATGTTCAGGTTGATATTAATAACATTCATTCGGATGTAAATGAGATGCAAAGTGATATAAATAAGATTCAAGTAGAAGTCAACACAGTTTTCGTAGATATTGCTAAAGTCCAAACTGATGTAAATAAAGTCAGGGAAGAAATAGAAAATTCGAAAACACTTTGTACGCGTAATATGAGTGCATTAACGACTAGGCTAGTTGATGAGTCAGTTAGAACGACAGCGTCTTTAGCAGGTTTAAAGTATGATGTAGAGGTCATGAGAACCCAAGTATTAGACCATAATAGATTACTCAAAGAAGATATCGAAGGAGACATAGCAGAAATGTTAACGGCAAATGTAGCAGTATGGAAAGACGAGTGGAATAGGTCAAGTGGGGAACATGTAACCCAAATTCAGGAACGTATTGAAAGAAAACTTGCCAGTACTCAGATAGATATTAACAATGAAGTAGTACAAATTAGGAAAGATTTAAGCGTAAGGATGGATTCGCTATCCGAGAGACAAGTAGAAGATAGAACACAAATAGGTCAGGATGTGCAAGCATTAAAATCTGCGTTAGAGGATCAGATTCATAAAGTTGTCTCTGATGTAAATGAAACGACGAGCAAACTGCAGAATTTGAAGCTAGGAGAAGCTAGTTTAATGGAGACCTACAAAGAAGAATTAATCAGGAAAGTCTTAACGGAAATCACTGACAAGGATACAGAAGGCTTGGCTTGCGAAACCAATAGGAATTATGCCAGAAGATATAACCTAGATCCAGAAGAGAGAGACGTGACTCCTGAAGAACGTATATCCAGATTCAGAGAGGAAGATGACGAGAGGAATAGGGAACCTGAGTGGAACTATCGAGATAGTGGGAAAAACTACCCGGATTCATATCCGAGGAATGTAACGGTCATCAGGAATTTTGAAGACAAACCGCAAAAATTCAGCAACACTGATAGTTTGACGCCTATAGAATATGTCAGGAACCTCAAAGATTATTTCATCGAAGCTCACATTCCCAGAGAGAGAGAGATGAAGATAGTGGAAAGATTTTTGATTGGAGGACCCCTTGAATGGTTTAGAGCTTTTAGATACACATTCAGTAACTTTGACGAGTTTGCAGAGGCATTAATCAAACGATTTTGGTCCATAGAAGCGCAGAATTCGTTAAGAGCGGAGGTTTATTCAAGAAAATACTCAGGTACTCTTCCAACACGGTACGCTGATTTCTTTACGAGTCAATTGTCCCGCTTGAGATTTTTGCAACCCCCATTGTCAACGGAGCAATTAATTGATGCGATTTCTCGTATGCTGCCTGTGGAGGTGAGGAGACTAATCATTTCGTCAAACATCAGGGATTTGACCAGCATGGACGAATTACTGAGGAGGTTAGACTACACAAGTCCAATGCCTAACGTGGTACAGAAAGGTCAAAGGCATGACTTCAAAGAAATAAATACTGTATACATGGACCAAGTCCAGCAAACTGACAAGCCAGATCAAGAGAAGACTGACAATGTAGGTCCTCACAGGAATAATCAGTTTCGGAATAACAGATCGCAAGGTTACCGTCCGTATCAACAGAGAAGAGGCTGGAACTATAATCGAGGCAATTACAACAATGGAAGAGGCAGATATTACAACAATAATGGTTATAACAGAAATTATAATAGAAATAACCAGAACCAAAATAGAAATCAGGATTCTCAAGGTCAGGTTATGACACCCGATCAGTATCAGGAAAGAGAGAAGGAAAGCCAGCAAAACCTGAAGGAGTTACGGGAAAAAGAAGCCGAAAATCAAAAGAAAAGGCAGGATGTTGTGATTGATCCTGGGCCTTCTACGAGCCAGCATAATTCGGAAAACAGAAATTCAGGACAGAAGAGACAGTAGAGAGGAGAGAATACATTAGCCACACACAAACCCAGAAAAGAAGAGACTTATGATTAAGGAACATAGTAGAAATATCATGTAAGAGTAAGCCAATAATAATTCAATTTCGTGTTCAAGTGAATTGAGATATTTATAACACAGAGTTTAAAAACAATTTGCAACTGTTTTTAAAACGTGGTGAAGGGAGAATGCCCCCGGAAATTGAATTATATTGAGACCACGATGGCTGTATTGGAAAATATCAGTAAAGTTAAGGATGTCATAGTTATGACGTGGATATTCATGACGTAGGCACGGATGACGTAGAATTCATGCCAGTAGGCTGATTGAGCTGAGATTCTTGGTGACGTCATGATTTTCTTCGAGAAAGATCCGAGATTTACGACGCAGTCGCAGGAAACAAGGTATTGTGCTAAGGAAGAAGCTACGCTATTGGAGGAGAGACGAGAACCAATGAACGATAGTTTGGAAGGAAGACGGAGATTGCTGAAACTACGATATTCGATTACTTTTGGCATGCAGATTTGTGGAAATCTATTTTCAGTTATGGCATTGATTTGGAATTTTAAAGAAATTAATTTTGTGTTTTTGAATTTTGAAGATCCGTCAAGTATAGCCAAAGTTAAAACTTCCAGCAATGACGCAGCAACAGGCTATGGAAGGGATGAATACGCCCCTTAAGAAGTTGATAAAAGGTCGTGCACAGGAGAGAGGAGCTCTCATACTCAGATCTCATACGCTCAGATCTCATACTTGTGATCGCATATATATTTCTGGTGATATAGAGTTATTTTCAAGTGATTCAGTGAAGTAAGGTGTCTTTAGCGTGAGGTGAAAACCTTGCCGCATCGAACGAACTCGGGGCAGTTCCATTCTACGCTGCTCAAAACTAGGTGAAGTTGAAACGCGCACATTAACGTTTCCACCAGTCAAGATATCAAGCGCTAACTTCAGCCTTTACGATAATTCTATTAGGCAGTATAACATTAAGGTGTATACAAGATTTCAACGATTTCACAGTGATACTTCGAAAGATATTGGAACTTTTAGGCTGCCAACAAAAGTGATTTTCTCGCCACAGGAGAAACACGTTTATATTCCACATTATACACTACGACTGACACGTGGAGTGCAACAGTTTGGTATTACAACGATACATTCGACTATGGAACACTATAATATTGCAGTGCTTTTGATCATTATAACTGCAGTTGAGATGAAAGGCTAAGGCTTTGATGCAATTGGGACATACATTATTGGAGTAAAGTAACAGCATGGAACTTCGTTAATCGTCTTTCTACAAAAGCGAGCATGTAGTGAACATCCAACTACACTCATGCATCGTTAATCCATCGCTGAATTATACCAGATAACAGTGGAAATATTTTCATACTCCACAACTATGAATATTTCTGCGGAAATAACTACATTAAACTTCATGACGAATTCCTGCAAGAACTTTCAAGAGAGGCCAGGGTTATCCCGGCGCACAATGAAGAATTTTGCCGGAAGGATGTTTCTCGTATCCACGGAGCAGTGCCATTTCGGAGGAGGAAGCAGTTCGATTCTCCGAGGACGCTGATTCCTGTTTCGAGGATGGAGCTCATCTTTAAGTTGGTAAAATGGATCCATCGGCAGTCTTCTTTGGGGAATTTTTCTCTGGAACTTCAATCGGCAGATAAGGTAGTTGTGAACGTTTCTTGTATTATTTGAGTTTGTAGCGATATTTGAGCAACCTTTCTTCCCATATTTTCTGTCCTACCTTTTGCCCCATTTTCTTGATTGATATTTTTGTACTCAGTACACTTCGATGATTTATGCCTTTTTCTTCGATTTTTGAGACATTGCTATGTCATTGGCATACTTAAATAATTTTGGATCAGTTGAGACTGATGATTTAGATTCTTTCAGTAATTTGCATATTTTTGTAGTCACGATTTGACTGTTAAGTTAACGATTTGCTATGGCAGATTTGAATTCAGACAGCGTGTCTTTTTATTAAAGTAATTCTATTCAGTAAATTACTTTGACCAATTTTCTGTCATCCTCAAGAAAGAAGAATAATTTAAAAGATTTTAGAGCGTTAAAATCTTTTACGATATCGACGATCTTTGAAATACTAGTCGTCTTATGAACATGATTGCAACATAGACATTTATCATTGCATTATAGACAATTTTCTGAAATACGAACGTTAATTACAATTTATTGAATACGCTATAGTAATGAATAATGAAGATAGGAGTTTTTCTCAAGTCTAGATTGGAACAATAATGTTTGCATTCCACAATCTAATTGTATTCTATTCGACTATTTTGCAGTTTAGTTGAACTTTGTTTGAAGATAGTATTTTTATACTGCGTTACTTTGAAGATGTTAATCTCAATTTTGATAGACCAGGCAGGAGTGTCTAACCGTATTTGCTATTAAATTTATTTGTGATTGGCAAATTTTTACTTCATATCGATTCATGAATGAAACCCACGAAGGTTAAATAATAACAGTCATTATTACAATTGATGAATATAAGAATTTTTAAAGAGGAACAATGGATGTATAATCGATAGTTCAGTGGACGTGTAAAAGTCGCTGTTGAGTAATGCCCTTGAATAATGAAGGAGGTTCCCACAATAATTAATGAAGTTGTTGAATTAATAAGTGGAGGTTTTTGTGTGTAGTTTGGAAGATGTTTATGCCATATATATAAAGATATATGATGAATTTTGGGCCAAGTGTTGTGCCATGTTTGTGCGTTAAGAGCGAAGTATTTCCCGCTGAATGTTATTGTTCCTGTTCTTTGAAAGATTATTCATATGAAGATACTGTTAAAATTAACAAGAGTGTTAAATAATTTGAGATAAAGATTTTGAATGGAGGTTACAGTCACAAATATTAATAATTATTATTAAACATTATTAAACCTGGATTTGACAGTTTAATATAACTAACCTTCATTGGTCGTTTATATCAACACGATTTGAGTAATTATCAACCGGATAGACGTGTGGTTCAATGTATTCCCTGTATAAATAATATAAACAATTTAATATTGTAAAATAATTTTGTAAATATCTTTGTTAAATAATTTGAAATGATAGTGATTAATAGAAGCGTGTATAAAATTTTCAATGGTCATTTGACATTGTTATAAACAATTTATTATTGTTATAAATAATTAATGAACTTTTGTTATTAACATTTAGAGTTTTTTTATACTCTAAACAATGCAAGTTAAGCAAGTGGTTTAAACAAATAATCATGATTTGGGATTGTTGGAGGAATCCACTGGTGTTTGAAGGAAGCATGTAAGACATTTGCGTGATAATATTTCAGTTGAGATGTGAACATTTACGTGTTTAAAAGGGAGAGCCGAGCTCTGAGGTAGCACGCTTATGGTAGGGTTGAACGAACGGGTGTCCGCTTTGACGACACAGGTGTTTTGCAGCTGGTCCGGACAACTGTGTTACTGAGACCAAGGGCGTTTCATAATAGCCTTGTGGCTATAAATAAAATGTGCAGTATAAACACGCAAAGCAATTGATATGTGTGTCTCATCCCAAATCCCGTTTCCATTCCCAGTGCATTGTTATATTTTCATTGCTATGAGCTTGAGAAAGCTAAAACATTATATGTAGAGAATACAGGTCCTACAGGAGGACATGGTTATGTGGTTAATGGCTTCTGATTGCCACGTTTATTTTGTTGTTTCATTTTTGTTAAAAATCATACTTTATGTGAAATAAATTATTGTGCAGTTTAAAGTTTCTCGCCTTCGTTTCTGGTTCATTTTAAATATCATGGTGGAGGTTATTGTGAGGACATACTTTTAAGTGATCCAGTTGACAACCCAGTCCCCGAGATATATTTAAGAGGTAAGTAAAGGTAAGTATGAACCCCCGTATATTTTGGTGTGTTCCACAATAATTTTCTTGTTAACTATTGTGCTCTAATCTCGATAGTATCTGTCAGTGCCATTTTCATTGATGTAGCTATGCCGGCGCGTTTGATTATTGGCAATCCGATTGAGGGGGCGGATATCTGACAGCCTACTATCCGGAGATCGGGTACAGTACCATCTTCAAGGCCACGGCCGCCTCCTTCCCTCTTCCTTGCCTATCCATCCTTACCTTCCCTCATGAGGCCCCTGTTCGCTTTGCAGGTGAGGCCGCCTGGGCCAATCCCACCTCACCTCTAGGACACTGCCCGTAGAGGCGGTAGTGGTGAGTTCCCTCGCTGAGTCCGTGGGTTCCACCAACCTGGAGGGTAAACGACTGAAAAAATTAATAATTGTGATGAAATAAATGGTCGTAACGTTCGAAAAAACCTCTGCCCGAGCAAATAAAATTGAAACATACGAAGTAAAAAACATGTCTTGTGTGGGATTCGATCCCAGGTCCCCTCGAACCAGAGTCGAGCGTTCTACTCATTCCGCTAACAAGACACTGGCGTGTCATGGTTGGTTAGATGCATTACATCTACTGGTAAGGATAAAGTGCTTATTTACACTTGTTTGTAATACCATAAGTGTAATTGAAAAGAAATAATACAAATATTATAACATAAAATGCACTACTATTCACGGCTTATTTCAGCCTATTAAACTATTTAATTCCTCTTTATATCCTGAAATGCGCGTCCTTTGTGTGCAGCGCATATAGCCTCGGCTATTTTTACGTACAGTTTCTATCTGTTATTTATGTTTTACGTTGTATACCATTCGTTATGTAACATTTCATGCATTTCACACTCGGATATGAGCATATTTGCTGTGCTAATATTCCAGCTGTTATGATCCGCCATTTAGGTTTGAATCTTTTATCAAAGATCTTTGACAAATTTCTTTGATAGTGTAATACCGGTCTAAGATTTTGAAAATGGTGCTAAGATTAACAAATTCGAAGTTTAACAAAAATTAATGCAATTAAAGCTTTAACAATAAATGTGGGCACTAAAAGAATTCCTATATGGAAATCTTAAAAGTAAGTACAAATAACAAATTCGAAATTATAACAAAGAAAGGGAAATTAAGAAGAAGTTTCTATAACTTCATATATTTATACAGTAATTACGGCCATGCTAAATTTAAATTGAAAAGGTCACTGTGAAACCTGAAGAAAAAATTAGTTTACTCAATTATGAGTAGAAAAAATAGAATTCCCCCATTTGGAAGGCAAAAGAATTAGAATGTGGACTAGCCACTAATGAAGCAGAAATTAATTCGTGAAATGCGAAACAAAATTGGGAGGGCACTTGTTATAGAGTGACACCTCGTTGAAAGATACATAAATTTATAATTTAATTGTATTATGTTAGTAAGGTATTTGGGAAGGAAGAATTGGGAACTTTAGGAGAAAATTCTCTGCCGAATTTATTGCTCTCGCAAACGCGACACGGTTGGTGGTCTAACGAGCACTGTTTTCACTATGGTCTATTGAAGTATTTGAAAAGTTCACTATTGCAGCACAAAATGTTCACAAGGAGAAAAGTTATTGTAATTATGTAAATCACTGATTGAATTTTAGCTTGAGAGAGTTTATTTCGTTAGAAATCCGTTGGTTGCAGTTGAATGCAGTGGAAAATTCTCACGAAGGAAGACAAATTATGTTGATTAGAGGTTTATGCAACATAAATTTCTCAGTGAGGAAAATGTGTTCCCATGTTTGAAGAAATGCTAGGCTATTTTACTTGTAGAAAGATAGTTCGATGTCGAACGTTCTGGAGTTATGATAGCAGTTGAATTGGGCGGAGAAAAAGCTAAGTTTTTATAGACAGTGTTTCGTTTAATATGAATCCCGCGGTGCGAGAACTCAATCTCAGTTAATTTGTGCAAGAAGCACTAAATTTTTAAGTGGAAAGTCAGCTTAGAAGTTAGAGCTTGACTAGAAAAATCCCTCGAAGGTAGTTATTGTACTGCATTTAGCAATTTCAAACTGTCTATATAACATGAATTAAAAAGCATTTAGCTGTTTAAAACCAATTAAAATGCGGTGAAAACCATTAGAGTTTGGTACTTAGTTTATTGTTTGTAGAGTAGATGATCCATGGCGACCGTTGGCTTAAATTCACAACATGGCGTAGATATTTAAAAATGTCTCGAGTAGACAGGAGACAAGCCTGAGGTAGTCTCCAACTGTATGTGTTGACGACTGACACAGAACTGACAACAGCTCAACGAGGCACGAAGGTACCAAGGAGGGAGGAGGGTGGGGGAAACAGACGGAACATACATAAGAATTACAAACATAACAAAAATTAAGTATCTTGATGAAGCGGTCGTCAAGTAGTTGATAGCAGGCGTCAATGGCGAAGCCTGGTGGATGGGAATGTTGTAGAATTCCTCTTGATCATGGAGATGTTAGCTGACTATGACGACGACATCTGGTGGCTTGACTTGAAAGGAAGTCCTCTTGAGAGTGAAAATGTTGAAGAACTTCAGTGGTTAGCTGCTAGATGCCGCTAGGTTGATCATGGAAGATATATATCTATAACAGACTTACAAAGGAAGTAAGCAAGGTGCACAAATAAAGGAAAAAGAAAGAAATCACTGTTGGTGTTTGCGAAAAAGGAAGGAATGAAATAAAGCAAAGAGCAGCAAAAGCTACCTCTGTCTTACCGTGTATTCCAAAGAATACACCACCAGGAATTTCTTCATGGGACCAAACAGATAAAAGTCCGACGGTGCCAGGTCGAGACTGTATGGTGGATGTTGGAGTAGCTCCAACCCTAATTGGGCGATATTCTCACGAACAGGAGCAGCAACATGGGGGTGGACATTGTCATGAAGAAGTTGGACACTATCAGCATTAATGTTGTGGTGTTTATCACGAAGGGCTCGACGTAACTTAACCAAAGTTTTAATGTAGGCTGCAGCATCCTCAGTAGTTCCGTGTTCAGCAAAGTCCACCAATAACATACCATACATATCCCAGAATACTTTCATAAGTACTTTCTTAGCAGAATTGAAGTTTTTTTTCGTACTGGGGAACTAGCATGTTTCCACTCCATAGAGGCCTGCGTGTAGTGGTACGCCGACGACTCATCACCAGTGACGATGCCTTTCAGAAAGTCCCTTCTGCAGCAACGCGTTAAGTGATCCAAGCTTGTGGTTGTCAGGTGATGAACAATGTCGTACACCGCACGATAGGAAATGTTGAACAACTGCGATAAGGTTCGCAGGTGTACACCATTGCAGCTGTCACCGGCCGCGGCCCTCTTGGAAGAATGCACACCACGGTCCATACCCGCCACGCATATCCGTGTAAATTTCACTTGGTGTATGCCCTTTGGCCTACAAATATCGAATTGCACTTCACTGCTGTTCACAAGTAACATGCGCGCCATGTTTGTTTCGTAGTTTAGTCTTCCCTCGCTAGAGCTGTACATGAAAGCAAAATACCCTCTGTAGCGCAAACTTCGAACTATAGGGTCGTGAAATTTCATCATTACTGCTGCAATATCAGGAGGAAAACATTATTGTGCGGTACTTTCCGATCTGCCCTCGTATATTCTTCCAACAAACAAGGCAGCATCGACAGCTCTGTACCTAACCGCTCGTGTCCATACATAACCTCAAAATGGTGCACTAGAGCTGTTATTTATTAACACTAGAAAGACAGTGGGGTCATTCAACTCTCTGCTGTTGCCGTAATTTATATTAGATTTCGTTCAGACTCCATGAGTTTTCATCATTTAGGCTCTATTGCGGACACGGGCAATCTTTGTAGGGATAGGGACAGATGCAATACAAACAACACATGTTTACAAATAGGTTATTAACTCTTTGTTTGTGAATTTGAAACCAATCATAACTTATAGGCTACAATGGTAGAAAACTTAGAAAAAAAAGAACACACCTTCTTCTTGGTTCGTTTAGTCCCCTTGGACCACGTGGTTCCTAACTCTGGCGAGCCTAGCATTCCTTCATCTTTGCACTATGAACACATCTTCATTATTCGTTAGAAGAGGAAGGAGTAGGTGACAAGTGAAACTGTGACTGTGCTTCTAAAAGTGTTTCATAATATGGTTGAATTTGGGATAAGCTGATTCTTAGGCTGTGTCCCAATAGTACAATTTCAGCCGTAGTGAACTAGATAGTCGACTACTTTACCGGATGTGACGTCAGAAGTCGTGATCCAATACTGCTTAGCACATAGCAATCAAGTCTGTAGTAGCTAGTGAACGAAAGTGCTTGCTAGATTGGCCGACTTGTCGACTTGTACAAGGAAGTTATAGAAATTGTACTTGTCGGAATTGTAGGTTATGTAAATTGTAGGTTGTCTTTGACTTTAATCCAGTTTATGCTTGGCTTCTTTGCCAAATTCAACGCTTCAAACCATAACCCACGAGGGAAGCATAATACCGTATCTTGTTCTGTTGTGATAATTATTTTCACGCGAATATGTTGTTTGGTTCTGTGGTAATCACGACTTAGGATTGCAACGACAACTCGTTTCATGGTCTCCAGCGCACAATAAGAGCCTCGTCTCAAATTGTCAATTTGCCGCTGCCTTATTTTCATGATTGCCATTTTTCTCTTCCTCCTGAACTGTATTCTCTTAATCAGCCAAACACAAACCATAATTAGGGCTCGGCAAAAAAGTGATCTTCTTGGCGCATCCATGAACGTATCTTTCAGGTATTGTTTATTTAAAATAGCTGATGAAAGCGCAAAGAGCTTACAAGGAGCAGCAGATTGAGTGTTGGTTTGGTTGGTACCAGCATGTAAGTCCAGTGCGTTTCAGAACACAAGTCTATGATGGAGGCTGTGATCAAGCTGTGCATAGTAGCTAGCAGACAACTTGAGTATTGGGACACAGCTTTAGTAGCGCAGCTAAATGGTGACCTGTTAATCTACTGTAATTCTTATGCTATTTTTGCGAAGCTTCATTGTAGAAATTACCTGTTCACAGATATAGGAAGATGCCAGTTATCTTATGTGCATGAGATTTCAAGTCTGGGCCTTGAAGTTGTGTAGAACTCAATTTTCGAAACGTTGAGGAATAGTTGCTTCAATTCATTGTTACATTAGCTTGCCACGGTGGGTGAGTGGATAGCGTGTCGGTCTACTAACCCCAAGATTGCAGGTTCGCCCCTGGCCGTGGCAAGTGATTTTTGAAAGACGGCAAAAATACGATACGCATGTCATACGATGTTGGCATGTCAAAGAACCCATTTGAGTTCAGTAGGCCGAGTTCATAATGGCAAAATTAATCTCGGGAGTTTCCGCCCAACACAAAGTTCCTCATTTCTCTCCTAGAAAGCGCTATGTTCAAGGAGCTTAGATATCTAACATCTAACCTCCTTGACTTTCATAGTTAAGGAACAACGAAATTCGACACGCAAGCTACCCACTGGGTGTCAAATAACAAAGCTTGCACCCGGCACCCGAGGCCATACGATATTATTATTATTATTGTTACATTGCAGTTCTTGCTGCAACTCTATTACACAAAACGCATCAACACAATGAGATTGATCACTTCTAGTTACACAGAACAGAAAATATGACCTACTGTATGTGTAATTGTAGATAGTATAATTCAAAAGCTTGTCGTGGGCCAGATTAGACTAGCTCGAGGGCCGTACTGCTCTATTAACTGTCGTTGAAATTTGGATGCCCCAGCCTGGCGCCCATAATTCAATTATGTGTGAGCACATTGCTGTTCACACCAGCTTGCGCGCGCGCCACCAATTTGCTTGCACAGGCGTGCCTCCAATGTGATCGAAGCCTTACGCCACTAACTGGTCTCCATGATGTCCCTAGTGTAGTTCCCTCGCTTTCCTAGTTAACGTGCGGCTTGCCTTTGAAATCTAGCTGTTATATAACATTCCATGGCTGCCTTGAGCCAAGGCTTTCCAAGCGCGAGGCACAGCGTTACCACCCCCCGACTGCTCACATGTAGTGGGACGTGGGTTGGCGACCACGGGACCCCAGCTGAGTCCGACATTGCTTCCACTTACTTGTGCTGGGCTCCTCTCCGTCTTCTTTTCTGTCGACCTCCCTAGGTCAACTCTTGTTCTTTTCCGACAAGGGTATCCGAGGCCTAGGGAGTCTTTCACTTTCGCGCCTAAATTGGCCATTGTCTCATCTTTCCTGATCCCTCCATCGAGGGGTCAGACCTCTTGTTTTCTTTTCATTACATTTCCTTTTCTCCTTAAGATTCCCGCACTATTTTTATTAATTGGCTCCCCGTGTATCTAAATTCCCTTTTGCGATTTTTTTTTTGCATCTACTCTCCATTTTGTAGGTATTTTCAATCAACGGTGTATTTTGTAAGTCTTTTCGATCTAAATTGTATTTTGCGAATATTTTCAACCTCAATTGCATTTTGTAAGGATTGACAATCTAACTTGCTTTTTAGTAAGTCTTTGAATATAGAGGCTGGGGCTTGAGTGAGTATTTTGATTTTCAATTGCATTTTGTAAGTATTTTCAATCTAAATTGCATTCACGCGGGTAGTTGACGCCATTACGAACAGTTTTTCTTTATGAGTGATTCTACTCGCTTTACACCTGTGTATCTAATCTTAGAACAGGCTGTAATTTATGCACTATATATGTGTTACAACTGTACATTTCCCGAACGTAAGTTCAAAGAGAATGATAGCAAAGCGAAATCCCACGAGGTTCCGCACCAAAATGGTAAAGGATCAGTCAATTAAAGACTTCCCGTATCAGGGTGAACTCAGACTGATCGTCAGAGTCAAAACTAAATTGAGCGTTGTGATAAGGTAGAACCACATTTACAGCAAGTAGCAAAGAAAGAGAGAACAAGTTGCTTAAACAGGTTAATATTTATTTTGAAAGCAATACCGACGGTATTAGGGTATCCGAGGCCTAGGGAGTCTCTTCCTTTCCCGCCTTCATTGGCCCTTGTCTCATCTTTTCTGATACCCTCCTTCTGCGTGGGGTCAGCCTTCTTGTTCTTTTACTTTTCCCTCGTGCCTTGTGCTCAAGGCCCTTAAGGAGGCAGGGTGTATGTAGCCCCACCACATCTTATATTCCCCCCTGCCTTGTGCTCAAGGAGGCAGGGTGTATGTAGCCCCACCACATCTTATATTCCCCCCTGCCTTGTGCTCAAGGAGGCAGGGTGTATGTAGCCCCACCACATCTTATATTCCCCCCTGCCTTGTGCTCAAGGAGGCAGGGTGTATGTAGCCCCACCACATCTTATATTCCCCCCTGCCTTGTGCTCAAGGAGGCAGGGTGTATGTAGCACCACCACATCTTATATTCCCCCCTGCCTTGTGCTCAAGGCCCTTAAGGAGGCAGGGTGTATGTAGCCCCACCACATCTTATATTCCCCCCTGCCTTGTGCTCAAGGAGGCAGGGTGTATGTAGCCCCACCACATCTTATATTCCCTCCTGCCTTGTGCTCAAGGAGGCAGGGTGTATGTAGCCCCACCACATCTTATATTCCCCCCTGCCTTGTGCTCAAGGAGGCAGGGTGTATGTAGCCCCACCACATCTTATATTCCCCCCTGCCTTGTGCTCAAGGCCCTTAAGGAGGCAGGGTGTATGTAGCCCCACCACATCTTATATTCCCCCCTGACTTGTGCTCAAGGAGGCAGGGTGTATGTAGCCCCACCACATATTATATTCCCTCCTGCCTTGTGCTCAAGGAGGCAGGGTGTATGTAGCCCCACCACATCTTATATTCCCCCCTGCCTTGTGCTCAAGGAGGCAGGGTGTATGTAGCCCCACCACATCTTATATTCCCCCCTGCCTTGTGCTCAAGGCCCTTAAGGAGGCAGGGTGTATGTAGCCCCACCACATCTTATATTCCCCCCTGCCTTGTGCTCAAGGAGGCAGGGTGTATGTAGCCCCACCACATCTTATATTCCCTCCTGCCTTGTGCTCAAGGAGGCAGGGTGTATGTAGCCCCACCACATCTTATATTCCCCCCTGCCTTGTGCTCAAGGAGGCAGGGTGTATGTAGCCCCACCACATCTTATATTCCCCCCTGCCTTGTGCTCAAGGAGGCAGGGTGTATGTAGCCCCACCACATCTTATATTCCCTCCTGCCTTGTGCTCAAGGCCCTTAAGGAGGCAGGGTGTATGTAGCCCCACCACATCTTATTTTTATTCTCAATTGCATTTTGTGACTATTTTGAATCTAAATAACATTTTGTAAGTATTTTCTACCTAAATTGCATTTTGTAAATATTGTCAATTCAAATAACAGTACAGTAAGTATGTAGTTAGTTTTAGTTGTGGGTAGTTAGTTTGTCTATTAGATATATGTCATTGTTCTATTAGACTGTGGTGTGTGAGTGTGTCTGGTAGCAGTTGCATTGTTTATTAGTTATAGTTCATTGTTTCAGTAGACTGTGATGTGTAAGGCTGCATGTGAGTGTGCTTGGTGACGGACTGTTTTAGTGGTAGTATTTGTTGTTGGTGGAACTTAAGTATTTTTTCGTTAGTAGAATTTTGGTATTTAATTGTTAGTACGGTAGAAGGTTAGTATTTTTGTTAATAGAATTGCTCTTTACTTATTCTGAAAGGGAGTAGCAGCCTCTCAGAATAAATCAATTCTTTACTAGTCTTATAGACGGTTAAAATATTATAATATAAGCCAAATAATGGCTACACTGCGTCCTGCTGCACGGCTGAAAGCAACGGGAAACTACAGCCGTATGCTATTCCCGAGGATATGCACCTCTCTATGCATAATTACATGTGATGATGGCCTCCTCCCTTGTAAAATTTCAATCCGGAGGTAAACTAGTCCCCCGTTCGGATCTCCGGGTGGGGACTACTCGAGAGGGGGTTAACATCACAGAAGTGACAAAGAGGAAATCTGACATTCTACGGATCAGAGCGTGGAATGTTAGAAGTCTGCTAGGAAGTCGAAGGTTAGAAAACTTAGAAAGGGAAATGGATAGGTTGAGGTTGGATTTGGTTGGGATTAGTGAAATGCGCTGGCAGGAAGAACAGGACTTTTGGTCAGGAGACTATAGGGTCATTAGCACTAAATCAAACAATGGCCAAGCAGGGGTTGGCCTCATATTGACTAGGAAACTTGGACAGCGGGTGGAATATTATGAGCAATATAGTGAACGGATTATTGTAGCAAAAATCAATACTAAACCTACCTGCACCACAGTGGTACAAGTCTATATGCCTACCAGTCAAGCTGATGATGAGGATGTTGAAAAGGTCTACGAAGAAATAGACGAAATTCTGAGGTATATTAAGGGTGATGAAAATGTTATAGTAAAGGGAGATTGGAATGCTGTGGTAGGAAAAGGGAGAGAAGGGAAGATAGTAGGAGATTTCGGATTAGGTGAAAGGAATGATCGAGGAAGCAGGCTGGTAGAATTCTGCACCGAGCATGAGTTGGTCATAGCTAACACCTTATTCAATAACCACAATAGAAGAATATACACATGGATGAGACCAGGAGATACAGGGCGTTACCAAATCGACTTCATTATGGTCAAGCAGAGGTTTTGAAACCAGATTTTGGATTGTAAAACATATCCTGGTGCTGACATAAACTCTGACCACAATCTGGTTGTAATGAAATGCAGATTAAAGTTGAAGAAACTGAAGAAAAGTCAAAAGCCAAAATGGTGGGCAATAGACAGACTGAAAGAGAAGGATGTAAACGAAAGATTCAAGAAGAGTATAAAGGAAGGACTAATGAAAAACCCTAAACAACTTTCAATTGCAGACGAATGGGCACTTTTGAAGAATGAAATAACAAAATCCGCAGAAGAACACATTGGTAGGAAAGAAAGAATAGGGAGAAAACCGTGGATCACTCAGGATATACTAGAATTGATGGATGAAAGGCGGAAACACAAGAATGTAAGAAATGAAAAGGGGAAAGCAGAATACAAACGTCTGAGAAATGAGGTTAACAAGAAGTGCAAGGAAGCGAAAGAAGAATGGTTGAAAGAGAAATGTGCAGGTATAGAAAATTGTCTGAAATTAGGAAAAGTAGACACAGCTTATCGAAGGATTAAGAATACTTTTGGGGAAAAGAAGACTAAGTGCTGTAATATTAAGGACACAAATGGAAAGCCTCTAACAGATAGGGAAGGAAAGGTTGAGAGATGGAAAGCTTACAAAGAGAGTTTGTATAAGGGAAAGGAGATTGAGAATCATGTAATGGAAAGGGAGGAGGAAATTGATGTGGATGCGAAAGGAGATTTAATATTGAGATCAGAATTTGATCAAGCTTTGGAAGACTTAAGCAGGAACAAAGCACCAGGCATAGATGATATACCGATTGAGTTGCTACGCTGCATAGGAGATGAAGGTCTGATCAGGTTATTTCACTTGGTGTGTAGGATTTATGAGACAGGTGAGGTACACCCTGATTTCAAGAAGAATGTAATCATCCCTATACCAAAGAAAGTGGGAGCTGACAGATGTGAAGATTACTGTACAATCAGCTTGATTACTCATGCTTCAAAGATCCTGTCTAGAATAATTTACAAGAGGATTGAAAGCCAGATAGAAACGGAGTTGGGTGAAGACCAGTTTGGTTTCAGGAGAAATGTAGGAACAAGGGAAGCTGTACTAAGTCTTAGGCTGATTTTGGAAGGTAGAATAAGGAAAGATAAGAGAACGTTCATGGCTTTTGTAGACTTAGAAAAGGCTTTTGATAACGTTGATTGGACTAAATTGTTTGATATTTTGAAATCGATTGGAATAAAGTACAGGGATAGGAGGGTGATATACAATCTATACAGAAACCAGACAGCAGTCATTCGAGTTGAAGGACATGAGAGAGAAGCTGGTATTCAGAAAGGTGTAAGGCATGGCTGCAACTTATCACCCATACTTTTCAATCTTTACATTGAACAAGCAATGAAGGAAATTAGAGAAAAATTTAAAGTGGGAGTGAAGATTCAAGGAGAAATGATTTCAACTCTGAGATTTGCTGATGACATCGTCATCTTGGCCGACAAGCCTGAGGATTTGAATGAGTTTTTGAATGGTATGGACTCCGTCTTACGGAAAGAATTCATGATGAAAATTAATAAATGTAAAACAAAAATACTGGAATGCAGCCGAAATAAATCAGAAACCTCTATGGAGATCAAATTGGCAGGTGAAAAGCTGAAGGAAGTAGGAGACTTCTGTTACTTAGGAAGCAGAATAACCAGTGATGGACGAAGCAAAGAGGATATAAAAAGTAGGTTGGCTCAGGCAAAGAAAGCATTTCTACAAAAAAGGAATCTGCTGACATCGAATATAGATTTAGGTATTAGGAAGTCATTTTTGAAAGCCTTTGTTTGGAGCGTGGCGCTCTATGGAAGTGAAACTTGGACTATTGGTGCAGCAGAAAAGAGGAGAATTGAAGCATTTGAAATGTGGTGTTACAGGAGAATGATGAAGATTAGATGGGTAGATAGGGTTACAAACGAAGAGGTATTAAGACGAGTGGGAGAGAAGAGATGTTTGTGGCGACTGCTAATGAAGAGAAGAGATAGGTTGGTAGGACACATACTAAGACACCCAGGAATAGCAAGCTTAGTTATGGAGGGAAGGGTCGAGGACAAGAACTGTAGGGGTAGACCAAGGTTAGAATATGTTAAACAGATTGCCTCGGATGTAGGGTGTGGTTGCTATGTAGAGATGAAACGATTAGCCCAGGACAGGGAGGCATGGAGAGCTGCATCAAACCAGTCAAAAGACTGAAGACTCAAACAACAACAGAAGGACGGGGGGTCATTTTTGACCCGTATTGGATTTTACAAGAACTTGCATCGTATTTCCATAACTTTGGTTCTGTTGCGTGGTGCTGACTGGTTGCTTCTTCCCCCACTCCACCAACATGAGTCGAGGTTAGATCATACCCGCCATTCCCAGTGAAGTGTGCATTATAAACAGTTTGTTTATTGAGTGGTTTGTTGTGCTTATTTTATGAACAATTCGTCAAATATAGAGCACAGAAGGTACCGGTACGGTATTTGAGACTGGACGATCTTATAGTTTCGCTCTAGGAACTAAGTGAAGATGAGAGAGGGAGAATCAGTTGATCAGATGAGACTCTCCAAGTTCTTCGTTAGAATCAGATATTTTCTTACATCACTGCAGCTAGCTGAAAATCTGAAATCCCAGGGAACCAGTCTTCTGGGTACAACGAATCGGGCATGAAGAGAGGTTCCACCGGAGGTGAAAACTTCTCGATCACAACACTATGACACCCAGGCTCTAAATAGCAACGACATAACTTGGAGTATTTATCAAGGCAAGGTCAACAAGAAAGTACTTGTGCTCAGGTGTCCGGGTGGGGACGGGCGGAAAGGAGAAACCCGACACAGTAACATGTTACAATGGATCCAAGTAAGGAGTCCAGAATGTATACTGTCAAGCCAGGTGCACACACATTCAGTAATGTTCTCAACTTAGCAGGAATAAACGTGTACAAATAAGCTACAAATATCAAGATCTCGCGAAGAAACTTTCTCCTGCAACTTGCTGAGGAACACCCAGAGCAGAAATAAAAGGACCAATACTGCGGACAATGATACATAACTTCAACCTGGCCCAAAATGCAGGAAATGCCAAATGCGCAACAAATGCAAGGACACGAAAGGTGGACGTGTGTGTAAGGTATGCAAAAAGCCTGTCTGTGAGAGTTGAATAAATTTGGAAACAGCAAAACGATCGTAGTCGAATCGAATCGAGCCCAGCGCGCAAAGTCAGCGGAGCAGACCCTGATCGCACTATAGTGCTGTATGCGAGTTGCTTACTACAGACATCTAGTGAGCTCTGGGACGTTAATAAAGGCGAGAGCTGCGCTAAGATCCCCTTCGCTTGACTTGCGCGCTGTGAAACGTCCTGAACGAATGTCAGTAGGCGATCTAGCGTGACTCCCAGGTACTTAGTGGCTGTCTGCCATCTGATCACTTCACCAAAGATGTTTAGATCCTGGACTTCTGTGAATTTCCTCTTTTTCGTGAACAGTGTGGCAGAACATTTATTTACATTAATTTCCATTCTCCATTTCTCTAGCCAGGCTACTAGAGCGTCTAGGGCGACTTGGAGGCTGTGGTTGACTCTATGTCCTCTCAAGGAGGTAGTTGAGATGGCGGTATCGTCCCCATACAGGTGGAGTACAGTGTCTGTAGACTTGGGCATGTCAGCGACATATATACATAGTAGCTGGAAAGTTCCAGAATCGAGTGTTCCAGATTGGAATGTTCTGGGCATAGTGACTAGAATGTTCGTGTTAACTCAAGTAGCCTAAATACACAACACTGACTAGAATGTTCATGTTAACATTGCACTTTCTAGAATGTTCATGTAAATACACAACATATATTGAAGAGAGAGGGGGGGGGGGGGGAATGACACTGCCCTGTGGTACACCAGCTTTAATATCTCTCATAGAGGATTGGGCGCCCTCCACCTGGGCATAGAATATGCTGTTCCTAAGGTAGGAATTTATAATCTTAAGTAAGTGCTCTGGGAAGCCATTGTGTTTCAATTTGTATAGCAGTCCACTGTGCCATACCTTATCGAAAGCACGACTAATGTCTAAGAAGCATACTCCTGTCATACGAATTTAGTTGAAAGTGCGCGTAATAATTTCTATTAATCGAAGTAATTGTTGGACCGCGGAGTGGCCTTTACGAAAACCGAACTGGTCATCGTTAATGGTGTTGTCAATGAACATTTGAAGCCTGGAAAGTAGGGTTTTGAGATGATGGAAAGTAAACTAATGGGTCTATAATTCTGAGGGAATGTGCCGTTGGTGTTGGGCTTGCCAATCATAATCACCTTGGCAACTTTCCAGGCATGGGGGAAGTGACCGAATCTATAGATTGCATTAAAAATCCTTGTGAGACAAGTGAGGGCTTTCTTGGTTAAATTTATAAGGAAAGAAGCTGTGACCCCGTCTGGCCCTGCGGTCTTCCGGTTTTTCAGTTTCTTAATAAGAATGAGCAGTTCGGTGGGTGAAACAAGCCTGAAGCCCGGCGGAAGCTCTCCCTGGAAGCCATTATGAAGATTGCGATAAACTTCTTCTATGAAGTCTTCATTGCTAGGTTCATAATTTTGCTCGCAGTCTTTCTCGAAAGTGTGCGCCAGGGCGTCGGCCTTCCCTTCTTTAGTATAAACCATCCCCCGTTCCCCGTGTAATGATGGGATGGCTGTCCTTTTCTGAAGTAGCCTTCTAGCCATGCCGTACAGAGAGCTGGAGTTGCCAGCCATATTAACTAATTTGTCTTGCCATGCTTTATTACGGAGGTCCCGCATAGCCGTGTCAATTTGATGCTTCTTGCTTCAATCATAGATCCCGTGTGACCTGCCAACGCCACCTGGTCATATTTTTACGCTTAATAAGTGCCTTAAGTGTGAGTGGAATGGAGAATGGCTTATGTTGTCTGTGGGCGGGGCCTATAGGCACCGTGCGTTCTGCAGTGTGCTGCTGCGGGTGGATACTACGTGAACTACACACGGTCTTGTTTATCAGCAGCTGATCGTAAGACGTTGCAGTACGAGTGAATTTTTACATGCGTTTATTCAATATTTTATAGTGTTGTCTTCAGATTATTATTTAAAAAATGTCAAAACGTTCTGGCAATGTTATGTGCTGTGTTGTTGGCTGCAATAATAGATACTGCAATACAGAGCAAAGTGTGAAATTTTATAGTTTTCCATCACGACCTCACGAAATGGATTTGAAAAGACAGTGGATTTAAGCAGTAAATCGCAAGAAGTAAGTAATGGGGGATTTAAATATTTTAATTAATACTAAATTACACAGTACAAAACCTATACTAACCATGACTTTTACAAATAGGTTAACAATAACAACCAAAATAATTACAGTAATGCTATACTTCCAAGGTGAGGTCCGCACCAGTAGGCCATATTTTTAAAGCACAAACATCATAATAGTAGAGATATTCTATTACACAGTAGTCTTAATGATAGCCTTAATAATTAAATAACAGATACCTTAATACCGAGCAAAGTGTGAATATTTTTAGATTTCCTCCCCGACCTCACGAAGTGGATTTGTAAGGCTAGTGGATTAATATTATATTTACAGAAATAGGCCCTGGTACATGACAAAAAATAGGAACAAAATATTAATAGCCTACAGAAATATTTTAGAAATGTGTAATTATACATAAACATTAAATAAATGAGCATTACAGTATTTTAAATAGTCCTACAAACATATTATTATGAAACCAGATAGTCACAAAATAATTTGAACTCATTACAACAGAAATTCAAATAAATATAGGCCTAATACAGATCCAACTTAAATTTTACAAAATGTGTTCAAAATAATATTTGCATTTACAGACTGCCCATAATTTAAAAGGTATGTTTACATAAATTTGCCACATTTACACAATTTGTTTTATAGGGCAGATGGTACTTTGTGGACACCTTCAAAATCATCTAGAATCTGCAGCACACATTTCATAGGAGAATGTAAATTTCAACATCCTGCTAGTCCAGCATATGTACCAAGTATCTTTCCTGAATGTTACAGAAGAAAGTCAACAGGACTTAAATCTCTCAGCAGATTTATGAGATTGAAGAAGAGAAGTCTAAATTGAAATTTAGTCATTTCAACACCTGTTATATCAGATCTGCAACTGGTGAGCCTGTTCTAGTATTCATGAAAGCTGATGCCCAAACTCAGACAAACAAACATTGTGATGTAGAAAGCAATTTTGAATTCAGTTGTGTTTTGGATGGAAACAGTGTCAGCACACAAGCAAATATATCAGCCCTTCACACATTACATGCTAAACCTAGACATGTTAGTAAATTGTCTGGGCCTGACTTCCCATATGAAGAAAGAGGATTTTTTGGTTATAGTTCAGTTTCTGATGAATCACAATTAAATGTTCTGGCTGGTGTCAACAAAGAAATTTGTAATATATTTTTAAACTTGCTGCCAGACACTAATACACGCAAAATTAGTAAAGAAAATAGACTTGGTATTCTTAATGAAAATGAAGTTAGCCTTACCATTTGCTGCCCTTGCTGTTATTTTCAATATTCACCATAGTAATATTTCTAGGATATTTCAATCTGTTTTACCTGTACTGGCACAAGCAACAAAAAAGTGGGTTTTCTGGCCTAGCAAGGATACTGTTAATGCTACATTGCCTTCTGTTTTTAAGGATAACCATCCAAATTGTAGAGCTATTATAGACTGCACTGAAATTAAAACAGAACAGCCTCCTGAGATCAGCCAGCATGTGTATATGTAGGCCTACTCTAATTATAAGTCTACATATGCTGCTAAGGTCCTTATTGCAATTGCACCTTGTGGTATGGTGACATTTGTTTCCAAATGTTATGGTGGTCGAGCTAGTGACAGTTTTATCACAAATGACTGTGGAATTTTGAAATTGATAGAATCAGCAGATCAAATAATGGCTGATAAAGGTTTCCCTGGTATAAAAACTATATTGGAGGACAGCAATGCAATTTTAGTAATGCCACCCTTCATGCATGAAGGTCATTTGACACCTGAAGAAGTTGATGATACTTAAAATATTGCTAGTGTGCGAGTTCATGTTGAACGGTGCATTCAAAGAGTGAGAGTATATATCATACTTCAAAAAATTCCAAGTGAGCTATTATGCAGTGTTGATGACATTGTGCATATGTGTTGTGTTATGACAAATGTACAACCTCCCTTGATGTCTGAAGCCCATTATTAAATCTGCACGTTAGTTCCCTTAAATAGTGTGTGAAGAAAAACTGTTGCAACTTTTCAATACAGACCTTCAAGAACATATCATTTCTTTGAATTTCTAAAAGAATGGAACTATGGTTCTCTGTATAAATGAAAAAGTCACAAGCATCAAGCCCACAACAGTACACAACAGAGTGAAATATGCATGATTTGGTTTCAGTTCCAAATTTCCTTCTGAATTTCTTATAAGATGCATTAATCTCCTCATTTTCACCTATGATTGGTTTGTCTGTACATGAAATAGGACATTTAATTTCCAGTACCCTTTCTGGCTTCCCATCCACCATTACTATACCATCAGGACTAGCACACAACCAAGGATGGGTGAGATGAATTATGAGACCACTCTCAACAACTGTTTTACCATATAAATTTGTGTATTTGGCAAGTGCAGTTTTTTCTAACCTTTTTCCAAATGTGACATTTCTAAGACCCCTACCATTAAGACATTTAGTGTTCAAAAGTGTATTTACCAACTTCTCATGATATTTTCTCCTTTTAATTGAATGTGCCCTACTTGCAGAGATCCTTTTCTTCCTTTCTGAAAACCAGAGGTCACACTTCGATTGATTTAAGGTTTTTACACAAATTTCAGCTGCTTGAGTCTTATTAATTACAACATGATTGTTATAAAAATAACTTGCTAGTGCAGAATTGCTAACACTACACCCATCAATTACCGGTATTACAGATGTAGTCTCCTGTTTCATTAATAATGTTGTTATTACATTTTTACATGCATTATTCTGAACCATAACTGTGACATCTGTTATTAAATTTCCTAGCAATTCATTGGCAACTTTAACTGATTCTGACTTTTTCTCCTCATTTAAAATTCTGGAAAGTATACATGGGGTTTTCAAATTGGGAATTTCAACTGGTTTTACATTAAGCCTCTGCCTTTTTGTGGGAAAAAGTTCTTCTAACCTCTTCCCCTTGTTATATTTCTCTTTCCCCACGTTTGAGATTCGAGGTCGAGACCATTCACAGGGTTGATCGGTTCGCGAAGTTACATGCTCTGAATTAACTGCATGAATAACTGCTGAAATATGCTTGCACTTCTCTGACGATCCAGCAGGGCATTCACAGGAACATGCAGTCGTCTCTCTAGTAGCATTTACCTACGATAACATTATATCGTATTAGAAATTGCGTGTACATCAACATTAATGCCGCTGTCACCCCAGTTAGTTAGTTAGTTAGTTAGTTATTGTTGTTTTAAGGGGCGGAACTACGAGGTCATCTGCCCCTGCTGTCACCCCAACTAATGCATAAAATGAATAGATACGTTACCTCTATCGTGACATGATAGGTTTCTGGCGAACTGATGTTTCTCTTATCACATTAGCAGTTATTACACTGTTGATATTTCCTGCAAACTGCCTTTCTACTAAATTTAAAACATGCCCACTTTCTGCACGTAGACGGCCTTTCTTCGAAGAATTGGGCCGATTATTGTCAGATAAAATACTCTGAAATCCTACAGTTATTATCAAGTCTGCCATGGCAACACGTTGTGTGATGACAGCTGATATGTCTGCGGTCCGCGGTAACAAGACCGACTCCAATACTCAGACCGTAACATAGAAAAAACATGGCGGCCGCAGAAGCCCCACTTCTTCTATTGGGTAACACGAAATCAAGACGTATACGGCGGTAATTTGACGTAGGGAAAACGACACAATTGGGAAAATCACTGTTCCATGCATGAAAAAGCTTCGCGAACAACTAACTTACATATCACATAATATTACTAGAAGAAATGGCTGTCCCACAGTAAAAGAAAACAAGTTGATTTATTAGAAATTTCACGTAACTATATAATAACATTCTCTCTTCGATTTTACTTCACTGCTTAGATGAAAATAATTTTATATTAAAAAAGGTTTAAATATAAATTTATGTGAAAAAAATCTCAATTTATTCACTCTCGCGAAAACTATTGACAGCATTACATGAGTTCTTTTACCCTGAGACGGTCAAATATTATAACACAGTACAGATCAGAGTCAATTGGTAAGGAGGTGGGGGCTCCAATATTCCAGGAATAAGTCAGGTTAAGGTTTGAAGGTGGATGGAGATCATCAAGCTGGACCCAGCTGCAGCCAATGGAAATTGCTGCAAATGTTACAGAACAATAAATAAATGTAAAATATTATTCACCTTACTTGCTGCCGAGTTTCAACTCTTTGCGCTTGTTTACTTTAACTCCAAGCTCCTCAGTGGGTCTTCTTTTTTGTGCCTGGTTTGCAAACTTCTTGCACAATTCCCTGGACACATTTTTATCGTGCAACACTTTGGAGTAGTTGTTAACAAATATGTTCGCCATCACTTTAACACATTTTTTATCAATCTTGATCAAGGGCACACCACAACTACATTCATCATTTATATTGCTTATAGAGCTCTCTATAAGTTGAGTCCCTAATGCAATAACAGCGTCCCTCTGATTTTTGAGTTTCAAAAATTCAGACTCAAAGCTGCTGCTTATGAGTACCTGAACAAGTCTATATATATCACAACATAAACCCATCAAAAACGAGGAAGGACACTTCAGCCCATCCCTGTTAAGTTCACTGAAGTAAGACAGAAGCTTCTTGTTACAATCAAGGATTAAATCTTCTTCGGATTGTAGCACTTCTTTACACCGAGTGCACTTTCCACTCTTTACCAACTTGGCTAAAACTGTCATGCTCGTGTAACTAGCAATGCATACAATTATCTTCTTTGCTTCAAGCGGAATCGACACTACTGGTGTTTCATCCAGGGCAGACTGAAATTTATCAAGGTTCTTGACTACTTTTTCTTGGTTGAAAGTAACTGTCAGGTCCTTGAGAGTAAATTCTCCTAACTTTGCCGACTGAAGTTTTAGCAAACTTAATACCTTGAGTCTCCGTTCAGATTCTAGCACTTGTTCTACTGAGACATTATATGTGCAGCCCCTTAATCTTCTGTATGCTCCGAACCTGCTTTCTAAGCCATCTGTCTGCAGCTTAGCTGTCAGGATGTAGGACCACTTATATGTATTAAAAATATATTTACATAGCTGGACAACTGCAGTCAGTGTGTGAGTGAATGCTAAGAACGTTTCATTACTCAATTTTCCATCATTGTGTGAGGTGTTGCTATGCCATATGTCAACATATGTTTTCAAAGTTTCCAAAAAGACAAGCTTGGTATCATCGGGGCCACTAATTGGGTTTGCATCATCATTTCGGGTGTACTTTCCTTTCATTGGGTGCTGAACGTTTGAAATTGTCCACCACTTTGAAATTAATTTCAAAAACTGGACAGTCCCATCAGAAATAGCAACACCCTCACTTTTAAGCATATCCAATGCCACTATATTTTTGGCATCAAATATGCTCATAGCTACAGCAACATTCTGTATCTCTATAGCAGTGGGATATAAAGCCTTTCTTGACAAATTTGGAGCCAGTTTTAGAATCATACTCTTTTCAGAATGGAATAGATCTCTAATATCTGATAACTTAGCCTCGACATTTGTGTACTGAAAAGTTGATTCATTTTCAGTAACATGTAGCATGCTTTCTATTTTGGGAATTGTCTGCTCGGTGTTGGGAATGACAAACGTTTGACTGGGTCGATTTAACCAATTGTTCCTTACACATTTCAGCAAATGTACACTGTCGAACAGAAGAAATAGTGACATGGAGGTATTAGCTGGATTTGTAATGCAGGGTTTTAAAGTACCACCACCCAAGAGCTCAAACATCTTCCTATTCATGCTGTGGTTATCTGATACCAAACAGACTACATGAAATTGAAGCTCGTCCATCAAGGTTAGGACGTCAATGGTTAGAGTCAGTCGAGTTTTTGCATTTAGGATTCTCACTGGGAAAAGACCTATTATATCTTTACTGTCTGAACGTAAAGAGGAAAACATGAAAGCTTGTATGGTGGTGGACGAGTCGGCTCCTGAGCTATTTTCAGCCATCCCGATTATTTTCCCTCATTTATACGTGAGTTTGGAATTAACATATATCTCATCCAGCAAAACAGTAACAACCTTCTCTTCATCATTCAGGAGCTTGCTTTTTTCTTTCAAAAAGGATTTTTGCAAAGGCCCAACACCTGAGCTGTTTGGACCTATTTTGGACAAGAATTGCCTGAGATAAACATGGTGAGGTAGTGTCATTATGTTTGTCCTTCTTAAAGATTGGTAAGCTCCAGGGTGTGAGTAAGAGAGACTTGCGGCCTATATTAGGAGGTCTGATGAATATTTAATCTGACAAGCAAAAGCAAGCTCCAACTGTTCTAATGCAAATTTTACCTTGCCAGCCCTCTCTACATTCACATCAGCATCAAGTTGCAGGCCCTCCTTTGTAACATTTATCAATAAAGTTACCCTTTCAGAGAGAGATACTGATTCATCATTATAGTTAGCAAGAGAACTCACCAAATTATCCAACTTGCTCCATCTATCACATTTATATGCCTTGCTTCCGTTGCACTCCAAGATCCAGTTAAACTTCTCCGCAGGTAAGCACAGATTCTTGTAAAACACATTTACATCTAAATCACTCGACACTTTGAAACACATTGACACTGATGGAACATCACAATAAGCATTATCATCTATTTTAATAAAAAGGACATAGTCTTCCTTCACAATTGTTATAAATGGATTTACCGGCCTATTCTTAACTTCACTTGTGAATGATTCGAAATTTGCAATGGTATCCTGTTCACACCATTCATTAAAGTTATCCAAATCTCTCTGTAATATCTGCTGCACACGTTCTTCAGGATCTTTCCTTTCTTTACTAAGCCTAACAGATAAGAGGGTTGATTGTGAAAAATTGTGGGGTAAGCATCATCGCTTAGTTTTGGAACTTTCCGAGGAACACGAATAGGTTCACTATTTACAACAGGGAACACGTCTTCCCTAACCACAAACTTATCTTCAAAATGGTGTATGCATACTACTGCTTTATCACTGACCGCAAAATTGTCACGATGTATACTTCTAATCCATTTTTCTCTTAATGTTTTTTCCTTGGGAAACTTAAAAATAGTTGTATGAGAAGCGTTGCCGTAATTACTCTTACAACCCGGTACACAACAAGAGCGACCCATTACATAACTTCAAAACAAACATTCATATGTCACTGCGTATAATTACAGCTGCTAAATATCAACTGACTCACAAATTCACTCTCACGCACCACTATTCTCCATAGGAAACACGACTTATCGCCAACTTTCATCGGTAGCAAACTGAAACAACGTATGTAAACAAACCCACGTTTTCAACAGGCTAGGGCTTCTCGAATCGCCATCTTGAAGCAATCGAGAGTAGCATTAAGGTCTGAGTATTGGAGTCGGTCTTGGCGGTAAACTCGGTAAACTGCAACAGCTTACAATTCCGGCCACCCGTAGCGTGGCGGAGCATTTCTCCCTCCAACACACGGAGCCTATAGCGGCCGTGTAGTGTCTCTGTAAGCTCTGAGGTTGATGATACACTGTACTCTTCAGACCATTGAATGATGTGTTCAGTATGAGTACATAGGTTGGCAGCACAGTGTCCTTGATAGGGTGAAGTCCACGTGTGGGCTGAAGAAATGGCCTGACCATCATGTTCCTGAGTAACAAACAAGCGCACGCTCACCGTGGTCTAGCAGATCTTCCCTTACAATGATACAGCATAACTGTGTCGCCTTATTAAATTGTTCTGCCACTAAATTCAAACTCGGTCCGCCTTCATAGCTATTTTCGTACGAGCTAAAATAATACTCTGTCATGGAGGAAAGAAAGGAAGGAGATGCCTAGCGCAAGCTGTTGAAGCCAAACGGCTCGCCCACTTTGGTTGCTAGAAAATGGCTGTCCCTATGCTTAAAGCCGTAAACCACTCCAACCAGTAATGGATTTTAGTGACACAAAACTGCAATGAGAAGTCAAGATTTTTTCTTGGATAGGCAGAATACACGCTGTACTTCACGGTACTTGGCACAAATAAGCTGCGTTATCGTTTTAAAAGCCAATTTAAATATAAATATTAGAGCACCTTTGCGAGGCTAGTTTTGTAAGGAAGACGCGGCAAAACGTAATAATAAGCTGAAACACTGATTAAATTGAATACAGGTGTCTGAAGGTGCGAGTTATACCAAAGATGGAACATCTTGGGAACTAATGATGCCGAACTAATTACGGTATTTTCACCAAATTGAGTTTTATGTTCTTATTGGTGTTGAGGCATTCATCAGTTTTTAGGCCTAATTTCGAGCACAGCCACTTTTACTCATTGGTCGTACCGTTGCCTACGCTATATACAAGGCCGGGAAATGCAAGCTGTTTTGCGCTAAAAATGAATCACCATGAAGTTCCGCCAGTGACCGTTAGGATCGCTTTGTACCACCCTAGTTCCAGCATTCGCGCCGGTTTAACTCCATAGTGACATTGCAAATAGTGGATGTTTACATGAGTATTTTTAAATGGTTTACTAAATGATAATAATAATAATAATTATTATTATTATTAAATGGTTTACTGCTGTGTTCCGTTTTGTACGTCCCGGCAGGGAATGTGCAAATCAGTTTGATTCCACTAGTTTCCTATCAATCAAGAATTAAGAAATAAGTGGATTAAAGCTGTTTCTCGTCGAGGTGATAAGCCAGGTAGTGTGTCGGCAGTTTGTAGTAGGCATTTCAGAGAAGACAATTACAGTGTGAGCACAACTAGAAGATTTCTTCTGCCTAAATCCGTACCTTCAGTATTTACAGACTTCCCTCAGCACAAACAAGTGACTACTACAGCTAGGAAACCACTGAACGACGACACTCTTTCATCCAAGAGAAAATGTGACTCTCCATGAACTATGAGTAATTTTGTCCCTATTAGTGAAGACGAGATAAATTGTAGAAGTATAGGGACACAGTTTCACCCATTTCAAGGCCAGTTGTTAGGAAGTCTCTTCGAAAGAAACTGCGGAGTGCTACAAAAAAAACCTGCTAAGCGAGACGCTGTAATTCACAAGCTACGAAGAAAACTACATGATCTTCAGGCCGAATTGAAGAAATATAAAATTAAGAAATATGACATGAACAAGCAGCTGTCTGCAATTCAAAATGAAGCCCAAGGTAGCCTCAAAGCCATTTTTTTTTTTCGAACTGCTGCAAGCATTTGGAAAGAAGAAATATAATTACCAAGAAACTACAATTAAAATTTGTGTTCTTCTATCTACTACGTCACCGACAGGCTATCGATTGTTACGTGAACTAAGTATCTTGCACCTACCAGATCCCAAAACTTTGAAGACATACGTAGGGTACTCGAAATGAGAGACTGGCATCACCTCATTGATCAGAGCAAGATTGATGGCAGAGGAAAAGTCACTGGAACTCGATAATGCAAAAGTGGTCTCCCTTATCATTGACGAAATGGCTATAAAGCCTAGGCTTGTGTACGATAGGAATTTAGACATGTTTCTCGGCATGAGTGGCACAGACTTGGCGCTCTTGGTATTGAAGACAAACTAGCCAACAAGTTACTTTGCATTCCTTTCTAAGGACTATCTTCTTCTTACAGAATTCATGTGTCATTTTATTTTACTTGTTCTATTTCTGGAGGCAAAATTGGTATTATATGCTATGAAGGTAGTCGAAGAAAGTGGTTTCAGAGTGTTAAGAATTGTAACTGACAACTGTCAAGCGAATGTTTCGATGTTTGAAACGCTATGCGGGGGTCGTATAACGCATGAAATTAAATATCCTCTTGTTGAAAAACGACCGCTCTTTATAAGTTGTGATCCCAGTCACATTCAGTGGCGGATTCAGGCCTTGCGGGGCCCTGGGCTATATGATAAGGTGGGGCCCACAATAATATGATATAAAAATATCATATCAAATGGAAAGTAGTTTTGTAATAATAATAATAAAATAAAGAATAGTTACAATATTTTGAATACACTACGGTACATGTTTTAATAATATGAAATAAACTTTTAAGTCCCCTTGAAGTAGATTATGTAAACTATGAAATATTAAAATATTAGTCTGCTTTGCCACTTTTTTCCGGCTGAAGTCTTCTATTATTTCACTGAAATCTAAACCTACTAAACGGTCAAGGAAGGTCATAGCAGCACTGACATAAAAAAGAATTATAAATTAGTTTGAAAAGTATATTTATTTATTTATTCGATAATTCCCCATAAGGAGAGCGTTACAACACAATATATTTTCATGTATTATTCTGGCACTTTCTTCTTTTTTCTCAAAAACTTTGAAAAGTATCTTCTTCTTCTTCTACCTTATCCGATACGGACGTTGGCTACCACCATGGCTAACACCTTCTTATCCTGTGCAATCCTGAAGAGTTCCGTGGAAGACAGCCCAAACCACGTTCTTAAATTATCCATCCAAGTTATTCGTCTCCTTCCCGGTCCACGCTGACCTTCAATTTTACCCTGAAGTAATTAATTAATTATTAATTAATTAATTACATTTAAAAAAAATCCATAGCGCGGGGCCCGGGGCGGTCGCCCACCTCGCCCTCCCCTAGATCCGCCCCTGGTCACATTATCACGAATGTACGATCGCAGTACTTGTCTAGGGAGTTCTTTGTAAATGGCAACAATGTGGCAAGTGATCTTTTGAAGATCCTTTATAATCTTCAGAAAACTTTGGTGATAAAACCTGTCAGGAAACTCTCCAGGAAGGTAGTTTATCCTAGTAATTTGGAAAAGATGAATGTTTCCAGTGCCAAAGTTGTGTTTTCACCTTAAGGTCTCGCAGGATTAAAAAGTATGGAAGTCGTATGCTCTGAGAAAATTATTGACAAAGGCAGTTTACTTGGGACAATTCATTTTATGGAACATTTTCAGAAATGGTTTGACATCCATGATGTCTGTAACACATCCCATGGCACGCACTCCAGAAATGGTTTGACATCCATGATGTCTGTAACACATCCCATGGCACGCACTCCAGAAATGGTTTGACATCCATGATGTCTGTAACACATCCCATGGCACGCACTCCAGAAATGGTTTGACATCCATGATGTCTGTAACACATCCCATGGCACGCACTCCAGAAATGGTTTGACATCCATGATGTCTGTAACACATCCCATGGCACGCACTCCAGAAATGGTTTGACATCCATGATGTCTGTAACACATCCCATGGCACGCACTCCAGAAATGGTTTGACATCCATGATGTCTGTAACACATCCCATGGCACGCACTCCAGAAATGGTTTGACATCCACGATGTCTGTAACACATCCCATGGCACGCACTCCAGAAATGGTTTGACATCCATGATGTCTGTAACACATCCCATGGCACGCACTCCAGAAATGGTTTGACATCCATGATGTCTGTAACACATCCCATGGCACGCACTCCAGAAATGGTTTGACATCCATGATGTCTGTAACACATCCCATGGCACGCACTCCAGAAATGGTTTGACATCCATGATGTCTGTAACACATCCCATGGCACGCACTCCAGAAATGACAATAAGATAGTTTTTGTGAGATGGACGATGAAAGACCGCACTATTTAACGGACGTATTTCTGCCATACATTGAGGATATTCAGCAACATCCCGAAAACTTCAGGAAATTTACTAAAGAGACTTACCACGCTCTGGAGTTGACAACTCTCTCTTCAGTGGCATGCATACGATATTTAATAAGCATCAATTTCCACTATGTACTAACGAGAAATTTATCGAGTGACGAACGATCTCGAGCTCTTTTTCAGTCACCTCAGACGAAAGGGGGGGGGGGGTCAATGATATGATGGATGTGAGATCTTAGTATCCATGCTATTGAATCTACCCTTCACACTGGAATTATCGCAGCTTTGAGCCATGGAAACGTCGAACTAAGGAATGAAGACTTAGTATCCAGCGTAAGGTCCAGGTTCTTTTCTTGGAACCAACTTCAAGAGCCAGGTGAAGAAGGACATGTCACGGATTCTGCCTTCGTACCGGAGCTTCCCGAACACGTTCTTGCTATAGTGGGAAATCCCGTTGTAGGTACATTTTTAACCTGACAATTTATTTTCATTGCATTGTGTTTTTATCTAAACACGATTACGGTATTTAACAATTTGGTTTTATTGTTAGGAACTCCAACTACTGCATCCAACATAGCATTAGCAATGGTGGCAGGCTACCTAGTGCGCGTAGCAGAACAAAATATCAGCTGTGAAGGTTGTTTGCAACATATTTCTTTTCCTGCGAGTGAAAGCCCGGTCCTCAGCCTCATACGATTTCAAGATCGTGGAGGACTGAGGTACCCTAAAACATCATTTGTAAGTGTGACCAATGCAACGATTCTGAACATCCGATTCTCCTTTTGAAGAAGTTCCTGAAGCCGCTCCTGGGCAACCTAGCCTTCAATCACACGAGCAGGAATGAACGCTTTTTACAGCTTTACAATAAGCCTCTGAACAGGAAAGTACTGAAGCTCTAAGAAAAGACTGCTTGTTTATGATACTCCGGTGAGTTATAGATATGAATGACAAACCACACTTTTTGTAAATGTGCATGAAATAACCCGGGTATTCTCTCATCTCAATACTAAATTCATATAGTGCGCTCATATTGAGGGTGTTACAATGCGATCCTAGCGGCAGAATGCTGAACTCTGTTGTCCCCCAGTCGCGGTGCAGCATCTCCCGGCCTTGTATTATAACGTAGGCAACGGGTCGTACACATTTTGATATTCAAGAATACGAACCTCAAAATTAATAAACAGAAGAATTTAAAATGGACGCATATTTGCACAAAAATACGGTATAGCCTATACGTTTCGGTACCGTACGGTATTTTCTTTGTGGGGGTAGAAACTTGACGATTAGCCTCGAATTGATTAATTACGTAGGCCTACCGTAATTATTGACCGACAGCTGTTTGATAATTTGGGATTTGCAGAGGAATGATTTTTATTTTTTTGGTATATTGGGTAGGCCTACACATGCTGACATTAGAATTGAAGAGTTTTTTTAATAACTTATCACTACTGTTATTACGTTTCCAAAGTTGCATAACCGGAGCGCGATAAAAACCAGGGCCAAAATAAGGTTTAGCCATGCACAATGCCTCATGCAAGTCACTGAACACCGAATACGAGTTAAGGTTACGCCCACTTTGGTTGCAGCGCTTGGCTTCACTCAAACGAGCTCAGGGCATCTCCTCTTATTCTTTCCTCCATGTACTCTGTCGTACGAGCCAACCTCACAACACTACCAGGATACGCATGAGAACTGACTTTGGCCATCAGTGAGGGTGTTCCTGGAACACATTCTTAACTACGGCTTATTTGATTCATTCTTTATATTTACTAGGATGCGTGATGCTTCAGAAAACTCGCTCGATATTTTTTTGATTCTGCAATTTTTATTTTAACACAATAAGCTGACTCGTGTTTGGTCTCGCGGGACCCCAGTGAACTCGTGTTCACAGTGCTGAAGGCCGCCCTTTGTTCAAGAGCCATAGACGCCGACAGGATCAATATTTATATCTCCGAGGACAATCAGGACTGCACGTTCATGTCCAGCTCGTCGATAATGTTGTGCAGGTGGTTTATAAATGCACAAAATATCTGATTTATGATTCGTGTAGTCAATTTCGGTTTGAAGTGTCTCAAAATGTTTGACCGAGTTTAATTTCCGTGTGACAAGAGCTATTCCTCTGTTGAAAGAATGGGCATATTATATGTACCGGTATTTTTTCAACAATTTCTTCGCGAAATGTTATCAGAAAGTCCCAATTTGCCGATAATGATCAAATATTTCGTGACATTATATTGAAATGTGAGTCATTTAGTAAAGGTTTACTGTTATCTATAAAATCATGAACACTTATGACATGTGAGTAACGGCATTGTAACACTCCGCGACACTTGACCGTCTTACACCATCATCTCCAGATTGTCGATTCGGGTGATTTTGACGACGCCACTCAATTTCCAATTTCAGTAATAACCAACCCTACTAGAATTGATTATAAAACAGGAACTAAAACGTTAATTATGAAACAAGAAGTGACAATGCTGCTACTCTTTCTTGTGCGGCACATCAATGAAGGACTTACGGTTGTCCTGTTCGATATCACGTTAGGCTAAGTTGTTAACTCACGCAGTAGTTCATCGTACCTATCCGACATAAACTGCACATTTTTCTCACTCATCCTCCTTACCTTTTAGCATCGTCAGGCCTTGGCCGTTGTCGGCTTTTTCAACGGCGCCATTGTGTTTTGTTAAATGTTGACATGTTAATCCCCGTTCTAGTGGTTACGGTGGACTAGTGCGTCCGTTCGCAGCGAGGTCCACCGTAGTAGCGATACAAAGTACATGACGTGGAACAGTAGCAAGATGCCGTTTGCATTGATTTTATAACTCGAAATATTCTTCTTCCTGTCCCCGGATCCAATCTACAAGATCATCTGTACAGCTAAGTTATTACAAAGTCGTCCTCATCCTTTTCTTCTTCGTATTCATGTCCCCCCATTTTCAAGTGTTAACCTTTCCGTAGCATGTGACTTGAATGTACGTCATTCTGTATTAACCAGCTTTAATCGTGCGTCTTGTTGGCTAGGAATCCCGAGGCGATGGGAGGACTCGGTAGGTGTTAATCGATAATAAAGGAAATCGCCGTTTCTGAAAAAAAAAATGTTTAATATTATTCCTTGCCTTTGAAATCTCAGTTCCCCGTGATGGCGCGTTGTTCCCGTAAGCCTTGTATGTTAGACAGTGTCTCGTCCCAGTTCCCTATTCATTCATTCATTCATTCATTTATTTGCAATGGGCGGGGGTGTCCCCCGGTGGCAAATTGTATATACATAACAAATAAATAATTATACAGTTATCAATGGCACGGTTTACAAAATAATATTTAACATAATTTGTTCCCTGTGGTCGGCCCTTAACTTTGAAAGGATGATCGCTCCTACTCATGTAAGGGGCTTTCCCAATCGTTTGCTAAGCTCACCCCATGCTGGTTGATTTGTATACGTGTTGTACATAGCGCAGAGTCTAGATTTCATCCTCCTAGCCTCCAATGATTCCCACCCAAGTTTCTTTAACATACGGCTCACACTGCTCCTGGGATTAAAGTCACTGAGCACAAATCTAGCGGCCTTTCTTTGTACCATTTCCAACTCATTGATGAGCCCTACTTGATATGGATCCCAAACCGCCGAGGCATATTCCAGAATAGGTCTTACAAGTGACAAATAGCCTAATTCTTTAGCAGAGGTACTACTTCCTTTTAATACCCTCATTACAAAGTGCAGGGATTTGTAAGCTTTTGAAACTACACATCCTACATGACTACTCCATTTCATATCATTCCTTACGTGAACGCCCAAATATTTGCAAGAATCTTCTTCTACACGTATTTCCGAGCCAATGTTATATTGAAAATCCTGCCTTCGCACTTTCCCTATTTTTAAAAGACTACATTTTCTTGTGATTATTTTCATTTTATTTACAATCGCCCACTTATAGACCAGGTTCAGGTCCTCTTGAAGCACTGCATTGTCTTGTGAGTCATGTATCTTTCGATATATTACACAATCATCCGCAAACAATCGACAGTCACTGCGAATCCCATTTTTTTAAATTAATGCAGCCAATGACCATGTATTTTTCTTTTTGGGACAGGTCAGGGAAGGGATTATGATTGGAAATCGGCAGTGGACCTATTGAAGGAACCGTCCCGGCATTTGCCTGGTGGTGAAAATGGGAAACCACGAAAACCATTTTCAGGACGGCCGAGGTGGGATTCGAACCCACGCTCTCCCGATGCCAGCGAGACACGAGATAGCGCGTTAGCGCTCTCGGCCACCGAATCCCATTTGGTAAGTCATTTATAAAAGCCAAAAATAACAAAGTTCCGATTACGCTTCCCTGAGGGATACCCGACGTTACGGTAATTTCATCCGAGAATATGCCTTCAACTTTCACTTTCTGGGAACGACCCGTCAACAATTCTTGGATCTCTAAAATTACTCTTCTATCAATCTTCGTCGAAGCTAATTTATGGAGTAGCATGTCATGCGGCACGACATCAAATGCCTTCGCAAAATCTATAACCACGGCGTCGACTGAAACTCCATGGTCTAACGATTCGCTAATGTCTTGAAAAAGTGATAGCATCTGAGTAACCTTTCCGAAATCCATGTTGCCTATCATTAAACCATGATAATGTTTCCCACTGTTCCCTCAAGTAGTCGCAAATGAGACGCTCCATCTGTATACAAACGATGGACGTAAGGCTAACCGGCCTGTAGTTGCCCAATTAAAGTCTGCTCCCTCCCTTCCAGTCATCTGGGATTTGCGCATTGTTTATGGACACATTAAACATCACCTCCAAGTATCGTGCCACGGCTCTACCTCCTAGTTTAAGTACTTCACTAACAATATTATCAGGACCCTTTGATGCATTGAAACGTAGTTTTTGTATTAGCTTTACAATTGCTGACTGGTTTATTTGGAACAGGGGAGCCCCTGATTCGTCGTTAAGGTCCAACACACAGCTATTGGATTTATTGAACACACTACCGTAAAAGACATTTAATTCATTAGCAATGGCCTGTTTCTCAGTAATTAATTTACCGTCACCGGACATTATCATCGACAAATTATTTGAATTTCCCTTTCTTCTCCTAACATAACTGTAAACAAATTTCCACCCATCACCTCCCGAACCAAGTAAACCTTGCATATAACTGTCATGAGCAGCCCTCTTTTTTAAGACGAGCTCTCTTGATAAGGACTTAAATTTCAACATATACTTGTCACTATCATGTCTTTTATTGTATAATTTCCTAATTTTCCGTCTTAGACTCCTAATTTCTCGTGTGTAATACTCAGGATCTGGGTTTTGTTTCAGCAATTTAAATGGGACAAATTTATCAACAGCACTATTTAAAATATTCAAAAAGTTAGTCCACAGGATATTAATGTGATTACCTTCCGATGTCCATCCTACAAATAGCTCATTCAAATACCCCTGAAACTTGCCCTGATCCGCCCTGCGATACTGGAATATGATCTTTTTTGCTACATCAGAGTCAGATATAATATCTAATATTTAATTCAACCCCAGAATGGTCACTAATTCCTGGTACTTTCAGACAGTTAATATACAGCTCTACAGGCCTTACGAGATAAATATCTAAGGTATTATTGTCTCTAGTTGGGAAGTCAACTACTTGGGAAAATCCCTCCTCCCTTAAGAATTTATTTGCAGCGCTCTGAGCTTGACCACAGCTAGTTGACTCACCAGACCAGTCTATTTTGGGGAGGTTTAAATCTCCAGCAATTATTATGCTCTTTTTCATAGCATTACCCGTACAAGTTTTATCATACAGTGTTTCGAGGAGAGAAAAGTTATCTTTCGGTGCTCTATACGCCTCTATCACCTGAAGAGGGAATTTATTTCCTTTATCCGAAATTTGTACACATAACATTTCATGATCCATATCAGCCCACTTTAAGAAACTAGCTATATTTTTGCGCACACAAATAAATAGCCCACCACCTCGCTTCCCCCGATCCCTTCTGTACATTTCGTAGGTCCCTTGAATTATTTCGCTACTATTTATGTCCTCATATAACCAAGATTCAGTTGCAATGACAATGTCCGGAGAATACGTCTCTACAAGATTCCAAAATTCAATTAATTTATTTCCTAAACTATGACAATTAATCTTAGAGTCTTACCTCCGCAGCAAATATCTCGAAATCTGTTCCCATCGTCTGGCAACCTCTGGACCTGCTCCTCCTCACAAAAGCCGGCACGAACCGATGACCCTGTCATGTAGGCTCCCTAGGTTGAAAGCGCTCCGTCGATTTAGATGCTGCCCGTCTCGGGCGAAGTCACGGCCTCCAATCCAGCAGTCCGCTTCTACGTACACTAATCCCAGTTGTGCACATACCCAGTCCATGCGGTCATTTACAGTCTTAACTCGCCTTAACGGAACATCTCCCCGCCGAACAATGCCACTCATTATAATTTTTGCATTTCTAAACTTGCTTTTAGCTTTTCTGCCTAGTTCGTAGAGCTCCCCCATGATGTAATCAGCTGTAGCCCTCTTCTTCAAATCGTTCGTCCCAACATGTAGCAACAACACTTTAACTTTGCCACAGTCCTCTATATTTGATTCTTCCACTTGTTGGGCAAGCTGGTCAATTTAAATCCCTGAATAACACCGCACATTCGCACCTGATTTCCTCGAGATATTTGCACTCCATCGTATCATAGAATCACCCATTATTATAACGTCATCCTCAGTTTGCTCCTGCACGCCATCCTCCACACTGATCCCAGTAAAAAGCCGTTCAGTCACATCCTTCACCGTTTCTTCTGATTCACGAAGCTTTTCTCTAAGTTCCTGTATTATTTGATCCCTTGCTTTGATTTGCACCCTCAAACAGTCCGGCGTATAACATACTTTACAAAACCAATTTCCGACATCACAATCCTCCTCCTTGACCTTAATACAGCCGAAGTGAAACCATTTCTCACATAATCCACACTCAACACCATTCTTCAATGTCTACTACACGTCGAACACTTTAAAGCTGCCACTGGATCATTTGCCCGATTCACATTTGGAGTAACAGGCCCTGGATTCACTTCCACTCCACCAATAACTAGCAATGCAGCTATCACTAGGGCTATGAACCACAATTTGCTAGGTCCCGTACGCACACACAAACACCGAAAATCCCGACTACCCTTCGCATACCACAGTCCGATCCTCGCCCGATAACACTCCAGAGAACAACCCATTTCAGCACACCTGAGAGCACGGGAAAAACACGATCTTTCACTTTGACTGCCAATTGACGCGTTGCTCCTGTAAGCCTTGTATGTTATTGTACAGTGTCTCGTCCCAGTTCCCTGTGTTGGTGCGTTGCTCCTGTAAGCCTTGTATGTTATTGTACAGTGTCTCGTCCCAGTTCCCTGTGATGGCGCGTTGCTCCTGTAAGCCTTGTATGTTATAGTACAGTGTCTCGTCCCAGTTCCCTGTGATGGCGCGTTGCTCCTGTAAGCCTGGTATGTTATAGTACAGTGTCTCGTCCCAGTTCCCTGTGATGGCGCGTTGCTCCTGTAAGCCTGGTATGTTATTGTACAGTGTCTCGTCCCAGTTCCCTGTGATGGCGCGTTGCTCCTGTAAACCTTGTATGTTATTGTACAGTGTCTCGTCCCAGTTCCCTGTGATGGCGCGTTGCTCCTGTAAGCCTTGTATGTTATAGTACAGTGTCTCGTCCCAGTTCCCTGTGATGGCGCGTTGCTCCTGTAAGCCTTGTATGTTATTGTACAGTGTCTCGTCCCAGTTCCCTGTGATGGCGCGTTGCTCCTGTAAGCCTTGTATGTTATAGTACAGGGTCTCGTCCCAGTTCCCTGTGATGGCGCGTTGCTCCTGTAAGCCTTGTATGTTATAGTACAGGGTCTCGTCCCAGTTCCCTGTGATGGCGCGTTGCTCCTGTAAGCCTTGTATGTTATTGTACGGTGTCTCGTCTCAGTTCCCTGTGATGGCGCGTTGCTCCTGTAAGCCTTGAATGTTATTGTACAGTGTCTCGTCCCTGTGATGGCGCGTTGCTCCTGTAAGCCTTGTATGTTATTGTACAGTGTCTCGTCCCTGTGATGGCGCGTTGCTCCTGTAAGCCTTGTATATTATTGTACGGTGTCTCGTCTCAGTTCCCTGTGATGGCGCGTTGCTCCTGTAAGCCTTGTATGTTATAGTACAGTGTCTCGTCTCAGTACCCTGTGATGGCGCGTTGCTCCTGTAAGCCTTGTATGTTATTGTACAGTGTCTCGTCCCAGTTCCCTGTGATGGCGCGTTGCTCCTGTAAGCCTTGTGTGTTATAGTACAGGGTCTCGTCCTAGTTCCTTCTGATGGCGCGTTGCTCCTGTACAGGGGCGCACCCAGACTTTTGGTTTGGAGGGGGCTTTCCTCAATAACATGATTTCAGCTATGGAAAGAGAATGTGTCCATTATTATTATTGTATGTAAATATTGTTACGGCTGTGAGTTTGTTTCATCGCTCGCCGCATGAGTCACAACTGCCCCAGGGCTGGGCTGCTCTGCCTCAGTGTATTGCGTGCGCCTTATGCAACAGGACTACTAGGACAAAGGGATGGTCCAGAATATTCGTGACTCAGCCAGTGAAGGAAACCTCGAGAAGCCGTGAACCCTGGATGGGTCTAGAAGCATTTATTGAGTCACCGGCCTGCTATATGAGCGACCTGTCAAGCAGTTGTGGTTGTGTTTTTCGAGCTAGTGCGAGAGTTTATCCTGAGCGACAGAAGTGTGGTGACTTGCGAAACCCCTAGTGAAGCCGATTCTCTTGACAGCGAGGGAGTGAGAAGCATACAGGGGACTGTCTGTGTTTTGAGCGAGTGTGATTTCACTGAGCGACAGACGTATTGTGGCGAAGTGCCGTACGAGTTACGAAATCCAGTGACATTGTTTCCCAGCTTGTGAACAGCGAAACAGCGTGTAGCAAGTAACTGTAGTTTGTGTACATGAGGAAGAGGTGCAGGTAGTTTCTGTCAAGGCCACCTGACTCATTAGGACGAATTAACTTCTGTGGTTTGTTGACAAGTGAAAGGGGGCAAGAGCTCTCCATAAGGAAGAGACTTGAGGAAACTGGAGTAAGGCTCTAATTGCTTGTATTTGCTGTTGAGTGGTGTATCTTTCTGGCCGCAATAAATTTAATTATTTCATTTAAAGGAACAATCTGTGTTGTGCTTCAACCCACCGTAGTCCAGTTAACAAAAGTGCCACTGGAGGGGGGGGGGGGACGTAACAACTGGTGTCAGAAGCGGGATTACGAACTCAAACACAAGCACAACACCTGATGGTCCTGGTTTCAAAACCCGAGCGGGTAATTTTTTTATTTTAATTTTCCTGTGAGTGCATGCCCTTTACAAGACAAACATCTAAAATGGAAGCGCAATTTGCAGCATTGCTAGAAAAGTTAAGTGGCATGGAAGCCAAGATGGAAGACGGCCAGAAGAAGATGGAGGACGGCCAGAAGAAGATGGAGGACAGCCAGAAGAAATTTGCCAAGGACCTGAAGGATGACCTGAAGAAGCTGGAAGACGGCCAGAAGAAGATGGAGGACGGCCAGAAGAAGTTAGCCGAGGACCTAACTGCCAAACTAGAAAACGGCCAGAAGAAGATGGAAGACGGTCAAAATAAGCTAGCGGAGGATCTGAAGAGGATAGAGGACGGCCAGAAAAAGATGGAAGACGGTCAGAATAAGTTGACACAGGACCTGAAGAAATTAGAACTGGGTCTGCGCGAGGAAGTCACGGCAGTAGAAAAGAAGTTCGACGCCTTACAAGTGGAAGTTGCCGAGCTGCGCCAACGCCCGCTGATGGGGGTGGAGGAGAAATTCAACGCCTTACAAAAGGAAGTTGCCGAGCTGCGCCAACGCCCACTGACGGGGGTGGAAGAGAAATTCAACGCTCTACAAGAGGAAGTTGCCAAGCTGCGCCAACGCCCGCCCACCGTTACACCGGGAATATCAGGAACGGGATATAGCAGAGTGACGCCCCCTACCTTCGACGGAAAGGTCCCGTGGAGCACCTACTTACGTCAGTTCGAGGCGGCCTGTTCCATAAATAACTGGAACAACACAGAAATGGCTACAGCTCTCATTGTAGCGCTGAGAGGTGACGCCCTTAACGTCCTTCAGGCCATCCCGACTGGATCCCAGGACTACGCTTCACTGATCGCCCATATGGAGTCCCGATATGGAGATAGCCATCTTCAGCAGGCCTACCAGATGCAGCTCCGGACCCGGGTACAGAAGAACGCGGAAACCCTGCTGGAGTTCGGGATGGACATCGCACGCCACGTAAGGCTCGGCTATCCAACAGCGCCGGCCGACTTTCTGGAACAGATTGCGACGCAGACCTTCACCGACGGACTACGGGACTCGGACACTCAACAGGCGCTGCGACTCGCGCGCAATAAGTCTGTGGCAGATGCGCTGAGCCACGCACTTGAGTTCGAGACGGCAAAACAGGCATCTAGAATGCGCGCGCGGGTGCGTAAGGTGGACATCGACGAACCATCCAAAGCCGACAAGACCAAGCCCCAGGTCGATGAACTGATGGAGGCGCTAGGCCGGTTCTTCAAGGGTCGCAGTAACACCAACAAAAACGAAGCCGAAGGACATCCGGAGAGGCGGCCCGGAAGTGGACTACCGACCTGCTGGACTTGCCGTAAGAGAGGCCACCTGAGCAAGGACTGCGGTGATCAGCGCAGCCAAGGGTTTCCGTCGGGACAGTCAGTCGTAGGGAAACTACGCGGCCCAGGAAAGCAAGTATCAGCCAGCCTTGGGGGGCAAAGGTTTGCTTGTGACAGTCGTCAAGCCCCGGCAGTCCAAGTTCGTGTGACTGAGTTAAGGAGGGATAATAGCAGTCTGATGGTCGACGGAGTCGTCAACGGAGAGAGCTGGCCCATGCTAATCGACACGGGAGCATCGAGGATCATCGTCAGTCCCACCGTGATCCCGAAGTGGAGAGTGCAACCCACACAAAGGAACCTCCAACTAATAACCGCGACCGGAGAGACCGCACCGGTACATGGCGAAGCATCACTGGAGTTCGTCATTGGTCGACAGGCGATAAAGCATCCAGTGCTTGTGGCTGACGTATCAAATGAAGTGATCATCGGACTGGACTTCATGGACCAGAACAACATCATCTTGGATCTGAGTACCAACACTCTGCACTTCGGAGGTGAGGAACTTGCTTTGCAACCAACTCACGAGGCCGTCACCCCACGACGAGTAAGGCTGAGAGAGGACGTCATCGTTCCCACCAGGACGGAGATCAGCGCTGCCGTAATTGTCGACGGAACTGCTGAGGGAGTGGCGGCTGTCATCGAGCCAAAATATGAGGACATCCAGACAAAAGGATTGTTAGTTGCCAAGACCCTCATCAACACGACGTCTCGGCCGTACGTCCGCCTGTCCAACCTGAACGACTACGACATTACGGTTCACCGGGACACCAACCTAGGAGTCTGCGAGCCTGTTACCTGGATTGCCCGCATCACAGATACGACGGACGGACACCTGCAGACGGACGGTTTGGAAGGTTTCTTTATGTTTATGTGATGCAATGTTTTTAAAGTGTTCCCAGGTTTTTAGGGGGGGGGGGGCTTAAGCCCCCAAAGCCCCCCCCCCCCTGGGTGCGCCCCTGCTCCTGTAAGCTGTGTATGTTATTGTACAGTGTATCGTCCCAGGTCCCTGTGATGGCGCGTTGCCCCTGTAAGCCTTGTATGTTATTGTACAGTGTCTCTTCCCAGTTCCCTGTGAAGTCGCGTTGCTCCTGTAAGACTTGTATATTATTGTACGGTGTCTCGTCCCAGTTCCCTGTAGTAGGGGAGTAGTGCCGATTCTGCCCCCCCCCCCCCCACCCCCAACACTACTCCCAATGCGAGCCGATAACTCCCGAACCCGTGGTTGGAGATTCACGAATGAGGTGTCGTTGGACTCGAGCTGACGGGGGCTTTGCTATGGACCACTCGTTATATTAAAAAAATTGAAAAGTTTTGTTTTTGAAAATAGACGATAGTTAAGAAACCAAACATGATAGAACGTTGTGCAATAGCTTAAACGAACGATTTTTATGTCCTTTATTTTTTATATTAAAACTTTTTAATTTTTTGTTTTTTTTTGTAAAAAGTGTAATTTTTAAATTCTTATATTTTGGAAACTAAAGCGTTTACAAAAAAAATGTTTGATATAAATGAATGGCCCTGACCCCCTCTGCCGGAAAAATAAATTTCAAGCCTCTAGGACTAAAACGGTGCAGTAGGGGAGAGGTGATAGTTCTAAATACTAACACGAGCAGCTCGGCTACGCTGACCTTTTATGTATATTTCGCGAAACCATGGGCATGCGACATATCGTTGGACTCGGGCTGACGTGCTCTTTCCTATGGACCATTCGTTATATTTTTCAGAAAATTTTTGAAAATTTTTGTTTTTGAAAGTAGGCGATAGTTAGAAAACCAAACCTGATAGAACGATGTGCCATAGTTTATACGAATGGTCTCTATGACCTTTATTTTTTATAATTAAAACCTTTTAATTTTTTGAGATTATTTGAAAACACTCAAATTTTGAAATTTTTATATTTTGGAAACTATAGAGTTTACAAAAAATTTGTTTGACGTAAATGACTGCCCCGACCCCCTCTACCCCAAAATTAATTTCAAGTCTCTTGGACTAAAACTGTGCAGTAGTGCTAGAATGGGGATTCTGAGTCGCCCCTACTTTTATATAAACTTTGGCCGATATCTCTCGAACGCTTGGTCGGATTTTAACGACCGAGGTATTGTTGGCGTTGGGATGACGTTCTCTAGGCTAAGCATGTGAGTTGGTATTTAAAAAAAATGAAAATTCTTGTTTTTTTTGGATTGGCACTATTTTCGAAACGGTGAATCGGAAAACAGTTTGTTTGACGTTAATGAAAGGTGGGTATGCCCTCTAGGCGGACAGCAAGTTTCAAGGGTGTAGGAGGAAAACCAAAATGATAGCCTACTTTCTCGCGAACATTGGTGATCATTGGCGAACGGATGGTCGGTTTTTAACAAATGAGGTGTCGTTGGACTCGAGCTGACGTCCTCTTACCTATAGACCACTCGTTATATTTTTGGAAAAATAAAATGAAAATTTGTTTTTAAAAGTAGGCGATAGTTTGAAAACCAAACATGATAGGATGTTGTGGCATAGTTCAAACCAATGGTGTCTATGACCTTTATGTTCTTATAATAAAGCTTTTTTATATTTTGAGATTTTTTGAAAACCCATAAATTTTGAATTTTTACTATTTTGGAAACTAACACGTCGACAAAAAATTTTGTTTGACATAAATGAAAGGTCCCTACCCCCTCTACCATGAAAATAAATGTCAAGTCTCTAGGACAAAAAAACTATGCATTTTTTTAATAAAAGCGTGTTTGTAGACAGAGAGCCGGTAGCGCTTGACGTATGTTACAACGAGGCTATGATTGGCCATGGTGGATATGGGAAATGACTATTTCGACGGGGGCGATGTATTGCAAAACGAGGGGTTGCTTTTCGATATTTTTTCCTATGACGAATGAATGAAGGCGAATATTTTGAAATGTGACAAGCATGCTAAGATTTTTACCCCTGAAGGGGATCTTTAACGTTTTAGCGTGATGAGCGAGATCGCTCTCTGACACAACAGACGGTTGTAGGATATGACCAAGTGATTCTTAGACGTTGGCGATCTCGGTGACCGTGCCCGGATGGCGAGGGCAGCTTATGATGGTTGGTTTTGTGACATTTCCTATGACGGATAGAGGCGAATATTTGAAAATGTATTAAGTGTGCTAGGAATTCTTTTAACCCCTGAAGGTGATCTTTAACATGCTATTAAACGTGATAAGCGAGACTGCTGTCTGGCACAGTAAATGGTCTTAGAATATGGAAACCTATAACATTTGCTCGACCAAGTCATCTGCATGTACGCAAAGAGCGAAAACGATAAAGTCATTGGCCTGAAATGTTATAAACTAAATATTGAACTGGGTGAAGTCATGTGTTTTAGGATGAAAGTATGTGGTTAACATGATCATGTATTGGGGATGGTCACTTGCTAGTAATTATTATTATAGTAAAATGTTAAATAATAATAATAATAATAATATTAATAATAATAAGACACACACACATGTTTGAATGCTAACACGCTCACAGTCCAGCTCACTGGTGACTGAATATTGTACCTAGCTAGAGGACTCGTGAGAGCTGTTGCTGGTGCTGACGAGACAGGGATGTCTACGTCAGCAGGAAGTGTGATATCAGCTTACTTGCCTCGTGGTGGCTAGCAGGTGTGCTGTTTAAGCAGAGACCGCCATTTTGGTTCTGAGACAGTAGGACTACCGATGTATAAGAGGTAGCCGTTTTGGTTCCTTATTAAAACATGAAACTAGTATATGGTACACGAATCTTATTCAGATTGAGGAATGTGAAGAGGCGTGCGAACACGTGCGAGAGAGAGAGAGAGAGACAGAGAACCATTCAAGGTCAAAACGCTGAGAAAATACAACTTTTTCTGTTGCTAGGCTAACTGATAACGATTGCGTTAGTCATGCACTTGCCATTTTAGCACACGGACGTATACAGTAGAGCTGTGGAAGAAAAATCCTTTTATTTTTTTGGTAAGTACCTATGAATGATTATTTTAATAATGTCATGCTAATGAACCTTAAATTTGTAGTTATTGATTAGGTAATTAATGATTTTTATTTATTTATTTATTTATTTATTTGTTTGCAGATAACCGGTATACCTTACAAGTCTGAGATACAAGAAACCAGTTTATTTTTGAGCCCACTAGAAGGAAACAGCAATAAGCCACTGCAAGTGAAGGTGGGATTATTTTTCTAAACTAACTTGTTTCATTTTTTGTTTTATATTTCATTTTATGAAATAACGGTTTATTTTATTTATTTTTAGAAACTTGGAAAGAAAAGCCTTACCGCCGTAGCAGTCGCTGAAAACCCGAGACGCAGTAAAGTGCAACCATTGTTTCCAGGCAGTGAACTATTTAAAACTCAGGTAAGCCTAACATAAAATGCTATTCCATTTTACCACTACTGAAAACTCGTAGACAAAAAATTCATTACCTGTACATGACTAGGACGATGATTGCTTTCTTGATTAATGACTATGTATTGGCAACCGGTACAAAACCATATTGGTTGTTTGCCGGGAAAGTACAAGGCCATATTGGATTTTGTAAAAAACAAAAATTTTAATTCAACTTACATGTCGTTCCCTATAATAATAATAATAATAATAATAATAATATATTAATAATAATATTAATATGAGCAATATAGTGAACGGATTATTGTAGCAAAAATCAATACTAAACCTACCTGCACCACAGTGGTACAAGTCTATATGCCTACCAGTCAAGCTGATGATGAGGATGTTGAAAAGGTCTACGAAGAAATATACGAAATTCTGAGGTATATCAAGGGTGATGGAAATGTTATAGTAATGGGAGATTGGAATGCTGTGGTATGAAAAGGGAGAGAAGGGAAGATAGTAGGAGATTTCGGATTAGGTGAAAGGAATGATCGAGGAAGCAGGCTGGTAGAATTCTGCACCGAGCATGAATTGGTCATAGCTAACACCTTATTCAATAACCACAATAGAAGAATATACACATGGATGAGACAAGGAGATACAGGGCGTTACCAAATCGACTTCATTATGGTCAAACAGAGGTTTCGAAACCAGATTTTGGATTGTAAAACATATCCTGGTGCTGACATAAACTCTGACCACAATCTGGTTGTAATGAAATGCAGATTAAAGTTGAAGAAACTGAAGAAAAGTCAAAAGCCAAAAAGGTGGGCAATAGACAGACTGAAAGAGAAGGATGTAAACGAAAGATTCAAGAAGAGTATAAAGGAAGGACTAATGAAAAACCCTAAACAAACTTCAATTGCAGACGAATGGGCACTTTTGAAGAATGAAATAACAAAATCCGCAGAAGAAAACATTGGTAGGAAAGAAAGAATAGGGAGAAAACCGTGGATCACTCAGGATATACTAGAATTGATGGATGAAAGGCGGAAACACAAGAATGTAAGAGATGAAAAGGGGAAAGCAGAATACAGACGTCTGAGAAATGAGGTTAACAAGAAGTGCAAGGAAGCGAAAGAAGAATGGTTGAAAGAGAAATGTGCAGGTATAGAAAATTGTCTGAAATTAGGAAAAGTAGACACAGCTTATCGAAGGATTAAGAATACTTTTGGGAAAAAGAAGACTAAGTGCTGTAATATTAAGGACACAAATGGAAAGCCTCTAACAGATAGGGAAGAAAAGGTTGAGAGATGGAATGATTACATCGAGTGTTTGTATAAGGGAATGGAGATTGAGAATCATGTAATGGAAAGGGAGGAGGAAATTGATGAGGATGCGAAAGGAGATTTAATATTGAGATCATAATTTGATAGAGCTTTGGAAGACTTAAGCAGGAACAAAGCACCAGGGATAGATGATATACCGATTGAGTTGCTACGCTGCATAGGAGATGAAGGTCTGATCAGGTTATTTCACTTGGTGTGTAGGATTTATGAGACAGGTGAGGTACCCCCTGATTTCAAGAAGAATGTAATCATCCCTATACCAAAGAAAGTGGGAGCTGACAGATGTGAAGATTACTGTACAATCAGCTTGATTACTCATGCTTCAAAGATCCTGTCTAGAATAATTTACAAGAGGATTGAAAGCCAGATAGAAACGGAGTTGGGTGAAGACCAGTTTGGTTTCAGGAGAAATGTAGGAACAAGGGAAGCTGTACTAAGTCGTAGGCTGATTTTTGAAGGTAGAATAAGGAAAGATAAGAGAACGTTCATGGCTTTTGTAGACTTAGAAAAGGCTTTTGATAATGTTGATTGGACTAAATTGTTTGACATTTTGAAATCGATTGGAATAAAGTACAGGGATAGGAGGGTGATATACAATCTGTACAGAAACCAGACAGCAGTCATTCGAGTTGAGGTCATGAGAGAGAAGCTGGTATTCAGAAAGGTGTAAGGCAAGGCTGCAACTTATCACCCATACTTTTCAATCTTTACATTGAACAAGCAATGAAGGAAATTAGAGAAAAATTTAAAGTGGGAGTGAAAATTCAAGGAGAAATAATTTCAACTCTGAGATTTGCTGATGACATCGTCATCTTGGCCGACAAGCCTGAGGATTTGAATGAGTTTTTGAATGGTATGGACTCCGTCTTACGGAAAGAATTCATGATGAAAATTAATAAATGTAAAACAAAAATACTGGAATTCAGCCGAAATAAATCAGAAACCTCTATGGAGATCAAATTGGCAGGTGAAAAGCTGAAGGAGGTAGGAGACTTATGTTACCTAGGATGCAGAATAACCAGTGATGGACGAAGCAAAGAGGATATAAAAAGTAGGTTGGCTCAGGCAAAGAAAGCATTTCTACAAAAAGGGAATCTGCTGACATCGAATATAGATTTAGGTATTAGGAAGTCATTTTTGAAAGCCATTGTCTGGAGCGTGGCGCTCTATGGAAGTGAAACTTGGACTATTGGTGCAGCAGAAAAGAGGAGAATTGAAGCATTTGAAATGTGGTGTTACAGGAGAATGATGAAGATCAGATGGGTAGATATGGTTACAAACAAAGAGGTATTAAGACGAGTGGGAGAGGAGAGATGTTTCTGGCGATTGTTAATGAAGAGAAGAGATAGGTTGGTAGGACACATACTAAGACACCCAGGAATAGCAAGCTTAGTTATGGAAGGAAGGGTCGAGGACAAAAACTGTATGGGTAGACCAAGGTTAGAATATGTTAAACAGATTGCCTCGGATGTAGGGTGTCGGAGCTATGTAGAGATGAAACGTTTAGCTCAGGTCAGGGAGGCATGGAGTGCTGCATCAAACCAGTCAAAAGACTGAAGACTCAAACAACAACAATATCGTATGACCTCGGGTGTCGGGTGCAAGCTTTGTTATTTGACACACAGAGGGTAGCTTGCATGTCGAATTTAGTTGTTCCTTGACTATGAAAGTCAAGGAGGTTAGATGTTAGATATCTAATATCCTTAAACTCTATAGCGCTTTCTAGTAGAAAAATGAGGAACTTTGTACCCTATGAACTCAACAAATATCCACAGGTTTGAACAAGATAATCTGAACAAACTGACATGACATTCATTTTTGTTTATATATTGGTTAAAGGGGGATGTAAATGACTAAAGCTTTATAAAAAGAAAATAAGTGCATGGGTTACTGTTAGTGCCAACATACAGTTTATTTTTAATGGTGTTTTGATATATTAATGTCAATTAACGTTAAAGTTTAATTACAAGTATTGATTGATTAATTGATTGATTGAGTGATGGGTTATTTTGTTTGTTTTTAGGTGTGGTCATGCGCCATTAACGTAGTGAACAGACAGTGAACAAGCATACATTATGCTTTAAAGCACTCTGTGCTCTTGTGCAACGTTAATAACTTGCAATAAAAAAAAGTTTTATTTTAACACATGGCGTTAGTACCAAATACAACAAGTGAGCAAGTTGGTTTACCACGTGGGTTAAATTTAAAATCAGAACTTGCCCGTCGGTTAACATTTGAATTCTGGCCTGTAGGCTTTTTGTCGACACATGAACTTGCAAAAGCCGTTTTTTTACTTGAACCGAGAAGATGTGGTGCGCTGTGTTTTGTCGTATTGAACTTTCACACTGGGAAGAAGGGGATGATCCCTTTAGAGACCATTTGCGATGGTCTCCTTGTTGTACTTACATGCTTGGAAAACAAGTGTGTAACATACCCATGTATCCATTTTACCAAACCACAAGACCATTAGCCGCTACTTACGTTGCTGAATCACAAATAAATAATAATAATAATGATGTATTACCAGCCAACAACGGTAGTGTCGATATATGTGGTCCATATGCCATAGACATTGTTGAATTGGCATGTGCTTTTGAAAAATTGGGAGTTTGCAAGACTAAAGCACTAGCACACCCAGAGTACAGCACTGTTGTAATTCGTTTAGAATCTTATAAAAATGTTTGGCCATTAATATTAAAACACCTTACCAAACAGCTAAGTGAAGCTAGATTTTTTTTATACTGGTGAAGGCCTATAATGGTCGTGTGTTAAAGTGTAAACAAAGACCTTGGCTAAAGGCATACGTTGATTGTTTTACCAATTTTATTCCATGATCTCGAGCCTGTTTAAGTGCCATGTTATGAACAACGTGGTATAGGAATTACTGCCAACAGGTGCTTACTGCGTATGACGAGGCTGGCTGTAGACTAGTGGGTTAGACAGCCTTTCTTGCTAAGTGTCTCCTATATACCCTAAACCTGGCGATACATGTTAGTTCTGAACATTTATTGGTTTATTGTATATTGAGTTTATATATAGATCTTATACAAGCACGTCATGCACGCGGTCAAACTTCACAAGAGTCACATGCAACACACAAAGTATATTTCCGCTACCTAGCGGTAAATATGAGCACTACCTGAACAACGAGCAAACCACCTAGCGGAGGATATGAACACTTACAAGTGATATCCAAAGTGAGCTGAGGTTAGGTTAGGTAAAGTTAGGTTAGCCATGAAAATAAGCTACCAAAAAATAATTGGTTTTTACCCTTGAGATCTTGGGTTCCAACTCGACTATGCCCAGAATTTAATTATCATCTGAGAGTTGAAAGGTTAGGTTAGGTGAAGTTAGGTTAGGTAAAGTTGGGTTAGGTTAGGTTAGGTGAAGTTAGGTTAGGTTAGGTTAGGTTAGTGAGCTGAGGTTAAGTCTTTAAATATTCCCTCTCTTTCAAATACTTTCAAACTCCAAGAAAAAAACACTAAATACATTGACAAAAAAACTTGTCAAATAAGCCAATACATAAGCCAATACAAAAGCCAACACAAAAAGCCAACACAAAAAGCCAACACAAAAGCCAACACAAAAAGCCAACACAAAAAGCCAATATATAAGCTTATGGTAGGTCACTCCATCAGCAAAACAGATGTAACCTTTGTAGTGTGAACATCGTACTGACAGGTCAGTAACTACTATGGAACTTACTACAACCAACAAGGGTAGGCAACGTGCACTCTATCAAGGCTACTCTTATAACTATAATCGTCAGAATGCGAAAGGAATTATATTCTGGCAATGCTCAAAAGAGAGGTCAACAAAATGTCGAGGCAATCTGAAAAGTAAAAATGGAAAGATTTTAAGTGTGAGTGTTCATCAATGTAGTGCTCCAAACGAACCGCGGTTGCTGTTTACAAACAATTATCAAAATGCTAAAAAGCAAGTTCAAGAAAACGATATTGCGGCTAAAAATAGTGCAGTGTTTGTTCAAAAGGACTTATCATGTCCTCAAAAAGTCATGTTAAGACAGTTGTCAACGTCCAAGAAACCTTTAACACTATCCAAATTAACGCAGAATATAAATGAAGTGGTATTGCAAGAGGATCAAAAAGGACTATATAGTAATAGTGATAATGGTCATGATGATAATGATGATCATGATGATGATAATGATGATGATGATGATGATAATGGTAATGCCTTGTTTACACCTAAAAATTCATTTGTTAAATTTGTGTACTGGAACAAACCCAGTAAGCTAATTCAACGGCTTCGACACTTGCATGCTTTACAACAAACTGGGCATACCGGTCACGATTGGAAAATCAAAGAAATTGAGCAAGAGCTACGTCGTGCTAAAATTATTGTGTAATGGCTCTACCACTTTGCGACCACATTTACCCCCACTCTTGGTTCTTATATTTGCTTATTTGCTTCCACTTTTTCCTGAGCTCTTTGGATCCATATTTGCTCTCACATTAAACTATTATTCTTATTACCAAGTCGACTTTACTAGAGCTTAGTCTATGCTTGACAGTTGACATGGAAATATCAGTGACTAGGTATGGTAAGCCTTATGCATACTATAAAGGATATTCATATATTGTGAAACGAAGCAATAAAAACGGAACTGTTATTTGGCGCTGTTCAAAACAACGTTCCAAGCATTGTCGTGGTGACCTAAAAAGTAAAAATAGTGAGGTTTTAAGTGTCAGTGATCATCAATGTAGTGTACTGCATGAAACACAGTTGCCGTCGACAAAAATCAAGAAAACCATATTGCTACTCAAAATAGTGGATTGTTTAATGAGCAACGTTTAATCCCTGTTCTAAAAGTTATGTTTAATCCGTCTTCCACACCGCAAGAGCCATCAACATCACAAACTATGCAAGAGGTAGTGTTGTTGTCGTTTTAAGGAGTGGAACAACTAGGTCATTTGCTCTTTATATGCAAAAAGGTACAGTAGTATTGCAAGAGGATCAAAACGACTAAATAGTAATAACAATAAGGTTTTTATGCCTATAAAACCATTGCGGCTTCCCCAGTTTTTGAAAACAACAGTGAATGGACATTGCTATAAAAAGATCTACAACAAGCCTTGTGTTTAAAAACTATAACAGACTATTGCAAAGAGAGATAGAGTTGTATTAAGTGTGCATCTATTGTCATAATCAAGTATACTCTGCAATATTAAGTATTCTAACTTTGTATAAAATAAAACAACATTGTAACATCATTTTGCATTTATTTACAAACTTTATATACACTTTTTTTTGTTTCATGATAATATTTTTTAAGACAATACTAAAAACTAAAACATTATTATTCTATACACATATTTGTTTTTTTTTCATTCCATTGTCATTACTTATATTATCCATTATTATTTCACATTTGTGTTTTTCTTCATTTAATTAAAACGGACCTTGCACCTATTGTTTTTAAAACCTTCATATATTAAGTGTACAGGTTGCACAGCATTATTGACCTCATCAAAAACACTCTCCGACATATCATTAAACCATGTAGGCAGAAATGTCTCAAAGTTTTCACATACACAAAGTACACGATCACCATATGCTGTTTTCAATTTCCGAATCCTGATAATGCGGAATGGAATATGCGTTGGCAATTCGCTGAGCTTCTTTGTCTCTAAGCCACATGCTTGACCCACAGCATTCAAAACATTCATTGTAGTAGTCTATAAACAAAAGAAAAAGCATATCTATTACACTCTAAAACAGCTTTAATAATATTGTGCAATTAGGGATTTTGCACTATGCATTGCTAATAAATTATACTAGTTATGCAAGAAATGCCCTAATTGTAGCAGATACTGCTTTTCTGCATATAGCACAAGTGTTGAGTTCTAATGAACACTTGACACAGGCTATCATGTGTCCACAAGGCAAAAAATACAACACCTAGTTCATCTTGTTAACAAATTTTACATAATTGTTGGTCACACTTTTGTATCTGTTTGTGAGACAAGTCTTTTTTTCAGCCCCATGTATTTGCTCCGCGTGTTCTAACTCTAAAGGCACTTTTATGTCTTGTGCTGCAATCACGTTTTCTTTACGAATAGTGTTCACAAATTCCTGACATTTAGTCAACACCATGTATTTACAGTTAGGTAACCAACGAGCGTGTTGCACAAAAGGGTCACCAGTCATTTGCCAATCCTTTAAAGCAAACCCACAATAAAAACATATTGTTTTATCGCCTTCACCAGTATAAAAAAATCTAGCTTCACTTAGCTGTTTGGTAAGGTGTTTTAATATTAATGGCCAAACATTTTTATAAGATTCTAAACGTCTTTCAACAGAGCTGTACTCTGGGTGTGCTAGTGCTTTAGTCTTGCAAACTCCCAATTTTTTCAAAAGCACATGCCAATTCAACACTGTCCTTGGCATATGGACCACATATATCGACACTACCATTGTTGGCTGGTAATACATCATTATTATTATTATTTATTTGTGATTCAGCAACGTAAGTAGCGGCCAATGGTCTTGTGGTTCGGTATAATGGATACACGGGTATGTTACCCACTTGTTTTCCAAGCATGTAAGAACAAAAAGGAGACCATCGCAAATGGTCTCTAAAGGGATCATCCCCTTCTTCCCAGTGTGAAAGTTCAATGAAACAAAACACACAGCGCACCACATCTTCTCGGTTCAAGTAAAAAAAAACGGCTTTTGCAAGTTCATGTGTCGACAAATACCCTACAGGCCAGGATTCAAATGTTAACCAACGGTCATGGTACTAACGCCATGTGTTATAATAAAACTTTTTTTATTGCAAGTTATTAACGTTGCACAAGAGCACAGAGTGCTTTAAAGCATAATGTATGCTTGTTCACTGTCTGTTCACTACGTTAATGGCGCATGACCACACCTAAAACAAACAAAATAACCCATCACTCAATCAGTCAATCAATCAATACTTGTAATTAAACTTTAACGTTAATTGACATTAATATATCAAAACACCATTAAAAATAAACTGTATGTTGGCACTAACAGTAACCCATGCACTTATTTTCTTTTTATAAAGCTTTAGTCATTTACATCCCCCTTTAACCAATATATAAACAAAAATGAATGTCATGTCAGTTTGTTCAGATTATCTTGTTCAAACCTGTGGATATTTGTTGAGTTCATAGGGTACAAAGTTCCTCATTTTTCTACTAGAAAGCGCTATAGAGTTTAAGGATATTAGATATCTAACATCTAACCTCCTTGACTTTCATAGTCAAGGAACAACTAAATTTGACATGCAAGCTACCCTCTGTGTGTCAAATAACAAAGCTTGCACCTGACACCCGAGGCCATACGATATTAATATTATTATTAACGTTATATTATTATTATTATTATTATAGGGAACGACATGTCAGTTGAATTAAAATTTTTGTTTTTTACAAAATCCAATATGGCCTTGTACTTTCCCGGCAAACAACCAATAAGGTTTTGTACCGGTTGCCAATACATAGTCATTAATCAAGAAAGCAATTATAGTCCTAGTCATGTACAGGTAATGAATTTTTTGTCTACGAGTTTTCAGTAGTGGTAAAATGGAATAGCATTTTATGTTAGCCTTACCTGAGTTTTAAATAGTTCACTGCCTGGAAACAATGGTTGCACTTTACTGCGTCTCGGGTTTTCAGCGACTGCTACGGCGGTAAGGCTTTTCTTTCCAAGTTTCTAAAAATAAATAAAATATACCGTTATTTCATAAAATGAAATATAAAACAAAAAATGAAACAAGTTAGTTTAAAAAAATAATCCCACCTTCACTTGCAGTGGCTTATTGCTGTTTCCTTTTAGTGGGCTCAAAAGTAAACTGGTTTCTTGTATGTCAGACATGTAAGGTATACCGGTTATCTGCAAACAAATAAATAAATAAATAAATAAATAAATAAAAATCATTAATTACCTAATCAATAACTACAAATTTAAGGTTCATTAGCATGACATTATTAAAATAATCATTCATAGGTACTTACCAAAAAAATAAAAGGATTTTTCTTCCACAGCTCTACTGTATACGTCCGTGTGCTAAAATGGCAAGTGCATGACTAACGCAATCGTTATCAGTTAGCCTAGCAACAGAAAAAGTTGTATTTTCTCAGCGTTTTGACCTTGAATGGTTCTCTGTCTCTCTCTCTCGCACGTGTTCCCACGCCTCTTCACATTCCTCAATCTGAATAAGATTCGTGTACCTTATACTAGTCTCATGTTTTAATAAGGAACCAAAATGGCTACCTCTTATACATTGGTAGTCCTACTGTCTCAGAACCAAATTGGCGGTCTCTGCTTAAACAGCACACCTGCTAGCCACCACGAGGCAAGTAAGCTGATATCACACTTCCTGCTGACGTAGACATCCCTGACTCGTCAGCACCAGCAACAGCTCTCACGATTACTCTTGCTAGGTACAATATTCAGTCACCAGTGACCTGGACTGTGTGCGTGTTAGCATTCAAAACATGTGTGTGTGTGTCTTATTATTATTATTATTATTATTATTATTATTATTATTATTATTATTAAACATTTTACTGTAATAATAATTACTATCAAGCGGCCATCCTCATTACATGATCATGTTAACCACATACTTTCATCCTAAAACACATGACTTTACCCAGTTCAATATTTAGTTTATAACATTTCAGGCCAATGACTTTATCGTTTTCGCTCTTTGCGTACATGCAAATGAGTTGGTCGAGCAAATGTTATAGGTTTCCATATTCTAAGACCATTTACTGTGCCAGACAGCAGTCTCGCTTATCACCGTTTACTAGCAGGTTAAAGATCCCCTTCAGGGGTAAAAGAATTCCTAGCACACTTAATACATTTTCAAATATTCGCTTCTATCCGTCATAGGAAATGTCACAAAACCAACCGTCATAAGCTGCCCCCGCCATCCGGGCACGGTCACCGAGATCGCCAACGTCTAAGAATCACTTGGTCATATCTTACAACCGTCTGTTGTGTCAGAGAGCGATCTCGCTCATCACGCTAAAACGTTAAAGATCCCCTTCAGGGGTAAAAATCTTAGCATGCTTGTCACATTTCAAAATATTCGCCTACATTCATTCGTCATAGGAAAAAATATCGAAAAGCAACCCCTCGTTTTGCCATACATCGCCCCCGTCGAAATAGTCATTTCCCATATCCACCATGGCCAATCATAGCATCGTTGTAACATACGTCAAGAGCTACCGGCTCTCTGTCTACAAACACGCTTTTATAAAAAATAAAAAAACATAGTTTTTTGTCCTAGAGACTTGACATTTATTTTCATGGTAGAGGGGGTAGGGACCTTTCATTTATGTCAAAGAATTTTTTTTGTCGAGGGGTTAGTTTCCAAAATAGTAAAAATTCAAAATTTATGGGTTTTCAAAAAATCTCAAAATATAAAAAAGTTTTATTATAAAAAACACTACTGCACAGTTTTAGTCCTAGAGACCATTGGTTTGAACTATGGCAAAACATTCTATCATGTTTGGTTTTCAAGCTATCGCCTACTTTAAAAACAAAATTTTTCAAAAAAAAATTCAAAAATATAACGAGTGGTCTATAGGAAAGAGAATGTCAGCTCGAGTCCAACGACACCTCATTTGTTAAAATCCGACCATCCGTTCGCCAATGATCACCAATGTTCGCGAGAAAATAGGCTATCATTTTGTTTTTCCTGCTACACCCTTGAAACTAGCTGTCCGCCTAGAGGGCATACCCATCTTTCATTAACGTCAAACAAACTTTTTTCCGATACACCGTTTCCAAAATAGTGCCAATCCAAAGTAACAAGAATTTTCATTTTTTTGAAATACCAACACACATGCTTAGCCAAGAGAACGTCATCCCAACGCCAACAATACCTCGTTCGTTAAAATCCGACCACGCGTTCGAGAGATATCGGCCAAAGTTTATATGAAAGTGGGGGGCGACTTAGAACCCCCATTCTAGCACTACTGCACAGTTTTAGTCCTAGAGACTTGAAATTTATTTTGGGGGTAGAGGGGGTCAGGGCCATTCATTTACGTCAAAAAAAATGTAAACTTTTTAGTTTCCAAAATATAAAAATGTCAAAATTTGAGTGTTTTCAAAAAATCTCAAAAAATAAAAAAGTTTTATTATAAGACATAACGGTCATAGAGACCATTCGTTTCGACTATGACACATCATTCTATCATGTTTGATTTTCAAACTATCGCCTACTTTCAAAAACACTAATTTTCTAAAAAAAATTGAAAAATATAACGAATCGTCCATAGGAAAAAGCACGTCAGCCCGAGTCCAACGATATGTCGCATGCCCATGGTTTCGCGAAATATACATAAAAGGTCAGCGTAGCCGAGCTGCTCGTGTTACTATTTAGAACTGTCACCTCTCCCCTACTGCACAGTTTTAGTCCTAGAGGCTTGAAATTTATTTTACCGGTAGAGGGGGTCAGGGCCATTCATTTATATCAAACAATTTTTTTTGTAAACTCTTTAGTTTCCGAAATATAAGAATTTCAAAATTACTCTTTTTTCAAAAAAACAAAAAATTAAAAAGTTTTATTATAAAAAATAAAATCCATTAGGATCGTTCGTTTAAGCTATTGCACAACGTTCTATCATGTTTTTTTAAATTATCGTCTATTTTCAAAAACAAAAATTTTCAATTAAAAAAAATATAACGAGTGGTCCATAGCAAAGCCCCCGTCAGCTCGAGTCCAACGACACCTCATTCGTGAATCTCCGCCTACGGGTTGGGGAGTTATCGGCTCGCAATGGGAGTAGGGGGGGGGGGCACAATCGGCACTACTCCCCTACTCCCTGTGATGGCGCGTTGCTCCTGTAAGCCTTGTATGCTATTGTACCGGGTCTCGTCTCAGTTCCCCGTGATGGCGCGTTGCTCCTGTAAGCCTTGTATGTTATTGTGCAGTGTCCCGTCCCAGTTCCCTGTGATGGCGCGTTGCTCCTGTAAACCTTGTATGTTATTGTACAGTGTCCCGTCCCAGTTCCCTGTGATGGCGCGTTGCTCCTGTAAGCCTTGTATGTTATTGTACAGTGTTTCATCCCAGTTCCCTGTGATGGCGCGTTGCTTCTGTAAGCCTTGTATGGTATTGTACAGTGTTTCATCCCAGTTCCCTGTGATGGCGCGTTGCTCCTGTAAGCCTTGTATGTTATTGTACAGGGTCTCGTCCCAGTTCCCTGTGATGGCGCGTTGCTCCTGTAAGCCTTGTATGTTATTGTACAGTGTTTCATCCCAGTTCCCTGTGATGGCGCGTTGCTCCTGTAAGACTTGTACGTTATTGTACAGGGTCTCGTCCCAGTTCCCTGTGATGGCGCGTTGCTCCTGTAAGCCTTGTATGTTATTGTACAGTGTCTCGTCCCAGTTCCCTGTGATGGCGCGTTGCTCCTGTAAGCCTTGTATGTTATTGTACAGTGTCCCGTCCCAGTTCCCTGTGATGGCGCGTTGCTCCTGTAAACCTTGTATGTTATTGTACAGTGTCCCGTCCCAGTTCCCTGTGATGGCGCGTTGCTCCTGTAAGCCTTGTATGTTATTGTACAGTGTTTCATCCCAGTTCCCTGTGATGGCGCGTTGCTTCTGTAAGCCTTGTATGTTATTGTACAGTGTTTCATCCCAGTTCCCTGTGATGGCGCGTTGCTCCTGTAAGCCTTGTATGTTATTGTACAGTGTCTCGTCCCAGTTCCCTGTGATGGCGCGTTGCTTCTGTAAGCCTTGTATGTTATCGTACAGGGTCTCGTCTCAGTTGCCTGTGATGGCGCGTTGCTCCTGTGAGTCTTGTATGTTATTGTACAGTGTCTCGTCCCAGTTCCCAGTGATGGCGCGTTGCTCCTGTAAGCCTGGTATATTATTGTACAGTGTCTCGTCCCAGCTCCCTGTGATGGCGCGTTGCTCCTGTAAGCCTTGTATATTATTGTACAGTGTCTCGTCCCAGTTCACTGTGATGGCGCGTTGCTCCTGTAAGCCTTGTATATTATTGCACAGTGTCCCGTCCCAGTTCCCAGTGATGGCGCGTTGCTCCTGTAAGCCTTGTATGTTATAGTACAGGGTCTCGTCCCAGTTCCCTGTGATGGCGCGTTGCTCGTGTAAGCCCTGTATGTTATTGTACAGTGTCCCGTCCCAGTTCCCTGTGATGGCGCGTTGCTCCTGTAAGCCCTGTATGTTATTGTACAGTGTCTCGTCCCAGTTCCTTGTGATGGCGCGTTGCTCCTGTAAACCTTGTATGTTATTGTACAGTGTCTCGTCCCAGTTCCCTGTGATGGCGCGTTGCTCCTGTAAGTCTTGTATTTTATTTTACAGTGTTTCGTCCCAGTTCCCTGTGATGGCCCGTTGCTCCTGTAAGCCCTGTATGTTATTGTAGAGTGTCTCGTCCCAGTTCCCTGTGATGGCGCGTTTCTCCTGTAAGCCTTGTAAGTTATTGTACAGTGTCCCGTCCCAGTTCCCTGTGATGGCGCGTTGCTCCTGTAAGCCTTGTATGTTATTGTACAGTGTCTCGTCCCAGTTCCCTGTGATGGCGCGTTGCTCCTGTAAGCCTTGTATGTTATTTTACAGTGTCTCGTCCCAGTTCCCTGTGATGGCGCGTTTCTCCTGTAAGCCTTGTATGTTATTGTACAGTGTCTCGTCCCTGTGATGGCGCGTTGCTCCTGTAAGCCCTGTATGTTATTGTACAGTGTCTCGTCCCTGTGATGGCGCGTTGCTCCTGTAAGCCTTGTATGTTATTGTACAGTGTCTCGTCCCTGTGATGGCGCGTTGCTCCTGTAAGCCCTGTATGTTATTGTACAGTGTCTCGTCCCAGTTCCCTGTGATGGCGCGTTTCTCCTGTAAGCCTTGTATGTTATTGTACAGTGTCTCGTCCCAGTTCCCTGTGATGGCGCGTTGCTCCTGTAAGCCCTGTATGTTATTGTACAGTGTCTCGTCCCAGTTCCCTGTGATGGCGCGTTGCTCCTGTAAGCCTTGTATGTTATTGTACAGTGTCTCGTCCCAGTTCCCTGTGATGGCGCGTTGCTCCTGTAAGCCTTGTATGTTATTGTACAGTGTCTCGTCCCAGTTCCCTGTGATGGCGCGTTTCTCCTGTAAGCCTTGTATGTTATTGTACAGTGTCTCGTCCCTGTGATGGCGCGTTGCTCCTGTAAGCCCTGTATGTTATTGTACAGTGTCTCGTCCCAGTTCCCTGTGATGGCGCGTTTCTCCTGTAAGCCTTGTATGTTATTGTACAGTGTCTCGTCCCAGTTCCCTGTGATGGCGCGTTGCTCCTCTAAGCCTTGTGTGTTATAGTACGGGGTCTCGTCCCAATTCCCTGTGATGGCGCGTTGCTCCTGTAAGCCTTGTATGTTATTGTACAGTGTCTCGTCCCTGTGATGGCGCGTTGCCCCTGTAAGCCTTGTATGTTATTGTACAGTGTCTCGTCCCAGTTCCCTGTGATGGCTCGTTGCCCCTGTAAGCCTTGTATGTTATTGTACAGTGTCTCGTCCCAGTTCCCTGTGATGGCGCGTTGCTCCTGTAAGCCTTGTATGTTATTGTACAGTGTCTCGTCCCTTTTCCCTGTGATGGCGCGTTGCTCCTGTAAGCCGTGTATGTTATTGTACAGTGTCTCGTCCCAGTTCCCTGTGATGGCGCGTTGCTCCTGTAAGCCCTGTATGTTATTGTACAGTGTCTCGTCCCAGTTTCCTGTGAAGGCGCGTTGTTCCTGTAAGACTTGTACGTTATTGTACAGGGTCTCGTCCCAGTTCCCTGTGATGGCGCGTTGCTCCTGTAAGCCCTGTATGTTATTGTACAGTGTCTCGTCCCAGTTCCCCGTGATGGCGCGTTGCTCCTGTAAGCCTTGTATGTTATTGTACAGAGTCTCGTCCCAGTTCCCTGTGATGGCGCGTTTCTCCTGTAAGCCGTGTATGTTATTGTACAGTGTCTCGTCCCAGTTCCCTGTGATGGCGCGTTGCTCCTGTAGGCCTTGTATGTTATTGTACAGTGTCTCGTCCCAGTTCTCTGTGATGGCGCGTTTCTCCTGAATGCCTTGTATGTTATTGTGCTGTGTATCGTCCCAGTTCCCTGTGATGGCGCGTTGCTCCTGTAAGTCTTGTATGTTATTGTACAGGGTCTCGTCCCAGTTACCCGTGATGGCGCGTTGCTCCTGTAAGCCTTGTATGTTATTGTACAGTGTCTCGTCCCAGTTCCCTGTGATGGCGCGTTGCTCCTGTAAGCCCTGTATGTTATTGTACAGTGTCTCGTCCCAGTTCCCTGTGATGGCGCGTTGCTCCTGTAGGCCTTGTATGTTATTGTACAGTGTCTCGTCCCAGTTCTCTGTGATGGCGCGTTTCTCCTGTAAGCCTTGTATGTTATTGTGCTGTGTATCGTCCCAGTTCCCTGTGATGGCGCGTTGCTCCAGTAAGTCTTGTATGTTATTGTACAGGGTCTCGTCCCAGTTACCCGTGATGGCGCGTTGCTCCTGTAAGCCTTGTATGTTATTGTACAGTGTCTCGTCCCAGTTCCCTGTGATGGCGCGTTGCTCCTGTAAGCCCTGTATGTTATTGTACAGGGTCTCGTCCCAGTTCCCTGTGATGGCGCGTTGCTCCTGTAAGCCTTGTATGTTATTGTACAGTGTCCCGTCCCAGTTCCCTGTGACGGCGCGTTGCTCCTGTAAGCCTTGTATGTTATTGTACAGTGTCCCGTCCCAGTTCCTTCTGATGGCGCGTTGCTCCTGTAAACCTTGTATGTTATTGTACAGTGTCCCGTCCCAGTTCCCTGTGATGGCGCGTTGCTCCTGTAAGCCTTGTATGTTATTGTACAGTGTCTAGTCCCAGTTCCCAGTAGTAGGGGAGTAGTGCCGATTCGCCCCCCCCCCCCCCCCAACCACTACTCCCAATGCGAGCCGATAACTCCCGAACCCGTGGTCGGAGATTCACCTGTTTTTGAAAATAGACGATCGGTAGGAAACCAAACATGATAGAACGTTGTGCAATAGCTTAAACGAACGATCTTTATGTCCTTTATTTTTTATAATAAAACTTTATAATTTTTTATGTTTTTTTGAAAAGATGTAATTTTGAAATTCTTATATTTTGGAAACTAAAGATTTTACAAAACAAATTGTTTGACATAAATGAATGGCCCTGCCCCCTCTACCTGCAAAATAAATTTCAAGCCTCTAGGACTAAAACTGTCCAGTAGGTGAGAGGTGACAGTTCTAAATAGTTACACGAGCAGCTCGGCTACGCTGACCTTTTATGTATATTTGGCGAAACCATGGGCATGCGACATATCGTTGGACTCGGGCTGACGTGCTCTTTCCTATGGACCATTCGTTATATTTTTCAACAATTTTGTGAAATTTTTTTTTTGAAAGTAGGCGATAGTTCGAAAACCAAACCTGATAGAACGATGTGCCATAGTTTATACGAATGGTCTCTATGACCTTTATTTTTTATAATTAAAACTTTTTAATTTTTTGAGATTTTTTGAAAACACTCAAATTTTGAAATTTTTATATTTTGGAAACTATAGAGTTTACAAAAAATTTTGTTTGACATAGATGAATGGCCCTGATCCCCTCTATCCCCAAAATAAATTTCAAGTCTCTAGGACAAAAACTGTGCAGTAGTGCTAGAATGGGGGTTCTGTGTCGCCCCCTACTTTCATATAAACTTTGGCCGATATCTCTCGAACGCGTGGTCGGATTTTAACGAACGATGTATTGTTGGCGTTGGGATGACGTTCTCTTGGCTAAGCATGTGTATTTAAAAAAAATGAAAATTCTTGTTTTTTTTGGATTGGCACTAATTTGGAAACGGTGAATCGGAAAAAAGTTTGTTTGACATTACTGAAAGGTGGGTATGCCCTCTAGGCGGACAGCAAGTTTCAAGGGTGTAGGAGGAAAAACAACATGATAGCCTACTTTCTCGCGAACATTGGTGATCATTGGCGAACGGATGGTCGGATTCTAACAAATGAGGTGTCGTTGGACTCGAGTTGACGTTCTCTTTCCTATAGACCACACGGTATATTTTTGAATTTTTTTTTGAAAAATGTTTAGTTTTTAAAAGTAGGCGATAGTTTGAAAACCAAACTTGATAGAATGTTGTGCCATAGTTCAAAGCAATGGTCTCTATGACCTTTATTTTTTATAAAAAAAACTTTTTTATTTTTTGAGATTTTTTTTGAAAATTCTTAAATTTTGAATTTTTACTATTTTGGAATCTAACACGTCGACAAAAAAAATTTGTTTGACATAAATGAAAGGTCCCTACCCCTTCTACCACGAAAATAAATGTCAAGTCTCTAGGACAAAAAAAACTATGCATTTAAAAAAAAGCGTGTTTGTAGACAGAGAGCCGGTAGCGCTTGACGTATGTTACAACGAGGCTATGATTGGCCATGGTGGATATGGGAAATGACTATTTCGACGGGGGCGATGTATTGCAAAACGAGGGGTTGCTTTTCGATATTTTTTCCTATGACGAATGAATGAAGGCGAATATTTTGAAATGTGACAAGCATGCTAAGATTTTTACCCCTGAAGGGGATCTTTAATGTTTTATCGTGATGAGTGAGATCGCTCTCTGACACAACAGACGGTTGTAGGATATGCCCAAGTGATTCTTAGACGTTGGCGATCTCGGTGACCGTGCCCGGATGGCGGGGGCAGCTTATGACGGTTGGTTTTGTGACATTTCCTATGACGGATAGAGGCGAATATTTGAAAATGTATTAAGTGTGCTAGGATTTTTTTTACCCCTAAAGGGGATCTTTAACCTGCTAGTAAACGTCGATAAGCGTGACTGTTGTCTGGCACAGTAAATGGTTTTAGAATATGGAAACCTATAACATTTGCTCGACCAAGTCATGTGCATGTAAGCAAAGAGCGAAAACGATAAGGTCATCGGCCTGAAATGTTATAAACTAAATATTGAACTGGGTAAAGTCATGTGTTTTAGGATGAAAGTATGTGGTTAACATGATCATGTATTGAGAATGGCCGCTTGCTAGTAATTATTATTACAGTAAAATGTTTAATTTTTTTTACGAGGGACTGTGGAAAATCTTCAAAAGACACTTGTGAAGGGCCCGCACTCCACAGTAGTGTGGGATTTTTACCCACTAAAAACCATATCCCTTTTCCCACGATGCGTTCATCACCCCGGAACCGCTCTCGCATTACTTCAGGGTGATGTCGTGCTTACTTAGCCTTTCAGACTTCTTCTTTCTTCATTTCTTCTTAAGGGCGTTCGTAAGCTTCCAGATCTCGCTTCTTCTGGCGAAGGACATCCTCCATATACACTGCTACATGATCCCATGATTGCTGGTTCCGTAACATCACAGAAATAATATTATCTGGTGTCAGTTCTCCCAATTCAGTTTCCACATATTCTCTCTTTATCATCCAATGGCCGCACACGAAGAAGGTGTGAAGTACATCATCGATGTCGTCACAATATATGCATGTTGCACCACTCGCTCCGCCTACTCTATGCAGGAATTTACGGAAATATCCGTGTCCTGTTAGAAGTTGTGTGAGGTAATAATTGACTTCACCATGGACTCTTTCGACCCAGGTATCCAGGCGTGGTATCAGTCGCTTGGTCCATTTACCACGAGGGTCACTTTCCCATCTGAGTTGCCATCGCCTCATCCGTTGGTTAAAGGCACGCTTCTTTGCACATTTCTTTCCCAGCTCTCCTTGGGTACGCCAGATTTCTTGTCGCTCCAATGCAAGTAGAATGTTTAAAAATAATAATAATAATAATAATAATAATAAGACACACACACATGTTTTGAATGCTAACATGCACACAGTCCAGCTCACTGGTGACTGAATATTGTACCTAGCAAGAGTAATCGTGAGAGCTGTTGCTGGTGCTGACGAGTCAGGAATGTCTACGTCAGCAGGAAGTGTGATATCAGCTTACTTGCCTCGTGGTGGCTCGCAGATGTGCTGTTTAAGCAGAGACCGCCATTTTGGTTCTGAGACCGATGTATAAGAGGTAGCCATTTTGGTTCCTTATTAAAACATGACACTAGTATAAGGTACACTAATCTTATTCAGATTGAGGAATGTGAAGAGGCATGGGAACACGTGCGAGAGAGAGAGAGACAGAGAACCATTCAAGGTCAAAACGCTGAGAAAATACAACTTTTTCTTTTGCTAGGCTAACTGATAACGATTGCGTTAGTCATGCACTTGCCATTTTAGCACACGGACGTAAGAAAAATCCTTTTTTTTTTGGTAAGTACCTATGAATGATTATTTTAATAATGTCATGCTAATGAACCTTAAATTTGTAGTTATTTATTTGTTTGCAGATAACCGGTATACCTTACAAGTCTGAGATACAAGAAACCAGTTTACCTTTGAGCCCACTAGAAGGAAACGGCAATAAGCCACTGCAAGTGAAGGTGGGATTTTTTTTGAACTAACTTGTTTCATTTTTTGTTTTATATTTTATTTTATGAAATGTATGTACTAACCTGAATTTAGGTATTTATAACAGTTTATTTTATTTATTTTTAGAAACATGGAAAGAAAAGCCTTACCGCCGTAGCAGTCGCTGAAAACCCGAGACGCAGTAAAGTGCAACCATTGTTTCCAGGCAGTGAACTATTTAAAACTCAGGTAAGGCTAACATAAAATGCTATTCCATTTTACCACTACTGAAAACTCGTAGACAAAAAATTCATTACCTGTACATGACTAGGACTATAATTGCTTTCTTGATTAATGACTATGTATTGGCAACCGGTACAAAACCATATTGGTTGTTTGCCGGGAAAGTACAAGGCCATATTGGATTTTGTAAAAAACAAAAATTTTAATTTAACTGACATGTCGTTCCCTATAATAATAATAATAATAATAATAATAATAATAATAATAATAATAATAATAATAATAATAATATAATATTAGTAATAATATAAATATCGTATGGCCTCGGATGTCGGGTGCAAGCTTTGTTATTTGACACACAGAGGGTAGCTTGCATGTCGAATTTAGTTGTTCCTTGACTATGAAAGTCAAGGAGGTTAGATGTTAGATGTTATAGCGCTTTCTAGTAGAAAAATGAGGAACTTTGTACCCTATGAACTCAACAAATATCCACAGGTTTGAACAAGATAATCTGAATAAACTGACATGACATTCATTTTTGTTTATATATTGGTTAAAGGGGGATGTAAATGACTAAAGCTTTATAAAAAGAAAATAAGTGCATGGGTTACTGTTAGTGCCAACATACAGTTTATTTTTAATGGTGTTTTGATATATTAATGTCAATTAACGTTAAAGTTTAATTACAAGTATTGATTGATTGATTGATTGAGTGATGGGTTATTTTGTTTGTTTTTAGGTGTGGTCATGCGCCATTAACGTAGTGAACAGACAGTGAACAAGCATACATTATGCTTTAAAGCACTCTGTGCTCTTGTGCAACGTTAATAACTTGCAATAAAAAAGTTTTATTATAACACATGGCGTTAGTACCAAATACAACAAGTGAGCAAGTTGGTTTACCACGTGGGTTAAATTTAAAATCAGAACATGACCGTTGGTTAACATTTGAATCCTGGCCTGTAGGCTTTTTGTCGACACATGAACTTGCAAAAGCCTTTTTTTTACTTGAACCGAGAAGATGTGGTGTGCTGTGTGTTTTATCGTATTGAACTTTCACACTGGGAAGAAGGGGATGATCCCTTTAGAGACCATTTGCGATGGTCTCCTTTTTGTTCTTACATGCTTGGAAAACAAGTGGGTAACATACCCGTGTATCCATTATACCGAACCACAAGACCATTGGCCGCTACATACGTTGCTGAATCACAAATAAATAATAATAATAATGATGTATTACCAGCCAACAATGGTAGTGTCGATATATGTGGTCAATATGCCATAGACAGTGTTGAATTGGCACGTGCTTTTGAAAAATTGGGAGTTTGCAAGACTAAAGCACAGCTCTGTTGAAAGACGTTTAGAATCTTATAAAAATGTTTGGCCATTAATATTAAAACACCTTACCAAACAGCTAAGTGAAGCTAGATTTTTTTTTATACTGGTGAAGGCGATAAAACAATATGTTTTTATCGTGGATTTGCTTTAAAGGATTGGCAAATGACTGGTGACCCTTTTGTGCAACACGCTCGTTGGTTACCTAACTGTAAATACATGGTGTTGACTAAATGTCAGGAATTTGTGAACACTATTCGTAAAGAAAACGTGATTGCAGCACAAGACATAAAAGTGCCTTTAGAGTTAGAACACGCGGAGCAAATACATGAGGCTGAAAAAAAAAACTTGTCTCACGAACAGATACAAATGTGTGACCAACAACTATGTAAAATTTGTTATCAAGATGAACTAGGTGTTGTATTTTTGCCTTGTGGACACATGATAGCCTGTGTCAAGTGTGCATTAGAACTCAACACTTGTGCTATATGCAGAAAAGCAGTATCTGCTACAATTAGGGCATTTCTTGCATAAATAGTATAATTTATTAGCAATGCATAGTGCAAAATCCCTAATTGCACAATATTATTAAAGCTGTTTTAGAGTGTAATAGATATGCTTTTCTTTTGTTTATAGACTACTACAATGAATGTTTTGAATGCTGTGGGTCAAGCATGTGGCTTAGAGACAAAGAAGCTCAGCGAATTGCCAACGCATATTCCATTCCGCATTATCAGGATTCGGAAATTGAAAACAGCATATGGTGATCGTGTACTTTGTGTATGTGAAAACTTTGAGACATTTCTGCCTACATGGTTTAATGATATGTCGGAGAGTGTTTTTGATGAAGTCAATAATGTTGTGCAACCTGTACACTTAATATATGAAGGTTTTAAAAACAATAGGTGCAAGGTCCGTTTTAATTAAATGAAGAAAAACACAAATGTGATTTTTTTTGTCGTGTAGCCTCCTGAGAGGCCGAGTGCAGGTCTTTCTAGCCGACGCCCGTGGGCGACCTGCGCGTCGGGATGAGAGATGTAATGGATGAAGATGAATGCAACTGGGCAAGGATGTGGAAGGAAGCAGCCGTGGCCTGTCAGAAGGTACTGTCCCAGCTTTTGCCTGGTGTTGAAAATGGGAAACCACGGAAAACCATTTCAAGGACAGCCGACGGTGGGGCTCGAACCCACGCGTCTACCGAGTCAGCAGAGAGCTTGGCCCCTTGACCTAACGCAGCGCTTTAGCCCGCGTAGCCACTACTGTCGGTAATGTGAAATAATAATGGAAAATATAAGTAATGACAATGGACTGAAAGAAAAAACATATGTGTATAGAATAATAATGTTTTAGTTTTCAGTATTGTCTTAAAAATATTATCATGAAACAAAAAAATGTATATAAAGTTTGTAAATAAATGCAAAATGATGTTACAATGTTGTTTTATTTTATACAAAGTTAGAATATTTAACACTCCAGTGGGCGCGCGGAGTACAGGTGTCCTCCAGTGATTTTGTTTTGTGTGACTACATGGGATGGCAACACTTGTGACCTTGAGCGGCCATATACCTTCCTTGCCACTCATCCTCTGCCCGTCAGTGCATCGTCAGCTTTTATGCTCGCCTATTGTCGCCGTGACCAAGTGTTTATTTGCTCTGTGCAGAAGTGGAGGACACTTGTCCTCCGCGCGCCCACTGGCGTTACAGTTTTTTTCGGATATTGATGTGGTATTTTCATTTCATTTCATAGTTTTGAATGTCACAACGGTTTAATTGAAATAGTTTAAGTGTGAAAACAATAATGACCAGTGGAAGTAAAATCAATGCTGAAGATGGCCCGGTTGATGTTCCAGAAGTGGTAATGAAGCAGGCCCTCCTGTCCCTTTCGTCAAGCCAGAGTTCGCACATCAAGGTGGTACTTAGAACCTCAAGTTGCCCAGTCATAACATTATGCCAGGACCTCAATGGCCTGCGAAAAATACTGTCACTCCAGAAGCTGCGTCACAGTGTAATATTGATGATGAAATGGTGAAAAAGAATAGTTGATTGTACTAACGTTTACATAACTAAAATTCGCCCACAGTTTGTCAGGGAAAGAGATACTAGGCCCACTGTTTCCCGAGAAATTCGTGCATTGATTGGTAGACCTATATTATATCTGCTGGGATTTTGAAGGCTGGAAGAAGAAAGGTATTTGAAATGTGGGATAATTCACACGGCACGGGAGTAGAGGCTGTTTATGTAACCATGAGCGCAAAGAGGTATTGATTTATTTTACGTTGGCTGAGATTTGATAACGTACACAACAGAGATCAAAGAAAAATTGTTGACAAACTAGCTGCTTTTCGAGAAATCTTTGAAATGTTCGTGCTCAATTGCAACCGACTACCTTACCATTGATGAACAGCTAGTTTCATTTGGAGGAAACTGTCCCTTCCGTGTGTATTTGCCTAGTAAACCTGCAAAGTATGGGATAAATATTGTTTGCTATGGTTTCCAAAACAACCTTCTATGCTACAAACCTTCAAGTGTATGCAGGGAAGCAACCAAGCGGCCCTTTTAGAAGAAGCAACAACACGTCAGACTTGGTTTGAGATTGAAGCCGCCTATTTCAGGAACCAATAGGAATATTACCTGTGACAATTGGTTCGTATCTGTGCCCTTGACAATAAAGCTACGGAAAGAAGAAAAAAAACTATGATTGCTAGTCTGAGATAGAACAAAGCAACAGTTCCCTCAAACTTTCTACCTGATAAGTCAAGAGAAGTCAAAAGCAGTTTATTTTGGTTTCAAAAAAGCTGTTTTTTATATGCTTCACTAAGATGGAAAATTAGGTACGGTAAATACTTTTATTTTTTTATACTACGAAACCAATTTGCATTTTCAAACTAGAAATAATTAACAACACTTAATTTTTATAATTTTTCATTTATAACATGAAACTTATACACATTTTAGTAATATTTATAACATAACTTACCAAACTTTTACACGTTTTTGATTGATTTACCATAATTATGTATTTCTTGCTTAATATTTTGTAGTATACACTCTTTTTTATGAAAAATGTGTTTAATATATTCCTACCTAACCCAAAACAAAAAATCATGATCGCTAAATATACATTTCATAGGATAAAATGGCAAAACAAAGTGGAGGACACCTGTCCTCCACGCGCCCACTCACGACACGGCAAACCGCGCGCCCACTGGAGTGTTAACATTGCAGAGTATGCATGATTATGACAATAGATGCACACTTAACACAACTCTTTCTCTCTTTACAATAGTCTGTTATAGTTTTTAAACACAAGGCTTGTTGTAGATCTTTTTATAGCAATGTCCATTCACTGTTGTTTTCTAAAACTGGGGAAGCCGCAATGGTTTTATAGGCATAAAAACTTATTGTTATTACTATTTAGTCGTTTTGATCCTCTTGCAATACTACTGTACCTTTTTGCATATCAAGAGCAAATGACCTAGTTGTTCCACTCCTTAAAACGACAACAACACTACCTCTTGCATAGTTTGTGATGTTGATGGCTCTTGCGGTGTGGAAGACGGATTAAACATAACTTTTAGAACAGGGATTAAACGTTGCTCATTAAACAATCCACTATTTTGAGTAGCAATATGGTTTTCTTGATTTTTTGTCGACGGCAACTGTGTTTCATGCAGTACACTACATTGATGATCACTGACACTTAAAACCTCACTATTTTTACTTTTTAGGTCACCACGACAATGCTTGGAACGTTGTTTTGAACAGCGCCAAATAACAGTTCCGTTTTTATTGCTTCGTTTCACAATATATGAATATCCTTTATAGTATGCATAAGGCTTACCATACCTAGTCACTGATATTTCCATGTCAACTGTCAAGCATAGACTAAGCTCTAGTAAAGTCGACTTGGTAATAAGAATAATAGTTTAATGTGAGAGCAAATATGGATCCAAAGAGCTCAGGAAAAAGTGGAAGCAAATAAGCAAATATAAGAACCAAGAGTGGGGGTAAATGTGGTCGCAAAGTGGTAGAGCCATTACACAATAATTTTAGCACGACGTAGCTCTTGTTCAATTTCTTTGATTTCCCAATCGTGACCGGTATGCCCAGTTTGTTGTAAAGCATGCAAGTGTCGAAGCCGTTGAATTAGCTTACTGGGTTTGTTCCAGTATACAAATTTAACAAATGAATGTTTAGGTGTAAACAAAGCATTACCATTATCACTATTACTATATAGTCCTTTTTGATCCTCTTGCAATACCACTTGATTTATAGTCTGCGTTGATTTGGATAGTGTTAAAGGTTTCTTGGACGTTGACAACTGTCTTAACATGACTTTTTGAGGACATGATAAGTCCTTTTGAACAAACACTGCACTATTTTTAGCCGCAATATCGTTTTCTTGAACTTGCTTTTTAGCATTTTGATAATTGTTTGTAAACAGCAACCGTGGTTCGTTTGGAGCACTACATTGATGAACACTCACACTTAAAACCTTTCCATTTTTACTTTTCAGATTGCCTCGACATTTTGTTGACATTTCTTTTGAACATTGCCAGAATATTATTCCTTTCGCTTTCTGACGATTATAGTTATAAGAGTAGCCTTGATAGAGTGCACGTTGCCTACCTATGTTGGTTGTAGTAAGTTCCATAGTAGTTACTGACTCTCAGTACGATGTTCACACTACAAAAGTTACAACTGTTTTGCTGATGGAGTGACCTACCATAAGCTTATATATTGGCTTATCTGTTGGCTTTTTGTGTTGGCTTTTCATGTTGGCTTTTGTGTTGGCTTTTTGTTTTGGCTTTTGTATTGGCTTATTTGACAAGTTATTTTTGTCAATGTATTTAGTGGATATTTTTCTTGATGTTGGAAAGTATTTGAAAGAGAGGGAATATTTAAAGACTTAACCTCAGCTCACTAACCTAAACTAACCTAACTGCATATCTATCATTAGTGTCTACTTGACACTGCAAGAAATAAAACTCGAAATAAACTAAAAAACGTGGCACTAATACAACATGTCCTGAAAATAAAGATTGGAGAATTTGGTACTCCACTGAAATATGAGAAAATTATGAAACGGTGTGATTTCAAACATTTCCCTATATTATACATTGCGTTTCATATTTGAACCGTAGTTCCACACCTAAATATGTAAGATCAAAATTTACTCAGTATTAAATATATCTATCCATATGTACAATGATTCGTGATTCGCACAAATATTCACTTAACTGCGTTGAAGTGCTTTAATTACCTATAATATAAACGAGTCTTTGCAACTCAAACTTCCGTAACAAACACCGTAACTCTATCGGCTGAAAGTATAAATACTAGTCTGAATCAAGAGAACAGAGGTGACAAACATTTAAGTTCAGCACTGTTCTAACTTTGTCTTCTCCCATTTGATCATTAAATCTCGAAAAATTCCTGAAATTCTTTGCTCGGCTTACATTTTCTTTGATAAACGTGAATATTCGAAGTGCGTGGCATTTGACCTTCATTCCACACTCCTATTCCAAAATTATACAACAATCACATTATTTCTTAAACACCCTGTACCGAACTTGCCTCAAATACAATTAAACAGTGTCACATTCGCTGTGATCAAAACTAGGAAACGTGACTCCTCAGTCTCCTTTCGTGAAAATACGTAACTCATTTACGTCTACGATTCCTTTCTTGCACGGTATTCCAAATCTAAACTCCCATTTCAGTGCATTTTCTCAATCAATGCAAAGAAAATTAGTAACTTTATTAAATATCCACGACCATTGTGAATATTGTTCAAGAAACAAACTTTAACAATCTCCTCTATCCTTATACAAAATTTCATCGTGCCTATTACTTCAATTCTGTAATTACTTTCTGTACAGTTACTTTTATATCACCCTGTGATTTAACTTTCTTAACTCCTTTTCACGTATTTAAATTCAGTTATTACATTATTGCAACTTTCAAAGAATTGTCAGCAAGAATTCATATTTAACAAATGATATAAGTGTGTCCTCCTTGTTTGTGAATATTCTTAAGTCTTAACTATCTTCGTGGACTATTTGTTTAACAAATTTATCTAGGCTTTTTAATGCTCTAAAAGTTTTATTGGACGTATATATAAAGGTTCTTGAAATACCTTTGTTACTAGGAAATGTGGTTTATTACGTTACAGCATAGTTCTACATCTCTATCTGTTTCATTACAGTGAATTTGGTATTCATTGATTTAATTATCTATCAAGTATTTGGACTATCTTTTACCAGATTTTGTGTCGTGTAACAATCCATTTTTGTTCACAGTTGGTTTAAAATAAATTTCTGACACTTGAATCAACATCTTGAGTTGTCGAAATATTTGACACTTTGTGACATAGCTTTTTGATTATACGGTACTTAAATTGTTCGATATACGTTCCATCGCTGCGCATAAAACAGATTTATTCAATTTAACGCAAGTATCTATAATTCTAAACGATTTTATATTGAAATGAATTAACGTTAACAACTGCAATACGCAAATAAAATTTCGTCCAAATGACGGAAATGTTCAATGAAAATGACTCCTAAGAAAATACTGAAATACTGGATTAAAATCTACACAATTTTAAATACACTGACAAAATTATACGATTGGTCAATTAGGATAAACACAGAACATGACTTCATTTCTACTAAATATAAATCAATCTCTTCTCTACCTTGAGTTGGAGACGGTCTCTGATGTAACATGTCTCGTCTGGCAAGCCAAATGTGTGTGTGTGTGCACAACGCCCACAGCTGTGCGAACCGGTTGTGACGGGGCCTGCTGGACAGCTCTCACAGTGGGACAAGGTCGGTGACATAACTGGGTTAGCGACCTCTCCGTGTAACAGCAATTCTCTTCCTCACTCCTTCGCTCGTCTCACGCAAGTTGTCCGGATCTTCTGACGTTACCCCTTCACTGCGCCGACATCGCTTCTCAAGGTTGAAATTCAATTGTTCTATAAGAGTCTTTGAGAGTATACTGGATGTATATGAACTCTTGTTAAGAAGTATAGATTTGTTCTGCATTTCTGTGCATCGCGTAGATGTTCAACTGCGCCGTCCATGTTGTGGAATTCTGGATTCATCTCTTCATTTCTGTAGTTTCTACTTCCCTATAATGTGCATCTTAGCACGTAGTCATAATCAGTTTAATGATTACACCTGTACACCTTCCCCGTTGCCAATTCATAAACTGCATTCTGTATAATTCCCAAGTATGAGCTGAATCGTAGGAATAATGAAGCTCTTTTCCTGAAGTGAATCGTTTGCATCTATCTGCGTGAGATATATAATAGTTTCGTATTGAAATACCGAAGTAACAAGCTGTGTTTCAAAATCACTGGTCTATATGCTGTGCTGGTCTTAGTTAGAATGTCCCATGCCCCGCAAGTCACAGCCTTCTGACTTCACACTCCTCCTCTCCACTTTCGTGATGCGTGGCACTGTTCTAGAAACTACTTGTTTCTACACTCGCGGTCTTGTCTCGTCTCGATATGAATTTGGAATGAACTGCTCGTCCTTGCCCTCCGAGTACGGCAAGTTCCTCGCGTTTCCTCCCCTCTCGCGGTGTGACGTAGCTCCCTAGACTTCCCCTTCACTCAGTGTGTCATCAACCTTGAACACTTCTCCCCCTGCACGACGTTTCTCTCACTTCTCGTGGTGTGAAGCATTATTACAATGTAGGCCTCCCTACATTCAGGTAATAAATACACAACCATATTTAAATAGTTCCTTCTTGCCTTCCGTAATTGTTTACTTATTACTGATGCATAGTATTACACTCTATTTCAACTTAGGTTTTCCATGTCTCACAAATTTTTGAGGAATAAAAGATTTTAATTCGTTCTTTTATTTTTCCTGGGTCCCGGTTCATATCCCGTATGGATCTTTAGTATTGGCCTTAAATAAATTCGGGCGCAGAACCTTATACTAGTTTCATGTTTTAATAAGGAACCAAAATGGCTACCTCTTATACATCGGTAGTCCTACTGTCTCAAAACCAAAATGGCGGTCTCTGCTTAAACAGCACACCTGCTAGCCACCACGAGGCAAGTAAGCTGATATCACACTTCCTGCTGACGTAGACATTCCTGCCTCGTCAGCACCAGCAACTGCTCTCACGAGTCCTCTAGCTAGGTACAATATTCAGTCACCAGTGAGCTGGACTGTGTGCGTGTTAGCATTCAAAACATGTGTGTGTGTGTCTTCTTCTTCTTATTATTATTAAACATTTTTCTGTAATAATAATTACTAGCAAGCGGCCATCCTCAATACATGATCATGTTAACCACATACTTTCATCCTAAAACACATGACTTTACCCAGTTCAATATTTAGTTTATAACATTTCAGGCCGATGACTTTATCGTTTTCGCTCTTTGCGTACATGCAAATGAGTTGGTCGAGCAAATGTTATAGGTTTCCATATTCTAAAACCATTTACTGTGCCAGACAGCAGTCTCGCTTATCACCGTTTACTAGCAGGTTAAAGATCCCCTTCAGGGGTAAAAAAATTCCTAGCACACTTAATACATTTTCAAATATTCGCTTCTATCCGTCATAGGAAATGTCACAATACCAACCGTCATAAGCTGCCCCCGCCATCCGGGCACGGTCACCGAGATCGCCAACGTCTAAGAATCACTTGGTCATATCCTACAACCGTCTGTTGTGTCAGAGAGCGATCTCGCTCATCACGCTAAAACGTTAAAGATCCCCTTCAGGGGTAAAAATCTTAGCATGCTTGTCACATTTCAAAATATTCGCCTACATTCATTCGTCATAGGAAAAAATATCGAAAAGCAACCCCTCGTTTTGCCATACATCGCCCCCGTCCCATATCCACCATGGCCAATCATAGCCTCGTTGTAACATACGTCAAGCGCTACCGGCTCTCTGTCCACAAACACGCTTTTATTTAAAAAAAAATAAAAAAATTAAAATGCATAGTTTTATTGTCCTAGAGACTTGACTTTTATTTTCATGGTAGAGGGGGTAGGGACCTTTCATTTATGTCAAACAAAATTCTTTGTCGACGTGTTAGTTTCCAAAATAGTAAAAATTCAAAAATTTAAGGGTTTTCAAAAAATCTAAAAATATAAAAAAGTTTTATTATAAAAAATAAAGGTATAGAGACCATTGGTTTGAACTATGGCACAACATTCTATCATGTTTGGTTTTCAAACTATCGCCTACTTTAAAAACAAAATTTTTCAAAAAAAATTCAAAAATATAACGAGTGGTCTATAGGAAAGAGGACGTCAGCTCGAGTCCAACGACACCTCATTTGTTAAAATCCGACCATCCGTTCGCCAATGATCACCAATGTTCGCGAGAACGTAGGCTATCATTTTGGTTTTCCTCCTACACCCTTGAAACTTGCCGTCCACCTAGAGGGCATACCCACCTTTCATTAACGTCAAACAAACTTTTTTCCGATTCACCGTTTCCAAAATAGTGCCAATCCAAAAAAACAAGAACTTTAATTTTTTTAGTACCAACACACATGCTTAGCCAAGAGTACGTCATCCCAACGCCAACAATACATCGTTCGTTAAAATCCGACCACGCGTTCGAGAGATATCGGCCAAAGTTTATATGAAAGTAGGGGCGACTCGGAACCCCCATTCTAGCACTACTGCACAGTTTTAGTCCTAGAGCCTTGAAATTTATTTTGGAGGTAGAGGGGGTCAGGGCCATTCATTTACGTCAAACAAATTTTTTTGTAAACTCTTTTGTTTCCAAAATATAAAATGTCAATATTTGAGTGTTTTCAAAAAATCTCAAAAAATTAAAAAGTTTTATTGTAAAAAATAAAGATCATAGAGACCATTCCTTTCAAGTATGGCACAACGTTCTATCATGTTTGATTTTCAAACTATCGCCTACTTTCAAAAACAAAAATTTTCAATTTTTTCTTTTTAAATATAACGAGTGGTCCATAGCAAATCCCCCGTCAGCTCAAGTCCAACGACACCTCATTCGTGAATCTCCGACCACGGGCTCGGGAGTTATGGGCTCGCATTGGGAGTTGTGGCGTTGGGGGGGGGGGGGGGGGCGCAGAATCGGCACTACTCCCCTACTCTCTGTGATGGCGCGTTGCTCCTGTAAGCCTTGTATGTTATTGTACAGTTTTTCGTCCCAGTTCCCTGTGATGGCGCGTTGCTCCTGTAAGCCGTGTATGTTATTGTACAGTGTCTCGTCCCAGTTCCCTGTGATGGCGCGTTGCTCCTGTAAGCCGTGTATGTTATTGTACAGTGTCTCGTCCCAGTTCCCTGTGATGGCGCGTTGCTCCTGTAAGCCGTGTATGTTATTGTACAGTGTCTCGTCCCAGTTCCCTGTGATGGCGCGTTTCTCCTGTAAGCCTTGTATGTTATTGTACAGTGTCTCGTCCCAGTTCCCAGTGATGGCGCGTTGCTCCTGTAAGCCTTGTATGTTATTGTACAGTTTTTCGTCCCAGTTCCCTGTGATGGCGCGTTGCTCCTGTAAGCCGTGTATGTTATTGTACAGTGTCTCGTCCGAGTTCCCTGTGATGGCGCGTTGCTCCTGTAAGCCGTGTATGTTATTGTACAGTGTCTCGTCCCAGTTCCCTGTGATGGCGCGTTGAACTGTAAGCCGTGTATGTTATTGTACAGTGTCTCGTCCCAGTTCCCTGTGATGGCGCGTTTCTCCTGTAAGCCTTGTATGTTATTGTACAGTGTCTCGTCCCAGTTCCCAGTGATGGCGCGTTGCTCGTGTAAGCCTTGTATGTTATTGTACAGTGTCTCGTCCCTGTGATGGCGCGTTGCTCCTCTGAGCCTTGTACGTTATTGTGCAGTGTCTCGTCCCAGTTCCCTGTGATGGCACGTTGCTCCTCTGAGCCTTGTACGTTATTGTGCAGTGTCTCGTCCCAGTTCCCTGTGATGGCGCGTTGCTCCTGTAAGCCTTGTATGTTATTGTACAGTGTCTCGTCCCAGTTCCCTGTGATGGCGCGTTGCTCCTGTAAGCCTTGTATGTTATCGTACAGTGTCTCGTCCCTGTGATGGCGCGTTGCTCCTGTAAGCCTTGTATGTAATTGTACTGTGTCTCGTCCCTGTGATGGCGCGTTGCTCCTGTAAGCCCTGTATGTTATTGTACAGTGTCTCGTCCCAGTTCCCTGTGATGGCGCGTTGCTCCTGTAAGCCTTGTATGTTATCGTACAGTGTCTCGTCCCTGTGATGGCGCGTTGCTCCTGTAAGCCTTGTATGTTATTGTACTGTGTCTCGTCCCTGTGATGGCGCGTTGCTCCTGTAAGCCCTGTATGTTATTGTACAGTGTCTCGTCCCAGTTCACTGTGATGGCGCGTTGCTCCTGTAAGCCTTGTATGTTATTGTACAGGGTCTCGTCCCAGTTCCCTGTGATGGCGCGTCGCTCCTGTGAGCCTTGTATGTTATTGTACAGTGTCTCGTCCCAGTTCCCTGTGATAGCGCGTTGCTCCTGTAAGCCTTGTATGTTATTGTACAGTGTCTCGTCCCAGTTCCCATGATGGCGCGTTGCTCCTGTAAGCCGTGTATGTTATTGTACAGTGTCTCGTCCCAGTTCCCTGTGATGGCGCGTTGCTCCTGTAAGCCTTGTATGTTATTGTACAGTGTCTCGTCCCAGTTCCCTGTGATGGCGCGTTGCTCCTGTAAGCCCTGTATGTTGTTGTACAGTGTCTCGTCCCAGTTCCCTGTGACGGCGCGTTGCTCCTGTAAGCCCTATATGTTATTGTACAGTGTCTCGTCCCAGTTCCCTGTGATGGCGCGTTGCTCCTGTAAGCCTTGTATGTAATTGTACAGTGTCTCGTCCCAGTTCCCTGTGATGGCGCGTTGTTCCTGTCAGCCGTGTATGTTATTGTACAGTGTCTCGTCCCAGTTCCCTGTGATGGCGCGTTGCTCCTGTAAGCCTTGCATGTTATAGTACAGGGTCTCGTCCCAGTTCCCTGTGATGGCGCGTTGCTCCTGTAAGCCCTGTATGTTATTGTACAGTGTCTCGTTCCAGTTCCCTGTGATGGCGCGTTGCTCCTGTAAGCCCTATATGTTATTGTACAGTGTCTCGTCCCAGTTCCCTGTGATGGCGCGTTGCTCCTGTAAGTCTTGTATTTTATTGTACACTGTCTCGTCCCAGTTCCCTGTGATGGCGCGTTACTCCTGTAAGCCTTGTATGTTATACTACAGTGTCTCGTCCCAGTTCCCCGTGATGGCGCATTGCTCCTGTAAGCCGTGTATGTTATTGTACAGTGTCTCGTCCCAGTTCTCTGTGATGGCGCGTTGCTCCTGTAAGCCCTGTATGTTATTTTACAGGGTCTCGTCCCAGTTCCCTGTGATGGCGCGTTGCTCCTGAAAGCCTTGTATGTTATTGTACAGTGTCTCGTCCCAGTTCCCTGTGATGGCGCGTTTCTCCTGTGAGTCTTGTATGTTATTGTACAGTGTCTCGTCCCAGTTCCCTGTGATGGCGCGTTGCTCCTGTAAGCCTTGTATGTTATTGTACAGGGTCTCGTCCCAGTTCTCTATGATGGCGCGTTTCTCCTGTAAGCCTTGTATGTTATTGTACAGTGTCTCGTCCCAGTTCCCTGTGATGCCGCGTTGCTCCTGTAAGCCTTGTATGTTATTGTACAGGGTCTCGTCTCTGTGATGGCGCGTTGCTCCTGTAAGCCTTGTATGTTATTGTACAGTGTCTCGTCCCAGTTCCCTGTGATGGCGCGTTGCTCCTGTAAGCCTTGTATGTTATTGTACTGTGTCTCGTCCCAGTTCCCTGTGATGGCGCGTTGCTCCTGTAAGCCCTGTATGTTATTGTACAGTGTCTCGCCCCAGTTCCCTGTGATGGCGCGTTGCTCCTGTAAGCCCTGTATGTTATTGTACAGTGTCTCGTCCCAGTTCCCTGTGATGGCGCGTTGCTCCTGTAAGCCTTGTATGTTATTGTACAGTGTCTCGCCCCAGTTCCCTGTGATGGCGCGTTGCTCCTGTAAGCCTTGTATGTTATAGTACAGAGTCTCCTCCCAGTTCCCTGTGATGGCCCGTTGCTCCTGTAAGTCTTGTATTTTATTGTACATTGTCTCGTCCCAGTTCCCTGTGATGGCGCGTTGCTCCTGTAAGCCTTGTATGTTATTGTAGAGTGTCTCGTCCCAGTTCCCTGTGATGGCGCGTTGCTCCTGTAAACCTCGTATGTTATAGAACAGTGTCTCGTCCCAGTTCCCTGTGATGGCGCGTTGCTCCTGTAAGCCTTGTATGTTATTGTACAGTGTCTCGTCCCTTTTCCCTGTGATGGCGCGTTGCTCCTGTAAGCCGTGTATGTTATTGTACAGTGTCTCGTCCCAGTTCCCTGTGATGGCGCGTTGCTCCTGTAAGCCCTGTATGTTATTGTACAGTGTCTCGTCCCAGTTCCCTGTGATGACGCGTTGCTCCTGTAAGCCTTGTATTACATTGTACAGTGTCTCGTCCCAGTTCCCTGTGATGGCGCGTTGCTCCTGTAAGCCTTGTATGTTATTGTACAGTGTCTCGTCCCAGTTCCCTGTGATGGCGCGTTGCTCCTGTAAGCCTTGTATGTTATTGTAGAGTGTCTCGTCCCAGTTCCCTGTGATGGCGCGTTGCTCCTGTAAGCCTTGTATGTTATAGTACAGTGTCTCGTCCCAGTTCCCTGTGATGGCGCGTTGCTCCTGTAAGCCTTGTATGTTATTGTAGAGTGTCTCGTCCCAGTTCCCTGTGATGGCGCGTTGCTCCTGTAAGCCTTGTATGTTATAGTACAGTGTCTCGTCCCAGTTCCCTGTGATGGCGCGTTGCTCCTGTAAGCCTTGTATGTTATTGTACAGTGTCTCGTCCCTGTGATGGCGCGTTGCTCCTGTAAGCCTTGTATATTATTGTACAGTGTCTCGTCCCAGTTCCCTGTGATGGCGCGTTGCTCCAGTAAGCCTTGTATGTTATTGTACAGGGTCTCGTCCCTGTGATGGCGCGTTGCTCCTGTAAGCCTTGTATGTTATTGTACAGTGTCTCGTCCCAGTTCCCTGTGATGGCGCGTTGCTCCTGTAAGCCTTGTATGTTATTGCACTGTGTCTCGTCCCAGTTCCCTGTGGTGGCGCGTTGCTCCTGTAAGCCTTGTATGTTATAGTACAGTGTCTCGTCCCAGTTCCCTGTGATGGCGCATTGCTCCTGTAAGCCTTGTATGTTATTGTACAGTGTCTCGTCCCTGTGATGGCGCGTTGCTCCTGTAAGCCTTGTATATTATTGTACAGTGTCTCGGCCCAGTTCCCTGTGATGGCGCGTTGCTCCTGTAAGCCTTGTATGTTATTGTACAGTGTCTCGTCCCTGTGATGGCGCGTTGCTCCTGTTAGCCTTGTATATTATTGTACAGTGTCTCGTCCCAGTTCCCTGTGATGGCGCGTTGCTCCTGTAAGCCTTGTATGTTATTGTACTGTGTCTCGTCCCAGTTCCCTGTGATGGCGCGTTGCTCCTGTAAGCCTTGTATGTTATAGTACAGTGTCTCGTCCCAGTTCCCTGTGATGGCGCGTTGCTCCTGTAAGCCTTGTATGTTATTGTACAGTGTCTCGTCCCTGTGATGGCGCGTTGCTCCTGTAAGCCTTGTATATTATTGTACATTGTCTCGTCCCAGTTCCCTGTGATGGCGCGTTGCTCCTGTAAGCCTTGTATGTTATTGTACTGTGTCTCGTCCCAGTTCCCTGTGATGGCGCGTTGCTCCTGTAAGCCTTGTATGTTATAGTACAGTGTCTCGTCCCAGTTCCCTGTGATGGGGCGTTGCTCCTGTAAGCCTTGTATGTTATCGTACAGTGTCTCGTCCCTGTGATGGCGCGTTGCTCCTGTAAGCCTTGTATATTATTGTACAGTGTCTCGTCCCAGTTCCCTGAGATGGCGCGTTGCTCCTGTAAGCCTTGTATGTTATTGTACAGTGTCTCGTACCAGTTCCCCGTGATGGCGCGTTGCTCCTGTAAGCCCTGTATGTTATTGTACAGTGTCTCGTCCCAGTTCCCTGTGATGGCGCGTTGCTCCTGTAAGCCTTGTATGTTATTGTACAGGGTCTCGTCCCAGTTCCCTGTGATGGCGCGTTGCTCCTGTAAGCCTTGTATGTTATTGTACAGTGTCTCGTCCCTGTGATGGCGCGTTGCTCCTGTAAGCCTTGTTTGTTATTGTACAGTGTCTCGTCCCAGTTCCCTGTGATGGCGCGTTGCTCCTGTAAGCCTTGTATGTTATTGTACAGTGTCTCGTCCCAGTTCCCTGTGATGGCGCGTTGCTCCTGTAAGCCCTGTATGTTATTGTACAGGGTCTCGTCCCAGTTCCCATGATGGCGCGTTGCTCCTGTAAGCCTTGTATGTTATTGTACAGTGTCTCTTCCCAGTTCCCTGTGATGGCGCGTTGTTCCTGTAAGCCTTGTATGTTATTGTACAGTGTCTCGTCCCTGTGATGGCGCGTTGCTCCTGTAAGCCTTGTATATTATTGTACAGTGTCTCGTCCCAGTTCCCTGTGATGGCGCGTTGCTCCTGTAAGCCTTGTATGTTATAGTACAGTGTCTCGTCCCAGTTCCCTGTGATGGCGCGTTGCTCCTGTAAGCCTTGTATGTTATTGTACAGTGTCTCGTCCCTGTGATGGCGCGTTGCTCCTGTAAGCCTTGTATATTATTGTACAGTGTCTCGTCCCAGTTCCCTGTGATGGCGCGTTGCTCCTGTAAGCCTTGTATGTTATTGTACTGTGTCTCGTCCCAGTTCCCTGTGATGGCGCGTTGCTCCTTTTAAGCCTTGTATGTTATAGTACAGTGTCTCGTCCCAGTTCCCTGTGATGGCGCGTTGCTACTTTAAGCCTTGTATGTTATTGTACAGTGTCTCGTCCCTGTGATGGCGCGTTGCTCCTGTAAGCCCTGTATGTTATTGTACTGTGTCTCGTCCCAGTTCCCTGTGATGGCGCGTTGCTCCTGTAAGCCTTGTATGTTATTGTACAGTGTCTCTTCCCAGTTCCCTGTGATGGCGCGTTGCTCCTGTAAGCCTTGTATGTTATTATACAGTGTCTCTTCCCAGTTCCCTGTGATGGCGCGTTGCTCCTGTAAGCCTTGTATGTTATTGTACAGTGTCTCGTACCAGTTCCCCGTGATGGCGCGTTGCTCCTGTAAGCCCTGTATGTTATTGTACAGGGTCTCGTCCCAGTTCCCTGTGATGGCGCGTTGCTCCTGTAAGCCTTGTATGTTATTGTACAGTGTCTCGTCCCAGTTCCCTGTGATGGCCCGTTGCTCCTGTAAGCCCTGTATGTTATTGTACAGTGTCTCGTCCCAGTTCCCTGTGATGGCGCGTTGCTCCTGTAAGCCTTGTATGTTATTGTACAGTGTCTCGCCCCAGTTCCCTGTGATGGCGCGTTGCTCCTGTAAGCCTTGTATGTTATAGTACAGAGTCTCCTCCCAGTTCCCTGTGATGGCGCGTTGCTCCTGTAAGTCTTGTATTTTATTGTACACTGTCTCGTCCCAGTTCCCTGTGATGGCGCGTTGCTCCTGTAAGCCTTGTATGTTATACTACAGTGTCTCGTCCCAGTTCCCTGTGATGGCGCGTTGCTCCTGTAAGCCTTGTATGTTATTGTAGAGTGTCTCGTACCAGTTCCCTGTGATGGCGCGTTGCTCCTGTAAGCCTTGTATGTTATACTACAGTGTCTCGTCCCAGTTCCCCGTGATGGCGCGTTGCTCCTGTAAGCCTTGTATGTTATTGTACAGTGTCTCGTCCCAGTTCCCTGTGATGGCGCGTTGCCCCTGTAAGCCCTGTATGTTATTGTACAGTGTCTCGTCCCAGTTCCCTGTGTTGGTGCGTTGCTCCTGTAAGCCTTGTATGTTATTGTACATTGGCTCGTCCCAGTACCTTGTAATGGCGCGTTGCCCCTGTAAGCCTTGTATGTTATTATACAGTGTCTCGTCTCAGTACCCTGTGACGGCGCGTTGCTCCTGTAAGCCCTGTATGTTATTGTACAGTGTCTCGTCCCAGTTCCCTGTGTTGGTGCGTTGCTCCTGTAAGCCTTGTATGTTATTGTACAGTGTCTCGTCTCAGTACCCTGTGATGGCGCGTTGCTCCTGTAAGCCTTGTATATTATTGTACTGTGTCTCGTCCCAGTTCCCTGTGATGGCGCGTTGCTCCTGTAAGCCCTGTATGTTATTGTACTGTGTCTCGTCCCAGTTCCCTGTGATGGCGCGTTGCTCCTGAAAGCCTTGTATGTTATTGTACATTGGCTCGTCCCAGTACCTTGTAATGGCGCGTTGCCCCTGTAAGCCTTGTATGTTATTATACAGTGTCTCGTCTCAGTACCCTGTGACGGCGCGTTGCTCCTGTAAGCCCTGTATGTTATTGTACAGTGTCTCGTCCCAGTTCCCTGTGTTGGTGCGTTGCTCCTGTAAGCCTTGTATGTTATTGTACAGTGTCTCGTCTCAGTACCCTGTGATGGCGCGTTGCTCCTGTAAGCCTTGTATATTATTGTACTGTGTCTCGTCCCAGTTCCCTGTGATGGCGCGTTGCTCCTGTAAGCCCTGTATGTTATTGTACTGTGTCTCGTCCCAGTTCCCTGTGATGGCGCGTTGCCCCTGTAAGCCTTGTATGTTATTGTACAGTGTCTCGTCCCAGTTCCCTGTGATGGCGCGTTGCTCCTGTAAGCCCTGTATGTTATTATACAGTGTCTCGTCCCAGTACCCGGTGATGGCGCGTTGCTCCTGTAAGCCTTGTATGTTATTGTACAGGGTCTCGTCTCTGTGATGGCGCGTTGCTCCTGTAAGCCTTGTATGTTATTGTACAGTGTCTCGTCCCAGTTCCCTGTGATGGCGCGTTGCTCCTGTAAGCCTTGTATGTTATAGTACAGTGTCTCGTCCCAGTTCCCTGTGATGGCGCGTTGCTCCTGTAAGCCTTGTATGTTATTGTACAGTGTCTCGTCCCTGTGATGGCGCGTTGCTCCTGTAAGCCTTGTATATTATTGTTCAGTGTCTCGTCCCAGTTCCCTGTGATGGCGCGTTGCTCCTGTAAGCCTTGTAAGTTATTGTACAGGGTCTCGTCCCTGTGATGGCGCGTTGCTCCTGTAAGCCTTGTATGTTATTGTACAGTGTCTCGTCCCAGTTCCCTGTGATGGCGCGTTTCTCCTGTAAGCCTTGTATGTTATTGTACTGTGTCTCGTCCCAGTTCCCTGTGGTGGCGCGTTGCTCCTGTAAGCCTTGTATGTTATAGTACAGTGTCTCGTCCCAGTTCCCTGTGATGGCGCGTTGCTCCTGTAAGCCTTGTATGTTATTGTACAGTGTCTCGTCCCTGTGATGGCGCGTTGCTCCTGTAAGCCTTGTATATTATTGTACAGTGTCTCGTCCCAGTTCCCTGTGATGGCGCGTTGCTCCTGTAAGCCTTGTATGTTATTGTACAGTGTCTCGTCCCTGTGATGGCGCGTTGCTCCTGTAAGCCTTGTATATTATTGTACAGTGTCTCGTCCCAGTTCCCTGTGATGGTGCGTTGCTCCTGTAAGCCTTGTATGTTATTGTACTGTGTCTCGTCCCAGTTCCCTGTGATGGCGCGTTGCTCCTGTAAGCCTTGTATGTTATAGTACAGTGTCTCGTCCCAGTTCCCTGTGATGGCGCGTTGCTCCTGTAAGCCTTGTATGTTATTGTACAGTGTCTCGTCCCTGTGATGGCGCGTTGCTCCTGTAAGCCTTGTATATTATTGTACATTGTCTCGTCCCAGTTCCCTGTGATGGCGCGTTGCTCCTGTAAGCCTTGTATGTTATTGTACTGTGTCTCGTCCCAGTTCCCTGTGATGGCGCGTTGCTCCTGTAAGCCTTGTATGTTATAGTACAGTGTCTCGTCCCAGTTCCCTGTGATGGCGCGTTGCTCCTGTAAGCCTTGTATGTTATTGTACAGTGTCTCGTCCCTGTGATGGCGCGTTGCTCCTGTAAGCCTTGTATATTATTGTACAGTGTCTCGTCCCAGTTCCCTGTGATGGCGCGTTGCTCCTGTAAGCCTTGTATGTTATTGTACAGTGTCTCGTACCAGTTCTCCGTGATGGCGCGTTGCTCCTGTAAGCCCTGTATGTTATTGTACAGTGTCTCGTCCCAGTTCCCTGTGATGGCGCGTTGCTCCTGTAAGCCTTGTATGTTATTGTACAGGGTCTCGTCCCAGTTCCCTGTGATGGCGCGTTGCTCCTGTAAGCCTTGTATGTTATTGTACAGTGTCTCGTACCAGTTCCCCGTGATGGCGCGTTGCTCCTGTAAGCCCTGTATGTTATTGTACAGTGTCTCGTCCCAGTTCCCTGTGATGGCGCGTTGCTCCTGTAAGCCTTGTATGTTATTGTACAGGGTCTCGTCCCAGTTCCCTGTGATGGCGCGTTGCTCCTGTAAGCCTTGTATGTTATTGTACAGGGTCTCGTCCCAGTTCCCTGTGATGGCGCGTTGCTCCTGTAAGCCTTGTATGTTATTGTACAGTGTCTCGTACCAGTTCCCCGTGATGGCGCGTTGCTCCTGTAAGCCCTGTATGTTATTGTACAGTGTCTCGTCCCAGTTCCTTGTGATGGCGCGTTGCTCCTGTAAGCCTTGTATGTTATTGTACAGGGTCTCGTCCCAGTTCCCCGTGATGGCGCGTTGCTCCTGTAAGCCCTGTATGTTATTTTATAGTGTCTCGTCCCAGTTCCCTGGGATGGCGCGTTGCCCCTGTAAGCCCTGTATGTTATAGTACAGGGTCTCGTCCCAGTTCCCTGTGATGGCGCGTTGCTCCTGTAAGCCCTGTATGTTATTGTACAGTGTCTCGTCCCAGTTCCCTGTGATGGCGCGTTGCTCCTGTAAGCCTTGTATGTTATTGTACAGTGTCTCGTCCCAGTTCCCTGTGATGGCGCGTTGCTCCTGTAAGCCCTGTATGTTATTGTACAGGATCTCGTCCCAGTTCCCATGATGGCGCGTTGCTCCTGTAAGCCTTGTATGTTATTGTACAGTGTCTCTTCCCAGTTCCCTGTGATGGCGCGTTGCTCCTGTAAGCCTTGTATGTTATTGTACAGTGTCTCGTCCCTGTGATGGCGCGTTGCTCCTGTAAGCCTTGTATATTATTGTACAGTGTCTCGTCCCAGTTCCCTGTGATGGTGCGTTGCTCCTGTAAGCCTTGTATGTTATAGTACAGTGTCTCGTCCCAGTTCCCTGTGATGGCGCGTTGCTCCTGTAAGCCTTGTATGTTATTGTACAGTGTCTCGTCCCTGTGATGGCGCGTTGCTCCTGTAAGCCTTGTATATTATTGTACAGTGTCTCGTCCCAGTTCCCTGTGATGGCGCGTTGCTCCTGTAAGCCTTGTATGTTATTGTACAGTGTCTCGTCCCTGTGATGGCGCGTTGCTCCTGTAAGCCTTGTATATTATTGTACAGTGTCTCGTCCCAGTTCCCTGTGATGGTGCGTTGCTCCTGTAAGCCTTGTATGTTATTGTACTGTGTCTCGTCCCAGTTCCCTGTGATGGCGCGTTGCTCCTGTAAGCCTTGTATGTTATAGTACAGTGTCTCGTCCCAGTTCCCTGTGATGGCGCGTTGCTCCTGTAAGCCTTGTATGTTATTGTACAGTGTCTCGTCCCAGTTCCCTGTGATGGCGCGTTGCTCCTGTAAGCTTTGTATGTTATTGTAATGTGTCTCGTCCCAGTTCCCTGTGATGGCGCGTTGCTCCTCTAAGCCTTGTATGTTATAGTACAGTGTCTCGTCCCAGTTCCCTGTGATGGCGCGTTGCTCCTGTAAGCCTTGTATGTTATTGTACAGTGTCTCGTCCCTGTGATGGCGCGTTGCTCCTGTAAGCCTTGTATATTATTGTACAGTGTCTCGTCCCAGTTCCCTGTGATGACGCGTTGCTCCTGTAAGCCTTGTATGTTATTGTACAGTGTCTCGTACCAGTTCCCCGTGATGTCGCGTTGCTCCTGTAAGCCTTGTATGTTATTGTACAGTGTCTCGTCCCTGTGATGGCGCGTTGCTCCTGTAAGCCTTGTATATTATTGTACAGTGTCTCGTCCCAGTTCCCTGTGATGGCGCGTTGCTCCTGTAAGCCTTGTATGTTATTGTACTGTGTCTCGTCCCAGTTCCCTGTGATGGCGCGTTGCTCCTGTAAGCCTTGTATGTTATAGTACAGTGTCTCGTCCCATTTCCCTGTGATGGCGCGTTGCTCCTGTAAGCCTTGTATGTTATTGTACAGTGTCTCGTCCCTGTGATGGCGCGTTGCTCCTGTAAGCCTTGTATATTATTGTACATTGTCTCGTCCCAGTTCCCTGTGATGGCGCGTTGCTCCTGTAAGCCTTGTATGTTATTGTACTGTGTCTCGTCCCATTTCCCTGTGATGGCGCGTTGCTCCTGTAAGCCTTGTATGTTATAGTACAGTGTCTCGTCCCAGTTCCCTGTGATGGCGCGTTGCTCCTGTAAGCCTTGTATGTTATTTTACAGTGTCTCGTCCCTGTGATGGCGCGTTGCTTCTGTAAGCCTTGTATATTATTGTACAGTGTCTCGTCCCAGTTCCCTGTGATGGCGCGTTGCTCCTGTAAGCCTTGTATGTTATTGTACAGTGTCTCGTACCAGTTCCCCGTGATGGCGCGTTGCTCCTGTAAGCCTTGTATGTTATTGTACAGTGTCTCGTCCCTGTGATGGCGCGTTGCTCCTGTAAGCCTTGTATATTATTGTACAGTGTCTCGTCCCAGTTCCCTGTGATGGCGCGTTGCTCCTGTAAGCCTTGTATGTTATTGTACTGTGTCTCGTCCCAGTTCCCTGTGATGGCGCGTTGCTCCTGTATGCCTTGTATGTTATAGTACAGTGTCTCGTCCCAGTTCCCTGTGATGGCGCGTTGCTCCTGTAAGCCTTGTATGTTATTGTACAGTGTATCGTCCCTGTGATGGCGCGTTGCTCCTGTAAGCCTTGTATGTTATTGTACTGTGTCTCGTCCCAGTTCCCTGTGATGGCGCGTTGCTCCTGTAAGCCTTGTATGTTATTGTACAGTGTATCGTCCCTGTGATGGCGCGTTGCTCCTGTAAGCCCTGTATGTTATTGTACTGTGTCTCGTCCCAGTTCCCTGTGATGGCGCGTTGCTCCTGTAAGCCTTGTATATTATTGTACAGTGTCTCGTCCCAGTTCCCTGTGATGGCGCGTTGCTCCTGTAAGCCTTGTATGTTATTGTAAAGTGTCTCTTCCCAGTTCCCTGTGATGGCGCGTTGCTCCTGTAAGCCTTGTATGTTATTATACAGTGTCTCTTCCCAGTTCCCTGTGATGGCGCGTTGCTCCTGTAAGCCTTGTATGTTATTGTACAGTGTCTCGTCCCAGTTCCCTGTGATGGCGCGTTGCTCCTGTAAGCCTTGTATGTTATTGTACTGTGTCTCGTCCCAGTTCCCTGTGATGGCGCGTTGCTCCTCTAAGCCGTGTATATTATTGTACCAGCGGCGGCTCGTGGGATGTAAGTTCAGTGCAGCCCAACACACGCTCGTGTGCAGTAAACGTATGCATGTTGAATAGGTGTGTTGGGTCATCTAGCTAGGAGGAAATCTGGTATGTCAAAAGTGGTTGGGTTGATTGCTTGATAACATTTCATTTTTTTTATCCTCCTTCTTCCATAAAAAAAACGGAGTTTCTCTTAAAATACAAAGCAAATCTACGGACGGTCCCATGTTAAAACTCGCCTTGGAGGGAACACTTATTTCACACTATAAGAAAATATTTAAATACTATATGCCTAAAGAACGACCTCTCACTCGACATACTCGTACTTATATTTATAACTGGATTTCAAACGCACTTCCCTCTCCAAACATACACCTTTAATTATATTATGCTTAACACAGTAACTATAAGAACGCCAAGATCTTACTCTTTTAGCTGTGCTATTGTATGCTCTTCAAAAGCGCTTATTCTATTTACTCTTCACTCACAATTAATGAGTCACACGGCCACGAATCACAATTTAACAGCACAATTTTTACTATAAAAGAATACTTCGTACACCACACGTTCAAATTTATAACAAGCTTCTTGTTACAGCTGTTGGAACAGTAGCCACAACTCTCGCGACAAAATATACTCGTAAATATGTCTTTGCGTGATTGAGATACTAACATTGGCAGCAATGGTCGAGGGGTATGGAGGTAAGAATAAGAGGGGATGCCCTGAGCTCGTTTGAGTAAAGCTAAGCGCTGCACCCAAAGTGGGCGTAACCTTATCCTGTATTTGGTGTTCCGTGACTTGAATGAGGCATTGTGCGTGGTGTTTTCTGAGTTATTCTTGCAGGATATATTTCCAGCCTTTTCTCACATCTTCAATTCTAATCTCAGCATGTTTAGCCTACCCTACATACAAAAGGAAAAAGCAATTTCTCTGCAAATCCCAAGTTATCAAACAGCTGTCGGTCAATAATTTTGGTAGGCCTACGTAATGAATCAATTCGAGGCTAAGTTTCCACCCCCACAAACAAAATACAGTACGGTACCAAAAAATATAGGCCTTACCGTATTTTTGTGCAAATATGAGTCCTTTTTAAGTGTTCTGTTTATTAATTTTAAGGTTCGTATTCTTGAATATCAAAATGTGTACGAACAATGAGTGAAAGTGGCTGTACTCGAAATTAGACCTAAAAACTGATGAATGCCTCAACACCAATAAGAACGTAAAAACCAATTTGCTGTAAATACCGTAATTAGTTCGGCATCATTAGTTCCCAATATGTTCCTCCTTTGGTATAACTCGCACCTTCAGACACCTGTATTCAATTTAGTCAATGTTTCAGCGTATTATTACGTTTTTCCGCGTCTTTATTACAAAGGTGCTCTCATATTTCTAATTAAATTGACTTTTAAAACGATAACGCAGCTTATTTGTGCCAAGTACCGTGATGTACGGAGTGTATTCTGCCTATCCAAGAAAACATCTTGACTTGTCATTGCAGTTTTATGTCACTAAAATCCAAGACTAGTTGGACTGGTTTACGGCTTTAAGCATAGGAACAGTCATTTTCTTGCTCCCCTAAGTAGGCATGCCGTTAGGCTTCAGCAGCTTGCACTAGGCAGCGCAGCGAAGACATCTCCTTCTGTTCTTTCCTTCATGTCGAGGGGCGATGAGCGCGGGTTATATCGGGTGCGTTCGGATGATATCGTCACAGCTCTTGCGATGAAGCCAAATATTCCAGTAGCTCGAAGGGCTGCACCTAGCGGAAAACTTCTGTATACATACTGCAGGCGGTGTGGCGCGTTGTCATGGTAACCGTTCAGTTATACGTCACAAGTCAGCCCGTAGTGCTGTGAGCTTTGGCAGGGCTGCACTCAGATCGCAAGGCGCAATCGAAGGAAACGGACTGTGGTGCTTGCTTAATTAAGTATGAGCGCTACGCCGGTTTTGTAATCACAACATATAAAGCGCACTCTTCGTTCTTTTTAACGAATACGGTAGGTTTTAAAGTGAAAATATAGGGATTCAAAAATGATAGACAATTGTTTTAAGAAATGTTAGTGCAGCCGGGCTGTACCTGATGCACCTGAAAAGCCGCTACTTTATTGTACAGTGTCTCGTCCCAGTTCCCTGTGATGGTGTTGGGCCTGATGTTTTCTTTGCGAGGTAGGGACATTATATTTAGTTTTAAGTCAAGGGAATACTCTTCCTTTATAATTCACGTTTGTCATCTGCAGCTATTGACTATTGCTTCATGCGGGATTATGAATGCAGCGACTGCTGGTTGTTTCATGCATCTTCAATAACATTTGCCGACCGGATGCTATCTTCCCACATGTCTCACCGTCAACAAATACTTTATTTTGATATATACCTAAATTATTTGAACAACCTATAGACTATATATGGTGCACCATATTAGGTTCAGTGCTACGCTTTATCGTAATTTAATTATGTTATTGCTTTACGTTTGACTGATGAATGGGACATTATTCCCTGAAACATGAACCAACAGCAACTTTGTTAATAATTCTTTCAGTAAAGTATTGATCAGGCGGTACCGTAATATAAACATCAATACGGAGCCATTATGAGTGATTTGAACAATAGGATATTGGTATCAGGATAAAAAGTAGAGAGAGCATTTAATGACAGTTGACATTGATGGTTGCTCTTAAATATGGCACATACGAAATTTCGTTGAAATCCAATTGATAGCATAGAAGTTACATGCATTTAAAAATTGGACCTATCAGCATGCTTAGAAACATGTTGGCAACACTGTCATAATGGACTCCTGAAAATTAATCTGGAATGTTATTATCAATGTGTGTGTGCCAATTTTGGATCATTTTGAGATATCGAACATAAAGCTCAAATTTCAATTGTGACTTTTCAGCAGTTGGTAGCAATGGCGCCATTTTAAAATATGGCCGTGAAAAATGTCATACTTAATTTGATTTCGATAGCTGCAGCCATCTGCCCGGGTGATCTCATAAGACTCGGCTGGAAACACGATGTCATAGACTTTTGGAAAATTAAAACGAAAATTATTGGTTCTAAGAAGTTCAAAATGATCTAGAAGGGTTGAATATTACAATACGGCTTACACTAGTCTGATGAAGAACACGAGCAACTCAATGTTCAGATGTCAACATGTTGGATTGTTGAGAGAGATTGCCTGAATGGTTTCCCCCTTAATACAGTACAATGCCCATTACATTCAGAAAAGAAAGTTTTAAAATTTCGAACTGACGCCATCTTGAGTTTTTAGAAACAATTTAATATCAATAGAAGCCTGTCTACTAATCTGCGCAGCGCAGGTGATTAGATTGTTCTTGTGTTTCCCAGCATTTTGAAAGCCGCTCATAAGTCACTTATTAGTCCTCCACCGGGTGAGTTAGCCGTGGTGGTTACGGCATGACTGATGGCAGTCGCTCACATCCGGGAGGCGAGGAGGTTCGAATCCCCCCGCCGGCAACCTTGAAGATGGTCTTCTGTGGTTTCCCATCTTCCTTCCAGGCAAATGCCGGGGTTGGTCCCTAACTATAGGCCACAGCCGCTACCTTCCAACTCCTCGTCCTTACATTCCAACTTCCCTCCTTCCCTCCCCAACGGTACTTGTAGCTCACCCATTGGGTGTCCGTCTCGAAGCAGCTACAAAACTGGCGAGCCGAACATGTCCTCGGACACTCCCGGCACTAAAAGCCATACGCTAAAAAAAATTAGTCCTCCATCGCCATGCATGACTGCTTAGAAGGTTTTGGAGATATTGTGAACGGGTGAAAAATATCACATGTTGCCAGCAGTGGGTCATTATCAGGGCCGGATCCAGAATTTCTCTCTGGGAGGGGCACCCCTACTTGATTTTTGGGACCTACTTAATTTTTTGGAGGATGTTAATAAGAAATAAAAATCCCAACTACGTCAAATAAAACCTGTGTTATTTGTAAAATACAAAAAAATATAAAAAGTACATAGAGACAATTTATTTTGTCTACTTCCGTAACATTTACAGATGTGTTAGGGCCAGTTTTCCCTTATGTTTTCTAGCAAAAACTTCCGACTTAATTTCACTTGACATGCCCTGATGTATGTGCATTAAGTCTTTCTTGCGACATAGTGCAGCGCATATACGGCGCAATGCTGACAATGAACGCTGTTGTAACTGGCAGGGTACACTAAAGCTGGAGTAATGTTCTCACATTTGGAAGAACATCGACCAATTTATACGTTTTGGCCGGGTGTTTTGGCCTCTTGTTTTCTGGAAGCGATTGCCATAAGTTCTTCCAGATTTGCAGCTCTCCTCTTATAGCAAAATACAGGGCAAGTCATCTCCTTCAAGGATTTCAGTCTGGTAATCCTTTTCAACATTTGATGACAAAAGCATTTGCAATTTTCCCACCACACACTGCACTTCATTCTTCAGAAATGTTGTAGTTAATTCATTTAAAATGAAGTCCAAAAAGGGATGAAGACTATTTTACGATAGTAGTCTTCAATTGATTCAAACTGTAGGCTTGTTATTCTAGGCTTTTGAATGTCTGTGCTCATCTCTTCTGCTAGTTTGTTGATTGTTCAAACAATGCTTTGAATGAACTTTGACTGGAGTCCCTTTTTTTTCTTGATTGCTTGCTATTGTAGCTTCAACAAGTTGCATTGCATTAAGGACGTCAGGTAACGTCACTCCCAGAATATCCACATGATATAGTTGAGGCGTTGCTCACCCTACCATGAGAAGAGTTGGAAATAGTTTCCTAAAGGGCTTCATGTCTCTCCAACCACCTTGTTTCACACAACATTTTGCATTGCATGTAATCTGCTTGTAGTTTCCGTGCAAGAGGTAACGTCACTCCCAGAATATCGAACACTCTGATGCCATGATAGAGTTGCTCCCCCTAGCATGAGGAGAGTTGTTGGGCAGAGCAGGGAGGTCATGTCTCTCCAACCACCTTGTTTCACACAACGTTTTGAGTCCATGTTTTCCTGGCTTGAGGTTATGATTTTCCTGCATTTCTTCTTTGAGGATTTTCAATCTTGAAGTTGAGTCTCGGAAAAAATTGGCCAAAGATGATAGCGTTTCTAATGCTAGACACAGTACACGCTTTGCTGACCGGTAAGTTAAACGTATGGTTGGCACAGTGACTGTAGGTAGCTCATGTTTGAGGAACCATCAATAGCTAGTCCTCGGCAATCATTTATGTCCAGATCAAGTTTTTCAAACTCTTGTAATATTGTGAGATCCACTACATCAACAAACTTTATGAAGTCTTCTTCAATCCTAAATTCCTTAGTATTGAAGTATCCTATACAAAATGTAAGCTGTCCTTTGGCAGATACATCTGTAGTCTCATCAGCCATAATAGAGAAAAACTTAGAATCTTTTATTTTTGTCACAATGTTTTTGGTAATTACTTCACCGCAGCACTCAATAATATCTTTTTGAGTTGTTTTACTAATGTAACTGGCGTTATTTTCACAAGTTTTCAAGTGGAAAGCAAAAACGTCATCACCAGCATCCATCCTAAATTTAAATAATGCTCTGAAATTTCCTTCACCGACCGAACTTCCATCAATGTCTAAGGCCCCGTCATCTCTATGCCCTCTAAACGGTATGTTCTGGGTACCACATAAAATGACTGTTTTAATGATAGGTATAATCTAAGTGTTTTGCGGTTCTCTTCAATGATTTGTTTCTCTGTTGGGCAATACACCATTCTCATGTATCATTAAGAAATTATGATAGGCAAGCATGTTTCGTTTGTGGTATTCTGTGTTTGAATGGCACTTGAGTAATTCCACAGCTTTCTTGTATGTTTTCATTGACTCACAAACCCATTTTCCAAGATTTACTTCATTTACTCCTCCTTCAGAACGGCCAAATAAGATACAAATTTTGCACAGACCTCCGCTGTTTTCTTCACTGTAAGCTAGCCATTCATAGGTCTTAACTGGCTGCGTTGAAAAGAACGATTTTTGTTTCCTTTTGGAATCATAGGAAAGTTGTCTGCAGAGGGGGTCCATGAATGTTTCAACAACTGGTACTTTTCTTCGTTTTTCAATGATGCTATGGAATCTTGATTTGACAGAATATTCCCCAAATTCCGACCTTTAAAGGAAGTGTCTGAGGACAGTCTGATTGTAGTATTATTATAGTAAATTTCATTGTGTTGAAAATCAGAAGCTGTATCTTCGGGAAAACGCTCAACCCCTTCCAGTTCATTGTTGTCTTCTACCTGAAAATAAAATAGGTTAAAAAATGACAGATGGGTGTCACATAGGAGCTTGAATTTTGGTGATGGTATTTATGGAGGCTTTTAACATCTACAAATATTATTCAAGTTAAGTACCCTAGAAGGTTACAGAACTGGAAATCTATTATCCACTTATTTATTTGTCATTGACTCAGCAATATCCTCACGTTCGTGTCACAGTAACCAGTATCGCGTGATTTAATGAGCCATTGCTATAAGCACAGTATCTGTATATTTCAATGCTGTTAGGTTAGGGACCCTTCACATCTAGCTTGTAGGACAGAGTACACTAGAAGGCATTTTTAGCCTATTTTCATTTATGAAAAAATAGGATTATGAGATCACCTTTTGACCTTGTGTCTGTGTGTGTGTGCGTGTGTGATGATGTGTGTCCCCCCATAATAACTTCTAAACGGCTGGAGCAATTTCAATGAAACGCGGTAAGTTCATAGCAATATTCCGGACGATCCCGACCGTGCCCTTAAAATTTTGTTATGTCTCAATCCAACATGGCGACTGTGCGAAATATTTCACCAGCATTCGATATCACCCTGGAATATTTTAAGGTGATAAAGGGAACTACCAGAAGTTCACCTATGTGACTTTTAAAAACCCGGTAACTACAAAACCAACATGGCGGCCAAGCGAAGTTGAAAATTTTAAATAGGCCTTTCTCGCGATTTAATGGTCCAAACGCAATGAAACTTGGTACAGGAAATGTTTATACACATTGTAACGCACTGGTATCTAATTTCGTTCAATTGTTTACATAACCTCAAGATGGCGGCTGTGCGAATTTTAAAATTTAGTTTTCATTTCTTGTGTCGTAATCATGCGATCGAAGTGAAAGTTTGAATAATCAAGCTATGCAATAATTTTCCTTTAACTCTATGGCCTATACATATAACAATCCAACATGGCGACCATCCGAAATATTTAGATGGATCTCAATATCTACGAATCTATTACAGCAATCAAACTGAATTTTTTTAATGTTCATAGGGGCTAAGAACATAAGTTCACCTATAGGACTTTCAATAAACTGGTGATCACAAATCCAACATGGCGGCGACGCGAAGTATAAATATTCACATGGACGTTTCTCGCAATTTAACCATCCGAGTGCTGTGACACTTGGTACAGTAAATCCTTATACAAATGTTAATCCACTGGCATCTAAGGTTTTTAATTGTTTCCATAACCACAAGATGGCAGCAGTGCAAAATTTTAAAATCTAGTTTTTACTTCTTCTGACCGAATCATGCGATTGAAGTTTGAATGCTACACCTACACAAAAATCTTCATGTAACAGTACATAACTCTATGACCTACGTATATACAAATCCAACATGGCGACTATCCGAAATATTTAGTCTGTTCTCAATATCTACGAATCTATTACAGCAATCAAACTGAAATGTTGTATGTTGATAGTGGCGATTAACATAAGTAGGATATATGGAAATAGGCTGTATAGTTCTTCACGGAACTATTTGTTATCTTACCTTGTTTCTTTTCGTAAGAAACGAGTCCAGTGCAAGTTGCCTTTTCTTTCCTCCGCCACCGCTCATACTTAACTCTCAAGAACAAGGAAACCATCAGAACTGCCTCAGTGCTGCCACATTTTCAAATACGAATATCGTACAGCCGCAGCTAAATTATCGTACAAGAGCATAATATTGTAACATTATGTGCAAACAGCGCTAGCGACCTGATGCTTCTGGTGGAGATCTACAAAACTACGTTTTCTTGAGATTATGCGAATATAGTTAAGATAATTTTGAGTAGAGGAAAACCTTTTAAAGTGTATACTAGGTCGTAAAGGGCTAAACCTAAACCTGTTTTTATTTTGAAAAGAAGTTTGGGATTAAGTGGGATATTAATGAAATTAAACTATACGGTATGTATTTTGTAAAGCAGCTTGGGATTTAAAACTGTGCAATAAAACAATAGTCTAGTGTATAGACCGGTCGTTTGGGGAGGGCCCGACAAGGCTCGCTGCGGGAGAAATCCATTTAAATATTTAAATTTCACGTCACTGCCAAATAATAACACAGGTTATTGAATTTTTTACGGCCTCTATGAAGATACAAAATTTCAGTCTGATTGCTGTAATAGATATTAAGAACTGGTGAATGTTCTATAGAGTTTGTACCAGTAGAATATTCCTTTGGTTCTTTAAACAATTGCATGATTAGGATACAAAAAGAAAGAAATGCTTCTTAAAAATTTCACAGCCACCATCTTGAGTTTATGAAAACAATTGAATTAAATGAAACACCAGTAGATAAAATCTTGTGTTAACTTTTAACGTGGGGGCAGATGACCTCGGTGTTCCGCCCCTGTCAAACTTTTAACGTGTCAAGTTCCACTGTGCTCAGATGATTAAATCGCGAGGAAAGTTCATTTCGCTTGACTGCCGCGTTGGTTAACATCCTGGGTGATATCGGAGCGTGGCACGTGGACAAAATGTGACAAGGGGCCTAACAGCGAGGTTATTGGCCCTTCATATGATGAAAATAGGCTAAAAACGATAATGATGATAATAATAATAATACATATACGGTGTGAGTACGATGGGGAATTGGTCTCAGGGGCTCACTTTCTCGAGGACATCGTGGTTATCAGTTCCAACCCTCAGACAGTCGGGAATAAGTTCAGTCAACACGTCGCGTCGCCTGCCGACTCATAATTCTAGAAAGAACGGAAATAGTTTTAAATATTAACATTCTTTAAATGTGGGTTGCGTGGTGTGTTCGGGTATTTCCGCGCCTGCTCGCTGTGTGGGCGCGCTCGAGACTTGCGGCAGTCGGCTCCAGTGCCTAGTGGCGCATAGACCTATTAGACCTGTGATGTGGATCACGCGTGGCGTACTGCGGACATCGTGACCTCCCATTGATTAGCATGACTGACGACAGTCCATACAAACCCCCCCGGCGTGGCACCCGGCCACGAATTACTCTGCCCATTTTTCACCTCCCCCCTCCGTCCAACACCCGAAGCCGTCCACACACCCCTGCGGTGTCCATCCCCATGACCCCTGTTGGAGGGATGGTGTACCCTACCAAAGCCTCCGAGTTCATGTTCAAAGGCTTTGAGGGCTTCATGAACACCGCCAAGTCCGGTCTCAGTGTCGGGGAGAAGACTGCCTTCTGGCTGTACGCGAAGGTGAGGAAGTGGTCCAGAAGCTGGTTCACACACATCTTCCTCTTCCTCGTGGTCCTGTCCTACAGCTGTCTGGGGGCCATGCTCTTCGTGTGGGTGGAGGGCTCCCATGAGGACAAGGAGATTCAGGATATCAGGGACAGGCGCTACGCCCTTGTGCACGAGCTCAAAGACATGCTTGCCGACAGTGAGGACGAGTGGGAGAGCACTGCCATCCAGAAGATGCGCCTCTTTGAAGACCACCTGTTCGAATCCTTTAAGCATGGATTGACGGGGCAGGACAACAAAGTGTGGAACTTCTGGAACGCTGTCTTCTACTGCGGCACCATCTATACCACAATAGGTGAGTCATGTAATAAGTTTCATCACGGATTTCAATGTCCAAAACAACAAGAACGTTAAATCATAAATTATCATAATCTGACATAAAGTGACATCATTCATTCATCTTAATTGTGGGTAAACAAACAGTATAAAGATTACAAAATAAACGTAGAACAACTTTGACACATGGTTAATCTATATCTGTCTGTTATTTCTACGAATCTACATCGTTTCACCGATCTGAGCCAAATTTTACGTAGTTACCCTTTGGAAACCTGCGGATAGCACTGTCCACTTGAAATTTCGAAGAGCCCTCTCCATTCCCTGCGTTTAGGCCCTTTGGCACATAGGTGTAGGATCTACTAAGATGGACCAATCTAGGCTCATTTTAAGCCTCGCAATGCATGAAATAAAACTCGTGACTTAAAATTTGGTTCAGTTCTGGGAAAATGGTGTAGCTTTGTCTTAATAAGGCTCAAATTAAGCCTCGCAATGCATGAAACAAAATGCTGGACGTAAAATTTGGCCAGTTTCCTAAAACGGTGTAGATTTGTATAAACAACAGACAGACAAATGGGCCCTAAAACCACGTTTTATGACCCTGGAACCAACCATGTCCGAAATATTTCGGTATTGCAGTAGGGGTCCAGAGATGCTGGGAATTTAATTGTAACTGGAAGAATATTTAAATGAGCCTATTGATGGCTGGCAATGCGGGCTGCATCACACCGCCCCTACGCTTGTTCTGGAGTAGAATTGTGAAAATAGTTACATCTTACGCTGCTTACAAATTGCAATCATGGGGAGTAAGTAGTGCAAAAAGATTTCTTAGGCCCCTTAAAACATGAAAATATTAGGCCTCTGTGCACGTGTTAGAGCAGTACAATGTTACTCCCTCAGGAGCTCGGGGACGACACTAACAGGCAGCATCTTTTATTAATTCAATTACTCCTCTCTTTAATATTTTATTCAATTTGTTGTAAATGACATGTGTCAGTACTGAAGTTAATAAATAGCTGTTTCCCGCTTCATTATCATTAGGGGAATATGTCCGGTACTATTGTAAGTTGGTAGTAGCATAATCCACCGTATCAAGCCCGATAGTAGTAGGTGCCCGGTCTCGACCTGGGGAAAGTGAACAATGGGTGCGCTTCCCATAAATCTTATGGCATATCAAAATCACGCGCAATAAACTATACTCCTGATAATGATCTCAATTCAATGTCAAATTAATCCACCACATTTTCAACAAATTGTTAACACAATCCCAACTATTGTGTATAATTCCCATATAACCCATGTCCATCCTTACTATTCCACATAGCCAAGAACACTTGACCATCTCACGTCGTCATAAAACACTTTATAATAAATATTTATTGCAGCCAAGTGGCCATAATGGGCGGTTACAAGGTGTGCTTACAATTTTGATTATTACTGTATTCAACAATGCTTTTTGTTCCTTTGCTGCACGATGTTATGTGGTAGGCAACTTGTCGCAGGGGTTACTGCATTCTTAATTCATATCATGGTATTTAAAATTTCTACAAACCTGGTGGTGGAAACCGTGGACGGCGAGTTTTATTTATCACACTTAAACATCTCACATATAGTCGTAGAGCCCTTTACCACCTCGCATATAGTCGTAGAGCCCTTTACCACCGCACATATAGTCGTAGAGCACTTTACCACCACACATATAGTCGTAGAGCACTTTCCCACTTCACATATACTCGTAGAGCACTTTACCACCTCACATATACTCGTAGAGCAGTTTACCACCACACATATAGTCGTAGAGCACTTTACCACCTCATATATAGTCGTAGGGCCCTTTACCACAACACATATACTCGTAGAGCACTTTACCACCTCATATATAGTCGTAGAGTCCTTTACCACCACACATATAGTCGTAGAGCACTTTACCACCTCGCATATAGTCGTAAGGCACTTTACCACCACACATTTTATACTCGTAGAGCACTTTACCATCTCACATATAGTCGTAGAGCCCTTTACCACCTCGCATATAGTCGTAGAGCACTTCACCACCACACATATAGTCGTAGAGAACTTTACCACCTCACATTTTATACTCGTAGAGCACTTTACCATCTCACATATAGTCGCAGAGCCCTTTACCACCTCGCATATAGTCGTAGAGCACTTTACCACCTCAGATATAGTCGTAGAGCACTGTACTACCTCACATATACTCGTAGAGCACTTTACCACCTCACATCTACTCGTAGAGCACCTTACCACCCCACATATACTCGTAGAGCACTTTACCATCTAACATATACTCGTAGAGCACTTTACCATCTCACATATCCTCGTAGAGCACTTTACCATCTAAGATATACTCATAGAGCACTTTACCATCTCACATATACTCGTAGAGCACTTTACCACCTCACATATACTCGTAGAGCACTTTACCACCTCACATATAGTCGTAGAGCACTTTACCATCTCATATACTCGTAGCGCACTTTACCATGTCACATATACTCGTAGAGCACTTTACCATCTCACATATACTCGTAGAGCACTTTACCACCTCACATATACTCGTAGAGCACTTTACCATCTCACATATACTCGTAGAGCACTTTACCATCTCACATATACTCGTAGAGCACTTTACCATCTAAGATATACTCATAGAGCACTTTACCATCTCACATATACTCGTAGAGCACTTTACCACCTCACATATAGTCGTAGAGCACTTTACCAACTCACATATACTCGTAGCGCACTTTACCATCTCACATATACTGGTAGAGCACTTTACCAACTCACATATACTCAGAGAGCACTTTACCATCTCACATATACTCGTAGAGCACTTTACCAACTCACATATAGTCGTAGCGCACTTTACCAACTCACATATAGTGGTAGAGCACTTTACCAACTCACATATACTCGTAGAGCACTTTACCATCTAAGATATACACGTAGAGCACTTGACCATCTCACATATACTCGTAGAGCACTTTACCACCTCACATATAGTCGTAGAGCACTTTACCAACTCACATATACTCGTAGCGCACTTTACCATCTCACATATACTGGTAGAGCACTTTACCAACTCACATATACTCGTAGAGCACTTTACCATCTAAGATATACTCGTGGAGCACTTTACCATCTCACATATACTCGTAGAGCACTTTACCACCTCACATATGCTCGTAGAGCACTTTACCAACTCACATATACTCGTAGAGCACTTTACCATCTAAGATATACTCGTAGAGCACTTTACCGCATCACTTATACTGGTAGAGCACTTTACCACCTCTCATATACTCGTAGAGCACTTTACCATCTAAGATATACTCGTAGAGCACTTTACCATCTCACATATACTCGTAAAGCACTTTACCACCTCACATATACTCGTAGCGCACTTTACCAACTCACATATACTCGTAGAGCACTTTACCATCTCACATATACTCGTAGAGCACATTACTAACTCACATATACTCGTAGAGCACTTTACCAACTCACATATACTCGTAGAGCACTTTACCATCTAAGATATACTCGTAGAGCACTTTACCATCTCACATATACTCGTAGAGCACTTTACCACCTTATATATAGTCGTAGAGCCCTTTACCACCACACATATAGTCGTAGAGCACTTTACCACCTCGCATATAGTCGTAGAGCACTTTACCACCACACATTTTATACCCGTAGAGCACTTTACCATCTCACATATAGTCGTAGAGCCCTTATCACCTCGCATATAGTCGTAGAGCACTTTACCACCACACATATAGTCGTAGAGAACTTTACCACCTCACATTTTATACTCGTAGAGCACTTTACCATCTCACATACAGTCGTAGAGCCCTTTACCCCCTCACATATAGTCGTAGAGCACTTTACCACCTCAGATATAGTCGTAGAGCACTGTACTACCTCACATATACTCGTAGAGCACTTTACCACCTCACATATACTCGTAGAGCACTTTACCACCTCACATATACTCGTAGAACACTTTACCATCTAACATATACTCGTAGAGCACTTTACCATCTCACATATACTCGTAGAGCACTTTACCACCTCACATATAGTCGTAGAGCACTTTACCATCTCATATATTCGTAGCGCACTTTACCATGTCACATATACTCGTAGAGCACTTTACCATCTCATATATACTCGTAGAGCACTTTACCACCTCACATATACTCGTAGAGCACTTTACCATCTCACATATACTCGTAGAGCACTTTACCATCTCACATATACTCGTAGAGCACTTTACCATCAAAGGTATACTCGTAGAGCACTTTACCATCTCACATATCCTCGTTGAGCACTTTACCACCTCACATATAGTCGTAGAGCACTTTACCAACTCACATATACTGGTAGAGCACTTTACCAACTCACATATAGTCGTAGCGCACTTGACCAACTCACATTTACTGGTAGAGCACTTTACCAACTCACATATACTCGTAGAGCACTTTACCATCTAAGATATACTCGTAGAGCACTTTACCATCTCACATATACTCGTAGAGCACTTTACCACCTCACATATAGTCGTGGAGCACTTTACCAACTCACATATATTCGTAGCGCATTTTACCATCTCACATATACTGGTAGAGCGCTTTACCACCTCTCATATACTCGTAGAGCACTTTACCATCTAAGATATACTCGTAGAGCACTTTACCATCTCACATATACTCGTAGAGCACTTTACCACCTCACATATACTCGTAGCGCACTTTACCAACTCACATATACTCGTAGAGCACTTTACCATCTCACATATACTCGTAGAGCACTTTACCAACTCACATATACTCGTAGAGCACTTTACCAACTCACATATAGTCGTAGCGCTACCAACTCACATATACTGGTAGAGCACTTTACCAACTCACATATACTGGTAGAGCACTTTACCAACTCACATATACTCGTAGCGCACTTTACCATCTCACATATACTGGTAGAGCACTTTACCAACTCACATATACTCGTAGAGCACTTTACCATCTAAGATATACTCGTAGAGCACTTTACCATCTCACATATACTCGTAGAGCACTTTACCACCTCACATATACTCGTAGCGCACTTTACCAAATCACATATTCTCGTAGAGCACTTTACCATCTAAGATATACTCGTAGAGCACTTTACCACATCACTTATACTGGTAGAGCACTTTACCACCTCACATATACTCGTAGAGCTTTTTACTATCTCACATATACTCGTAGCGCACTTTACCATGTCACATATACTCGTAGAGCACTTTACCATTTCACATATACTCGTAGAGCAGCGCAAGATGTAATCATTTTCGCAATTCTGCACCAGAAATGAAGTAGGGGGGGGGGGACGTGATGCAGCCTGCATTGCCAGCCAACAATGGCCTAAATAAAATATTCTTCCACATACACTACTACGGACATGAATGGTTCCACGGCTTTAAAACCTGGTTTTCATGTTCCTGTTGTCTGTAATTCTAAATGTGGGGAAAGGAGAGGGTTGCTCAAATTATCAAGTGGACAGTGGTACCTGCAGGGTTTCAAAGGGTGATTATGTAAAGGGCATAAAAGCAGGGAACGGAGTGGACTGACCGAATTTTCAACTGGACAGTGTAATTCACTGGGTTCCAAGGGGTAAGCGTACATAATTTGTTCAGATCGCTGGAACAGTGTAGATTTGTGCCAAAGGGCCTAAAAGGAGGGAATGGAGTGGTCCATCCGAAATTTCAAGTGGACAGTGTTTCGTCATGTTTGAATTGATAGGGGAGCGGTCGGAGGGGGTGGGGGTGGGGGGGGGGGGGGGTGGGAGGGGGAAGATATACACACAACACAGTCAGACTGACAACTTTTGGTCCGGTTGGATCCAATTTTTTGCAAAAATCGAAAGTAGGTGAAAAATATCCGTTAACGGCCACCTTAAATCGATTTCTCGAACTATCCTGCTGCGGTCAGCTAGGTGTAGATGTCATGGTACATGACTTTGCTAAAGCCTCATTACACTAGGGAATGTTTAATATATCCTGTAGCAGTCAGCTAGGTGTCATGGTACATGACTTTGCTAAAGCCTCATTACACTTGGGAATGTTTAATATATCCTGCTGCGGTCAGCTAGGTGTCATGGTACATGACTTTGTTAAAGCCTCATTACACTAGGGAATGTTTAATATATCCTGTAGCAGTCAGCTAGGTGTCATGGTACATGACTTTGTTAAAGCCTCATTACACTTGGGAATGTTTAACATATCCTGTAGCAGTCAGCTAGGTGTCATGGTACATGACTTTGCTAAAGCCTCATTACACTAGGGAATGTTTAATATATCCTGTAGCAGTCAGCTAGGTGTCATGGTACATGACTTTGCTAAAGCCTCATTACACTTGGGAATGTTTAACATATCCTGTAGCAGTCAGCTAGGTGTCATGGTACATGACTTTGCTAAAGCCTCATTACACTAGGGAATGTTTAACATATCCTGCTGCAGTCAGCTAGGTGTCATGATACATGACTTTGCTAGAGCCTCATTACACTTGGGAATGTTTAACATATCCTGTAGCAGTCAGCTAGGTGTCATGGTACATGACTTTGCTAAAGCCTCATTACACTTGGGAATGTTTAATATATCCTGTAGCAGTCAGCTAGGTGTCATGGTACATGACTTTGTTAAAGCCTCATTACACTTGGGAATGTTTAACATATCCTGTAGCAGTCAGCTAGGTGTCATGGTACATGACTTTGCTAAAGCCTCATTACACTAGGGAATGTTTAATATATCCTGTAGCAGTCAGCTAGGTGTCATGGTACATGACTTTGCTAAAGCCTCATTACACTTGGGAATGTTTAACATATCCTGAAGCAGTCAGCTAGGTGTCATGGTACATGACTTTGCTAAAGCCTCATTACACTAGGGAATGTTTAATATATCCTGTAGCAGTCAGCTAGGTGTCATGATACATGACTTTGTTAAAGGCTCATTACACTTGGGAATGTTTAACATATCCTGTAGCAGTCAGCTAGGTGTCATGATACATGACTTTGTTAAAGCCTCATTACACTTGGGAATGTTTAACATATCCTGTAGCAGTCAGCTGTGTGTCATGATACATGACTTTGCTAAAGGCTCATTACACTTGGGAATGTTTAATATATCCTGTAGCAGTCAGCTAGGTGTCATGGTACATGACTTTGCTAAAGCCTCATTACACTTGGGAATGTTTAACATATCCTGTAGCGGTCAGCTAGGTGTCATGATACATGACTTTGTTAAAGCCTCATTACACTTGGGAATGTTTAACATATCCTGTAGCAGTCAGCTAGGTGTCATGATACATGACTTTGCTAAAGGCTCATTACACTTGGGATTGTTTAATATATCCTGTAGCAGTCAGCTAGGTGTCATGGTGCATGACTTTGCTAAAGCCTCATTACACTTGGGAATGTTTAACGTATCCTGCTGCAGTCAGCTAGGTGTCATGGTACATGACTTTGCTAAAGCCTCATTACACTTGGGAATGTTTAATATATCCTGTAGCAGTCAGCTGGGTGTCATGATACATGACTTTGCTAAAGGCTCATTACACTTGGGAATGTTTAACATATCCTGTAGCAGTCAGCTAGGTGTCATGATACATGACTTTGCTAAAGGCTCATTACACTTGGGAATGTTTAATATATCCTGTAGCAGTCAGCTAGGTGTCATGATACATGACTTTGCTAAAGCCTCATTACACTAGGGAATGTTTAATATATCCTGTAGCAGTCAGCTAGGTGTCATGATACATGACTTTGTTAAAGGCTCATTACACTTGGGAATGTTTAATATATCCTGTAGCAGTCAGCTAGGTGTCATGGTGCATGACTTTGCTAAAGCCTCATTACACTTGGTAATGTTTAACGTATCCTGCTGCAGTCAGCTAGGTGTCATGGTACATGACTTTGCTAAAGCCTCATTACACTTGGGAATGTTTAACGTATCCTGCTGCAGTCAGCTAGGTGTCATGATACATGACTTTGCTAAAGGCTCATTACACTTGGGAATGTTTAACATATCCTGTAGCAGTCAGCTAGGTGTCATGATACATGACTTTGCTAAAGGCTCATTACACTTGGGAATGTTTAACGTATCCTGCTGCAGTCAGCTAGGTGTCATGATACATGACTTTGCTAAAGCCTCATTACACTTGGGAATGTTTAACGTATCCTGCTGCAGTCAGCTAGGTGTCATGATACATGACTTTGCTAAAGCCTCATTACACTTGGGAATGTTTAACGTATCCTGCTGCAGTCAGCTAGGTGTCATGGTACATGACTTTGCTAAAGCCTCATTACACTTGGGAATGTTTAATATATCCTGTAGCAGTCAGCTAGGTGTCATGGTACATGACTTTGTTAAAGCCTCATTACACTTGGGAATGTTTAACATATCCTGTAGCAGTCAGCTAGGTGTCATGGTACATGACTTTGCTAAAGCCTCATTACACTAGGGAATGTTTAATATATCCTGTAGCAGTCAGCTAGGTGTCATGGTACATGACTTTGCTAAAGCCTCATTACACTTGGGAATGTTTAACATATCCTGAAGCAGTCAGCTAGGTGTCATGGTACATGACTTTGCTAAAGCCTCATTACACTAGGGAATGTTTAATATATCCTGTAGCAGTCAGCTAGGTGTCATGATACATGACTTTGTTAAAGGCTCATTACACTTGGGAATGTTTAACATATCCTGTAGCAGTCAGCTAGGTGTCATGATACATGACTTTGTTAAAGCCTCATTACACTTGGGAATGTTTAACATATCCTGTAGCAGTCAGCTGTGTGTCATGATACATGACTTTGCTAAAGGCTCATTACACTTGGGAATGTTTAATATATCCTGTAGCAGTCAGCTAGGTGTCATGGTACATGACTTTGCTAAAGCCTCATTACACTTGGGAATGTTTAACATATCCTGTAGCGGTCAGCTAGGTGTCATGATACATGACTTTGTTAAAGCCTCATTACACTTGGGAATGTTTAACATATCCTGTAGCAGTCAGCTAGGTGTCATGATACATGACTTTGCTAAAGGCTCATTACACTTGGGATTGTTTAATATATCCTGTAGCAGTCAGCTAGGTGTCATGGTGCATGACTTTGCTAAAGCCTCATTACACTTGGGAATGTTTAACGTATCCTGCTGCAGTCAGCTAGGTGTCATGGTACATGACTTTGCTAAAGCCTCATTACACTTGGGAATGTTTAATATATCCTGTAGCAGTCAGCTGGGTGTCATGATACATGACTTTGCTAAAGGCTCATTACACTTGGGAATGTTTAACATATCCTGTAGCAGTCAGCTAGGTGTCATGATACATGACTTTGCTAAAGGCTCATTACACTTGGGAATGTTTAATATATCCTGTAGCAGTCAGCTAGGTGTCATGATACATGACTTTGCTAAAGCCTCATTACACTAGGGAATGTTTAATATATCCTGTAGCAGTCAGCTAGGTGTCATGATACATGACTTTGTTAAAGGCTCATTACACTTGGGAATGTTTAATATATCCTGTAGCAGTCAGCTAGGTGTCATGGTGCATGACTTTGCTAAAGCCTCATTACACTTGGGAATGTTTAACGTATCCTGCTGCAGTCAGCTAGGTGTCATGGTACATGACTTTGCTAAAGCCTCATTACACTTGGGAATGTTTAACGTATCCTGCTGCAGTCAGCTAGGTGTCATGATACATGACTTTGCTAAAGGCTCATTACACTTGGGAATGTTTAACATATCCTGTAGCAGTCAGCTAGGTGTCATGATACATGACTTTGCTAAAGGCTCATTACACTTGGGAATGTTTAACGTATCCTGCTGCAGTCAGCTAGGTGTCATGATACATGACTTTGCTAAAGCCTCATTACACTTGGGAATGTTTAACGTATCCTGCTGCAGTCAGCTAGGTGTCATGATACATGACTTTGCTAAAGCCTCATTACACTTGGGAATGTTTAACATATCCTGTAGCAGTCAGCTAGGTGTCATGATACATGACTTTGCTAAAGGCTCATTACACTTGGGAATGTTTAACATATCCTGTAGCAGTCAGCTAGGTGTCATGGTACATGACTTTGCTAAAGCCTCATTACACTAGGGAATGTTTAACGTATCCTGCTGCAGTCAGCTAGGTGTCATGGTACATGACTTTGCTAAAGCCTCATTACACTAGGGAATGTTTAACGTATCCTGCTGCAGTCAGCTAGGTGTCATGGTACATGACTTTGTTAAAGCCTCATTACACTTGGGAATGTTTAACATATCCTGTAGCAGTCAGCTAGGTGTCATGGTACATGACTTTGCTAGAGCCTCATTACACTTGGGAATGTTTAATATATCCTGCTGCAGTCAGCTAGGTGTCATGGTACATGACTTTGCTAAAGCCTCATTACACTAGGGAATGTTTAACGTATCCTGCTGCAGTCAGCTAGGTGTCATGGTACATGACTTTGCTAAAGCCTCATTACACTAGGGAATGTTTAACGTATCCTGCTGCAGTCAGCTAGGTGTCATGGTACATGACTTTGCTAAAGCCTCATTACACTAGGGAATGTTTAACGTATCCTGCTGCAGTCAGCTAGGTGTCATGGTACATGACTTTGCTAAAGCCTCATTACACTAGGGAATGTTTAACGTATACTGTAGCAGTCAGCTAGGTGTCATGGTACATGACTTTGTTAAAGCCTCATTACACTTGGGAATGTTTAACATATCCTGTAGCAGTCAGCTAGGTGTCATGGTACATGACTTTGTTAAAGCCTCATTACACTTGGGAATGTTTAACATATCCTGTAGCAGTCAGCTAGGTGTCATGGTACATGACTTTGCTAGAGCCTCATTACACTAGGGAATGTTTAACATATCCTGTAGTAGTCAGCTGGGTGTCATGGTACATGACTTTGTTAAAAGCCTCATTACACTTGGGAATGTTTAACATATCCTGTAGCAGTCAGCTAGGTGTCATGGTACATGACTTTACTAAAGCCTCATTACACTTGGGAATGTTTAACATATCCTGTAGCAGTCAGCTAGGTGTCATGGTACATGACTTTGCTAAAGCCTCATTACACTTGGGAATGTTTAACATATCCTGTAGTAGTCAGCTAGGTGTCATGGTACATGACTTTGCTAAAGCCTCATTACACTTGGGAATGTTTAACATATCCTGTAGCAGTCAGCTAGGTGTCATGGTACATGACTTTTGCTAAAGCCTCATTACACTTGGGAATGTTTAATATATCCTGTAGCAGTCAGCTAGGTGTCATGGTACATGACTTTGTTAAAGGCTCATTACACTTGGGAATGTTTAACATATCCTGTAGCAGTCAGCTAGGTGTCATGGTACATGACTTTGCTAAAGCCTCATTACACTTGGGAATGTTTAACATATCCTGTAGCAGTCAGCTGGGTGTCATGATACATGACTTTGCTAAAGCCTCATTACACTTGGAATGTTTAACATATCCTGTAGCAGTCAGCTAGGTGTCATGATACATGACTTTGTTAAAGCCTCATTACACTAGGGAATGTTTAACATATCCTGTAGCAGTCAGCTAGGTGTCATAGTACATGACTTTGCTAAAGCCTCATTACACTAGGGAATGTTTAACATATCCTGTAGCGGTCAGCTAGGTGTCATAGTACATGACTTTGCTAAAGCCTCATTACACTAGGGAATGTTTAACATATCCTGTAGCGGTCAGCTAGGTGTCATGATACATGACTTTGCTAAAGCCTCATTACACTAGGGAATGTTTAACATATCCTGTAGCGGTCAGCTAGGTGTCATGGTACATGACTTTGCTCAAGCCTCATTACACTTGGGAATGTTTAACATATCCTGTAGCAGTCAGCTAGGTGTCATGGTACATGACTTTGCTAAAGCCTCATTACACTAGGGAATGTTTAACATATCCTGTAGCAGTCAGCTAGGTGTCATGGTACATGACTTTGCTAAAGCCTCATTACACTTGGGAATGTTTAACATATCCTGTAGCAGTCAGCTAGGTGTCATAGTACATGACTTTGCTAAAGCCTCATTACACTAGGGAATGTTTAACATATCCTGTAGTAGTCAGCTAGGTGTCATGGTACATGACTTTGTTAAAGCCTCATTACACTTGGGAATGTTTAACATATCCTGTAGCAGTCAGCTAGGTGTCATGGTACATGACTTTGCTAAAGCCTCATTACACTTGGGAATGTTTAACATATCCTGTAGCAGTCAGCTAGGTGTCATAGTACATGACTTTGCTAAAGCCTCATTACACTAGGGAATGTTTAACATATCCTGTAGCAGTCAGCTAGGTGTCATGGTACATGACTTTACTAAAGCCTCATTACACTTGGGAATGTTTAACATATCCTGTAGCAGTCAGCTAGGTGTCATAGTACATGACTTTACTAAAGCCTCATTACACTTGGGGATGTTTAACATATCCTGTAGCAGTCAGCTAGGTGTCATGGTACATGACTTTGCTAAAGCCTCATTACACTTGGGAATGTTTAACATATCCTGTAGCAGTCAGCTAGGTGTCATGGTACATGACTTTGCTAAAGCCTCATTACACTAGGGAATGTTTAATATATCCTGTAGCAGTCAGCTAGGTGTCATGATACATGACTTTGTTAAAGGCTCATTACACTTGGGAATGTTTAACATATCCTGTAGCAGTCAGCTAGGTGTCATGATACATGACTTTGTTAAAGCCTCATTACACTTGGGAATGTTTAACATATCCTGTAGCAGTCAGCTGTGTGTCATGATACATGACTTTGCTAAAGGCTCATTACACTTGGGAATGTTTAATATATCCTGTAGCAGTCAGCTAGGTGTCATGGTACATGACTTTGCTAAAGCCTCATTACACTTGGGAATGTTTAACATATCCTGTAGCGGTCAGCTAGGTGTCATGATACATGACTTTGTTAAAGCCTCATTACACTTGGGAATGTTTAACATATCCTGTAGCAGTCAGCTAGGTGTCATGATACATGACTTTGCTAAAGGCTCATTACACTTGGGATTGTTTAATATATCCTGTAGCAGTCAGCTAGGTGTCATGGTGCATGACTTTGCTAAAGCCTCATTACACTTGGGAATGTTTAACGTATCCTGCTGCAGTCAGCTAGGTGTCATGGTACATGACTTTGCTAAAGCCTCATTACACTTGGGAATGTTTAATATATCCTGTAGCAGTCAGCTGGGTGTCATGATACATGACTTTGCTAAAGGCTCATTACACTTGGGAATGTTTAACATATCCTGTAGCAGTCAGCTAGGTGTCATGATACATGACTTTGCTAAAGGCTCATTACACTTGGGAATGTTTAATATATCCTGTAGCAGTCAGCTAGGTGTCATGATACATGACTTTGCTAAAGCCTCATTACACTAGGGAATGTTTAATATATCCTGTAGCAGTCAGCTAGGTGTCATGATACATGACTTTGTTAAAGGCTCATTACACTTGGGAATGTTTAATATATCCTGTAGCAGTCAGCTAGGTGTCATGGTGCATGACTTTGCTAAAGCCTCATTACACTTGGTAATGTTTAACGTATCCTGCTGCAGTCAGCTAGGTGTCATGGTACATGACTTTGCTAAAGCCTCATTACACTTGGGAATGTTTAACGTATCCTGCTGCAGTCAGCTAGGTGTCATGATACATGACTTTGCTAAAGGCTCATTACACTTGGGAATGTTTAACATATCCTGTAGCAGTCAGCTAGGTGTCATGATACATGACTTTGCTAAAGGCTCATTACACTTGGGAATGTTTAACGTATCCTGCTGCAGTCAGCTAGGTGTCATGATACATGACTTTGCTAAAGCCTCATTACACTTGGGAATGTTTAACGTATCCTGCTGCAGTCAGCTAGGTGTCATGATACATGACTTTGCTAAAGCCTCATTACACTTGGGAATGTTTAACGTATCCTGCTGCAGTCAGCTAGGTGTCATGGTACATGACTTTGCTAAAGCCTCATTACACTTGGGAATGTTTAATATATCCTGTAGCAGTCAGCTAGGTGTCATGGTACATGACTTTGTTAAAGCCTCATTACACTTGGGAATGTTTAACATATCCTGTAGCAGTCAGCTAGGTGTCATGGTACATGACTTTGCTAAAGCCTCATTACACTAGGGAATGTTTAATATATCCTGTAGCAGTCAGCTAGGTGTCATGGTACATGACTTTGCTAAAGCCTCATTACACTTGGGAATGTTTAACATATCCTGAAGCAGTCAGCTAGGTGTCATGGTACATGACTTTGCTAAAGCCTCATTACACTAGGGAATGTTTAATATATCCTGTAGCAGTCAGCTAGGTGTCATGATACATGACTTTGTTAAAGGCTCATTACACTTGGGAATGTTTAACATATCCTGTAGCAGTCAGCTAGGTGTCATGATACATGACTTTGTTAAAGCCTCATTACACTTGGGAATGTTTAACATATCCTGTAGCAGTCAGCTGTGTGTCATGATACATGACTTTGCTAAAGGCTCATTACACTTGGGAATGTTTAATATATCCTGTAGCAGTCAGCTAGGTGTCATGGTACATGACTTTGCTAAAGCCTCATTACACTTGGGAATGTTTAACATATCCTGTAGCGGTCAGCTAGGTGTCATGATACATGACTTTGTTAAAGCCTCATTACACTTGGGAATGTTTAACATATCCTGTAGCAGTCAGCTAGGTGTCATGATACATGACTTTGCTAAAGGCTCATTACACTTGGGATTGTTTAATATATCCTGTAGCAGTCAGCTAGGTGTCATGGTGCATGACTTTGCTAAAGCCTCATTACACTTGGGAATGTTTAACGTATCCTGCTGCAGTCAGCTAGGTGTCATGGTACATGACTTTGCTAAAGCCTCATTACACTTGGGAATGTTTAATATATCCTGTAGCAGTCAGCTGGGTGTCATGATACATGACTTTGCTAAAGGCTCATTACACTTGGGAATGTTTAACATATCCTGTAGCAGTCAGCTAGGTGTCATGATACATGACTTTGCTAAAGGCTCATTACACTTGGGAATGTTTAATATATCCTGTAGCAGTCAGCTAGGTGTCATGATACATGACTTTGCTAAAGCCTCATTACACTAGGGAATGTTTAATATATCCTGTAGCAGTCAGCTAGGTGTCATGATACATGACTTTGTTAAAGGCTCATTACACTTGGGAATGTTTAATATATCCTGTAGCAGTCAGCTAGGTGTCATGGTGCATGACTTTGCTAAAGCCTCATTACACTTGGGAATGTTTAACGTATCCTGCTGCAGTCAGCTAGGTGTCATGGTACATGACTTTGCTAAAGCCTCATTACACTTGGGAATGTTTAACGTATCCTGCTGCAGTCAGCTAGGTGTCATGATACATGACTTTGCTAAAGGCTCATTACACTTGGGAATGTTTAACATATCCTGTAGCAGTCAGCTAGGTGTCATGATACATGACTTTGCTAAAGGCTCATTACACTTGGGAATGTTTAACGTATCCTGCTGCAGTCAGCTAGGTGTCATGATACATGACTTTGCTAAAGCCTCATTACACTTGGGAATGTTTAACGTATCCTGCTGCAGTCAGCTAGGTGTCATGATACATGACTTTGCTAAAGCCTCATTACACTTGGGAATGTTTAACATATCCTGTAGCAGTCAGCTAGGTGTCATGATACATGACTTTGCTAAAGGCTCATTACACTTGGGAATGTTTAACATATCCTGTAGCAGTCAGCTAGGTGTCATGGTACATGACTTTGCTAAAGCCTCATTACACTAGGGAATGTTTAACGTATCCTGCTGCAGTCAGCTAGGTGTCATGGTACATGACTTTGCTAAAGCCTCATTACACTAGGGAATGTTTAACGTATCCTGCTGCAGTCAGCTAGGTGTCATGGTACATGACTTTGTTAAAGCCTCATTACACTTGGGAATGTTTAACATATCCTGTAGCAGTCAGCTAGGTGTCATGGTACATGACTTTGCTAGAGCCTCATTACACTTGGGAATGTTTAATATATCCTGCTGCAGTCAGCTAGGTGTCATGGTACATGACTTTGCTAAAGCCTCATTACACTAGGGAATGTTTAACGTATCCTGCTGCAGTCAGCTAGGTGTCATGGTACATGACTTTGCTAAAGCCTCATTACACTAGGGAATGTTTAACGTATCCTGCTGCAGTCAGCTAGGTGTCATGGTACATGACTTTGCTAAAGCCTCATTACACTAGGGAATGTTTAACGTATCCTGCTGCAGTCAGCTAGGTGTCATGGTACATGACTTTGCTAAAGCCTCATTACACTAGGGAATGTTTAACGTATCCTGTAGCAGTCAGCTAGGTGTCATGGTACATGACTTTGTTAAAGCCTCATTACACTTGGGAATGTTTAACATATCCTGTAGCAGTCAGCTAGGTGTCATGGTACATGACTTTGTTAAAGCCTCATTACACTTGGGAATGTTTAACATATCCTGTAGCAGTCAGCTAGGTGTCATGGTACATGACTTTGCTAGAGCCTCATTACACTAGGGAATGTTTAACATATCCTGTAGTAGTCAGCTGGGTGTCATGGTACATGACTTTGTTAAAGCCTCATTACACTTGGGAATGTTTAACATATCCTGTAGCAGTCAGCTAGGTGTCATGGTACATGACTTTACTAAAGCCTCATTACACTTGGGAATGTTTAACATATCCTGTAGCAGTCAGCTAGGTGTCATGGTACATGACTTTGCTAAAGCCTCATTACACTTGGGAATGTTTAACATATCCTGTAGTAGTCAGCTAGGTGTCATGGTACATGACTTTGCTAAAGCCTCATTACACTTGGGAATGTTTAACATATCCTGTAGCAGTCAGCTAGGTGTCATGGTACATGACTTTGCTAAAGCCTCATTACACTTGGGAATGTTTAATATATCCTGTAGCAGTCAGCTAGGTGTCATGGTACATGACTTTGTTAAAGGCTCATTACACTTGGGAATGTTTAACATATCCTGTAGCAGTCAGCTAGGTGTCATGGTACATGACTTTGCTAAAGCCTCATTACACTTGGGAATGTTTAACATATCCTGTAGCAGTCAGCTGGGTGTCATGATACATGACTTTGCTAAAGCCTCATTACACTTGGAATGTTTAACATATCCTGTAGCAGTCAGCTAGGTGTCATGATACATGACTTTGTTAAAGCCTCATTACACTAGGGAATGTTTAACATATCCTGTAGCAGTCAGCTAGGTGTCATAGTACATGACTTTGCTAAAGCCTCATTACACTAGGGAATGTTTAACATATCCTGTAGCGGTCAGCTAGGTGTCATAGTACATGACTTTGCTAAAGCCTCATTACACTAGGGAATGTTTAACATATCCTGTAGCGGTCAGCTAGGTGTCATGATACATGACTTTGCTAAAGCCTCATTACACTAGGGAATGTTTAACATATCCTGTAGCGGTCAGCTAGGTGTCATGGTACATGACTTTGCTCAAGCCTCATTACACTTGGGAATGTTTAACATATCCTGTAGCAGTCAGCTAGGTGTCATGGTACATGACTTTGCTAAAGCCTCATTACACTAGGGAATGTTTAACATATCCTGTAGCAGTCAGCTAGGTGTCATGGTACATGACTTTGCTAAAGCCTCATTACACTTGGGAATGTTTAACATATCCTGTAGCAGTCAGCTAGGTGTCATAGTACATGACTTTGCTAAAGCCTCATTACACTAGGGAATGTTTAACATATCCTGTAGTAGTCAGCTAGGTGTCATGGTACATGACTTTGTTAAAGCCTCATTACACTTGGGAATGTTTAACATATCCTGTAGCAGTCAGCTAGGTGTCATGGTACATGACTTTGCTAAAGCCTCATTACACTTGGGAATGTTTAACATATCCTGTAGCAGTCAGCTAGGTGTCATAGTACATGACTTTGCTAAAGCCTCATTACACTAGGGAATGTTTAACATATCCTGTAGCAGTCAGCTAGGTGTCATGGTACATGACTTTACTAAAGCCTCATTACACTTGGGAATGTTTAACATATCCTGTAGCAGTCAGCTAGGTGTCATAGTACATGACTTTACTAAAGCCTCATTACACTTGGGGATGTTTAACATATCCTGTAGCAGTCAGCTAGGTGTCATGGTACATGACTTTGCTAAAGCCTCATTACACTTGGGAATGTTTAACATATCCTGTAGCAGTCAGCTAGGTGTCATGGTACATGACTTTGTTAAAGCCTCATTACACTAGGGAATGTTTAATATATCCTGTAGTAGTCAGCTGGGTGTCATGGTACATGACTTTGCTAAAGCCTCATTACACTAGGGAATGTTTAACATATCCTGTAGCAGTCAGCTAGGTGTCATGGTACATGACTTTGTTAAAGCCTCATTACACTAGGGAATGTTTAATATATCCTGTAGCGGTCAGCTGGGTGTCATGGTACATGACTTTGCTAAAGCCTCATTACACTAGGGAATGTTTAACGTATCCTGCTGCAGTCAGCTAGGTGTCATGGTACATGACTTTGTTAAAGCCTCATTACACTTGGGAATGTTTAACATATCCTGTAGCAGTCAGCTAGGTGTCATGGTACATGACTTTGCTAAAGCCTCATTACACTTGGGAATGTTTAACTTATCCTGTAGCAGTCAGCTAGGTGTCATGGTACATGACTTTGCTAAAGCCTCATTACACTTGGGAATGTTTAACATATCCTGTAGCAGTCAGCTAGGTGTCATGGTACATGACTTTGCTAAAGCCTCATTACACTTGGGAATGTTTAACATATCCTGTAGCAGTCAGCTAGGTGTCATGGTACATGACTTTGCTAAAGCCTCATTACACTTGGGAATGTTTAATATATCCTGTAGCAGTCAGCTGGGTGTCATGGTACATGACTTTGTTAAAGCCTCATTACACTAGGGAATGTTTAACATATCCTGTAGCAGTCAGCTAGGTGTCATGGTACATGACTTTGTTAAAGCCTCATTACACTTGGGAATGTTTAACATATCCTGTAGCAGTCAGCTGGGTGTCATGATACATGACTTTGCTAAAGCCTCATTACACTTGGGAATGTGTAACGTATCCTGTAGCAGTCAGCTAGGTGTCATGGTACATGACTTTGCTAAAGCCTCATTACACTTGGGAATGTTTAACATATCCTGTAGCAGTCAGCTAGGTGTCATGGTACATGACTTTGCTAAAGGCTCATTACACTTGGGAATGTTTAACGTATCCTGCAGCAGTCAGCTAGGTGTCATGGTACATGACTTTGCTAAAGCCTCATTACACTAGGGAATGTTTAACATATCCTGTAGCAGTCAGCTAGGTGTCATGATACATGACTTTGTTAAAGCCTCATTACACTAGGGAATGTTTAATATATCCTGTAGCAGTCAGCTGGGTGTCATGGTACATGACTTTGTTAAAGCCTCATTACACTAGGGAATGTTTAACATATCCTGTAGCAGTCAGCTAGGTGTCATGGTACATGACTTTGTTAAAGCCTCATTACACTTGGGAATGTTTAATATATCCTGTAGTAGTCAGCTAGGTGTCATGGTACATGACTTTGCTAAAGCCTCATTACACTTGGGAATGTTTAACATATCCTGTAGCAGTCAGCTAGGTGTCATGATACATGACTTTGCTAAAGCCTCATTACACTTGGGAATGTTTAACATATCCTGTAGCAGTCAGCTAGGTGTCATGGTACATGACTTTGCTAAAGCCTCATTACACTAGGGAATGTTTAATATATCCTGTAGCAGTCAGCTGGGTGTCATGGTACATGACTTTGCTAAAGCCTCATTACACTAGGGAATGTTTAACATATCCTGTAGCAGTCAGCTAGGTGTCATGGTACATGACTTTGCTAAAGCCTCATTACACTTGGGAATGTTTAACATATCCTGTAGCAGTCAGCTAGGTGTCATGGTACATGACTTTGTTAAAGCCTCATTACACTAGGGAATGTTTAATATATCCTGTAGCAGTCAGCTAGATGTCATGGTACATGACTTTGCTAAAGCCTCATTACACTTGGGAATGTTTAATATATCCTGTAGCAGTCAGCTAGATGTCATGGTACATGACTTTGTTAAAGCCTCATTACACTAGGGAATGTTTAATATATCCTGTAGCAGTCAGCTGGGTGTCATGGTACATGACTTTGCTAAAGCCTCATTACACTAGGGAATGTTTAACATATCCTGTAGCAGTCAGCTAGGTGTCATGGTACATGACTTTGCTAAAGCCTCATTACACTTGGGAATGTTTAACATATCCTGTAGCAGTCAGCTAGGTGTCATGATACATGACTTTGCTAAAGCCTCATTACACTAGGGAATGTTTAACATATCCTGTAGCAGTCAGCTAGGTATCATGGTACATGACTTTGCTAAAGCCTCATTACACTAGGGAATGTTTAATATATCCTGTAGCAGTCAGCTAGGTGTCATGGTACATGACTTTGCTAAAGCCTCATTACACTTGGGAATGTTTAACATATCCTGTAGCAGTCAGCTAGGTGTCATGATACATGACTTTGCTAAAGCCTCATTACACTAGGGAATGTTTAATATATCCTGTAGCAGTCAGCTAGGTGTCATGGTACATGACTTTGCTAAAGCCTCATTACACTAGGGAATGTTTAACATATCCTGTAGCGGTCAGCTAGGTGTCATAGTACATGACTTTGCTAAAGCCTCATTACACTAGGGAATGTTTAACATATCCTGTAGCGGTCAGCTAGGTGTCATGATACATGACTTTGCTAAAGCCTCATTACACTAGGGAATGTTTAACATATCCTGTAGCGGTCAGCTAGGTGTCATGGTACATGACTTTGCTCAAGCCTCATTACACTTGGGAATGTTTAACATATCCTGTAGCAGTCAGCTAGGTGTCATGGTACATGACTTTGCTAAAGCCTCATTACACTAGGGAATGTTTAACATATCCTGTAGCAGTCAGCTAGGTGTCATGGTACATGACTTTGCTAAAGCCTCATTACACTTGGGAATGTTTAACATATCCTGTAGCAGTCAGCTAGGTGTCATAGTACATGACTTTGCTAAAGCCTCATTACACTAGGGAATGTTTAACATATCCTGTAGTAGTCAGCTAGGTGTCATGGTACATGACTTTGTTAAAGCCTCATTACACTTGGGAATGTTTAACATATCCTGTAGCAGTCAGCTAGGTGTCATGGTACATGACTTTGCTAAAGCCTCATTACACTTGGGAATGTTTAACATATCCTGTAGCAGTCAGCTAGGTGTCATAGTACATGACTTTGCTAAAGCCTCATTACACTAGGGAATGTTTAACATATCCTGTAGCAGTCAGCTAGGTGTCATGGTACATGACTTTACTAAAGCCTCATTACACTTGGGAATGTTTAACATATCCTGTAGCAGTCAGCTAGGTGTCATAGTACATGACTTTACTAAAGCCTCATTACACTTGGGGATGTTTAACATATCCTGTAGCAGTCAGCTAGGTGTCATGGTACATGACTTTGCTAAAGCCTCATTACACTTGGGAATGTTTAACATATCCTGTAGCAGTCAGCTAGGTGTCATGGTACATGACTTTGTTAAAGCCTCATTACACTAGGGAATGTTTAATATATCCTGTAGTAGTCAGCTGGGTGTCATGGTACATGACTTTGCTAAAGCCTCATTACACTAGGGAATGTTTAACATATCCTGTAGCAGTCAGCTAGGTGTCATGGTACATGACTTTGTTAAAGCCTCATTACACTAGGGAATGTTTAATATATCCTGTAGCGGTCAGCTGGGTGTCATGGTACATGACTTTGCTAAAGCCTCATTACACTAGGGAATGTTTAACGTATCCTGCTGCAGTCAGCTAGGTGTCATGGTACATGACTTTGTTAAAGCCTCATTACACTTGGGAATGTTTAACATATCCTGTAGCAGTCAGCTAGGTGTCATGGTACATGACTTTGCTAAAGCCTCATTACACTTGGGAATGTTTAACTTATCCTGTAGCAGTCAGCTAGGTGTCATGGTACATGACTTTGCTAAAGCCTCATTACACTTGGGAATGTTTAACATATCCTGTAGCAGTCAGCTAGGTGTCATGGTACATGACTTTGCTAAAGCCTCATTACACTTGGGAATGTTTAACATATCCTGTAGCAGTCAGCTAGGTGTCATGGTACATGACTTTGCTAAAGCCTCATTACACTTGGGAATGTTTAATATATCCTGTAGCAGTCAGCTGGGTGTCATGGTACATGACTTTGTTAAAGCCTCATTACACTAGGGAATGTTTAACATATCCTGTAGCAGTCAGCTAGGTGTCATGGTACATGACTTTGTTAAAGCCTCATTACACTTGGGAATGTTTAACATATCCTGTAGCAGTCAGCTGGGTGTCATGATACATGACTTTGCTAAAGCCTCATTACACTTGGGAATGTGTAACGTATCCTGTAGCAGTCAGCTAGGTGTCATGGTACATGACTTTGCTAAAGCCTCATTACACTTGGGAATGTTTAACATATCCTGTAGCAGTCAGCTAGGTGTCATGGTACATGACTTTGCTAAAGGCTCATTACACTTGGGAATGTTTAACGTATCCTGCAGCAGTCAGCTAGGTGTCATGGTACATGACTTTGCTAAAGCCTCATTACACTAGGGAATGTTTAACATATCCTGTAGCAGTCAGCTAGGTGTCATGATACATGACTTTGTTAAAGCCTCATTACACTAGGGAATGTTTAATATATCCTGTAGCAGTCAGCTGGGTGTCATGGTACATGACTTTGTTAAAGCCTCATTACACTAGGGAATGTTTAACATATCCTGTAGCAGTCAGCTAGGTGTCATGGTACATGACTTTGTTAAAGCCTCATTACACTTGGGAATGTTTAATATATCCTGTAGTAGTCAGCTAGGTGTCATGGTACATGACTTTGCTAAAGCCTCATTACACTTGGGAATGTTTAACATATCCTGTAGCAGTCAGCTAGGTGTCATGATACATGACTTTGCTAAAGCCTCATTACACTTGGGAATGTTTAACATATCCTGTAGCAGTCAGCTAGGTGTCATGGTACATGACTTTGCTAAAGCCTCATTACACTAGGGAATGTTTAATATATCCTGTAGCAGTCAGCTGGGTGTCATGGTACATGACTTTGCTAAAGCCTCATTACACTAGGGAATGTTTAACATATCCTGTAGCAGTCAGCTAGGTGTCATGGTACATGACTTTGCTAAAGCCTCATTACACTTGGGAATGTTTAACATATCCTGTAGCAGTCAGCTAGGTGTCATGGTACATGACTTTGTTAAAGCCTCATTACACTAGGGAATGTTTAATATATCCTGTAGCAGTCAGCTAGATGTCATGGTACATGACTTTGCTAAAGCCTCATTACACTTGGGAATGTTTAATATATCCTGTAGCAGTCAGCTAGATGTCATGGTACATGACTTTGTTAAAGCCTCATTACACTAGGGAATGTTTAATATATCCTGTAGCAGTCAGCTGGGTGTCATGGTACATGACTTTGCTAAAGCCTCATTACACTAGGGAATGTTTAACATATCCTGTAGCAGTCAGCTAGGTGTCATGGTACATGACTTTGCTAAAGCCTCATTACACTTGGGAATGTTTAACATATCCTGTAGCAGTCAGCTAGGTGTCATGATACATGACTTTGCTAAAGCCTCATTACACTAGGGAATGTTTAACATATCCTGTAGCAGTCAGCTAGGTATCATGGTACATGACTTTGCTAAAGCCTCATTACACTAGGGAATGTTTAATATATCCTGTAGCAGTCAGCTAGGTGTCATGGTACATGACTTTGCTAAAGCCTCATTACACTTGGGAATGTTTAACATATCCTGTAGCAGTCAGCTAGGTGTCATGATACATGACTTTGCTAAAGCCTCATTACACTAGGGAATGTTTAATATATCCTGTAGCAGTCAGCTAGGTGTCATGATACATGACTTTGTTAAAGGCTCATTACACTTGGGAATGTTTAACATATCCTGTAGCAGTCAGCTAGGTGTCATGGTACATGACTTTGCTAAAGCCTCATTACACTCGGGAATGTTTAACATATCCTGTAGCAGTCAGCTAGGTGTCATGGTACATGACTTTGTTAAAGCCTCATTACACTAGGGAATGTTTAACATATCCTGTAGCAGTCAGCTAGGTGTCATGATACATGACTTTGTTAAAGGCTCATTACACTTGGGAATGTTTAACATATCCTGTAGCAGTCAGCTAGGTGTCATGGTACATGACTTTGTTAAAGCCTCATTACACTAGGGAATGTTTAACATATCCTGTAGCAGTCAGCTAGGTGTCATGGTACATGACTTTGTTAAAGGCTCATTACACTTGGGAATGTTTAACATATCCTGTAGCAGTCAGCTGGGTGTCATGGTACATGACTTTGTTAAAGGCTCATTACACTTGGGAATGTTTAACATATCCTGTAGCAGTCAGCTGGGTGTCATGGTACATGACTTTGTTAAAGCCTCATTACACTTGGGAATGTTTAACATATCCTGTAGCAGTCAGCTAGGTGTCATGATACATGACTTTGTTAAAGGCTCATTACACTTGGGAATGTTTAACATATCCTGTAGCAGTCAGCTGGGTGTCATGGTACATGACTTTGTTAAAGGCTCATTACACTTGGGAATGTTTAACATATCCTGTAGCAGTCAGCTAGGTGTCATGGTACATGACTTTGCTAAAGCCTCATTACACTTGGGAATGTTTAACATATCCTGTAGCGGTCAGCTAGGTGTCATGGTACATGACTTTGCTAAAGCCTCATTACACTTGGGAATGTTTAATATATCCTGTAGCAGTCAGCTAGGTGTCATGATACATGACTTTGCTAAAGCCTCATTACACTAGGGAATGTTTAACATATCCTGTAGCAGTCAGCTAGGTGTCATGATACATGACTTTGCTAAAGGCTCATTACACTTGGGAATGTTTAACATATCCTGTAGCAGTCAGCTAGGTGTCATGGTACATGACTTTGTTAAAGCCTCATTACACTTGGTAATGTTTAACATATCCTGTAGCGGTCAGCTAGGTGTCATGATACATGACTTTGCTAAAGCCTCATTACACTTGGGAATGTTTAACATATCCTGTAGCAGTCAGCTAGGTGTCATGGTGCATGACTTTGCTAAAGCCTCATTACACTTGGGAATGTTTAACATATCCTGTAGCAGTCAGCTAGGTGTCATGGTACATGACTTTGCTAAAGGCTCATTACTCTTGGGAATGTTTAACATATCCTGTAGCAGTCAGCTAGGTGTCATGGTACATGACTTTGCTAAAGGCTCATTACACTTGGGAATGTTGAACATATCCTGTAGCAGTCAGCTAGGTGTCATGGTACATGACTTTGCTAAAGGCTCATTACACTTGGGAATGTTTAACATATCCTGTAGCAGTCAGCTAGGTGTCATGGTACATGACTTTGCTAAAGGCTCATTACACTTGGGAATGTTTAACATATCCTGTAGCAGTCAGCTAGGTGTCATGGTACATGACTTTGTTAAAGGCTCATTACACTTGGGAATGTTTAACATATCCTGTAGCAGTCAGCTAGGTGTCATGGTACATGACTTTGCTAAAGGCTCATTACACTTGGGAATGTTGAACATATCCTGTAGCAGTCAGCTAGGTGTCATGGTACATGACTTTGTTAAAGGCTCATTACACTTGGGAATGTTTAACATATCCTGTAGCAGTCAGCTAGGTGTCATGGTACATGACTTTGCTCAAGCCTCATTACACTTGGGAATGTTTAACATATCCTGTAGCAGTCAGCTGGGTGTCATGGTACATGACTTTGTTAAAGCCTCATTACACTTGGGAATGTTTAACATATCCTGTAGCAGTCAGCTAGGTGTCATGGTACATGACTTTGTTAAAGGCTCATTACACTTGGGAATGTTTAACATATCCTGTAGCAGTCAGCTAGGTGTCATGATACATGACTTTGCTAAAGGCTCATTACACTTGGGAATGTTTAACATATCCTGTAGCAGTCAGCTAGGGGTCATGGTACATGACTTTGCTAAAGCCTCATTACACTTGGGAATGTTTAACATATCCTGTAGCAGTCAGCTAGGTGTCATGGTACATGACTTTGCTAAAGCCTCATTACACTAGGGAATGTTTAACATATCCTATAGCAGTCAGCTAGATGTCATGGTACATGACTTTGCTAAAGCCTCATTACACTTGGGAATGTTTAACATATCCTGTAGCAGTCAGCTAGGTGTCATGATACATGACTTTGCTAAAGGCTCATTACACTTGGGAATGTTTAACATATCCTGTAGCAGTCAGCTAGGTGTCATGGTACATGACTTTGCTAAAGCCTCATTACACTAGGGAATGTTTAACATATCCTGTAGCAGTCAGCTAGGTGTCATGGTACATGACTTTGCTAAAGCCTCATTACACTTGGGAATGTTTAACATATCCTGTAGCAGTCAGCTAGGTGTCATGGTACATGACTTTGCTAGAGCCTCATTACACTTGGGAATGTTTAACATATCCTGTAGCAGTCAGCTAGGTGTCATGATACATGACTTTGCTAAAGGCTCATTACACTTGGGAATGTTTAACATATCCTGTAGCAGTCAGCTAGGTGTCATGGTACATGACTTTGCTAAAGCCTCATTACACTTGGGAATGTTTAACATATCCTGTAGCAGTCAGCTAGGTGTCATGATACATGACTTTGCTAAAGGCTCATTACACTTGGGAATGTTTAACGTATCCTGTAGCAGTCAGCTAGGTGTCATGGTACATGACTTTGCTAAAGCCTCATTACACTAGGGAATGTTTAACATATCCTGCTGCAGTCAGCTAGGTGTCATGATACATGACTTTGCTAAAGCCTCATTACACTTGGGAATGTTTAACATATCCTGTAGCAGTAAGCTAGGTGTCATGGTACATGACTTTGCTAAAGCCTCATTACACTTGGGAATGTTTAACATATCCTGTAGCAGTCAGCTAGGTGTCATGGTACATGACTTTGCTAAAGCCTCATTACACTAGGGAATGTTTAACATATCCTGCTGCAGTCAGCTAGGTGTCATGATACATGACTTTGCTAAAGCCTCATTACACTTGGGAATGTTTAACATATCCTGTAGCAGTCAGCTAGGTGTCATGGTACATGACTTTGTTAAAGCCTCATTACACTTGGGAATGTTTAACATATCCTGTAGCGGTCAGCTAGGTGTCATGATACATGACTTTGCTAAAGCCTCATTACACTTGGGAATGTTTAACATATCCTGTAGCAGTCAGCTAGGTGTCATGATACATGACTTTGCTAAAGCCTCATTACACTTGGGAATGTTTAACATATCCTGTAGCGGTCAGCTAGGTGTCATGATACATGACTTTGTTAAAGCCTCATTACACTTGGGAATGTTTAACGTAGCCTGTAGCAGTCAGCTAGGTGTCATGGTACATGACTTTGCTAAAGGCTCATTACACTTGGGAATGTTTAACATATCCTGTAGCAGTCAGCTAGGTGTCATGATACATGACTTTGTTAAAGGCTCATTACACTTGGGAATGTTTAACGTATCCTGCTGCAGTCAGCTAGGTGTCATGGTACATGACTTTGTTAAAGCCTCATTACACTTGGGAATGTTTAACATATCCTGTAGCAGTCAGCTAGGTGTCATGGTACATGACTTTGTTAAAGCCTCATTACACTTGGGAATGTTTAACATATCCTGTAGCAGTCAGCTAGGTGTCATGATACATGACTTTGTTAAAGCCTCATTACACTTGGGAATGTTTAACATATCCTGTAGCAGTCAGCTAGGTGTCATGGTACATGACTTTGCTAAAGCCTCATTACACTTGGGAATGTTTAACGTATCCTGTAGCAGTCAGCTAGGTGTCATGGTACATGACTTTGCTAAAGCCTCATTACACTTGGGAATGTTTAACGTATCCTGTAGCAGTCAGCTAGGTGTCATGGTACATGACTTTGCTAAAGGCTCATTACACTTGGGAATGTTTAACATATCCTGTAGCACTCAGCTAGGTGTCATGGTACATGACTTTGTTAAAGGCTCATTACACTTGGGAATGTTTAACGTATCCTGCTGCAGTCAGCTAGGTGTCATGATACATGACTTTGCTAAAGCCTCATTACACTTGGGAATGTTTAACATATCCTGTAGCAGTCAGCTAGGTGTCATGGTACATGACTTTGCTAAAGCCTCATTACACTTGGGAATGTTTAACATATCCTGTAGCAGTCAGCTAGGTGTCATGATACATGACTTTGCTAAAGCCTCATTACACTTGGGAATGTTTAACATATCCTGTAGCGGTCAGCTAGGTGTCATGATACATGACTTTGTTAAAGCCTCATTACACTAGGGAATGTTTAATATATCCTGTAGCAGTCAGCTAGGTGTCATGGTACATGACTTTGCTAAAGCCTCATTACACTTGGGAATGTTTAATATATCCTGTAGCAGTCAGCTAGGTGTCATGATACATGACTTTGCTAAAGCCTCATTACACTTGGGAATGTTTAACATATCCTGTAGCAGTCAGCTAGGTGTCATGGTACATGACTTTGCTAAAGCCTCATTACACTTGGGAATGTTTAACATATCCTGTAGCAGTCAGCTAGGTGTCATGATACATGACTTTGCTAAAGCCTCATTACACTAGGGAATGTTTAACATATCCTGTAGCAGTCAGCTAGGTGTCATGGTACATGACTTTGCTAAAGCCTCATTACACTAGGGAATGTTTAACATATCCTGTAGCAGTCAGCTAGGTGTCGTGGTACATGACTTTGCTAAAGCCTCATTACACTTGGGAATGTTTAATATATCCTGTAGCAGTCAGCTAGGTGTCATGGTACATGACTTTGTTAAAGCCTCATTACACTTGGGAATGTTTAACATATCCTGTAGCAGTCAGCTAGGTGTCATGGTACATGACTTTGTTAAAGCCTCATTACACTTGGGAATGTTTAACATATCCTGTAGCGGTCAGCTAGGTGTCATGATACATGACTTTGCTAAAGCCTCATTACACTTGGGAATGTTTAACATATCCTGTAGCAGTCAGCTAGGTGTCATGGTGCATGACTTTGCTAAAGCCTCATTACACTAGGGAATGTTTAACATATCCTGTAGCAGTCAGCTAGGTGTCATGGTACATGACTTTGCTAGAGCCTCATTACACTAGGGAATGTTTAACATATCCTGTAGCAGTCAGCTAGATGTCATGGTACATGACTTTGCTAAAGCCTCATTACACTTGGGAATGTTTAATATATCCTGTAGCGGTCAGCTAGGTGTCATGGTACATGACTTTGCTAGAGCCTCATTACACTTGGGAATGTTTAACATATCCTGTAGCAGTCAGCTAGGTGTCATGGTACATGACTTTGCTAAAGCCTCATTACACTAGGGAATGTTTAACATATCCTGTAGCGGTCAGCTAGGTGTCATGATACATGACTTTGCTAAAGCCTCATTACACTTGGGAATGTTTAATATATCCTGTAGCAGTCAGCTAGGTGTCGTGGTACATGACTTTGCTAAAGCCTCATTACACTTGGGAATGTTTAATATATCCTGTAGCAGTCAGCTAGGTGTCATGGTACATGACTTTGCTAAAGCCTCATTACACTTGGGAATGTTTAATATATCCTGTAGCAGTCAGCTAGGTGTCATGGTACATGACTTTGCTAAAGCCTCATTACACTTGGGAATGTTTAACATATCCTGTAGCAGTCAGCTAGATGTCATGGTACATGACTTTGCTAAAGCCTCATTACACTTGGGAATGTTTAATATATCCTGTAGCAGTCAGCTAGATGTCATGGTACATGACTTTGTTAAAGCCTCATTACACTAGGGAATGTTTAACATATCCTGTAGCAGTCAGCTAGGTGTCGTGGTACATGACTTTGTTAAAGCCTCATTACACTTGGGAATGTTTAATATATCCTGTAGCAGTCAGCTAGATGTCATGGTACATGACTTTGTTAAAGCCTCATTACACTAGGGAATGTTTAACATATCCTGTAGCAGTCAGCTAGGTGTCATGGTACATGACTTTGCTCAAGCCTCATTACACTTGGGAATGTTTAACATATCCTGTAGCAGTCAGCTAGGTGTCATGGTACATGACTTTGCTCAAGCCTCATTACACTAGGGAATGTTTAACATATCCTGTAGCAGTCAGCTAGGTGTCGTGGTACATGACTTTGCTAAAGCCTCATTACACTTGGGAATGTTTAATATATCCTGTAGCAGTCAGCTAGGTGTCATGGTACATGACTTTGTTAAAGCCTCATTACACTAGGGAATGTTTAACATATCCTGTAGCAGTCAGCTAGGTGTCATGGTACATGACTTTACTAAAGCCTCATTACACTAGGGAATGTTTAACATATCCTGTAGCAGTCAGCTAGATGTCATGGTACATGACTTTGCTAAAGCCTCATTACACTTGGGAATGTTTAATATATCCTGTAGCGGTCAGCTAGGTGTCATGGTACATGACTTTGCTAGAGCCTCATTACACTTGGGAATGTTTAACATATCCTGTAGCAGTCAGCTAGGTGTCATGGTACATGACTTTGCTAAAGCCTCATTACACTAGGGAATGTTTAACATATCCTGTAGCGGTCAGCTAGGTGTCGTGGTACATGACTTTGCTAAAGCCTCATTACACTTGGGAATGTTTAATATATCCTGTAGCAGTCAGCTAGGTGTCGTGGTACATGACTTTGCTAAAGCCTCATTACACTTGGGAATGTTTAACATATCCTGTAGCAGTCAGCTAGGTGTCATGGTACATGACTTTGCTAAAGCCTCATTACACTTGGGAATGTTTAACATATCCAGTAGCAGTCAGCTAGGTGTCATGGTACATGACTTTGCTAGAGCCTCATTACACTAGGGAATGTTTAATATATCCTGTAGCAGTCAGCTAGGTGTCATGGTACATGACTTTGCTAAAGCCTCATTACACTTGGGAATGTTTAATATATCCTGTAGCAGTCAGCTAGGTGTCATGGTACATGACTTTGCTAAAGCCTCATTACACTTGGGAATGTTTAATATATCCTGTAGCAGTCAGCTAGGTGTCATGGTACATGACTTTGCTAAAGCCTCATTACACTTGGGAATGTTTAACATATCCTGTAGCAGTCAGCTAGGTGTCATGATACATGACTTTGCTAAAGCCTCATTACACTTGGGAATGTTTAACATATCCTGTAGCAGTCAGCTAGGTGTCACGGTACATGACTTTGCTAAAGCCTCATTACACTTGGGAATGTTTAACATATCCTGTAGCAGTCAGCTAGGTGTCATGATACATGACTTTGCTAAAGCCTCATTACACTTGGGAATGTTTAACATATCCTGTAGCAGTCAGCTAGGTGTCATGGTACATGACTTTGCTAAAGCCTCATTACACTTGGGAATGTTTAACATATCCTGTAGCAGTCAGCTAGGTGTCATGATACATGACTTTGCTAAAGCCTCATTACACTAGGGAATGTTTAACGTATCCTGTAGCAGTCAGCTAGGTGTCATGGTACATGACTTTGCTAAAGCCTCATTACACTTGGGAATGTTTAATATATCCTGTAGCAGTCAGCTAGGTGTCGTGGTACATGACTTTGCTAAAGCCTCATTACACTTGGGAATGTTTAATATATCCTGTAGCAGTCAGCTAGGTGTCATGGTACATGACTTTGCTAAAGCCTCATTACACTTGGGAATGTTTAACATATCCTGTAGCAGTCAGCTAGGTGTCATGGTACATGACTTTGCTAAAGCCTCATTACACTTGGGAATGTTTAATATATCCTGTAGCAGTCAGCTAGGTGTCATGGTACATGACTTTGCTAAAGCCTCATTACACTTGGGAATGTTTAATATATCCTGTAGCAGTCAGCTAGGTGTCGTGGTACATGACTTTGCTAAAGCCTCATTACACTTGGGAATGTTTAATATATCCTGTAGCAGTCAGCTAGGTTTCATGGTACATGACTTTGCTAAAGCCTCATTACACTTGGGAATGTTTAACATATCCTGTAGCAGTCAGCTAGGTGTCATGGTACATGACTTTGCTAGAGCCTCATTACACTTGGGAATGTTTAATATATCCTGTAGCGGTCAGCTAGGTGTCATGGTACATGACTTTGCTAAAGCCTCATTACACTTGGGAATGTTTAATATATCCTGTAGCAGTCAGCTAGGTGTCATGGCACATGACTTTGCTAAAGGCTCATTACACTTGGGAATGTTTAACATATCCTGTAGCAGTCAGCTAGGTGTCATGGTACATGACTTTGCTAGAGCCTCATTACACTTGGGAATGTTTAACATATCCTGTAGCAGTCAGCTAGGTGTCATGGCACATGACTTTGCTAAAGCCTCATTACACTTGGGAATGTTTAACATATCCTGTAGCAGTCAGCTAGGTGTCATGATACATGACTTTGCTAAAGCCTCATTACACTTGGGAATGTTTAATATATCCTGTAGCAGTCAGCTAGGTGTCATGGCACATGACTTTGCTAAAGGCTCATTACACTTGGGAATGTTTAACATATCCTGTAGCAGTCAGCTAGGTGTCATGGTACATGACTTTGCTAAAGCCTCATTACACTTGGGAATGTTTAATATATCCTGTAGCAGTCAGCTAGGTGTCATGGTACATGACTTTGCTAAAGCCTCATTACACTAGGGAATGTTTAACATATCCTGTAGCAGTCAGCTAGGTGTCATGGTACATGACTTTACTAAAGCCTCATTACACTTGGGAATGTTTAACATATCCTGTAGCAGTCAGCTAGGTGTCATGGTACATGACTTTACTAAAGCCTCATTACACTAGGGAATGTTTAACATATCCTGTAGCAGTCAGCTAGGTGTCATGATACATGACTTTGCTAAAGCCTCATTACACTTGGGAATGTTTAACATATCCTGTAGCAGTCAGCTAGGTGTCATGATACATGACTTTGTTAAAGGCTCATTACACTTGGGCATGTTTAATATATCCTGTAGCAGTCAGCTGGGTGTCATGGTACATGACTTTACTAAAGCCTCATTACACTAGGGAATGTTTAACATATCCTGTAGCAGTCAGCTAGGTGTCATGATACATGACTTTGCTAAAGCCTCATTACACTTGGGAATGTTTAACATATCCTGTAGCAGTCAGCTAGGTGTCATGGTACATTACTTTGCTAAAGCCTCATTACACTTGGGAATGTTTAACATATCCTGTAGCAGTCAGCTAGGTGTCATGGTACATGACTTTGCTAAAGCCTCATTACACTTGGGAATGTTTAACATATCCTGTAGCAGTCAGCTAGGTGTCATGATACATGACTTTGCTAAAGCCTCATTACACTTGGGAATGTTTAATATATCCTGTAGCAGTCAGCTAGGTGTCATGGTACATGACTTTGCTAAAGCCTCATTACACTTGGGAATGTTTAACATATCCTGTAGCAGTCAGCTAGGTGTCATGGTACATGACTTTACTAAAGCCTCATTACACTAGGGAATGTTTAACATATCCTGTAGCAGTCAGCTAGGTGTCATGGTACATGACTTTGCTAAAGCCTCATTACACTAGGGAATGTTTAACATATCCTGTAGCAGTCAACTAGGTGTCATGGTACATGACTTTGCTAAAGCCTCATTACACTTGGGAATGTTTAATATATCCTGTAGCGGTCAGCTAGGTGTCATGATACATGACTTTGCTAAAGCCTCATTACACTAGGGAATGTTTAACATATCCTGTAGCAGTCAGCTAGGTGTCATGATACATGACTTTGCTAAAGCCTCATTACACTTGGGAATGTTTAACATATCCTGTAGCATTCAGCTAGGTGTCATGGTACATGACTTTGCTAAAGCCTCATTACACTAGGGAATGTTTAACATATCCTGTAGCAGTCAGCTAGGTGTCATGGTACATGACTTTGCTAAAGCCTCATTACACTTGGGATTGTTTAATATATCCTGTAGCAGTCAGCTGGGTGTCATGGTACATGACTTTGTTAAAGCCTCATTACACTTGGGAATGTTTAATATATCCTGTAGCAGTCAGCTAGGTGTCATGGTACATGACTTTGTTAAAGCCTCATTACACTTGGGAATGTTTAACATATCCTGTAGCAGTCAGCTGGGTGTCATGGTACATGACTTTGTTAAAGCCTCATTACACTTGGGAATGTTTAACATATCCTGTAGCGGTCAGCTAGGTGTCATGGTACATGACTTTGCTAAAGCCTCATTACACTAGGGAATGTTTAACATATCCTGTAGCAGTCAGCTAGGTGTCATGGTACATGACTTTGCTAAAGCCTCATTACACTTGGGAATGTTTAACATATCCTGTAGCGGTCAGCTAGGTGTCATGGTACATGGCTTTGCTAAAGCCTCATTACACTAGGGAATGTTTAACATATCCTGTAGCAGTCAGCTAGGTGTCATGATACATGACTTTGCTAAAGCCTCATTACACTTGGGAATGTTTAACATATCCTGTAGCAGTCAGCTAGGTGTCATGGTACATGACTTTGCTAAAGCCTCATTACACTAGGGAATGTTTAACATATCCTGTAGCAGTCAGCTAGGTGTCATGGTACATGACTTTGCTAAAGCCTCATTACACTTGGGAATGTTTAACGTATCCTGCTGCAGTCAGCTAGGTGTCATGGTACATGACTTTGCTAAAGCCTCATTACACTTGGGAATGTTTAACATATCCTGTAGCAGTCAGCTAGGTGTCATGGTACATGACTTTGTTAAAGCCTCATTACACTAGGGAATGTTTAACATATCCTGTAGCAGTCAGCTAGGTGTCATGATACATGACTTTGTTAAAGCCTCATTACACTTGGGAATGTTTAATATATCCTGTAGCAGTCAGCTAGGTGTCATGGTACATGACTTTGCTAAAGCCTCATTACACTTGGGAATGTTTAACATATCCTGTAGCAGTCAGCTAGGTGTCATGATACATGACTTTGCTAAAGCCTCATTACACTAGGGAATGTTTAACATATCCTGTAGCAGTCAGCTAGGTGTCATGATACATGACTTTGCTCAAGCCTCATTACACTAGGGAATGTTTAACATATCCTGTAGCAGTCAGCTAGGTGTCATGGTACATGACTTTGCTAAAGCCTCATTACACTTGGGGATGTTTAACATATCCTGTAGCAGTCAGCTAGGTGTCATGGTACATGACTTTGCTAGAGCCTCATTACACTTGGGAATGTTTAACATACCCTGTAGCAGTCAGCTAGGTGTCATGGTACATGACTTTGCTAAAGCCTCATTACACTTGGGAATGTTTAACATATCCTGTAGCAGTCAGCTAGGTGTCATGGTACATGACTTTGCTAAAGGCTCATTACACTTGGGAATGTTTAACATATCCTGTAGCAGTCAGCTAGGTGTCATGATACATGACTTTGTTAAAGCCTCATTACACTTGGGAATGTTTAACATATCCTGTAGCAGTCAGCTAGGTGTCATGGTACATGACTTTGCTAAAGCCTCATTACACTTGGGAATGTTTAACATATCCTGTAGCAGTCAGCTAGGTGTCATGGTACATGACTTTGCTAAAGCCTCATTACACTTGGGAATGTTTAACATATCCTGCTGCAGTCAGCTAGGTGTCATGGTACATGACTTTGCTAAAGCCTCATTACACTAGGGAATGTTTAACATATCCTGTAGCAGTCAGCTAGGTGTCATGGTACATGACTTTGCTAAAGCCTCATTACACTAGGGAATGTTTAACATATCCTGTAGCAGTCAGCTAGGTGTCATGGTACATGACTTTGTTAAAGCCTCATTACACTAGGGAATGTTTAATATATCCTGTAGCAGTCAGCTGGGTGTCATGGTACATGACTTTGTTAAAGCCTCATTACACTAGGGAATGTTTAACATATCCTGTAGCAGTCAGCTAGGTGTCATGGTACATGACTTTGTTAAAGCCTCATTACACTTGGGAATGTTTAACATATCCTGTAGCAGTCAGCTAGGTGTCATGGTACATGACTTTGCTAAAGCCTCATTACACTTGGGAATGTTTAACATATCCTGCTGCAGTCAGCTAGGTGTCATGATACATGACTTTGCTAAAGCCTCATTACACTTGGGAATGTTTAACATATCCTGTAGCAGTCAGCTAGGTGTCATGGTACATGACTTTGCTAAAGCCTCATTACACTAGGGAATGTTTAATATATCCTGTAGCAGTCAGCTGGGTGTCATGGTACATGACTTTGCTAAAGCCTCATTACACTTGGGAATGTTTAACATATCCTGTAGCAGTCAGCTAGGTGTCATGATACATGACTTTGCTAAAGCCTCATTACACTTGGGAATGTTTAACATATCCTGCTGCAGTCAGCTAGGTGTCATGGTACATGACTTTGCTAAAGCCTCATTACACTAGGGAATGTTTAATATATCCTGTAGCAGTCAGCTAGGTGTCATGGTACATGACTTTGCTAAAGCCTCATTACACTAGGGAATGTTTAACATATCCTGTAGCAGTCAGCTAGGTGTCATGGTACATGACTTTGCTAAAGCCTCATTACACTAGGGAATGTTTAATATATCCTGTAGCAGTCAGCTAGGTGTCATGGTACATGACTTTGCTAAAGCCTCATTACACTAGGGAATGTTTAATATATCCTGTAGCAGTCAGCTAGGTGTCATGGTACATGACTTTGCTAAAGCCTCATTACACTTGGGAATGTTTAACATATCCTGTAGCGGTCAGCTAGATGTCATGGTACATGACTTTGCTAAAGCCTCATTACACTTGGGAATGTTTAACATATCCTGCTGCAGTCAGCTAGGTGTCATGGTACATGACTTTGCTAAAGCCTCATTACACTAGGGAATGTTTAACATATCCTGTAGCGGTCAGCTAGGTGTCATGGTACATGACTTTGCTCAAGCCTCATTACACTTGGGAATGTTTAATATATCCTGTAGCAGTCAGCTGGGTGTCATGGTACATGACTTTGTTAAAGCCTCATTACACTTGGGAATGTTTAACATATCCTGTAGCAGTCAGCTAGGTGTCATGGTACATGACTTTGTTAAAGGCTCATTACACTTGGGAATGTTTAACATATCCTGTAGCAGTCAGCTAGGTGTCATGATACATGACTTTGCTAAAGGCTCATTACACTTGGGAATGTTTAACATATCCTGTAGCAGTCAGCTAGGGGTCATGGTACATGACTTTGCTAAAGCCTCATTACACTTGGGAATGTTTAACATATCCTGTAGCAGTCAGCTAGGTGTCATGGTACATGACTTTGCTAAAGCCTCATTACACTAGGGAATGTTTAACATATCCTATAGCAGTCAGCTAGATGTCATGGTACATGACTTTGCTAAAGCCTCATTACACTTGGGAATGTTTAACATATCCTGTAGCAGTCAGCTAGGTGTCATGATACATGACTTTGCTAAAGGCTCATTACACTTGGGAATGTTTAACATATCCTGTAGCAGTCAGCTAGGTGTCATGGTACATGACTTTGCTAAAGCCTCATTACACTAGGGAATGTTTAACATATCCTGTAGCAGTCAGCTAGGTGTCATGGTACATGACTTTGCTAAAGCCTCATTACACTTGGGAATGTTTAACATATCCTGTAGCAGTCAGCTAGGTGTCATGGTACATGACTTTGCTAGAGCCTCATTACACTTGGGAATGTTTAACATATCCTGTAGCAGTCAGCTAGGTGTCATGATACATGACTTTGCTAAAGGCTCATTACACTTGGGAATGTTTAACATATCCTGTAGCAGTCAGCTAGGTGTCATGGTACATGACTTTGCTAAAGCCTCATTACACTTGGGAATGTTTAACATATCCTGTAGCAGTCAGCTAGGTGTCATGATACATGACTTTGCTAAAGGCTCATTACACTTGGGAATGTTTAACGTATCCTGTAGCAGTCAGCTAGGTGTCATGGTACATGACTTTGCTAAAGCCTCATTACACTAGGGAATGTTTAACATATCCTGCTGCAGTCAGCTAGGTGTCATGATACATGACTTTGCTAAAGCCTCATTACACTTGGGAATGTTTAACATATCCTGTAGCAGTAAGCTAGGTGTCATGGTACATGACTTTGCTAAAGCCTCATTACACTTGGGAATGTTTAACATATCCTGTAGCAGTCAGCTAGGTGTCATGGTACATGACTTTGCTAAAGCCTCATTACACTAGGGAATGTTTAACATATCCTGCTGCAGTCAGCTAGGTGTCATGATACATGACTTTGCTAAAGCCTCATTACACTTGGGAATGTTTAACATATCCTGTAGCAGTCAGCTAGGTGTCATGGTACATGACTTTGTTAAAGCCTCATTACACTTGGGAATGTTTAACATATCCTGTAGCGGTCAGCTAGGTGTCATGATACATGACTTTGCTAAAGCCTCATTACACTTGGGAATGTTTAACATATCCTGTAGCAGTCAGCTAGGTGTCATGATACATGACTTTGCTAAAGCCTCATTACACTTGGGAATGTTTAACATATCCTGTAGCGGTCAGCTAGGTGTCATGATACATGACTTTGTTAAAGCCTCATTACACTTGGGAATGTTTAACGTAGCCTGTAGCAGTCAGCTAGGTGTCATGGTACATGACTTTGCTAAAGGCTCATTACACTTGGGAATGTTTAACATATCCTGTAGCAGTCAGCTAGGTGTCATGATACATGACTTTGTTAAAGGCTCATTACACTTGGGAATGTTTAACGTATCCTGCTGCAGTCAGCTAGGTGTCATGGTACATGACTTTGTTAAAGCCTCATTACACTTGGGAATGTTTAACATATCCTGTAGCAGTCAGCTAGGTGTCATGGTACATGACTTTGTTAAAGCCTCATTACACTTGGGAATGTTTAACATATCCTGTAGCAGTCAGCTAGGTGTCATGATACATGACTTTGTTAAAGCCTCATTACACTTGGGAATGTTTAACATATCCTGTAGCAGTCAGCTAGGTGTCATGGTACATGACTTTGCTAAAGCCTCATTACACTTGGGAATGTTTAACGTATCCTGTAGCAGTCAGCTAGGTGTCATGGTACATGACTTTGCTAAAGCCTCATTACACTTGGGAATGTTTAACGTATCCTGTAGCAGTCAGCTAGGTGTCATGGTACATGACTTTGCTAAAGGCTCATTACACTTGGGAATGTTTAACATATCCTGTAGCACTCAGCTAGGTGTCATGGTACATGACTTTGTTAAAGGCTCATTACACTTGGGAATGTTTAACGTATCCTGCTGCAGTCAGCTAGGTGTCATGATACATGACTTTGCTAAAGCCTCATTACACTTGGGAATGTTTAACATATCCTGTAGCAGTCAGCTAGGTGTCATGGTACATGACTTTGCTAAAGCCTCATTACACTTGGGAATGTTTAACATATCCTGTAGCAGTCAGCTAGGTGTCATGATACATGACTTTGCTAAAGCCTCATTACACTTGGGAATGTTTAACATATCCTGTAGCGGTCAGCTAGGTGTCATGATACATGACTTTGTTAAAGCCTCATTACACTAGGGAATGTTTAATATATCCTGTAGCAGTCAGCTAGGTGTCATGGTACATGACTTTGCTAAAGCCTCATTACACTTGGGAATGTTTAATATATCCTGTAGCAGTCAGCTAGGTGTCATGATACATGACTTTGCTAAAGCCTCATTACACTTGGGAATGTTTAACATATCCTGTAGCAGTCAGCTAGGTGTCATGGTACATGACTTTGCTAAAGCCTCATTACACTTGGGAATGTTTAACATATCCTGTAGCAGTCAGCTAGGTGTCATGATACATGACTTTGCTAAAGCCTCATTACACTAGGGAATGTTTAACATATCCTGTAGCAGTCAGCTAGGTGTCATGGTACATGACTTTGCTAAAGCCTCATTACACTAGGGAATGTTTAACATATCCTGTAGCAGTCAGCTAGGTGTCGTGGTACATGACTTTGCTAAAGCCTCATTACACTTGGGAATGTTTAATATATCCTGTAGCAGTCAGCTAGGTGTCATGGTACATGACTTTGTTAAAGCCTCATTACACTTGGGAATGTTTAACATATCCTGTAGCAGTCAGCTAGGTGTCATGGTACATGACTTTGTTAAAGCCTCATTACACTTGGGAATGTTTAACATATCCTGTAGCGGTCAGCTAGGTGTCATGATACATGACTTTGCTAAAGCCTCATTACACTTGGGAATGTTTAACATATCCTGTAGCAGTCAGCTAGGTGTCATGGTGCATGACTTTGCTAAAGCCTCATTACACTAGGGAATGTTTAACATATCCTGTAGCAGTCAGCTAGGTGTCATGGTACATGACTTTGCTAGAGCCTCATTACACTAGGGAATGTTTAACATATCCTGTAGCAGTCAGCTAGATGTCATGGTACATGACTTTGCTAAAGCCTCATTACACTTGGGAATGTTTAATATATCCTGTAGCGGTCAGCTAGGTGTCATGGTACATGACTTTGCTAGAGCCTCATTACACTTGGGAATGTTTAACATATCCTGTAGCAGTCAGCTAGGTGTCATGGTACATGACTTTGCTAAAGCCTCATTACACTAGGGAATGTTTAACATATCCTGTAGCGGTCAGCTAGGTGTCATGATACATGACTTTGCTAAAGCCTCATTACACTTGGGAATGTTTAATATATCCTGTAGCAGTCAGCTAGGTGTCGTGGTACATGACTTTGCTAAAGCCTCATTACACTTGGGAATGTTTAATATATCCTGTAGCAGTCAGCTAGGTGTCATGGTACATGACTTTGCTAAAGCCTCATTACACTTGGGAATGTTTAATATATCCTGTAGCAGTCAGCTAGGTGTCATGGTACATGACTTTGCTAAAGCCTCATTACACTTGGGAATGTTTAACATATCCTGTAGCAGTCAGCTAGATGTCATGGTACATGACTTTGCTAAAGCCTCATTACACTTGGGAATGTTTAATATATCCTGTAGCAGTCAGCTAGATGTCATGGTACATGACTTTGTTAAAGCCTCATTACACTAGGGAATGTTTAACATATCCTGTAGCAGTCAGCTAGGTGTCGTGGTACATGACTTTGTTAAAGCCTCATTACACTTGGGAATGTTTAATATATCCTGTAGCAGTCAGCTAGATGTCATGGTACATGACTTTGTTAAAGCCTCATTACACTAGGGAATGTTTAACATATCCTGTAGCAGTCAGCTAGGTGTCATGGTACATGACTTTGCTCAAGCCTCATTACACTTGGGAATGTTTAACATATCCTGTAGCAGTCAGCTAGGTGTCATGGTACATGACTTTGCTCAAGCCTCATTACACTAGGGAATGTTTAACATATCCTGTAGCAGTCAGCTAGGTGTCGTGGTACATGACTTTGCTAAAGCCTCATTACACTTGGGAATGTTTAATATATCCTGTAGCAGTCAGCTAGGTGTCATGGTACATGACTTTGTTAAAGCCTCATTACACTAGGGAATGTTTAACATATCCTGTAGCAGTCAGCTAGGTGTCATGGTACATGACTTTACTAAAGCCTCATTACACTAGGGAATGTTTAACATATCCTGTAGCAGTCAGCTAGATGTCATGGTACATGACTTTGCTAAAGCCTCATTACACTTGGGAATGTTTAATATATCCTGTAGCGGTCAGCTAGGTGTCATGGTACATGACTTTGCTAGAGCCTCATTACACTTGGGAATGTTTAACATATCCTGTAGCAGTCAGCTAGGTGTCATGGTACATGACTTTGCTAAAGCCTCATTACACTAGGGAATGTTTAACATATCCTGTAGCGGTCAGCTAGGTGTCGTGGTACATGACTTTGCTAAAGCCTCATTACACTTGGGAATGTTTAATATATCCTGTAGCAGTCAGCTAGGTGTCGTGGTACATGACTTTGCTAAAGCCTCATTACACTTGGGAATGTTTAACATATCCTGTAGCAGTCAGCTAGGTGTCATGGTACATGACTTTGCTAAAGCCTCATTACACTTGGGAATGTTTAACATATCCAGTAGCAGTCAGCTAGGTGTCATGGTACATGACTTTGCTAGAGCCTCATTACACTAGGGAATGTTTAATATATCCTGTAGCAGTCAGCTAGGTGTCATGGTACATGACTTTGCTAAAGCCTCATTACACTTGGGAATGTTTAATATATCCTGTAGCAGTCAGCTAGGTGTCATGGTACATGACTTTGCTAAAGCCTCATTACACTTGGGAATGTTTAATATATCCTGTAGCAGTCAGCTAGGTGTCATGGTACATGACTTTGCTAAAGCCTCATTACACTTGGGAATGTTTAACATATCCTGTAGCAGTCAGCTAGGTGTCATGATACATGACTTTGCTAAAGCCTCATTACACTTGGGAATGTTTAACATATCCTGTAGCAGTCAGCTAGGTGTCACGGTACATGACTTTGCTAAAGCCTCATTACACTTGGGAATGTTTAACATATCCTGTAGCAGTCAGCTAGGTGTCATGATACATGACTTTGCTAAAGCCTCATTACACTTGGGAATGTTTAACATATCCTGTAGCAGTCAGCTAGGTGTCATGGTACATGACTTTGCTAAAGCCTCATTACACTTGGGAATGTTTAACATATCCTGTAGCAGTCAGCTAGGTGTCATGATACATGACTTTGCTAAAGCCTCATTACACTAGGGAATGTTTAACGTATCCTGTAGCAGTCAGCTAGGTGTCATGGTACATGACTTTGCTAAAGCCTCATTACACTTGGGAATGTTTAATATATCCTGTAGCAGTCAGCTAGGTGTCGTGGTACATGACTTTGCTAAAGCCTCATTACACTTGGGAATGTTTAATATATCCTGTAGCAGTCAGCTAGGTGTCATGGTACATGACTTTGCTAAAGCCTCATTACACTTGGGAATGTTTAACATATCCTGTAGCAGTCAGCTAGGTGTCATGGTACATGACTTTGCTAAAGCCTCATTACACTTGGGAATGTTTAATATATCCTGTAGCAGTCAGCTAGGTGTCATGGTACATGACTTTGCTAAAGCCTCATTACACTTGGGAATGTTTAATATATCCTGTAGCAGTCAGCTAGGTGTCGTGGTACATGACTTTGCTAAAGCCTCATTACACTTGGGAATGTTTAATATATCCTGTAGCAGTCAGCTAGGTTTCATGGTACATGACTTTGCTAAAGCCTCATTACACTTGGGAATGTTTAACATATCCTGTAGCAGTCAGCTAGGTGTCATGGTACATGACTTTGCTAGAGCCTCATTACACTTGGGAATGTTTAATATATCCTGTAGCGGTCAGCTAGGTGTCATGGTACATGACTTTGCTAAAGCCTCATTACACTTGGGAATGTTTAATATATCCTGTAGCAGTCAGCTAGGTGTCATGGCACATGACTTTGCTAAAGGCTCATTACACTTGGGAATGTTTAACATATCCTGTAGCAGTCAGCTAGGTGTCATGGTACATGACTTTGCTAGAGCCTCATTACACTTGGGAATGTTTAACATATCCTGTAGCAGTCAGCTAGGTGTCATGGCACATGACTTTGCTAAAGCCTCATTACACTTGGGAATGTTTAACATATCCTGTAGCAGTCAGCTAGGTGTCATGATACATGACTTTGCTAAAGCCTCATTACACTTGGGAATGTTTAATATATCCTGTAGCAGTCAGCTAGGTGTCATGGCACATGACTTTGCTAAAGGCTCATTACACTTGGGAATGTTTAACATATCCTGTAGCAGTCAGCTAGGTGTCATGGTACATGACTTTGCTAAAGCCTCATTACACTTGGGAATGTTTAATATATCCTGTAGCAGTCAGCTAGGTGTCATGGTACATGACTTTGCTAAAGCCTCATTACACTAGGGAATGTTTAACATATCCTGTAGCAGTCAGCTAGGTGTCATGGTACATGACTTTACTAAAGCCTCATTACACTTGGGAATGTTTAACATATCCTGTAGCAGTCAGCTAGGTGTCATGGTACATGACTTTACTAAAGCCTCATTACACTAGGGAATGTTTAACATATCCTGTAGCAGTCAGCTAGGTGTCATGATACATGACTTTGCTAAAGCCTCATTACACTTGGGAATGTTTAACATATCCTGTAGCAGTCAGCTAGGTGTCATGATACATGACTTTGTTAAAGGCTCATTACACTTGGGCATGTTTAATATATCCTGTAGCAGTCAGCTGGGTGTCATGGTACATGACTTTACTAAAGCCTCATTACACTAGGGAATGTTTAACATATCCTGTAGCAGTCAGCTAGGTGTCATGATACATGACTTTGCTAAAGCCTCATTACACTTGGGAATGTTTAACATATCCTGTAGCAGTCAGCTAGGTGTCATGGTACATTACTTTGCTAAAGCCTCATTACACTTGGGAATGTTTAACATATCCTGTAGCAGTCAGCTAGGTGTCATGGTACATGACTTTGCTAAAGCCTCATTACACTTGGGAATGTTTAACATATCCTGTAGCAGTCAGCTAGGTGTCATGATACATGACTTTGCTAAAGCCTCATTACACTTGGGAATGTTTAATATATCCTGTAGCAGTCAGCTAGGTGTCATGGTACATGACTTTGCTAAAGCCTCATTACACTTGGGAATGTTTAACATATCCTGTAGCAGTCAGCTAGGTGTCATGGTACATGACTTTACTAAAGCCTCATTACACTAGGGAATGTTTAACATATCCTGTAGCAGTCAGCTAGGTGTCATGGTACATGACTTTGCTAAAGCCTCATTACACTAGGGAATGTTTAACATATCCTGTAGCAGTCAACTAGGTGTCATGGTACATGACTTTGCTAAAGCCTCATTACACTTGGGAATGTTTAATATATCCTGTAGCGGTCAGCTAGGTGTCATGATACATGACTTTGCTAAAGCCTCATTACACTAGGGAATGTTTAACATATCCTGTAGCAGTCAGCTAGGTGTCATGATACATGACTTTGCTAAAGCCTCATTACACTTGGGAATGTTTAACATATCCTGTAGCATTCAGCTAGGTGTCATGGTACATGACTTTGCTAAAGCCTCATTACACTAGGGAATGTTTAACATATCCTGTAGCAGTCAGCTAGGTGTCATGGTACATGACTTTGCTAAAGCCTCATTACACTTGGGATTGTTTAATATATCCTGTAGCAGTCAGCTGGGTGTCATGGTACATGACTTTGTTAAAGCCTCATTACACTTGGGAATGTTTAATATATCCTGTAGCAGTCAGCTAGGTGTCATGGTACATGACTTTGTTAAAGCCTCATTACACTTGGGAATGTTTAACATATCCTGTAGCAGTCAGCTGGGTGTCATGGTACATGACTTTGTTAAAGCCTCATTACACTTGGGAATGTTTAACATATCCTGTAGCGGTCAGCTAGGTGTCATGGTACATGACTTTGCTAAAGCCTCATTACACTAGGGAATGTTTAACATATCCTGTAGCAGTCAGCTAGGTGTCATGGTACATGACTTTGCTAAAGCCTCATTACACTTGGGAATGTTTAACATATCCTGTAGCGGTCAGCTAGGTGTCATGGTACATGGCTTTGCTAAAGCCTCATTACACTAGGGAATGTTTAACATATCCTGTAGCAGTCAGCTAGGTGTCATGATACATGACTTTGCTAAAGCCTCATTACACTTGGGAATGTTTAACATATCCTGTAGCAGTCAGCTAGGTGTCATGGTACATGACTTTGCTAAAGCCTCATTACACTAGGGAATGTTTAACATATCCTGTAGCAGTCAGCTAGGTGTCATGGTACATGACTTTGCTAAAGCCTCATTACACTTGGGAATGTTTAACGTATCCTGCTGCAGTCAGCTAGGTGTCATGGTACATGACTTTGCTAAAGCCTCATTACACTTGGGAATGTTTAACATATCCTGTAGCAGTCAGCTAGGTGTCATGGTACATGACTTTGTTAAAGCCTCATTACACTAGGGAATGTTTAACATATCCTGTAGCAGTCAGCTAGGTGTCATGATACATGACTTTGTTAAAGCCTCATTACACTTGGGAATGTTTAATATATCCTGTAGCAGTCAGCTAGGTGTCATGGTACATGACTTTGCTAAAGCCTCATTACACTTGGGAATGTTTAACATATCCTGTAGCAGTCAGCTAGGTGTCATGATACATGACTTTGCTAAAGCCTCATTACACTAGGGAATGTTTAACATATCCTGTAGCAGTCAGCTAGGTGTCATGATACATGACTTTGCTCAAGCCTCATTACACTAGGGAATGTTTAACATATCCTGTAGCAGTCAGCTAGGTGTCATGGTACATGACTTTGCTAAAGCCTCATTACACTTGGGGATGTTTAACATATCCTGTAGCAGTCAGCTAGGTGTCATGGTACATGACTTTGCTAGAGCCTCATTACACTTGGGAATGTTTAACATACCCTGTAGCAGTCAGCTAGGTGTCATGGTACATGACTTTGCTAAAGCCTCATTACACTTGGGAATGTTTAACATATCCTGTAGCAGTCAGCTAGGTGTCATGGTACATGACTTTGCTAAAGGCTCATTACACTTGGGAATGTTTAACATATCCTGTAGCAGTCAGCTAGGTGTCATGATACATGACTTTGTTAAAGCCTCATTACACTTGGGAATGTTTAACATATCCTGTAGCAGTCAGCTAGGTGTCATGGTACATGACTTTGCTAAAGCCTCATTACACTTGGGAATGTTTAACATATCCTGTAGCAGTCAGCTAGGTGTCATGGTACATGACTTTGCTAAAGCCTCATTACACTTGGGAATGTTTAACATATCCTGCTGCAGTCAGCTAGGTGTCATGGTACATGACTTTGCTAAAGCCTCATTACACTAGGGAATGTTTAACATATCCTGTAGCAGTCAGCTAGGTGTCATGGTACATGACTTTGCTAAAGCCTCATTACACTAGGGAATGTTTAACATATCCTGTAGCAGTCAGCTAGGTGTCATGGTACATGACTTTGTTAAAGCCTCATTACACTAGGGAATGTTTAATATATCCTGTAGCAGTCAGCTGGGTGTCATGGTACATGACTTTGTTAAAGCCTCATTACACTAGGGAATGTTTAACATATCCTGTAGCAGTCAGCTAGGTGTCATGGTACATGACTTTGTTAAAGCCTCATTACACTTGGGAATGTTTAACATATCCTGTAGCAGTCAGCTAGGTGTCATGGTACATGACTTTGCTAAAGCCTCATTACACTTGGGAATGTTTAACATATCCTGCTGCAGTCAGCTAGGTGTCATGATACATGACTTTGCTAAAGCCTCATTACACTTGGGAATGTTTAACATATCCTGTAGCAGTCAGCTAGGTGTCATGGTACATGACTTTGCTAAAGCCTCATTACACTAGGGAATGTTTAATATATCCTGTAGCAGTCAGCTGGGTGTCATGGTACATGACTTTGCTAAAGCCTCATTACACTTGGGAATGTTTAACATATCCTGTAGCAGTCAGCTAGGTGTCATGATACATGACTTTGCTAAAGCCTCATTACACTTGGGAATGTTTAACATATCCTGCTGCAGTCAGCTAGGTGTCATGGTACATGACTTTGCTAAAGCCTCATTACACTAGGGAATGTTTAATATATCCTGTAGCAGTCAGCTAGGTGTCATGGTACATGACTTTGCTAAAGCCTCATTACACTAGGGAATGTTTAACATATCCTGTAGCAGTCAGCTAGGTGTCATGGTACATGACTTTGCTAAAGCCTCATTACACTAGGGAATGTTTAATATATCCTGTAGCAGTCAGCTAGGTGTCATGGTACATGACTTTGCTAAAGCCTCATTACACTAGGGAATGTTTAATATATCCTGTAGCAGTCAGCTAGGTGTCATGGTACATGACTTTGCTAAAGCCTCATTACACTTGGGAATGTTTAACATATCCTGTAGCGGTCAGCTAGATGTCATGGTACATGACTTTGCTAAAGCCTCATTACACTTGGGAATGTTTAACATATCCTGCTGCAGTCAGCTAGGTGTCATGGTACATGACTTTGCTAAAGCCTCATTACACTAGGGAATGTTTAACATATCCTGTAGCGGTCAGCTAGGTGTCATGGTACATGACTTTGCTCAAGCCTCATTACACTTGGGAATGTTTAATATATCCTGTAGCAGTCAGCTGGGTGTCATGGTACATGACTTTGTTAAAGCCTCATTACACTTGGGAATGTTTAACATATCCTGTAGCAGTCAGCTGGGTGTCATGGTACATGACTTTGCTAAAGCCTCATTACACTAGGGAATGTTTAACGTATCCTGTAGCAGTCAGCTAGGTGTCATGGTACATGACTTTGTTAAAGGCTCATTACACTTGGGAATGTTTAATATATCCTGTAGCAGTCAGCTAGGTGTCATGGTACATGACTTTGCTAAAGCCTCATTACACTAGGGAATGTTTAACATATCCTGTAGCAGTCAGCTAGGTGTCATGGTACATGACTTTGTTAAAGGCTCATTACACTTGGGAATGTTTAACATATCCTGTAGCAGTCAGCTAGGTGTCATGGTACATGACTTTGTTAAAGCCTCATTACACTAGGGAATGTTTAACATATCCTGTAGCAGTCAGCTGGGTGTCAAGGTACATGACTTTGCTAAAGCCTCATTACACTTGGGAATGTTTAACATATCCTGTAGCAGTCAGCTGGGTGTCATGGTACATGACTTTGCTAAAGCCTCATTACACTAGGGAATGTTTAACATATCCTGTAGCAGTCAGCTAGGTGTCATGGTACATGACTTTGCTAAAGCCTCATTACACTTGGGAATGTTTAACATATCCTGTAGCAGTCAGCTGGGTGTCATGGTACATGACTTTGCTAAAGCCTCATTACACTAGGGAATGTTTAACGTATCCTGTAGCAGTCAGCTAGGTGTCATGGTACATGACTTTGTTAAAGGCTCATTACACTTGGGAATGTGTAACATATCCTGTAGCAGTCAGCTAGGTGTCATGATACATGACTTTGTTAAAGGCTCATTACACTTGGGAATGTTTAACATATCCTGTAGCAGTCAGCTAGGTGTCATGGTACATGACTTTGCTAAAGCCTCATTACACTAGGGAATGTTTAACGTATCCTGCTGCAGTCAGCTAGGTGTCATGGTACATGACTTTGCTAAAGCCTCATTACACTAGGGAATGTTTAACATATCCTGTAGCAGTCAGCTAGGTGTCATGGTACATGACTTTGTTAAAGCCTCATTACACTTGGGAATGTTTAACATATCCTGTAGCAGTCAGCTGGGTGTCATGATACATGACTTTGCTAAAGCCTCATTACACTTGGGAATGTTTAACATATCCTGTAGCAGTCAGCTAGGTGTCATGATACATGACTTTGTTAAAGCCTCATTACACTTGGGAATGTTTAACATATCCTGTAGCAGTCAGCTAGGTGTCATGGTACATGACTTTGTTAAAGGCTCATTACACTTGGGAATGTTTAACATATCCTGTAGCAGTCAGCTAGGTGTCATGGTACATGACTTTGCTAAAGCCTCATTACACTAGGGAATGTTTAATATATCCTGTAGCAGTCAGCTAGGTGTCATGATACATGACTTTGCTCAAGCCTCATTACACTTGGGAATGTTTAACATATCCTGTAGCAGTCAGCTAGGTGTCATGGTACATGACTTTGTTAAAGGCTCATTACACTAGGGAATGTTTAATATATCCTGTAGCAGTCAGCTAGGTGTCATGATACATGACTTTGTTAAAGGCTCATTACACTTGGGAATGTTTAATATATCCTGTAGCGGTCAGCTAGGTGTCATGGTACATGACTTTGTTAAAGGCTCATTACACTTGGGAATGTTTAACATATCCTGTAGCAGTCAGCTAGGTGTCATGGTACATGACTTTGTTAAAGCCTCATTACACTTGGGAATGTTTAACATATCCTGTAGCAGTCAGCTAGGTGTCATGGTACATGACTTTGCTAAAGCCTCATTACACTTGGGAATGTTTAACATATCCTGTAGCAGTCAGCTGGGTGTCATGGTACATGACTTTGCTAAAGCCTCATTACACTTGGGAATGTTTAACATATCCTGCTGCAGTCAGCTAGGTGTCATGGTACATGACTTTGTTAAAGGCTCATTACACTTGGGAATGTTTAATATATCCTGTAGCAGTCAGCTAGGTGTCATGGTACATGACTTTGTTAAAGGCTCATTACACTTGGGAATGTTTAACATATCCTGTAGCAGTCAGCTAGGTGTCATGGTACATGACTTTGTTAAAGGCTCATTACACTTGGGAATGTTTAATATATCCTGTAGCAGTCAGCTAGGTGTCATGGTACATGACTTTGCTAAAGCTTCATTACACTTGGGAATGTTTAATATATCCTGTAGCAGTCAGCTAGGTGTCATGGTACATGACTTTGCTAAAGCCTCATTACACTTGGGGATGTTTAATATATCCTGTAGCAGTCAGCTAGGTGTCATGGTACATGACTTTGCTAAAGCCTCATTACACTTGGGAATGTTTAACATATCCTGCTGCAGTCAGCTGGGTGTCGTGGTACATGACTTTGCTCAAGCCTCATTACACTAGGGAATGTTTAATATATCCTGTAGCAGTCAGCTAGGTGTCATGGTACATGACTTTGCTAAAGCCTCATTACACTTGGGGATGTTTAATATATCCTGTAGCAGTCAGCTAGGTGTCATGGTACATGACTTTGCTAGAGCCTCATTACACTTGGGAATGTTTAACATATCCTGTAGCAGTCAGCTAGGTGTCATGGTACATGACTTTGCTAAAGCCTCATTACACTTGGGGATGTTTAACATATCCTGTAGCAGTCAGCTAGGTGTCATGGTACATGACTTTGTTAAAGCCTCATTACACTAGGGAATGTTTAACATATCCTGTAGCAGTCAGCTAGGTGTCATGATACATGACTTTGCTAAAGCCTCATTACACTAGGGAATGTTTAACATATCCTGTAGCAGTCAGCTAGGTGTCATGATACATGACTTTGCTAAAGCCTCATTACACTAGGGAATGTTTAACATATCCTGTAGCAGTCAGCTAGGTGTCATGGTACATGACTTTGCTAAAGCCTCATTACACTTGGGAATGTTTAACATATCCTGTAGCAGTCAGCTAGGTGTCATGGTACATGACTTTGTTAAAGCCTCATTACACTTGGGAATGTTTAACATATCCTGTAGCAGTCAGCTAGGTGTCATGGTACATGACTTTGCTAAAGCCTCATTACACTTGGGAATGTTTAACATATCCTGTAGCAGTCAGCTAGGTGTCATGGTACATGACTTTGCTAAAGCCTCATTACACTAGGGAATGTTTAACATATCCTGTAGCAGTCAGCTAGGTGTCATGGTACATGACTTTGCTAAAGCCTCATTACACTTGGGAATGTTTAACATATCCTGTAGCAGTCAGCTAGGTGTCATGGTACATGACTTTGCTAAAGCCTCATTACACTAGGGAATGTTTAACATATCCTGTAGCAGTCAGCTAGGTGTCATGGTACATGACTTTGCTAAAGCCTCATTACACTTGGGAATGTTTAACATATCCTGTAGCAGTCAGCTAGGTGTCATGGTACATGACTTTGCTAAAGCCTCATTACACTAGGGAATGTTTAATATATCCTGTAGCAGTCAGCTAGGTGTCATGGTACATGACTTTGCTAAAGCCTCATTACACTAGGGAATGTTTAATATATCCTGTAGCAGTCAGCTAGGTGTCATGGTACATGACTTTGCTAAAGCCTCATTACACTTGGGAATGTTTAATATATCCTGTAGCAGTCAGCTAGGTGTCATGGTACATGACTTTGTTAAAGCCTCATTACACTAGGGAATGTTTAACATATCCTGTAGCGGTCAGCTAGGTGTCATGGTACATGACTTTGCTAAAGCCTCATTACACTTGGGAATGTTTAACATATCCTGTAGCAGTCAGCTAGGTGTCATGGTACATGACTTTGCTAAAGCCTCATTACACTTGGGAATATTTAACATATCCTGTAGCAGTCAGCTAGGTGTCATGGTACATGACTTTACTAAAGCCTCATTACACTTGGGAATGTTTAACATATCCTGTAGCAGTCAGCTAGGTGTCATGATACATGACTTTGCTAAAGCCTCATTACACTTGGGAATGTTTAACATATCCTGTAGCAGTCAGCTAGGTGTCATGGTACATGACTTTGCTAAAGCCTCATTACACTTGGGAATGTTTAATATATCCTGTAGCAGTCAGCTAGGTGTCGTGGTACATGACTTTGTTAAAGCCTCAGTACACTAGGGAATGTTTAACATATCCTGTAGCAGTCAGCTAGGTGTCATGGTACATGACTTTGCTAAAGCCTCATTACACTTGGGAATGTTTAACATATCCTGTAGCAGTCAGCTAGGTGTCATGATACATGACTTTGCTAAAGCCTCATTACACTTGGGAATGTTTAACATATCCTGTAGCAGTCAGCTAGGTGTCGTGGTACATGACTTTGCTAAAGCCTCATTACACTAGGGAATATTTAACGTATCCTGTAGCAGTCAGCTAGGTGTCATGGTACATGACTTTGCTAAAGCCTCATTACACTTGGGAATGTTTAATATATCCTGTAGCAGTCAGCTAGGTGTCATGGTACATGACTTTGCTAAAGCCTCATTACACTTGGGAATGTTTAATATATCCTGTAGCAGTCAGCTAGGTGTCGTGGTACATGACTTTGTTAAAGCCTCATTACACTAGGGAATGTTTAACATATCCTGTAGCAGTCAGCTAGGTGTCATGGTACATGACTTTGCTAAAGCCTCATTACACTTGGGAATGTTTAATATATCCTGTAGCAGTCAGCTAGGTGTCATGGTACATGACTTTGCTAAAGCCTCATTACACTTGGGAATGTTTAACATATCCTGTAGCAGTCAGCTAGGTGTCATGATACATGACTTTGCTAAAGCCTCATTACACTTGGGAATGTTTAATATATCCTGTAGCAGTCAGCTAGGTGTCATGATACATGACTTTGTTAAAGCCTCATTACACTTGGGAATGTTTAACATATCCTGTAGCAGTCAGCTAGGTGTCATGATACATGACTTTGCTAAAGCCTCATTACACTAGGGAATGTTTAATATATCCTGTAGCAGTCAGCTAGGTGTCATGGTACATGACTTTGCTAAAGCCTCATTACACTAGGGAATGTTTAACATATCCTGTAGCAGTCAGCTAGGTGTCATGGTACATGACTTTGTTAAAGCCTCATTACACTTGGGAATGTTTAACATATCCTGTAGCAGTCAGCTGGGTGTCATGGTACATGACTTTGCTAAAGCCTCATTACACTTGGGAATGTTTAACATATCCTGTAGCAGTCAGCTAGGTGTCATGGTACATGACTTTGCTAAAGCCTCATTACACTAGGGAATGTTTAACATATCCTGTAGCAGTCAGCTAGGTGTCATGGTACATGACTTTGCTAAAGCCTCATTACACTAGGGAATGTTTAATATATCCTGTAGCAGTCAGCTAGGTGTCATGATACATGACTTTGCTCAAGCCTCATTACACTTGGGAATGTTTAACATATCCTGTAGCAGTCAGCTAGGTGTCATGGTACATGACTTTGTTAAAGGCTCATTACACTAGGGAATGTTTAATATATCCTGTAGCAGTCAGCTAGGTGTCATGATACATGACTTTGTTAAAGGCTCATTACACTTGGGAATGTTTAACATATCCTGTAGCGGTCAGCTAGGTGTCATGGTACATGACTTTGCTAAAGCCTCATTACACTTGGGAATGTTTAACATATCCTGTAGCAGTCAGCTGGGTGTCATGGTACATGACTTTGCTAAAGCCTCATTACACTTGGGAATGTTTAACATATCCTGCTGCAGTCAGCTAGGTGTCATGGTACATGACTTTGTTAAAGGCTCATTACACTTGGGAATGTTTAATATATCCTGTAGCAGTCAGCTAGGTGTCATGGTACATGACTTTGTTAAAGGCTCATTACACTTGGGAATGTTTAACATATCCTGTAGCAGTCAGCTAGGTGTCATGGTACATGACTTTGCTAAAGCCTCATTACACTAGGGAATGTTTAATATATCCTGTAGCAGTCAGCTAGGTGTCATGGTACATGACTTTGTTAAAGGCTCATTACACTTGGGAATGTTTAATATATCCTGTAGCAGTCAGCTAGGTGTCATGGTACATGACTTTGCTAAAGCTTCATTACACTTGGGAATGTTTAATATATCCTGTAGCAGTCAGCTAGGTGTCATGGTACATGACTTTGCTAAAGCCTCATTACACTTGGGGATTTTTAACATATCCTGTAGCAGTCAGCTAGGTGTCATGGTACATGACTTTGCTAAAGCCTCATTACACTTGGGAATGTTTAACATATCCTGCTGCAGTCAGCTGGGTGTCGTGGTACATGACTTTGCTCAAGCCTCATTACACTTGGGGATGTTTAACATATCCTGTAGCAGTCAGCTAGGTGTCATGGTACATGACTTTGCTAAAGCCTCATTACACTAGGGAATGTTTAATATATCCTGTAGCAGTCAGCTAGGTGTCATGGTACATGACTTTGCTAAAGCCTCATTACACTTGGGGATGTTTAATATATCCTGTAGCAGTCAGCTAGGTGTCATGGTACATGACTTTGCTAGAGCCTCATTACACTTGGGAATGTTTAACATATCCTGTAGCAGTCAGCTAGGTGTCATGGTACATGACTTTGCTAAAGCCTCATTACACTTGGGGATGTTTAACATATCCTGTAGCAGTCAGCTAGGTGTCATGGTACATGACTTTGCTAAAGCCTCATTACACTAGGGAATGTTTAACATATCCTGTAGCAGTCAGCTGGGTGTCATGGTACATGACTTTGCTAAAGCCTCATTACACTAGGGAATGTTTAACGTATCCTGTAGCAGTCAGCTAGGTGTCATGGTACATGACTCTGCTAAAGCCTCATTACACTTGGGAATGTTTAACATATCCTGTAGCAGTCAGCTAGGTGTCATGGTACATGACTTTGCTAAAGCCTCATTACACTAGGGAATGTTTAATATATCCTGTAGCAGTCAGCTAGGTGTCATGGTACATGACTTTGCTAAAGCCTCATTACACTAGGGAATGTTTAATATATCCTGTAGCAGTCAGCTAGGTGTCATGGTACATGACTTTGCTAAAGCCTCATTACACTTGGGAATGTTTAATATATCCTGTAGCAGTCAGCTAGGTGTCATGGTACATGACTTTGTTAAAGCCTCATTACACTTGGGAATGTTTAATATATCCTGTAGCAGTCAGCTAGGTGTCATGGTACATGACTTTGCTAAAGCCTCATTACACTTGGGAATGTTTAATATATCCTGTAGCAGTCAGCTAGGTGTCATGGTACATGACTTTGTTAAAGCCTCATTACACTTGGGAATGTTTAATATATCCTGTAGCAGTCAGCTAGGTGTCATGGTACATGACTTTGCTAAAGCCTCATTACACTTGGGAATGTTTAATATATCCTGTAGCAGTCAGCTGGGTGTCATGGTACATGACTTTGCTAAAGCCTCATTACACTTGGGAATGTTTAATATATCCTGTAGCAGTCAGCTAGGTGTCATGATACATGACTTTGTTAAAGCCTCATTACACTTGGGAATGTTTAATATATCCTGTAGCAGTCAGCTAGGTGTCATGGTACATGACTTTGTTTAAGCCTCATTACACTTGGGAATGTTTAACATATCCTGTAGCAGTCAGCTAGGTGTCATGGTACATGACTTTGCTAAAGCCTCATTACACTAGGGAATGTTTAACATATCCTGTAGCAGTCAGCTAGGTGTCATGGTACATGACTTTGCTAAAGCCTCATTACACTAGGGAATGTTTAACGTATCCTGCTGCAGTCAGCTAGGTGTCATGGTACATGACTTTGCTAAAGCCTCATTACACTAGGGAATGTTTAACATATCCTGTAGCAGTCAGCTAGGTGTCATGGTACATGACTTTGTTAAAGCCTCATTACACTTGGGAATGTTTAACATATCCTGTAGCAGTCAGCTGGGTGTCATGATACATGACTTTGCTAAAGCCTCATTACACTTGGGAATGTTTAACATATCCTGTAGCAGTCAGCTAGGTGTCATGATACATGACTTTGTTAAAGCCTCATTACACTTGGGAATGTTTAACATATCCTGTAGCAGTCAGCTAGGTGTCATGGTACATGACTTTGTTAAAGGCTCATTACACTTGGGAATGTTTAACATATCCTGTAGCAGTCAGCTAGGTGTCATGGTACATGACTTTGCTAAAGCCTCATTACACTAGGGAATGTTTAATATATCCTGTAGCAGTCAGCTAGGTGTCATGATACATGACTTTGCTCAAGCCTCATTACACTTGGGAATGTTTAACATATCCTGTAGCAGTCAGCTAGGTGTCATGGTACATGACTTTGTTAAAGGCTCATTACACTAGGGAATGTTTAATATATCCTGTAGCAGTCAGCTAGGTGTCATGATACATGACTTTGTTAAAGGCTCATTACACTTGGGAATGTTTAATATATCCTGTAGCGGTCAGCTAGGTGTCATGGTACATGACTTTGTTAAAGGCTCATTACACTTGGGAATGTTTAACATATCCTGTAGCAGTCAGCTAGGTGTCATGGTACATGACTTTGTTAAAGCCTCATTACACTTGGGAATGTTTAACATATCCTGTAGCAGTCAGCTAGGTGTCATGGTACATGACTTTGCTAAAGCCTCATTACACTTGGGAATGTTTAACATATCCTGTAGCAGTCAGCTGGGTGTCATGGTACATGACTTTGCTAAAGCCTCATTACACTTGGGAATGTTTAACATATCCTGCTGCAGTCAGCTAGGTGTCATGGTACATGACTTTGTTAAAGGCTCATTACACTTGGGAATGTTTAATATATCCTGTAGCAGTCAGCTAGGTGTCATGGTACATGACTTTGTTAAAGGCTCATTACACTTGGGAATGTTTAACATATCCTGTAGCAGTCAGCTAGGTGTCATGGTACATGACTTTGTTAAAGGCTCATTACACTTGGGAATGTTTAATATATCCTGTAGCAGTCAGCTAGGTGTCATGGTACATGACTTTGCTAAAGCTTCATTACACTTGGGAATGTTTAATATATCCTGTAGCAGTCAGCTAGGTGTCATGGTACATGACTTTGCTAAAGCCTCATTACACTTGGGGATGTTTAATATATCCTGTAGCAGTCAGCTAGGTGTCATGGTACATGACTTTGCTAAAGCCTCATTACACTTGGGAATGTTTAACATATCCTGCTGCAGTCAGCTGGGTGTCGTGGTACATGACTTTGCTCAAGCCTCATTACACTAGGGAATGTTTAATATATCCTGTAGCAGTCAGCTAGGTGTCATGGTACATGACTTTGCTAAAGCCTCATTACACTTGGGGATGTTTAATATATCCTGTAGCAGTCAGCTAGGTGTCATGGTACATGACTTTGCTAGAGCCTCATTACACTTGGGAATGTTTAACATATCCTGTAGCAGTCAGCTAGGTGTCATGGTACATGACTTTGCTAAAGCCTCATTACACTTGGGGATGTTTAACATATCCTGTAGCAGTCAGCTAGGTGTCATGGTACATGACTTTGTTAAAGCCTCATTACACTAGGGAATGTTTAACATATCCTGTAGCAGTCAGCTAGGTGTCATGATACATGACTTTGCTAAAGCCTCATTACACTAGGGAATGTTTAACATATCCTGTAGCAGTCAGCTAGGTGTCATGATACATGACTTTGCTAAAGCCTCATTACACTAGGGAATGTTTAACATATCCTGTAGCAGTCAGCTAAGTGTCATGGTACATGACTTTGCTAAAGCCTCATTACACTTGGGAATGTTTAACATATCCTGTAGCAGTCAGCTAGGTGTCATGGTACATGACTTTGTTAAAGCCTCATTACACTTGGGAATGTTTAACATATCCTGTAGCAGTCAGCTAGGTGTCATGGTACATGACTTTGCTAAAGCCTCATTACACTTGGGAATGTTTAACATATCCTGTAGCAGTCAGCTAGGTGTCATGGTACATGACTTTGCTAAAGCCTCATTACACTAGGGAATGTTTAACATATCCTGTAGCAGTCAGCTAGGTGTCATGGTACATGACTTTGCTAAAGCCTCATTACACTTGGGAATGTTTAACATATCCTGTAGCAGTCAGCTAGGTGTCATGGTACATGACTTTGCTAAAGCCTCATTACACTAGGGAATGTTTAACATATCCTGTAGCAGTCAGCTAGGTGTCATGGTACATGACTTTGCTAAAGCCTCATTACACTTGGGAATGTTTAACATATCCTGTAGCAGTCAGCTAGGTGTCATGGTACATGACTTTGCTAAAGCCTCATTACACTAGGGAATGTTTAATATATCCTGTAGCAGTCAGCTAGGTGTCATGGTACATGACTTTGCTAAAGCCTCATTACACTAGGGAATGTTTAATATATCCTGTAGCAGTCAGCTAGGTGTCATGGTACATGACTTTGCTAAAGCCTCATTACACTTGGGAATGTTTAATATATCCTGTAGCAGTCAGCTAGGTGTCATGGTACATGACTTTGTTAAAGCCTCATTACACTAGGGAATGTTTAACATATCCTGTAGCGGTCAGCTAGGTGTCATGGTACATGACTTTGCTAAAGCCTCATTACACTTGGGAATGTTTAACATATCCTGTAGCAGTCAGCTAGGTGTCATGGTACATGACTTTGCTAAAGCCTCATTACACTTGGGAATATTTAACATATCCTGTAGCAGTCAGCTAGGTGTCATGGTACATGACTTTACTAAAGCCTCATTACACTTGGGAATGTTTAACATATCCTGTAGCAGTCAGCTAGGTGTCATGATACATGACTTTGCTAAAGCCTCATTACACTTGGGAATGTTTAACATATCCTGTAGCAGTCAGCTAGGTGTCATGGTACATGACTTTGCTAAAGCCTCATTACACTTGGGAATGTTTAATATATCCTGTAGCAGTCAGCTAGGTGTCGTGGTACATGACTTTGTTAAAGCCTCAGTACACTAGGGAATGTTTAACATATCCTGTAGCAGTCAGCTAGGTGTCATGGTACATGACTTTGCTAAAGCCTCATTACACTTGGGAATGTTTAACATATCCTGTAGCAGTCAGCTAGGTGTCATGATACATGACTTTGCTAAAGCCTCATTACACTTGGGAATGTTTAACATATCCTGTAGCAGTCAGCTAGGTGTCGTGGTACATGACTTTGCTAAAGCCTCATTACACTAGGGAATATTTAACGTATCCTGTAGCAGTCAGCTAGGTGTCATGGTACATGACTTTGCTAAAGCCTCATTACACTTGGGAATGTTTAATATATCCTGTAGCAGTCAGCTAGGTGTCATGGTACATGACTTTGCTAAAGCCTCATTACACTTGGGAATGTTTAATATATCCTGTAGCAGTCAGCTAGGTGTCGTGGTACATGACTTTGTTAAAGCCTCATTACACTAGGGAATGTTTAACATATCCTGTAGCAGTCAGCTAGGTGTCATGGTACATGACTTTGCTAAAGCCTCATTACACTTGGGAATGTTTAATATATCCTGTAGCAGTCAGCTAGGTGTCATGGTACATGACTTTGCTAAAGCCTCATTACACTTGGGAATGTTTAACATATCCTGTAGCAGTCAGCTAGGTGTCATGATACATGACTTTGCTAAAGCCTCATTACACTTGGGAATGTTTAATATATCCTGTAGCAGTCAGCTAGGTGTCATGATACATGACTTTGTTAAAGCCTCATTACACTTGGGAATGTTTAACATATCCTGTAGCAGTCAGCTAGGTGTCATGATACATGACTTTGCTAAAGCCTCATTACACTAGGGAATGTTTAATATATCCTGTAGCAGTCAGCTAGGTGTCATGGTACATGACTTTGCTAAAGCCTCATTACACTAGGGAATGTTTAACATATCCTGTAGCAGTCAGCTAGGTGTCATGGTACATGACTTTGTTAAAGCCTCATTACACTTGGGAATGTTTAACATATCCTGTAGCAGTCAGCTGGGTGTCATGGTACATGACTTTGCTAAAGCCTCATTACACTTGGGAATGTTTAACATATCCTGTAGCAGTCAGCTAGGTGTCATGGTACATGACTTTGCTAAAGCCTCATTACACTAGGGAATGTTTAACATATCCTGTAGCAGTCAGCTAGGTGTCATGGTACATGACTTTGCTAAAGCCTCATTACACTAGGGAATGTTTAATATATCCTGTAGCAGTCAGCTAGGTGTCATGATACATGACTTTGCTCAAGCCTCATTACACTTGGGAATGTTTAACATATCCTGTAGCAGTCAGCTAGGTGTCATGGTACATGACTTTGTTAAAGGCTCATTACACTAGGGAATGTTTAATATATCCTGTAGCAGTCAGCTAGGTGTCATGATACATGACTTTGTTAAAGGCTCATTACACTTGGGAATGTTTAACATATCCTGTAGCGGTCAGCTAGGTGTCATGGTACATGACTTTGCTAAAGCCTCATTACACTTGGGAATGTTTAACATATCCTGTAGCAGTCAGCTGGGTGTCATGGTACATGACTTTGCTAAAGCCTCATTACACTTGGGAATGTTTAACATATCCTGCTGCAGTCAGCTAGGTGTCATGGTACATGACTTTGTTAAAGGCTCATTACACTTGGGAATGTTTAACATATCCTGTAGCAGTCAGCTAGGTGTCATGGTACATGACTTTGCTAAAGCCTCATTACACTTGGGAATGTTTAACATATCCTGTAGCAGTCAGCTAGGTGTCATGATACATGACTTTGCTAAAGGCTCATTACACTTGGGAATGTTTAACGTATCCTGTAGCAGTCAGCTAGGTGTCATGGTACATGACTTTGCTAAAGCCTCATTACACTAGGGAATGTTTAACATATCCTGCTGCAGTCAGCTAGGTGTCATGATACATGACTTTGCTAAAGCCTCATTACACTTGGGAATGTTTAACATATCCTGTAGCAGTAAGCTAGGTGTCATGGTACATGACTTTGCTAAAGCCTCATTACACTTGGGAATGTTTAACATATCCTGTAGCAGTCAGCTAGGTGTCATGGTACATGACTTTGCTAAAGCCTCATTACACTAGGGAATGTTTAACATATCCTGCTGCAGTCAGCTAGGTGTCATGATACATGACTTTGCTAAAGCCTCATTACACTTGGGAATGTTTAACATATCCTGTAGCAGTCAGCTAGGTGTCATGGTACATGACTTTGTTAAAGCCTCATTACACTTGGGAATGTTTAACATATCCTGTAGCGGTCAGCTAGGTGTCATGATACATGACTTTGCTAAAGCCTCATTACACTTGGGAATGTTTAACATATCCTGTAGCAGTCAGCTAGGTGTCATGATACATGACTTTGCTAAAGCCTCATTACACTTGGGAATGTTTAACATATCCTGTAGCGGTCAGCTAGGTGTCATGATACATGACTTTGTTAAAGCCTCATTACACTTGGGAATGTTTAACGTAGCCTGTAGCAGTCAGCTAGGTGTCATGGTACATGACTTTGCTAAAGGCTCATTACACTTGGGAATGTTTAACATATCCTGTAGCAGTCAGCTAGGTGTCATGATACATGACTTTGTTAAAGGCTCATTACACTTGGGAATGTTTAACGTATCCTGCTGCAGTCAGCTAGGTGTCATGGTACATGACTTTGTTAAAGCCTCATTACACTTGGGAATGTTTAACATATCCTGTAGCAGTCAGCTAGGTGTCATGGTACATGACTTTGTTAAAGCCTCATTACACTTGGGAATGTTTAACATATCCTGTAGCAGTCAGCTAGGTGTCATGATACATGACTTTGTTAAAGCCTCATTACACTTGGGAATGTTTAACATATCCTGTAGCAGTCAGCTAGGTGTCATGGTACATGACTTTGCTAAAGCCTCATTACACTTGGGAATGTTTAACGTATCCTGTAGCAGTCAGCTAGGTGTCATGGTACATGACTTTGCTAAAGCCTCATTACACTTGGGAATGTTTAACGTATCCTGTAGCAGTCAGCTAGGTGTCATGGTACATGACTTTGCTAAAGGCTCATTACACTTGGGAATGTTTAACATATCCTGTAGCACTCAGCTAGGTGTCATGGTACATGACTTTGTTAAAGGCTCATTACACTTGGGAATGTTTAACGTATCCTGCTGCAGTCAGCTAGGTGTCATGATACATGACTTTGCTAAAGCCTCATTACACTTGGGAATGTTTAACATATCCTGTAGCAGTCAGCTAGGTGTCATGGTACATGACTTTGCTAAAGCCTCATTACACTTGGGAATGTTTAACATATCCTGTAGCAGTCAGCTAGGTGTCATGATACATGACTTTGCTAAAGCCTCATTACACTTGGGAATGTTTAACATATCCTGTAGCGGTCAGCTAGGTGTCATGATACATGACTTTGTTAAAGCCTCATTACACTAGGGAATGTTTAATATATCCTGTAGCAGTCAGCTAGGTGTCATGGTACATGACTTTGCTAAAGCCTCATTACACTTGGGAATGTTTAATATATCCTGTAGCAGTCAGCTAGGTGTCATGATACATGACTTTGCTAAAGCCTCATTACACTTGGGAATGTTTAACATATCCTGTAGCAGTCAGCTAGGTGTCATGGTACATGACTTTGCTAAAGCCTCATTACACTTGGGAATGTTTAACATATCCTGTAGCAGTCAGCTAGGTGTCATGATACATGACTTTGCTAAAGCCTCATTACACTAGGGAATGTTTAACATATCCTGTAGCAGTCAGCTAGGTGTCATGGTACATGACTTTGCTAAAGCCTCATTACACTAGGGAATGTTTAACATATCCTGTAGCAGTCAGCTAGGTGTCGTGGTACATGACTTTGCTAAAGCCTCATTACACTTGGGAATGTTTAATATATCCTGTAGCAGTCAGCTAGGTGTCATGGTACATGACTTTGTTAAAGCCTCATTACACTTGGGAATGTTTAACATATCCTGTAGCAGTCAGCTAGGTGTCATGGTACATGACTTTGTTAAAGCCTCATTACACTTGGGAATGTTTAACATATCCTGTAGCGGTCAGCTAGGTGTCATGATACATGACTTTGCTAAAGCCTCATTACACTTGGGAATGTTTAACATATCCTGTAGCAGTCAGCTAGGTGTCATGGTGCATGACTTTGCTAAAGCCTCATTACACTAGGGAATGTTTAACATATCCTGTAGCAGTCAGCTAGGTGTCATGGTACATGACTTTGCTAGAGCCTCATTACACTAGGGAATGTTTAACATATCCTGTAGCAGTCAGCTAGATGTCATGGTACATGACTTTGCTAAAGCCTCATTACACTTGGGAATGTTTAATATATCCTGTAGCGGTCAGCTAGGTGTCATGGTACATGACTTTGCTAGAGCCTCATTACACTTGGGAATGTTTAACATATCCTGTAGCAGTCAGCTAGGTGTCATGGTACATGACTTTGCTAAAGCCTCATTACACTAGGGAATGTTTAACATATCCTGTAGCGGTCAGCTAGGTGTCATGATACATGACTTTGCTAAAGCCTCATTACACTTGGGAATGTTTAATATATCCTGTAGCAGTCAGCTAGGTGTCGTGGTACATGACTTTGCTAAAGCCTCATTACACTTGGGAATGTTTAATATATCCTGTAGCAGTCAGCTAGGTGTCATGGTACATGACTTTGCTAAAGCCTCATTACACTTGGGAATGTTTAATATATCCTGTAGCAGTCAGCTAGGTGTCATGGTACATGACTTTGCTAAAGCCTCATTACACTTGGGAATGTTTAACATATCCTGTAGCAGTCAGCTAGATGTCATGGTACATGACTTTGCTAAAGCCTCATTACACTTGGGAATGTTTAATATATCCTGTAGCAGTCAGCTAGATGTCATGGTACATGACTTTGTTAAAGCCTCATTACACTAGGGAATGTTTAACATATCCTGTAGCAGTCAGCTAGGTGTCGTGGTACATGACTTTGTTAAAGCCTCATTACACTTGGGAATGTTTAATATATCCTGTAGCAGTCAGCTAGATGTCATGGTACATGACTTTGTTAAAGCCTCATTACACTAGGGAATGTTTAACATATCCTGTAGCAGTCAGCTAGGTGTCATGGTACATGACTTTGCTCAAGCCTCATTACACTTGGGAATGTTTAACATATCCTGTAGCAGTCAGCTAGGTGTCATGGTACATGACTTTGCTCAAGCCTCATTACACTAGGGAATGTTTAACATATCCTGTAGCAGTCAGCTAGGTGTCGTGGTACATGACTTTGCTAAAGCCTCATTACACTTGGGAATGTTTAATATATCCTGTAGCAGTCAGCTAGGTGTCATGGTACATGACTTTGTTAAAGCCTCATTACACTAGGGAATGTTTAACATATCCTGTAGCAGTCAGCTAGGTGTCATGGTACATGACTTTACTAAAGCCTCATTACACTAGGGAATGTTTAACATATCCTGTAGCAGTCAGCTAGATGTCATGGTACATGACTTTGCTAAAGCCTCATTACACTTGGGAATGTTTAATATATCCTGTAGCGGTCAGCTAGGTGTCATGGTACATGACTTTGCTAGAGCCTCATTACACTTGGGAATGTTTAACATATCCTGTAGCAGTCAGCTAGGTGTCATGGTACATGACTTTGCTAAAGCCTCATTACACTAGGGAATGTTTAACATATCCTGTAGCGGTCAGCTAGGTGTCGTGGTACATGACTTTGCTAAAGCCTCATTACACTTGGGAATGTTTAATATATCCTGTAGCAGTCAGCTAGGTGTCGTGGTACATGACTTTGCTAAAGCCTCATTACACTTGGGAATGTTTAACATATCCTGTAGCAGTCAGCTAGGTGTCATGGTACATGACTTTGCTAAAGCCTCATTACACTTGGGAATGTTTAACATATCCAGTAGCAGTCAGCTAGGTGTCATGGTACATGACTTTGCTAGAGCCTCATTACACTAGGGAATGTTTAATATATCCTGTAGCAGTCAGCTAGGTGTCATGGTACATGACTTTGCTAAAGCCTCATTACACTTGGGAATGTTTAATATATCCTGTAGCAGTCAGCTAGGTGTCATGGTACATGACTTTGCTAAAGCCTCATTACACTTGGGAATGTTTAATATATCCTGTAGCAGTCAGCTAGGTGTCATGGTACATGACTTTGCTAAAGCCTCATTACACTTGGGAATGTTTAACATATCCTGTAGCAGTCAGCTAGGTGTCATGATACATGACTTTGCTAAAGCCTCATTACACTTGGGAATGTTTAACATATCCTGTAGCAGTCAGCTAGGTGTCACGGTACATGACTTTGCTAAAGCCTCATTACACTTGGGAATGTTTAACATATCCTGTAGCAGTCAGCTAGGTGTCATGATACATGACTTTGCTAAAGCCTCATTACACTTGGGAATGTTTAACATATCCTGTAGCAGTCAGCTAGGTGTCATGGTACATGACTTTGCTAAAGCCTCATTACACTTGGGAATGTTTAACATATCCTGTAGCAGTCAGCTAGGTGTCATGATACATGACTTTGCTAAAGCCTCATTACACTAGGGAATGTTTAACGTATCCTGTAGCAGTCAGCTAGGTGTCATGGTACATGACTTTGCTAAAGCCTCATTACACTTGGGAATGTTTAATATATCCTGTAGCAGTCAGCTAGGTGTCGTGGTACATGACTTTGCTAAAGCCTCATTACACTTGGGAATGTTTAATATATCCTGTAGCAGTCAGCTAGGTGTCATGGTACATGACTTTGCTAAAGCCTCATTACACTTGGGAATGTTTAACATATCCTGTAGCAGTCAGCTAGGTGTCATGGTACATGACTTTGCTAAAGCCTCATTACACTTGGGAATGTTTAATATATCCTGTAGCAGTCAGCTAGGTGTCATGGTACATGACTTTGCTAAAGCCTCATTACACTTGGGAATGTTTAATATATCCTGTAGCAGTCAGCTAGGTGTCGTGGTACATGACTTTGCTAAAGCCTCATTACACTTGGGAATGTTTAATATATCCTGTAGCAGTCAGCTAGGTTTCATGGTACATGACTTTGCTAAAGCCTCATTACACTTGGGAATGTTTAACATATCCTGTAGCAGTCAGCTAGGTGTCATGGTACATGACTTTGCTAGAGCCTCATTACACTTGGGAATGTTTAATATATCCTGTAGCGGTCAGCTAGGTGTCATGGTACATGACTTTGCTAAAGCCTCATTACACTTGGGAATGTTTAATATATCCTGTAGCAGTCAGCTAGGTGTCATGGCACATGACTTTGCTAAAGGCTCATTACACTTGGGAATGTTTAACATATCCTGTAGCAGTCAGCTAGGTGTCATGGTACATGACTTTGCTAGAGCCTCATTACACTTGGGAATGTTTAACATATCCTGTAGCAGTCAGCTAGGTGTCATGGCACATGACTTTGCTAAAGCCTCATTACACTTGGGAATGTTTAACATATCCTGTAGCAGTCAGCTAGGTGTCATGATACATGACTTTGCTAAAGCCTCATTACACTTGGGAATGTTTAATATATCCTGTAGCAGTCAGCTAGGTGTCATGGCACATGACTTTGCTAAAGGCTCATTACACTTGGGAATGTTTAACATATCCTGTAGCAGTCAGCTAGGTGTCATGGTACATGACTTTGTTAAAGCCTCATTACACTTGGGGATGTTTAACATATCCTGTAGCAGTCAGCTAGGTGTCATGGTACATGACTTTGCTAGAGCCTCATTACACTTGGGAATGTTTAACATATCCTGTAGCAGTCAGCTAGGTGTCATGGCACATGACTTTGCTAAAGCCTCATTACACTTGGGAATGTTTAACATATCCTGTAGCAGTCAGCTAGGTGTCATGATACATGACTTTGCTAAAGCCTCATTACACTTGGGAATGTTTAACATATCCTGTAGCAGTCAGCTAGGTGTCGTGGTACATGACTTTGCTAAAGCCTCATTACACTTGGGAATGTTTAATATATCCTGTAGCAGTCAGCTAGGTGTCATGGTACATGACTTTGCTAAAGCCTCATTACACTAGGGAATGTTTAACATATCCTGTAGCAGTCAGCTAGGTGTCATGGTACATGACTTTACTAAAGCCTCATTACACTTGGGAATGTTTAACATATCCTGTAGCAGTCAGCTAGGTGTCATGGTACATGACTTTACTAAAGCCTCATTACACTAGGGAATGTTTAACATATCCTGTAGCAGTCAGCTAGGTGTCATGATACATGACTTTGTTAAAGGCTCATTACACTTGGGCATGTTTAATATATCCTGTAGCAGTCAGCTGGGTGTCATGGTACATGACTTTACTAAAGCCTCATTACACTAGGGAATGTTTAACATATCCTGTAGCAGTCAGCTAGGTGTCATGATACATGACTTTGCTAAAGCCTCATTACACTTGGGAATGTTTAACATATCCTGTAGCAGTCAGCTAGGTGTCATGGTACATTACTTTGCTAAAGCCTCATTACACTTGGGAATGTTTAACATATCCTGTAGCAGTCAGCTAGGTGTCATGGTACATGACTTTGCTAAAGCCTCATTACACTTGGGAATGTTTAACATATCCTGTAGCAGTCAGCTAGGTGTCATGATACATGACTTTGCTAAAGCCTCATTACACTTGGGAATGTTTAATATATCCTGTAGCAGTCAGCTAGGTGTCATGGTACATGACTTTGCTAAAGCCTCATTACACTTGGGAATGTTTAACATATCCTGTAGCAGTCAGCTAGGTGTCATGGTACATGACTTTACTAAAGCCTCATTACACTAGGGAATGTTTAACATATCCTGTAGCAGTCAGCTAGGTGTCATGGTACATGACTTTGCTAAAGCCTCATTACACTAGGGAATGTTTAACATATCCTGTAGCAGTCAACTAGGTGTCATGGTACATGACTTTGCTAAAGCCTCATTACACTTGGGAATGTTTAATATATCCTGTAGCGGTCAGCTAGGTGTCATGATACATGACTTTGCTAAAGCCTCATTACACTAGGGAATGTTTAACATATCCTGTAGCAGTCAGCTAGGTGTCATGATACATGACTTTGCTAAAGCCTCATTACACTTGGGAATGTTTAACATATCCTGTAGCATTCAGCTAGGTGTCATGGTACATGACTTTGCTAAAGCCTCATTACACTAGGGAATGTTTAACATATCCTGTAGCAGTCAGCTAGGTGTCATGGTACATGACTTTGCTAAAGCCTCATTACACTTGGGAATGTTTAATATATCCTGTAGCAGTCAGCTGGGTGTCATGGTACATGACTTTGTTAAAGCCTCATTACACTTGGGAATGTTTAATATATCCTGTAGCAGTCAGCTAGGTGTCATGGTACATGACTTTGTTAAAGCCTCATTACACTTGGGAATGTTTAACATATCCTGTAGCAGTCAGCTGGGTGTCATGGTACATGACTTTGTTAAAGCCTCATTACACTTGGGAATGTTTAACATATCCTGTAGCGGTCAGCTAGGTGTCATGGTACATGACTTTGCTAAAGCCTCATTACACTAGGGAATGTTTAACATATCCTGTAGCAGTCAGCTAGGTGTCATGGTACATGACTTTGCTAAAGCCTCATTACACTTGGGAATGTTTAACATATCCTGTAGCGGTCAGCTAGGTGTCATGGTACATGGCTTTGCTAAAGCCTCATTACACTAGGGAATGTTTAACATATCCTGTAGCAGTCAGCTAGGTGTCATGATACATGACTTTGCTAAAGCCTCATTACACTTGGGAATGTTTAACATATCCTGTAGCAGTCAGCTAGGTGTCATGGTACATGACTTTGCTAAAGCCTCATTACACTAGGGAATGTTTAACATATCCTGTAGCAGTCAGCTAGGTGTCATGGTACATGACTTTGCTAAAGCCTCATTACACTTGGGAATGTTTAACGTATCCTGCTGCAGTCAGCTAGGTGTCATGGTACATGACTTTGCTAAAGCCTCATTACACTTGGGAATGTTTAACATATCCTGTAGCAGTCAGCTAGGTGTCATGGTACATGACTTTGTTAAAGCCTCATTACACTAGGGAATGTTTAACATATCCTGTAGCAGTCAGCTAGGTGTCATGATACATGACTTTGTTAAAGCCTCATTACACTTGGGAATGTTTAATATATCCTGTAGCAGTCAGCTAGGTGTCATGATACATGACTTTGCTAAAGCCTCATTACACTTGGGAATGTTTAACATATCCTGTAGCAGTCAGCTAGGTGTCATGATACATGACTTTGCTAAAGCCTCATTACACTAGGGAATGTTTAACATATCCTGTAGCAGTCAGCTAGGTGTCATGATACATGACTTTGCTCAAGCCTCATTACACTAGGGAATGTTTAACATATCCTGTAGCAGTCAGCTAGGTGTCATGGTACATGACTTTGCTAAAGCCTCATTACACTTGGGGATGTTTAACATATCCTGTAGCAGTCAGCTAGGTGTCATGGTACATGACTTTGCTAGAGCCTCATTACACTTGGGAATGTTTAACATACCCTGTAGCAGTCAGCTAGGTGTCATGGTACATGACTTTGCTAAAGCCTCATTACACTTGGGAATGTTTAACATATCCTGTAGCAGTCAGCTAGGTGTCATGGTACATGACTTTGCTAAAGGCTCATTACACTTGGGAATGTTTAACATATCCTGTAGCAGTCAGCTAGGTGTCATGATACATGACTTTGTTAAAGCCTCATTACACTTGGGAATGTTTAACATATCCTGTAGCAGTCAGCTAGGTGTCATGGTACATGACTTTGCTAAAGCCTCATTACACTTGGGAATGTTTAACATATCCTGTAGCAGTCAGCTAGGTGTCATGGTACATGACTTTGCTAAAGCCTCATTACACTTGGGAATGTTTAACATATCCTGCTGCAGTCAGCTAGGTGTCATGGTACATGACTTTGCTAAAGCCTCATTACACTAGGGAATGTTTAACATATCCTGTAGCAGTCAGCTAGGTGTCATGGTACATGACTTTGCTAAAGCCTCATTACACTAGGGAATGTTTAACATATCCTGTAGCAGTCAGCTAGGTGTCATGGTACATGACTTTGTTAAAGCCTCATTACACTAGGGAATGTTTAATATATCCTGTAGCAGTCAGCTGGGTGTCATGGTACATGACTTTGTTAAAGCCTCATTACACTAGGGAATGTTTAACATATCCTGTAGCAGTCAGCTAGGTGTCATGGTACATGACTTTGTTAAAGCCTCATTACACTTGGGAATGTTTAACATATCCTGTAGCAGTCAGCTAGGTGTCATGGTACATGACTTTGCTAAAGCCTCATTACACTTGGGAATGTTTAACATATCCTGCTGCAGTCAGCTAGGTGTCATGATACATGACTTTGCTAAAGCCTCATTACACTAGGGAATGTTTAACATATCCTGCTGCAGTCAGCTAGGTGTCATGGTACATGACTTTGCTAAAGCCTCATTACACTTGGGAATGTTTAACATATCCTGTAGCAGTCAGCTAGGTGTCATGGTACATGACTTTGCTAAAGCCTCATTACACTAGGGAATGTTTAATATATCCTGTAGCAGTCAGCTGGGTGTCATGGTACATGACTTTGCTAAAGCCTCATTACACTTGGGAATGTTTAACATATCCTGTAGCAGTCAGCTAGGTGTCATGATACATGACTTTGCTAAAGCCTCATTACACTTGGGAATGTTTAACATATCCTGCTGCAGTCAGCTAGGTGTCATGGTACATGACTTTGCTAAAGCCTCATTACACTAGGGAATGTTTAATATATCCTGTAGCAGTCAGCTAGGTGTCATGGTACATGACTTTGCTAAAGCCTCATTACACTAGGGAATGTTTAACATATCCTGTAGCAGTCAGCTAGGTGTCATGGTACATGACTTTGCTAAAGCCTCATTACACTAGGGAATGTTTAATATATCCTGTAGCAGTCAGCTAGGTGTCATGGTACATGACTTTGCTAAAGCCTCATTACACTAGGGAATGTTTAATATATCCTGTAGCAGTCAGCTAGGTGTCATGGTACATGACTTTGCTAAAGCCTCATTACACTTGGGAATGTTTAACATATCCTGTAGCGGTCAGCTAGATGTCATGGTACATGACTTTGCTAAAGCCTCATTACACTTGGGAATGTTTAACATATCCTGCTGCAGTCAGCTAGGTGTCATGGTACATGACTTTGCTAAAGCCTCATTACACTAGGGAATGTTTAACATATCCTGTAGCGGTCAGCTAGGTGTCATGGTACATGACTTTGCTCAAGCCTCATTACACTTGGGAATGTTTAATATATCCTGTAGCAGTCAGCTGGGTGTCATGGTACATGACTTTGTTAAAGCCTCATTACACTTGGGAATGTTTAACATATCCTGTAGCAGTCAGCTGGGTGTCATGGTACATGACTTTGCTAAAGCCTCATTACACTAGGGAATGTTTAACGTATCCTGTAGCAGTCAGCTAGGTGTCATGGTACATGACTTTGTTAAAGGCTCATTACACTTGGGAATGTTTAATATATCCTGTAGCAGTCAGCTAGGTGTCATGGTACATGACTTTGCTAAAGCCTCATTACACTAGGGAATGTTTAACATATCCTGTAGCAGTCAGCTAGGTGTCATGGTACATGACTTTGTTAAAGGCTCATTACACTTGGGAATGTTTAACATATCCTGTAGCAGTCAGCTAGGTGTCATGGTACATGACTTTGTTAAAGCCTCATTACACTAGGGAATGTTTAACATATCCTGTAGCAGTCAGCTGGGTGTCAAGGTACATGACTTTGCTAAAGCCTCATTACACTTGGGAATGTTTAACATATCCTGTAGCAGTCAGCTGGGTGTCATGGTACATGACTTTGCTAAAGCCTCATTACACTAGGGAATGTTTAACATATCCTGTAGCAGTCAGCTAGGTGTCATGGTACATGACTTTGCTAAAGCCTCATTACACTTGGGAATGTTTAACATATCCTGTAGCAGTCAGCTGGGTGTCATGGTACATGACTTTGCTAAAGCCTCATTACACTAGGGAATGTTTAACGTATCCTGTAGCAGTCAGCTAGGTGTCATGGTACATGACTTTGTTAAAGGCTCATTACACTTGGGAATGTGTAACATATCCTGTAGCAGTCAGCTAGGTGTCATGATACATGACTTTGTTAAAGGCTCATTACACTTGGGAATGTTTAACATATCCTGTAGCAGTCAGCTAGGTGTCATGGTACATGACTTTGCTAAAGCCTCATTACACTAGGGAATGTTTAACGTATCCTGCTGCAGTCAGCTAGGTGTCATGGTACATGACTTTGCTAAAGCCTCATTACACTAGGGAATGTTTAACATATCCTGTAGCAATCAGCTAGGTGTCATGGTACATGACTTTGTTAAAGCCTCATTACACTTGGGAATGTTTAACATATCCTGTAGCAGTCAGCTGGGTGTCATGATACATGACTTTGCTAAAGCCTCATTACACTTGGGAATGTTTAACATATCCTGTAGCAGTCAGCTAGGTGTCATGATACATGACTTTGTTAAAGCCTCATTACACTTGGGAATGTTTAACATATCCTGTAGCAGTCAGCTAGGTGTCATGGTACATGACTTTGTTAAAGGCTCATTACACTTGGGAATGTTTAACATATCCTGTAGCAGTCAGCTAGGTGTCATGGTACATGACTTTGCTAAAGCCTCATTACACTAGGGAATGTTTAATATATCCTGTAGCAGTCAGCTAGGTGTCATGATACATGACTTTGCTCAAGCCTCATTACACTTGGGAATGTTTAACATATCCTGTAGCAGTCAGCTAGGTGTCATGGTACATGACTTTGTTAAAGGCTCATTACACTAGGGAATGTTTAATATATCCTGTAGCAGTCAGCTAGGTGTCATGATACATGACTTTGTTAAAGGCTCATTACACTTGGGAATGTTTAATATATCCTGTAGCGGTCAGCTAGGTGTCATGGTACATGACTTTGTTAAAGGCTCATTACACTTGGGAATGTTTAACATATCCTGTAGCAGTCAGCTAGGTGTCATGGTACATGACTTTGTTAAAGCCTCATTACACTTGGGAATGTTTAACATATCCTGTAGCAGTCAGCTAGGTGTCATGGTACATGACTTTGCTAAAGCCTCATTACACTTGGGAATGTTTAACATATCCTGTAGCAGTCAGCTGGGTGTCATGGTACATGACTTTGCTAAAGCCTCATTACACTTGGGAATGTTTAACATATCCTGCTGCAGTCAGCTAGGTGTCATGGTACATGACTTTGTTAAAGGCTCATTACACTTGGGAATGTTTAATATATCCTGTAGCAGTCAGCTAGGTGTCATGGTACATGACTTTGTTAAAGGCTCATTACACTTGGGAATGTTTAACATATCCTGTAGCAGTCAGCTAGGTGTCATGGTACATGACTTTGTTAAAGGCTCATTACACTTGGGAATGTTTAATATATCCTGTAGCAGTCAGCTAGGTGTCATGGTACATGACTTTGCTAAAGCTTCATTACACTTGGGAATGTTTAATATATCCTGTAGCAGTCAGCTAGGTGTCATGGTACATGACTTTGCTAAAGCCTCATTACACTTGGGGATGTTTAATATATCCTGTAGCAGTCAGCTAGGTGTCATGGTACATGACTTTGCTAAAGCCTCATTACACTTGGGAATGTTTAACATATCCTGCTGCAGTCAGCTGGGTGTCGTGGTACATGACTTTGCTCAAGCCTCATTACACTAGGGAATGTTTAATATATCCTGTAGCAGTCAGCTAGGTGTCATGGTACATGACTTTGCTAAAGCCTCATTACACTTGGGGATGTTTAATATATCCTGTAGCAGTCAGCTAGGTGTCATGGTACATGACTTTGCTAGAGCCTCATTACACTTGGGAATGTTTAACATATCCTGTAGCAGTCAGCTAGGTGTCATGGTACATGACTTTGCTAAAGCCTCATTACACTTGGGGATGTTTAACATATCCTGTAGCAGTCAGCTAGGTGTCATGGTACATGACTTTGTTAAAGCCTCATTACACTAGGGAATGTTTAACATATCCTGTAGCAGTCAGCTAGGTGTCATGATACATGACTTTGCTAAAGCCTCATTACACTAGGGAATGTTTAACATATCCTGTAGCAGTCAGCTAGGTGTCATGATACATGACTTTGCTAAAGCCTCATTACACTAGGGAATGTTTAACATATCCTGTAGCAGTCAGCTAGGTGTCATGGTACATGACTTTGCTAAAGCCTCATTACACTTGGGAATGTTTAACATATCCTGTAGCAGTCAGCTAGGTGTCATGGTACATGACTTTGTTAAAGCCTCATTACACTTGGGAATGTTTAACATATCCTGTAGCAGTCAGCTAGGTGTCATGGTACATGACTTTGCTAAAGCCTCATTACACTTGGGAATGTTTAACATATCCTGTAGCAGTCAGCTAGGTGTCATGGTACATGACTTTGCTAAAGCCTCATTACACTAGGGAATGTTTAACATATCCTGTAGCAGTCAGCTAGGTGTCATGGTACATGACTTTGCTAAAGCCTCATTACACTTGGGAATGTTTAACATATCCTGTAGCAGTCAGCTAGGTGTCATGGTACATGACTTTGCTAAAGCCTCATTACACTAGGGAATGTTTAACATATCCTGTAGCAGTCAGCTAGGTGTCATGGTACATGACTTTGCTAAAGCCTCATTACACTTGGGAATGTTTAACATATCCTGTAGCAGTCAGCTAGGTGTCATGGTACATGACTTTGCTAAAGCCTCATTACACTAGGGAATGTTTAATATATCCTGTAGCAGTCAGCTAGGTGTCATGGTACATGACTTTGCTAAAGCCTCATTACACTAGGGAATGTTTAATATATCCTGTAGCAGTCAGCTAGGTGTCATGGTACATGACTTTGCTAAAGCCTCATTACACTTGGGAATGTTTAATATATCCTGTAGCAGTCAGCTAGGTGTCATGGTACATGACTTTGTTAAAGCCTCATTACACTAGGGAATGTTTAACATATCCTGTAGCGGTCAGCTAGGTGTCATGGTACATGACTTTGCTAAAGCCTCATTACACTTGGGAATGTTTAACATATCCTGTAGCAGTCAGCTAGGTGTCATGGTACATGACTTTGCTAAAGCCTCATTACACTTGGGAATATTTAACATATCCTGTAGCAGTCAGCTAGGTGTCATGGTACATGACTTTACTAAAGCCTCATTACACTTGGGAATGTTTAACATATCCTGTAGCAGTCAGCTAGGTGTCATGATACATGACTTTGCTAAAGCCTCATTACACTTGGGAATGTTTAACATATCCTGTAGCAGTCAGCTAGGTGTCATGGTACATGACTTTGCTAAAGCCTCATTACACTTGGGAATGTTTAATATATCCTGTAGCAGTCAGCTAGGTGTCGTGGTACATGACTTTGTTAAAGCCTCAGTACACTAGGGAATGTTTAACATATCCTGTAGCAGTCAGCTAGGTGTCATGGTACATGACTTTGCTAAAGCCTCATTACACTTGGGAATGTTTAACATATCCTGTAGCAGTCAGCTAGGTGTCATGATACATGACTTTGCTAAAGCCTCATTACAGTTGGGAATGTTTAACATATCCTGTAGCAGTCAGCTAGGTGTCGTGGTACATGACTTTGCTAAAGCCTCATTACACTAGGGAATATTTAACGTATCCTGTAGCAGTCAGCTAGGTGTCATGGTACATGACTTTGCTAAAGCCTCATTACACTTGGGAATGTTTAATATATCCTGTAGCAGTCAGCTAGGTGTCATGGTACATGACTTTGCTAAAGCCTCATTACACTTGGGAATGTTTAATATATCCTGTAGCAGTCAGCTAGGTGTCGTGGTACATGACTTTGTTAAAGCCTCATTACACTAGGGAATGTTTAACATATCCTGTAGCAGTCAGCTAGGTGTCATGGTACATGACTTTGCTAAAGCCTCATTACACTTGGGAATGTTTAATATATCCTGTAGCAGTCAGCTAGGTGTCATGGTACATGACTTTGCTAAAGCCTCATTACACTTGGGAATGTTTAACATATCCTGTAGCAGTCAGCTAGGTGTCATGATACATGACTTTGCTAAAGCCTCATTACACTTGGGAATGTTTAATATATCCTGTAGCAGTCAGCTAGGTGTCATGATACATGACTTTGTTAAAGCCTCATTACACTTGGGAATGTTTAACATATCCTGTAGCAGTCAGCTAGGTGTCATGATACATGACTTTGCTAAAGCCTCATTACACTAGGGAATGTTTAATATATCCTGTAGCAGTCAGCTAGGTGTCATGGTACATGACTTTGCTAAAGCCTCATTACACTAGGGAATGTTTAACATATCCTGTAGCAGTCAGCTAGGTGTCATGGTACATGACTTTGTTAAAGCCTCATTACACTTGGGAATGTTTAACATATCCTGTAGCAGTCAGCTGGGTGTCATGGTACATGACTTTGCTAAAGCCTCATTACACTTGGGAATGTTTAACATATCCTGTAGCAGTCAGCTAGGTGTCATGGTACATGACTTTGCTAAAGCCTCATTACACTAGGGAATGTTTAACATATCCTGTAGCAGTCAGCTAGGTGTCATGGTACATGACTTTGCTAAAGCCTCATTACACTAGGGAATGTTTAATATATCCTGTAGCAGTCAGCTAGGTGTCATGATACATGACTTTGCTCAAGCCTCATTACACTTGGGAATGTTTAACATATCCTGTAGCAGTCAGCTAGGTGTCATGGTACATGACTTTGTTAAAGGCTCATTACACTAGGGAATGTTTAATATATCCTGTAGCAGTCAGCTAGGTGTCATGATACATGACTTTGTTAAAGGCTCATTACACTTGGGAATGTTTAACATATCCTGTAGCGGTCAGCTAGGTGTCATGGTACATGACTTTGCTAAAGCCTCATTACACTTGGGAATGTTTAACATATCCTGTAGCAGTCAGCTGGGTGTCATGGTACATGACTTTGCTAAAGCCTCATTACACTTGGGAATGTTTAACATATCCTGCTGCAGTCAGCTAGGTGTCATGGTACATGACTTTGTTAAAGGCTCATTACACTTGGGAATGTTTAATATATCCTGTAGCAGTCAGCTAGGTGTCATGGTACATGACTTTGTTAAAGGCTCATTACACTTGGGAATGTTTAACATATCCTGTAGCAGTCAGCTAGGTGTCATGGTACATGACTTTGCTAAAGCCTCATTACACTAGGGAATGTTTAATATATCCTGTAGCAGTCAGCTAGGTGTCATGGTACATGACTTTGTTAAAGGCTCATTACACTTGGGAATGTTTAATATATCCTGTAGCAGTCAGCTAGGTGTCATGGTACATGACTTTGCTAAAGCTTCATTACACTTGGGAATGTTTAATATATCCTGTAGCAGTCAGCTAGGTGTCATGGTACATGACTTTGCTAAAGCCTCATTACACTTGGGGATGTTTAACATATCCTGTAGCAGTCAGCTAGGTGTCATGGTACATGACTTTGCTAAAGCCTCATTACACTTGGGAATGTTTAACATATCCTGCTGCAGTCAGCTGGGTGTCGTGGTACATGACTTTGCTCAAGCCTCATTACACTTGGGGATGTTTAACATATCCTGTAGCAGTCAGCTAGGTGTCATGGTACATGACTTTGCTAAAGCCTCATTACACTAGGGAATGTTTAATATATCCTGTAGCAGTCAGCTAGGTGTCATGGTACATGACTTTGCTAAAGCCTCATTACACTTGGGGATGTTTAATATATCCTGTAGCAGTCAGCTAGGTGTCATGGTACATGACTTTGCTAGAGCCTCATTACACTTGGGAATGTTTAACATATCCTGTAGCAGTCAGCTAGGTGTCATGGTACATGACTTTGCTAAAGCCTCATTACACTTGGGGATGTTTAACATATCCTGTAGCAGTCAGCTAGGTGTCATGGTACATGACTTTGCTAAAGCCTCATTACACTAGGGAATGTTTAACATATCCTGTAGCAGTCAGCTGGGTGTCATGGTACATGACTTTGCTAAAGCCTCATTACACTAGGGAATGTTTAACGTATCCTGTATCAGTCAGCTAGGTGTCATGGTACATGACTCTGCTAAAGCCTCATTACACTTGGGAATGTTTAACATATCCTGTAGCAGTCAGCTAGGTGTCATGGTACATGACTTTGCTAAAGCCTCATTACACTAGGGAATGTTTAATATATCCTGTAGCAGTCAGCTAGGTGTCATGGTACATGACTTTGCTAAAGCCTCATTACACTAGGGAATGTTTAATATATCCTGTAGCAGTCAGCTAGGTGTCATGGTACATGACTTTGCTAAAGCCTCATTACACTTGGGAATGTTTAATATATCCTGTAGCAGTCAGCTAGGTGTCATGGTACATGACTTTGTTAAAGCCTCATTACACTTGGGAATGTTTAATATATCCTGTAGCAGTCAGCTAGGTGTCATGGTACATGACTTTGCTAAAGCCTCATTACACTTGGGAATGTTTAATATATCCTGTAGCAGTCAGCTAGGTGTCATGGTACATGACTTTGTTAAAGCCTCATTACACTTGGGAATGTTTAATATATCCTGTAGCAGTCAGCTAGGTGTCATGGTACATGACTTTGCTAAAGCCTCATTACACTTGGGAATGTTTAATATATCCTGTAGCAGTCAGCTGGGTGTCATGGTACATGACTTTGCTAAAGCCTCATTACACTTGGGAATGTTTAATATATCCTGTAGCAGTCAGCTAGGTGTCATGATACATGACTTTGTTAAAGCCTCATTACACTTGGGAATGTTTAATATATCCTGTAGCAGTCAGCTAGGTGTCATGGTACATGACTTTGTTTAAGCCTCATTACACTTGGGAATGTTTAACATATCCTGTAGCAGTCAGCTAGGTGTCATGGTACATGACTTTGCTAAAGCCTCATTACACTAGGGAATGTTTAACATATCCTGTAGCAGTCAGCTAGGTGTCATGGTACATGACTTTGCTAAAGCCTCATTACACTAGGGAATGTTTAACGTATCCTGCTGCAGTCAGCTAGGTGTCATGGTACATGACTTTGCTAAAGCCTCATTACACTAGGGAATGTTTAACATATCCTGTAGCAGTCAGCTAGGTGTCATGGTACATGACTTTGTTAAAGCCTCATTACACTTGGGAATGTTTAACATATCCTGTAGCAGTCAGCTGGGTGTCATGATACATGACTTTGCTAAAGCCTCATTACACTTGGGAATGTTTAACATATCCTGTAGCAGTCAGCTAGGTGTCATGATACATGACTTTGTTAAAGCCTCATTACACTTGGGAATGTTTAACATATCCTGTAGCAGTCAGCTAGGTGTCATGGTACATGACTTTGTTAAAGGCTCATTACACTTGGGAATGTTTAACATATCCTGTAGCAGTCAGCTAGGTGTCATGGTACATGACTTTGCTAAAGCCTCATTACACTAGGGAATGTTTAATATATCCTGTAGCAGTCAGCTAGGTGTCATGATACATGACTTTGCTCAAGCCTCATTACACTTGGGAATGTTTAACATATCCTGTAGCAGTCAGCTAGGTGTCATGGTACATGACTTTGTTAAAGGCTCATTACACTAGGGAATGTTTAATATATCCTGTAGCAGTCAGCTAGGTGTCATGATACATGACTTTGTTAAAGGCTCATTACACTTGGGAATGTTTAATATATCCTGTAGCGGTCAGCTAGGTGTCATGGTACATGACTTTGTTAAAGGCTCATTACACTTGGGAATGTTTAACATATCCTGTAGCAGTCAGCTAGGTGTCATGGTACATGACTTTGTTAAAGCCTCATTACACTTGGGAATGTTTAACATATCCTGTAGCAGTCAGCTAGGTGTCATGGTACATGACTTTGCTAAAGCCTCATTACACTTGGGAATGTTTAACATATCCTGTAGCAGTCAGCTGGGTGTCATGGTACATGACTTTGCTAAAGCCTCATTACACTTGGGAATGTTTAACATATCCTGCTGCAGTCAGCTAGGTGTCATGGTACATGACTTTGTTAAAGGCTCATTACACTTGGGAATGTTTAATATATCCTGTAGCAGTCAGCTAGGTGTCATGGTACATGACTTTGTTAAAGGCTCATTACACTTGGGAATGTTTAACATATCCTGCTGCAGTCAGCTGGGTGTCGTGGTACATGACTTTGCTCAAGCCTCATTACACTAGGGAATGTTTAATATATCCTGTAGCAGTCAGCTAGGTGTCATGGTACATGACTTTGCTAAAGCCTCATTACACTTGGGGATGTTTAATATATCCTGTAGCAGTCAGCTAGGTGTCATGGTACATGACTTTGCTAGAGCCTCATTACACTTGGGAATGTTTAACATATCCTGTAGCAGTCAGCTAGGTGTCATGGTACATGACTTTGCTAAAGCCTCATTACACTTGGGGATGTTTAACATATCCTGTAGCAGTCAGCTAGGTGTCATGGTACATGACTTTGTTAAAGCCTCATTACACTAGGGAATGTTTAACATATCCTGTAGCAGTCAGCTAGGTGTCATGATACATGACTTTGCTAAAGCCTCATTACACTAGGGAATGTTTAACATATCCTGTAGCAGTCAGCTAGGTGTCATGATACATGACTTTGCTAAAGCCTCATTACACTAGGGAATGTTTAACATATCCTGTAGCAGTCAGCTAAGTGTCATGGTACATGACTTTGCTAAAGCCTCATTACACTTGGGAATGTTTAACATATCCTGTAGCAGTCAGCTAGGTGTCATGGTACATGACTTTGTTAAAGCCTCATTACACTTGGGAATGTTTAACATATCCTGTAGCAGTCAGCTAGGTGTCATGGTACATGACTTTGCTAAAGCCTCATTACACTTGGGAATGTTTAACATATCCTGTAGCAGTCAGCTAGGTGTCATGGTACATGACTTTGCTAAAGCCTCATTACACTAGGGAATGTTTAACATATCCTGTAGCAGTCAGCTAGGTGTCATGGTACATGACTTTGCTAAAGCCTCATTACACTTGGGAATGTTTAACATATCCTGTAGCAGTCAGCTAGGTGTCATGGTACATGACTTTGCTAAAGCCTCATTACACTAGGGAATGTTTAACATATCCTGTAGCAGTCAGCTAGGTGTCATGGTACATGACTTTGCTAAAGCCTCATTACACTTGGGAATGTTTAACATATCCTGTAGCAGTCAGCTAGGTGTCATGGTACATGACTTTGCTAAAGCCTCATTACACTAGGGAATGTTTAATATATCCTGTAGCAGTCAGCTAGGTGTCATGGTACATGACTTTGCTAAAGCCTCATTACACTAGGGAATGTTTAATATATCCTGTAGCAGTCAGCTAGGTGTCATGGTACATGACTTTGCTAAAGCCTCATTACACTTGGGAATGTTTAATATATCCTGTAGCAGTCAGCTAGGTGTCATGGTACATGACTTTGTTAAAGCCTCATTACACTAGGGAATGTTTAACATATCCTGTAGCGGTCAGCTAGGTGTCATGGTACATGACTTTGCTAAAGCCTCATTACACTTGGGAATGTTTAACATATCCTGTAGCAGTCAGCTAGGTGTCATGGTACATGACTTTGCTAAAGCCTCATTACACTTGGGAATATTTAACATATCCTGTAGCAGTCAGCTAGGTGTCATGGTACATGACTTTACTAAAGCCTCATTACACTTGGGAATGTTTAACATATCCTGTAGCAGTCAGCTAGGTGTCATGATACATGACTTTGCTAAAGCCTCATTACACTTGGGAATGTTTAACATATCCTGTAGCAGTCAGCTAGGTGTCATGGTACATGACTTTGCTAAAGCCTCATTACACTTGGGAATGTTTAATATATCCTGTAGCAGTCAGCTAGGTGTCGTGGTACATGACTTTGTTAAAGCCTCAGTACACTAGGGAATGTTTAACATATCCTGTAGCAGTCAGCTAGGTGTCATGGTACATGACTTTGCTAAAGCCTCAATACACTTGGGAATGTTTAACATATCCTGTAGCAGTCAGCTAGGTGTCATGATACATGACTTTGCTAAAGCCTCATTACACTTGGGAATGTTTAACATATCCTGTAGCAGTCAGCTAGGTGTCGTGGTACATGACTTTGCTAAAGCCTCATTACACTAGGGAATATTTAACGTATCCTGTAGCAGTCAGCTAGGTGTCATGGTACATGACTTTGCTAAAGCCTCATTACACTTGGGAATGTTTAATATATCCTGTAGCAGTCAGCTAGGTGTCATGGTACATGACTTTGCTAAAGCCTCATTACACTTGGGAATGTTTAATATATCCTGTAGCAGTCAGCTAGGTGTCGTGGTACATGACTTTGTTAAAGCCTCATTACACTAGGGAATGTTTAACATATCCTGTAGCAGTCAGCTAGGTGTCATGGTACATGACTTTGCTAAAGCCTCATTACACTTGGGAATGTTTAATATATCCTGTAGCAGTCAGCTAGGTGTCATGGTACATGACTTTGCTAAAGCCTCATTACACTTGGGAATGTTTAACATATCCTGTAGCAGTCAGCTAGGTGTCATGATACATGACTTTGCTAAAGCCTCATTACACTTGGGAATGTTTAATATATCCTGTAGCAGTCAGCTAGGTGTCATGATACATGACTTTGTTAAAGCCTCATTACACTTGGGAATGTTTAACATATCCTGTAGCAGTCAGCTAGGTGTCATGATACATGACTTTGCTAAAGCCTCATTACACTAGGGAATGTTTAATATATCCTGTAGCAGTCAGCTAGGTGTCATGGTACATGACTTTGCTAAAGCCTCATTACACTAGGGAATGTTTAACATATCCTGTAGCAGTCAGCTAGGTGTCATGGTACATGACTTTGTTAAAGCCTCATTACACTTGGGAATGTTTAACATATCCTGTAGCAGTCAGCTGGGTGTCATGGTACATGACTTTGCTAAAGCCTCATTACACTTGGGAATGTTTAACATATCCTGTAGCAGTCAGCTAGGTGTCATGGTACATGACTTTGCTAAAGCCTCATTACACTAGGGAATGTTTAACATATCCTGTAGCAGTCAGCTAGGTGTCATGGTACATGACTTTGCTAAAGCCTCATTACACTAGGGAATGTTTAATATATCCTGTAGCAGTCAGCTAGGTGTCATGATACATGACTTTGCTCAAGCCTCATTACACTTGGGAATGTTTAACATATCCTGTAGCAGTCAGCTAGGTGTCATGGTACATGACTTTGTTAAAGGCTCATTACACTAGGGAATGTTTAATATATCCTGTAGCAGTCAGCTAGGTGTCATGATACATGACTTTGTTAAAGGCTCATTACACTTGGGAATGTTTAACATATCCTGTAGCGGTCAGCTAGGTGTCATGGTACATGACTTTGCTAAAGCCTCATTACACTTGGGAATGTTTAACATATCCTGTAGCAGTCAGCTGGGTGTCATGGTACATGACTTTGCTAAAGCCTCATTACACTTGGGAATGTTTAACATATCCTGCTGCAGTCAGCTAGGTGTCATGGTACATGACTTTGTTAAAGGCTCATTACACTTGGGAATGTTTAATATATCCTGTAGCAGTCAGCTAGGTGTCATGGTACATGACTTTGTTAAAGGCTCATTACACTTGGGAATGTTTAACATATCCTGTAGCAGTCAGCTAGGTGTCATGGTACATGACTTTGCTAAAGCCTCATTACACTAGGGAATGTTTAATATATCCTGTAGCAGTCAGCTAGGTGTCATGGTACATGACTTTGTTAAAGGCTCATTACACTTGGGAATGTTTAATATATCCTGTAGCAGTCAGCTAGGTGTCATGGTACATGACTTTGCTAAAGCTTCATTACACTTGGGAATGTTTAATATATCCTGTAGCAGTCAGCTAGGTGTCATGGTACATGACTTTGCTAAAGCCTCATTACACTTGGGAATGTTTAACATATCCTGCTGCAGTCAGCTGGGTGTCGTGGTACATGACTTTGCTCAAGCCTCATTACACTTGGGGATGTTTAACATATCCTGTAGCAGTCAGCTAGGTGTCATGGTACATGACTTTGCTAAAGCCTCATTACACTAGGGAATGTTTAATATATCCTGTAGCAGTCAGCTAGGTGTCATGGTACATGACTTTGCTAAAGCCTCATTACACTTGGGGATGTTTAATATATCCTGTAGCAGTCAGCTAGGTGTCATGGTACATGACTTTGCTAGAGCCTCATTACACTTGGGAATGTTTAACATATCCTGTAGCAGTCAGCTAGGTGTCATGGTACATGACTTTGCTAAAGCCTCATTACACTTGGGGATGTTTAACATATCCTGTAGCAGTCAGCTAGGTGTCATGGTACATGACTTTGCTAAAGCCTCATTACACTAGGGAATGTTTAACATATCCTGTAGCAGTCAGCTGGGTGTCATGGTACATGACTTTGCTAAAGCCTCATTACACTAGGGAATGTTTAACGTATCCTGTAGCAGTCAGCTAGGTGTCATGGTACATGACTCTGCTAAAGCCTCATTACACTTGGGAATGTTTAACATATCCTGTAGCAGTCAGCTAGGTGTCATGGTACATGACTTTGCTAAAGCCTCATTACACTAGGGAATGTTTAATATATCCTGTAGCAGTCAGCTAGGTGTCATGGTACATGACTTTGCTAAAGCCTCATTACACTAGGGAATGTTTAATATATCCTGTAGCAGTCAGCTAGGAGTCATGGTACATGACTTTGCTAAAGCCTCATTACACTTGGGAATGTTTAATATATCCTGTAGCAGTCAGCTAGGTGTCATGGTACATGACTTTGTTAAAGCCTCATTACACTTGGGAATGTTTAATATATCCTGTAGCAGTCAGCTAGGTGTCATGGTACATGACTTTGCTAAAGCCTCATTACACTTGGGAATGTTTAATATATCCTGTAGCAGTCAGCTAGGTGTCATGGTACATGACTTTGTTAAAGCCTCATTACACTTGGGAATGTTTAATATATCCTGTAGCAGTCAGCTAGGTGTCATGGTACATGACTTTGCTAAAGCCTCATTACACTTGGGAATGTTTAATATATCCTGTAGCAGTCAGCTGGGTGTCATGGTACATGACTTTGCTAAAGCCTCATTACACTTGGGAATGTTTAATATATCCTGTAGCAGTCAGCTAGGTGTCATGATACATGACTTTGTTAAAGCCTCATTACACTTGGGAATGTTTAATATATCCTGTAGCAGTCAGCTAGGTGTCATGGTACATGACTTTGTTTAAGCCTCATTACACTTGGGAATGTTTAACATATCCTGTAGCAGTCAGCTAGGTGTCATGGTACATGACTTTGCTAAAGCCTCATTACACTAGGGAATGTTTAACATATCCTGTAGCAGTCAGCTAGGTGTCATGGTACATGACTTTGCTAAAGCCTCATTACACTAGGGAATGTTTAACATATCCTGTAGCAGTCAGCTAGGTGTCATGGTACATGACTTTGCTAGAGCCTCATTACACTTGGGAATGTTTAACATATCCTGTAGCAGTCAGCTAGGTGTCATGGTACATGACTTTGCTAAAGCCTCATTACACTTGGGAATGTTTAACATATCCTGTAGCGGTCAGCTAGGTGTCATGGTACATGACTTTGTTAAAGCCTCATTACACTAGGGAATGTTTAATATATCCTGTAGCAGTCAGCTAGATGTCATGGTACATGACTTTGCTAAAGCCTCATTACACTTGGGAATGTTTAACATATCCTGTAGCAGTCAGCTAGGTGTCATGGTACATGACTTTGTTAAAGCCTCATTACACTTGGGAATGTTTAACATATCCTGTAGCAGTCAGCTAGGTGTCATGGTACATGACTTTGTTAAAGCCTCATTACACTTGGGAATGTTTAATATATCCTGTAGCAGTCAGCTAGGTGTCATGATACATGACTTTGCTAAAGCCTCATTACACTTGGGAATGTTTAATATATCCTGTAGCAGTCAGCTAGGTGTCATGGTACATGACTTTGTTAAAGCCTCATTACACTTGGGAATGTTTAATATATCCTGTAGCAGTCAGCTAGGTGTCATGATACATGACTTTGTTAAAGCCTCATTACACTTGGGAATGTTTAATATATCCTGTAGCAGTCAGCTAGGTGTCATGGTACATGACTTTGCTAGAGCCTCATTACACTAGGGAATGTTTAACATATCCTGTAGCAGTCAGCTAGGTGTCATGGTACATGACTTTGCTAAAGCCTCATTACACTTGGGAATGTTTAATATATCCTGTAGCAGTCAGCTAGGTGTCATGGTACATGACTTTGCTAAAGGCTCATTACACTTGGGAATGTTTAACATATCCTGTAGCAGTCAGCTAGGTGTCATGGTGCATGACTTTGCTAAAGCCTCATTACACTAGGGAATGTTTAACATATCCTGTAGCAGTCAGCTAGGTGTCATGGTACATGACTTTGCTAGAGCCTCATTACACTTGGGAATGTTTAATATATCCTGTAGCAGTCAGCTAGGTGTCATGGTACATGACTTTGCTAAAGCCTCATTACACTAGGGAATGTTTAACATATCCTGTAGCAGTCAGCTAGGTGTCATGATACATGACTTTGCTAGAGCCTCATTACACTTGGGAATGTTTAACATATCCTGTAGCAGTCAGCTAGGTGTCATGGTACATGACTTTGTTAAAGCCTCATTACACTAGGGAATGTTTAACATATCCTGTAGCAGTCAGCTAGGTGTCATGGTACATGACTTTGCTAGAGCCTCATTACACTTGGGAATGTTTAATATATCCTGTAGCGGTCAGCTAGGTGTCATGGTACATGACTTTGTTAAAGCCTCATTACACTTGGGAATGTTTAACGTATCCTGTAGCAGTCAGCTGGGTGTCATGGTACATGACTTTGCTAAAGCCTCATTACACTTGGGAATGTTTAACGTATCCTGTAGCAGTCAGCTAGGTGTCGTGGTACATGACTTTGTTAAAGCCTCATTACACTAGGGAATGTTTAACATATCCTGTAGCAGTCAGCTAGGTGTCATGGTACATGACTTTGCTAAAGCCTCATTACACTTGGGAATGTTTAACATATCCTGTAGCAGTCAGCTAGGTGTCATGGTACATGACTTTGTTAAAGCCTCATTACACTAGGGAATGTTTAACATATCCTGTAGCAGTCAGCTAGGTGTCATGGTACATGACTTTACTAAAGCCTCATTACACTTGGGAATGTTTAACATATCCTGTAGCAGTCAGCTAGGTGTCATGGTACATGACTTTGCTAAAGCCTCATTACACTTGGGAATGTTTAACGTATCCTGTAGCAGTCAGCTGGGTGTCATGGTACATGACTTTGCTAAAGCCTCATTACACTAGGGAATGTTTAACATATCCTGTAGCAGTCAGCTAGGTGTCATGGTACATGACTTTGCTAAAGCCTCATTACACTTGGGAATGTTTAATATATCCTGTAGCAGTCAGCTAGGTGTCGTGGTACATGACTTTGCTAAAGCCTCATTACACTAGGGAATGTTTAACGTATCCTGTAGCAGTCAGCTAGGTGTCATGGTACATGACTTTGCTAAAGCCTCATTACACTTGGGAATGTTTAATATATCCTGTAGCAGTCAGCTAGGTGTCGTGGTACATGACTTTGTTAAAGCCTCATTACACTAGGGAATGTTTAACATATCCTGTAGCAGTCAGCTAGGTGTCATGGTACATGACTTTGTTAAAGCCTCATTACACTTGGGAATGTTTAACATATCCTGTAGCAGTCAGCTAGGTGTCATGGTACATGACTTTGCTAAAGCCTCATTACACTTGGGAATGTTTAATATATCCTGTAGCAGTCAGCTAGGTGTCATGGTACATGACTTTGCTAAAGCCTCATTACACTTGGGAATGTTTAATATATCCTGTAGCAGTCAGCTAGGTGTCATGGTACATGACTTTGCTAAAGCCTCATTACACTTGGGAATGTTTAACATATCCTGTAGCAGTCAGCTAGGTGTCATGGTACATGACTTTGTTAAAGCCTCATTACACTTGGGAATGTTTAATATATCCTGCTGCGGTCAGCTAGGTGTCATGGTACATGACTTTGTTAAAGCCTCATTACACTTGGGAATGTTTAACATATCCTGTAGCAGTCAGCTAGGTGTCATGGTACATGACTTTGCTAAAGCCTCATTACACTTGGGAATGTTTAACATATCCTGTAGCAGTCAGCTAGGTGTCATGGTACATGACTTTGTTAAAGCCTCATTACACTTGGGAATGTTTAATATATCCTGTAGCAGTCAGCTGGATGTCATGGTACATGACTTTGTTAAAGCCTCATTACACTTGGGAATGTTTAACATATCCTGTAGCAGTCAGCTGGGTGTCATGGTACATGACTTTGCTAAAGCCTCATTACACTTGGGAATGTTTAACATATCCTGTAGCAGTCAGCTAGGTGTCATGGTACATGACTTTGCTAAAGCCTCATTACACTTGGGAATGTTTAACATATCCTGTAGCAGTCAGCTAGGTGTCATGGTACATGACTTTGCTAAAGCCTCATTACACTTGGGAATGTTTAACATATCCTGTAGCAGTCAGCTAGGTGTCGTGGTACATGACTTTGCTAAAGCCTCATTACACTTGGGAATGTTTAATATATCCTGTAGCGGTCAGCTAGGTGTCATGGTACATGACTTTGCTAAAGCCTCATTACACTAGGGAATGTTTAACATATCCTGTAGCAGTCAGCTAGGTGTCATGGTACATGACTTTGCTAAAGCCTCATTACACTTGGGAATGTTTAATATATCCTGCTGCAGTCAGCTAGGTGTCATGGTACATGACTTTGTTAAAGCCTCATTACACTAGGGAATGTTTAACATATCCTGTATCAGTCAGCTAGGTGTCATGATACATGACTTTGCTAAGGCCTCATTACACTTGGGAATGTTTAACATATCCTGTAGCAGTCAGCTAGGTGTCATGGTACATGACTTTGCTAAAGCCTCATTACACTTGGGAATGTTTAACATATCCTGTAGCAGTCAGCTAGGTGTCATGGTACATGACTTTGCTAAAGCCTCATTACACTAGGGAATGTTTAACATATCCTGTAGCAGTCAGCTAGGTGTCATGGTACATGACTTTGCTAAAGCCTCATTACACTTGGGAATGTTTAATATATCCTGTAGCAGTCAGCTGGGTGTCATGGTACATGACTTTGTTAAAGCCTCATTACACTTGGGAATGTTTAACATATCCTGTAGCAGTCAGCTAGGTGTCATGGTACATGACTTTGTTAAAGCCTCATTACACTTGGGAATGTTTAATATATCCTGTAGCAGTCAGCTAGGTGTCATGGTACATGACTTTGCTAAAGCCTCATTACACTTGGGAATGTTTAACATATCCTGTAGCAGTCAGCTAGGTGTCATGGTACATGACTTTGTTAAAGCCTCATTACACTAGGGAATGTTTAACATATCCTGTAGCAGTCAGCTAGGTGTCATGGTACATGACTTTGTTAAAGCCTCATTACACTTGGGAATGTTTAACATATCCTGTAGCAGTCAGCTAGGTGTCATGGTACATGACTTTGTTAAAGCCTCATTACACTTGGGAATGTTTAATATATCCTGTAGCAGTCAGCTAGGTGTCATGGTACATGACTTTGTTAAAGCCTCATTACACTTGGGAATGTTTAACATATCCTGTAGCAGTCAGCTGGGTGTCATGGTACATGACTTTGCTAGAGCCTCATTACACTTGGGAATGTTTAACGTATCCTGTAGCAGTCAGCTGGGTGTCATGGTACATGACTTTGTTAAAGCCTCATTACACTTGGGAATGTTTAACATATCCTGTAGCAGTCAGCTGGGTGTCATGGTACATGACTTTGTTAAAGCCTCATTACACTAGGGAATGTTTAACATATCCTGTAGCGGTCAGCTAGGTGTCATGATACATGACTTTGCTAAGGCCTCATTACACTTGGGAATGTTTAACATATCCTGTAGCAGTCAGCTAGGTGTCATGGTACATGACTTTGCTAAAGCCTCATTACACTTGGGAATGTTTAACATATCCTGTAGCAGTCAGCTAGGTGTCATGGTACATGACTTTGCTAAAGCCTCATTACACTAGGGAATGTTTAACATATCCTGTAGCAGTCAGCTAGGTGTCATGGTACATGACTTTGCTAAAGCCTCATTACACTTGGGAATGTTTAATATATCCTGTAGCAGTCAGCTGGGTGTCATGGTATATGACTTTGTTAAAGCCTCATTACACTTGGGAATGTTTAACATATCCTGTAGCAGTCAGCTAGGTGTCATGGTACATGACTTTGCTAAAGCCTCATTACACTAGGGAATGTTTAACGTATCCTGTAGCAGTCAGCTAGGTGTCATGATACATGACTTTGCTAAAGCCTCATTACACTAGGGAATGTTTAACATATCCTGTAGCAGTCAGCTAGGTGTCATGGTACATGACTTTGCTAAAGCCTCATTACACTTGGGAATGTTTAACGTATCCTGTAGCAGTCAGCTGGGTGTCATGGTACATGACTTTGCTAAAGCCTCATTACACTTGGGAATGTTTAATATATCCTGTAGCAGTCAGCTAGGTGTCATGATACATGACTTTGTTAAAGCCTCATTACACTTGGGAATGTTTAACATATCCTGTAGCAGTCAGCTAGGTGTCATGGTACATGACTTTGCTAAAGCCTCATTACACTAGGGAATGTTTAACATATCCTGTAGCAGTCAGCTAGGTGTCATGGTACATGACTTTGCTAAAGCCTCATTACACTTGGGAATGTTTAATATATCCTGTAGCAGTCAGCTGGGTGTCATGGTACATGACTTTGTTAAAGCCTCATTACACTTGGGAATGTTTAACATATCCTGTAGCAGTCAGCTAGGTGTCATGGTACATGACTTTGTTAAAGCCTCATTACACTAGGGAATGTTTAACATATCCTGTAGCAGTCAGCTGGGTGTCATGATACATGACTTTGTTAAAGCCTCATTACACTTGGGAATGTTTAATATATCCTGTAGCAGTCAGCTAGGTGTCATGATACATGACTTTGTTAAAGCCTCATTACACTTGGGAATGTTTAACATATCCTGTAGCAGTCAGCTAGGTGTCATGGTACATGACTTTGTTAAAGCCTCATTACACTAGGGAATGTTTAACATATCCTGTAGCAGTCAGCTAGGTGTCATGGTACATGACTTTGTTAAAGCCTCATTACACTTGGGAATGTTTAACATATCCTGTAGCAGTCAGCTAGGTGTCATGGTACATGACTTTGTTAAAGCCTCATTACACTTGGGAATGTTTAATATATCCTGTAGCAGTCAGCTAGGTGTCATGGTACATGACTTTGTTAAAGCCTCATTACACTTGGGAATGTTTAACATATCCTGTAGCAGTCAGCTAGGAGTCATGATACATGACTTTGCTAAAGCCTCATTACACTTGGGAATGTTTAACGTATCCTGTAGCAGTCAGCTAGGTGTCATGATACATGACTTTGTTAAAGCCTCATTACACTTGGGAATGTTTAACATATCCTGTAGCAGTCAGCTAGGTGTCATGGTACATGACTTTGCTAAAGCCTCATTACACTTGGGAATGTTTAACGTATCCTGTAGCAGTCAGCTAGGTGTCATGGTACATGACTTTGCTAAAGCCTCATTACACTTGGGAATGTTTAACATATCCTGTAGCAGTCAGCTAGGTGTCATGGTACATGACTTTGCTAAAGCCTCATTACACTTGGGAATGTTTAATATATCCTGTAGCAGTCAGCTAGGTGTCATGGTACATGACTTTGCTAGAGCCTCATTACACTTGGGAATGTTTAACATATCCTGTAGCAGTCAGCTAGGTGTCATGGTACATGACTTTGTTAAAGGCTCATTACACTTGGGAATGTTTAATATATCCTGTAGCAGTCAGCTGGGTGTCATGGTACATGACTTTGCTAAAGCCTCATTACACTTGGGAATGTTTAACATATCCTGTAGCAGTCAGCTAGGTGTCATGGTACATGACTTTGCTAAAGCCTCATTACACTTGGGAATGTTTAACATATCCTGTAGCAGTCAGCTAGGTGTCATGGTACATGACTTTGCTAAAGCCTCATTACACTTGGGAATGTTTAATATATCCTGTAGCGGTCAGCTAGGTGTCGTGATACATGACTTTGTTAAAGCCTCATTACACTTGGGAATGTTTAACATATCCTGTAGCAGTCAGCTAGGTGTCATGGTACATGACTTTGCTAAAGCCTCATTACACTTGGGAATGTTTAACATATCCTGTAGCAGTCAGCTAGGTGTCATGGTACATGACTTTGTTAAAGTCTCATTACACTTGGGAATGTTTAACATATCCTGTAGCAGTCAGCTGGGTGTCATGGTACATGACTTTGCTAAAGCCTCATTACACTAGGGAATGTTTAACATATCCTGTAGCAGTCAGCTGGGTGTCATGGTACATGACTTTGCTAGAGCCTCATTACACTTGGGAATGTTTAACATATCCTGTAGCAGTCAGCTAGGTGTCATGGTACATGACTTTGCTAAAGCCTCATTACACTAGGGAATGTTTAACATATCCTGTAGCAGTCAGCTGGGTGTCATGGTACATGACTTTGCTAGAGCCTCATTACACTTGGGAATGTTTAACATATCCTGTAGCAGTCAGCTAGGTATCATGGTACATGACTTTGCTAAAGCCTCATTACACTTGGGAATGTGTAACGTATCCTGTAGCAGTCAGCTAGGTGTCATGATACATGACTTTGCTAAAGCCTCATTACACTTGGGAATGTTTAACATATCCTGTAGCAGTCAGCTGGGTGTCATGGTACATGACTTTGCTAAAGCCTCATTACACTAGGGAATGTTTAACATATCCTGTAGCAGTCAGCTGGGTGTCGTGGTACATGACTTTGTTAAAGCCTCATTACACTTGGGAATGTTTAACATATCCTGTAGCAGTCAGCTAGGTGTCATGGTACATGACTTTGTTAAAGCCTCATTACACTTGGGAATGTTTAATATATCCTGTAGCAGTCAGCTAGGTGTCATGGTACATGACTTTGCTAAAGCCTCATTACACTTGGGAATGTTTAATATATCCTGTAGCAGTCAGCTAGGTGTCATGGTACATGACTTTGCTAAAGCCTCATTACACTAGGGAATGTTTAACATATCCTGTAGCAGTCAGCTAGGTGTCATGGTACATGACTTTGCTAAAGCCTCATTACACTTGGGAATGTTTAACATATCCTGTAGCAGTCAGCTAGGTGTCATGGTACATGACTTTGCTAAAGCCTCATTACACTTGGGAATGTTTAACATATCCTGCTGCAGTCAGCTAGGTGTCATGGTACATGACTTTGCTAAAGCCTCATTACACTAGGGAATGTTTAACATATCCTGTAGCGGTCAGCTAGGTGTCATGGTACATGACTTTGCTCAAGCCTCATTACACTTGGGAATGTTTAACATATCCTGTAGCAGTCAGCTAGGTGTCATGGTACATGACTTTGCTAAAGCCTCATTACACTAGGGAATGTTTAACATATCCTGTAGCAGTCAGCTAGGTGTCATGGTACATGACTTTGCTCAAGCCTCATTACACTTGGGAATGTTTAATATATCCTGTAGCAGTCAGCTAGGTGTCATGGTACATGACTTTGCTCAAGCCTCATTACACTTGGGAATGTTTAACATATCCTGTAGCAGTCAGCTAGGTGTCATGGTACATGACTTTGCTAAAGCCTCATTACACTTGGGAATGTTTAACATATCCTGTAGCAGTCAGCTAGGTGTCATGGTACATGACTTTGCTAAAGCCTCATTACACTAGGGAATGTTTAACATATCCTGTAGCAGTCAGCTAGGTGTCATGGTACATGACTTTGTTAAAGCCTCATTACACTTGGGAATGTTTAACATATCCTGTAGCAGTCAGCTAGGTGTCATGGTACATGACTTTGTTAAAGCCTCATTACACTAGGGAATGTTTAACATATCCTGTAGCAGTCAGCTAGGTGTCATGGTACATGACTTTGTTAAAGCCTCATTACACTTGGGAATGTTTAACATATCCTGTAGCAGTCAGCTAGGTGTCATGGTACATGACTTTGTTAAAGCCTCATTACACTAGGGAATGTTTAACATATCCTGCTGCAGTCAGCTAGGTGTCATGGTACATGACTTTGCTAAAGCCTCATTACACTTGGGAATGTTTAACATATCCTGTAGCAGTCAGCTAGGTGTCATGGTACATGACTTTGCTAAAGCCTCATTACACTAGGGAATGTTTAACATATCCTGTAGCAGTCAGCTAGGTGTCATGGTACATGACTTTGTTAAAGCCTCATTACACTTGGGAATGTTTAACATATCCTGTAGCAGTCAGCTAGGTGTCATGGTACATGACTTTGTTAAAGCCTCATTACACTAGGGAATGTTTAACATATCCTGTAGCAGTCAGCTAGGTGTCATGGTACATGACTTTGTTAAAGCCTCATTACACTTGGGAATGTTTAACATATCCTGTAGCAGTCAGCTAGGTGTCATGGTACATGACTTTGTTAAAGCCTCATTACACTAGGGAATGTTTAACATATCCTGCTGCAGTCAGCTAGGTGTCATGGTACATGACTTTGCTAAAGCCTCATTACACTTGGGAATGTTTAACATATCCTGTAGCAGTCAGCTAGGTGTCATGGTACATGACTTTGCTAAAGCCTCATTACACTAGGGAATGTTTAACATATCCTGTAGCAGTCAGCTAGGTGTCATGGTACATGACTTTGCTAAAGCCTCATTACACTTGGGAATGTTTAACATATCCTGTAGCAGTCAGCTGGGTGTCATGATACATGACTTTGCTAAAGCCTCATTACACTAGGGAATGTTTAACATATCCTGTAGCAGTCAGCTAGGTGTCATGGTACATGACTTTGCTAGAGCCTCATTACACTTGGGAATGTTTAACATATCCTGCTGCAGTCAGCTAGGTGTCATGATACATGACTTTGCTAAAGCCTCATTACACTAGGGAATGTTTAACATATCCTGTAGCGGTCAGCTAGGTGTCATGGTACATGACTTTGTTAAAGCCTCATTACACTTGGGAATGTTTAACATATCCTGTAGCAGTCAGCTAGGTGTCATGGTACATGACTTTGCTAGAGCCTCATTACACTTGGGAATGTTTAACATATCCTGCTGCAGTCAGCTAGCTGTCATGGTACATGACTTTGCTCAAGCCTCATTACACTAGGGAATGTTTAATATATCCTGTAGCAGTCAGCTAGGTGTCATGATACATGACTTTGTTAAAGCCTCATTACACTTGGGAATGTTTAACATATCCTGTAGCGGTCAGCTAGGTGTCATGGTACATGACTTTGTTAAAGCCTCATTACACTTGGGAATGTTTAACATATCCTGTAGCAGTCAGCTAGGTGTCATGATACATGACTTTGCTAAAGCCTCATTACACTTGGGAATGTTTAACATATCCTGTAGCAGTCAGCTAGGTGTCATGGTACATGACTTTGCTAAAGCCTCATTACACTAGGGAATGTTTAATATATCCTGTAGCAGTCAGCTAGGTGTCATGGTACATGACTTTGCTAAAGCCTCATTACACTTGGGAATGTTTAACGTATCCTGCTGCAGTCAGCTAGGTGTCATGGTACATGACTTTGCTAAAGCCTCATTACACTAGGGAATGTTTAATATATCCTGTAGCAGTCAGCTAGGTGTCATGGTACATGACTTTGCTAAAGCCTCATTACACTTGGGAATGTTTAACATATCCTGTAGCAGTCAGCTAGGTGTCATGGTACATGACTTTGCTAGAGCCTCATTACACTTGGGAATGTTTAATATATCCTGTAGCAGTCAGCTAGGTGTCATGGTACATGACTTTGCTAAAGCCTCATTACACTTGGGGATGTTTAACATATCCTGTAGCAGTCAGCTAGGTGTCATGGTACATGACTTTGCTAAAGCCTCATTACACTAGGGAATGTTTAACATATCCTGTAGCAGTCAGCTGGGTGTCATGGTACATGACTTTGTTAAAGCCTCATTACACTAGGGAATGTTTAACATATCCTGTAGCAGTCAGCTAGGTGTCATGGTACATGACTTTGCTAAAGCCTCATTACACTAGGGAATGTTTAACATATCCTGTAGCGGTCAGCTAGGTGTCATGATACATGACTTTGCTAAAGCCTCATTACACTAGGGAATGTTTAACATATCCTGTAGCAGTCAGCTAGGTGTCATGGTACATGACTTTGCTAAAGCCTCATTACACTTGGGAATGTTTAACATATCCTGTAGCAGTCAGCTAGGTGTCATGATACATGACTTTACTAAAGCCTCATTACACTAGGGAATGTTTAACATATCCTGTAGCGGTCAGCTAGGTGTCATGATACATGACTTTGTTAAAGCCTCATTACACTAGGGAATGTTTAACATATCCTGTAGCAGTCAGCTAGGTGTCATGATACATGACTTTGCTAAAGCCTCATTACACTAGGGAATGTTTAACATATCCTGTAGCAGTCAGCTAGGTGTCATGGTACATGACTTTGCTAAAGCCTCATTACACTAGGGAATGTTTAACGTATCCTGCTGCAGTCAGCTAGGTGTCATGGTGCATGACTTTGCTAAAGCCTCATTACACTAGGGAATGTTTAACGTATCCTGTAGCAGTCAGCTAGGTGTCATGGTGCATGACTTTGCTAAAGCCTCATTACACTTGGGAATGTTTAACATATCCTGTAGCAGTCAGCTAGGTGTCATGATACATGACTTTGCTAAAGCCTCATTACACTTGGGAATGTTTAACATATCCTGTAGCGGTCAGCTAGGTGTCATGGTACATGACTTTTTTAAAGCCTCATTACACTTGGGAATGTTTAACATATCCTGTAGCAGTCAGCTAGGTGTCATGATACATGACTTTGCTAAAGCCTCATTACACTTGGGAATGTTTAACATATCCTGTAGCAGTCAGCTAGGTGTCATGGTACATGACTTTGCTAAAGCCTCATTACACTAGGGAATGTTTAATATATCCTGTAGCAGTCAGCTAGGTGTCATGGTACATGACTTTGCTAAAGCCTCATTACACTAGGGAATGTTTAATATATCCTGTAGCAGTCAGCTAGGTGTCATGGTACATGACTTTGCTAAAGCCTCATTACACTTGGGAATGTTTAATATATCCTGTAGCAGTCAGCTAGGTGTCATGGTACATGACTTTGTTAAAGCCTCATTACACTTGGGAATGTTTAATATATCCTGTAGCAGTCAGCTAGGTGTCATGGTACATGACTTTGTTAAAGCCTCATTACACTTGGGAATGTTTAATATATCCTGTAGCAGTCAGCTAGGTGTCATGGTACATGACTTTGCTAAAGCCTCATTACACTTGGGAATGTTTAACATATCCTGTAGCAGTCAGCTAGGTGTCATGGTACATGACTTTACTAAAGCCTCATTACACTAGGGAATGTTTAACATATCCTGCTGCAGTCAGCTAGGTGTCATGATACATGACTTTGCTAAAGCCTCATTACACTTGGGAATGTTTAACATATCCTGTAGCAGTCAGCTAGGTGTCATGGTACATGACTTTGCTAAAGCCTCATTACACTAGGGAATGTTTAACATATCCTGCTGCGGTCAGCTAGGTGTCATGGTACATGACTTTGCTCAAGCCTCATTACACTAGGGAATGTTTAACATATCCTGTAGCAGTCAGCTAGGTGTCATGGTACATGACTTTGCTAAAGCCTCATTACACTTGGGAATGTTTAACATATCCTGTAGCAGTCAGCTAGGTGTCATGGTACATGACTTTGTTAAAGGCTCATTACACTTGGGAATGTTTAATATATCCTGTAGCAGTCAGCTGGGTGTCATGATACATGACTTTGCTAAAGCCTCATTACACTAGGGAATGTTTAATATATCCTGTAGTAGTCAGCTGGGTGTCATGGTGCATGACTTTGCTAAAGCCTCATTACACTAGGGAATGTTTAACGTATCCTGTAGCAGTCAGCTAGGTGTCATGGTACATGACTTTGCTAAAGCCTCATTACACTTGGGAATGTTTAATATATCCTGTAGTAGTCAGCTGGGTGTCATGGTGCATGACTTTGCTAAAGCCTCATTACACTAGGGAATGTTTAACGTATCCTGTAGCAGTCAGCTAGGTGTCATGGTACATGACTTTGCTAAAGCCTCATTACACTTGGGAATGTTTAACATATCCTGTAGCAGTCAGCTAGGTGTCGTGGTACATGACTTTGCTAGAGCCTCATTACACTTGGGAATGTTTAACATATCCTGTAGCAGTCAGCTAGGTGTCATGGTGCATGACTTTGCTAAAGCCTCATTACACTAGGGAATGTTTAACATATCCTGTAGCAGTCAGCTGCGTGTCATGGTACATGACTTTGCTAAAGCCTCATTACACTTGGGAATGTTTAATATATCCTGTAGCAGTCAGCTAGGTGTCATGATACATGACTTTGCTAGAGCCTCATTACACTTGGGAATGTTTAACATATCCTGTAGCAGTCAGCTAGGTGTCATGGTGCATGACTTTGCTAAAGCCTCATTACACTAGGGAATGTTTAACATATCCTGTAGCAGTCAGCTAGGTGTCATGATACATGACTTTGTTAAAGCCTCATTACACTTGGGAATGTTTAATATATCCTGTAGTAGTCAGCTGGGTGTCATGGTACATGACTTTGCTAAAGCCTCATTACACTTGGGAATGTTTAATATATCCTGTAGTAGTCAGCTAGGTGTCATGGTACATGACTTTGCTAAAGCCTCATTACACTTGGGAATGTTTAATATATCCTGTAGTAGTCAGCTGGGTGTCATGGTACATGACTTTGCTAAAGCCTCATTACACTAGGGAATGTTTAATATATCCTGTAGCAGTCAGCTAGGTGTCATGGTACATGATTTTGTTAAAGGCTCATTACACTAGGGAATGTTTAATATATCCTGTAGCAGTCAGCTAGGTGTCATGGTACATGACTTTGTTAAAGCCTCATTACACTAGGGAATGTTTAATATATCCTGTAGCAGTCAGCTAGGTGTCATGGTACATGACTTTGCTAAAGCCTCATTACACTAGGGAATGTTTAATATATCCTGTAGCAGTCAGCTAGGTGTCATGATACATGACTTTGCTAAAGCCTCATTACACTAGGGAATGTTTAACATATCCTGTAGCAGTCAGCTGGGTGTCATGGTACATGACTTTGCTAAAGCCTCATTACACTTGGGAATGTTTAACATATCCTGTAGCAGTCAGCTGGGTGTCATGGTACATGACTTTGTTAAAGCCTCATTACACTTGGGAATGTTTAATATATCCTGTAGCAGTCAGCTAGGTGTCATGGTACATGACTTTGCTAAAGCCTCATTACACTAGGGAATGTTTAACATATCCTGTAGCAGTCAGCTAGGTGTCATGGTACATGACTTTGCTAAAGCCTCATTACACTTGGGAATGTTTAACATATCCTGTAGCAGTCAGCTAGGTGTCATGGTACATGGCTTTGCTAGAGCCTCATTACACTTGGGAATGTTTAACGTATCCTGTAGCAGTCAGCTAGGTGTCATGGTACATGACTTTGCTAAAGCCTCATTACACTAGGGAATGTTTAACATATCCTGTAGCAGTCAGCTAGGTGTCATGGTACATGACTTTGCTAAAGCCTCATTACACTTGGGGATGTTTAACATATCCTGTAGCAGTCAGCTAGGTGTCATGATACATGACTTTGCTAAAGCCTCATTACACTAGGGAATGTTTAACATATCCTGTAGCAGTCAGCTGGGTGTCATGATACATGACTTTGCTAGAGCCTCATTACACTTGGGAATGTTTAACGTATCCTGTAGCAGTCAGCTAGGTGTCATGGTACATGACTTTGCTAAAGCCTCATTACACTAGGGAATGTTTAACGTATCCTGTAGCAGTCAGCTAGGTGTCATGGTACATGACTTTGTTAAAGCCTCATTACACTTGGGAATGTTTAACGTATCCTGTAGCAGTCAGCTAGGTGTCATGGTACATGACTTTGTTAAAGCCTCATTACACTTGGGAATGTTTAACATATCCTGTAGCAGTCAGCTAGGTGTCATGATACATGACTTTGCTAAAGCCTCATTACACTAGGGAATGTTTAACATATCCTGTAGCAGTCAGCTAGGTGTCATGATACATGACTTTGCTCAAGCCTCATTACACTAGGGAATGTTTAACATATCCTGTAGCAGTCAGCTAGGTGTCATGGTACATGACTTTGCTAAAGCCTCATTACACTTGGGGATGTTTAACATATCCTGTAGCAGTCAGCTAGGTGTCATGGTACATGACTTTGCTAAAGCCTCATTACACTAGGGAATGTTTAACATATCCTGTAGCAGTCAGCTAGGTGTCATGGTACATGACTTTGCTAGAGCCTCATTACACTTGGGAATGTTTAACATATCCTGTAGCAGTCAGCTAGGTGTCATGGTACATGACTTTGTTAAAGCCTCATTACACTAGGGAATGTTTAACATATCCTGCTGCAGTCAGCTAGGTGTCATGATACATGACTTTGCTAAAGCCTCATTACACTTGGGAATGTTTAACATATCCTGTAGCAGTCAGCTAGGTGTCATGGTACATGACTTTGCTAAAGCCTCATTACACTAGGGAATGTTTAACATATCCTGCTGCGGTCAGCTAGGTGTCATGGTACATGACTTTGCTCAAGCCTCATTACACTAGGGAATGTTTAACATATCCTGTAGCAGTCAGCTAGGTGTCATGATACATGACTTTGCTAAAGCCTCATTACACTAGGGAATGTTTAACATATCCTGTAGCAGTCAGCTAGGTGTCATGATACATGACTTTGCTCAAGCCTCATTACACTTGGGAATGTTTAACATATCCTGTAGCAGTCAGCTAGGTGTCATGGTACATGACTTTGCTATAGCCTCATTACACTAGGGAATGTTTAACATATCCTGCTGCGGTCAGCTAGGTGTCATGGTACATGACTTTGCTCAAGCCTCATTACACTAGGGAATGTTTAACATATCCTGTAGCAGTCAGCTAGGTGTCATGATACATGACTTTGCTAAAGCCTCATTACACTTGGGAATGTTTAACATATCCTGTAGCAGTCAGCTAGGTGTCATGGTACATGACTTTGTTAAAGGCTCATTACACTTGGGAATGTTTAATATATCCTGTAGCAGTCAGCTGGGTGTCATGGTACATGACTTTGCTAAAGCCTCATTACACTTGGGAATGTTTAATATATCCTGTAGTAGTCAGCTGGGTGTCATGGTGCATGACTTTGCTAAAGCCTCATTACACTAGGGAATGTTTAACATATCCTGTAGCAGTCAGCTAGGTGTCATGGTGCATGACTTTGCTAAAGCCTCATTACACTAGGGAATGTTTAACATATCCTGTAGCAGTCAGCTGGGTGTCATGGTACATGACTTTGCTAAAGCCTCATTACACTTGGGAATGTTTAATATATCCTGTAGCAGTCAGCTAGGTGTCATGATACATGACTTTGCTAGAGCCTCATTACACTTGGGAATGTTTAATATATCCTGTAGCAGTCAGCTAGGTGTCATGGTGCATGACTTTGCTAAAGCCTCATTACACTAGGGAATGTTTAACATATCCTGTAGCAGTCAGCTAGGTGTCATGATACATGACTTTGTTAAAGCCTCATTACACTTGGGAATGTTTAATATATCCTGTAGTAGTCAGCTGGGTGTCATGGTACATGACTTTGCTAAAGCCTCATTACACTTGGGAATGTTTAATATATCCTGTAGTAGTCAGCTGGGTGTCATGGTACATGACTTTGCTCAAGCCTCATTACACTTGGGAATGTTTAACTTATCCTGTAGCAGTCAGCTAGGTGTCATGGTACATGACTTTGCTAAAGCCTCATTACACTAGGGAATGTTTAACATATCGTGTAGCAGTCAGCTAGGTGTCATGGTACATGACATTGCTAAAGCCTCATTACACTAGGGAATGTTTAACATATCCTGTAGCAGTCAGCTAGGTGTCATGGTACATGACTTTGTTAAAGCCTCATTACACTTGGGAATGTTTAATATATCCTGTAGCAGTCAGCTAGGTGTCATGGTACATGACTTTGCTAAAGCCTCATTACACTTGGGAATGTTTAACATATCCTGTAGCAGTCAGCTGGGTGTCATGATACATGACTTTGCTAAAGCCTCATTACACTAGGGAATGTTTAACATATCCTGTAGCAGTCAGCTAGGTGTCATGGTACATGACTTTGCTAAAGCCTCATTACACTTGGGAATGTTTAATATATCCTGTAGCAGTCAGCTAGGTGTCATGGTACATGACTTTGTTAAAGCCTCATTACACTTGGGAATGTTTAATATATCCTGTAGCAGTCAGCTAGGTGTCATGATACATGACTTTGTTAAAGCCTCATTACACTTGGGAATGTTTAATATATCGTGTAGCAGTCAGCTAGGTGTCATGGTACATGACTTTGCTAAAGCCTCATTACACTAGGGAATGTTTAATATATCCTGTAGCAGTCAGCTAGGTGTCATGATACATGACTTTGCTAGAGCCTCATTACACTTGGGAATGTTTAATATATCCTGTAGCAGTCAGCTAGGTGTCATGGTACATGACTTTGCTAAAGCCTCATTACACTAGGGAATGTTTAACATATCCTGTAGCAGTCAGCTAGGTGTCATGATACATGACTTTGCTAGAGCCTCATTACACTTGGGAATGTTTAATATATCCTGTAGCAGTCAGCTAGGTGTCATGGTACATGACTTTGTTAAAGCCTCATTACACTTGGGAATGTTTAACATATCCTGTAGCAGTCAGCTAGGTGTCATGGTACATGACTTTGCTAGAGCCTCATTACACTTGGGAATGTTTAACATATCCTGTAGCAGTCAGCTAGGTGTCATGGTACATGACTTTGCTAAAGCCTCATTACACTTGGGAATGTTTAACATATCCTGTAGCAGTCAGCTAGGTGTCATGGTGCATGACTTTGCTAAAGCCTCATTACACTAGGGAATGTTTAACATATCCTGTAGCAGTCAGCTGGGTGTCATGGTACATGACTTTGCTAAAGCCTCATTACACTTGGGAATGTTTAATATATCCTGTAGCAGTCAGCTAGGTGTCATGATACATGACTTTGCTAGAGCCTCATTACACTAGGGAATGTTTAACATATCCTGTAGCAGTCAGCTAGGTGTCATGATACATGACTTTGCTCAAGCCTCATTACACTTGGGAATGTTTAACATATCCTGTAGCAGTCAGCTAGGTGTCATGGTGCATGACTTTGCTAAAGCCTCATTACACTAGGGAATGTTTAACATATCCTGTAGCAGTCAGCTAGGTGTCATGATACATGACTTTGCTCAAGCCTCATTACACTTGGGAATGTTTAACATATCCTGTAGCGGTCAGCTAGGTGTCATGGCACATGACTTTGCTAAAGCCTCATTACACTTGGGAATGTTTAATATATCCTGTAGTAGTCAGCTGGGTGTCATGATACATGACTTTGCTAAAGCCTCATTACACTTGGGAATGTTTAATATATCCTGTAGCAGTCAGCTAGGTGTCATGATACATGACTTTGCTAAAGCCTCATTACACTAGGGAATGTTTAACATATCCTGTAGCAGTCAGCTAGGTGTCATGGTACATGACTTTGTTAAAGCCTCATTACACTTGGGAATGTTTAATATATCCTGTAGCAGTCAGCTAGGTGTCATGATACATGACTTTGCTAGAGCCTCATTACACTTGGGAATGTTTAACATATCCTGTAGCAGTCAGCTGGGTGTCATGGTACATGACTTTGCTAAAGCCTCATTACACTTGGGAATGTTTAATATATCCTGTAGTAGTCAGCTGGGTGTCATGGTACATGACTTTGCTAAAGCCTCATTACACTTGGGAATGTTTAATATATCCTGTAGCAGTCAGCTAGGTGTCATGGTACATGACTTTGTTAAAGGCTCATTACACTAGGGAATGTTTAATATATCCTGTAGCAGTCAGCTAGGTGTCATGATACATGACTTTGCTAAAGCCTCATTACACTAGGGAATGTTTAACATATCCTGTAGCAGTCAGCTAGGTGTCATGGTACATGACTTTGCTAAAGCCTCATTACACTTGGGAATGTTTAACATATCCTGTAGCAGTCAGCTAGGTGTCATGGTGCATGACTTTGCTAAAGCCTCATTACACTAGGGAATGTTTAACATATCCTGTAGCAGTCAGCTAGGTGTCATGATACATGACTTTGTTAAAGCCTCATTACACTTGGGAATGTTTAATATATCCTGTAGTAGTCAGCTGGGTGTCATGGTACATGACTTTGCTAAAGCCTCATTACACTTGGGAATGTTTAATATATCCTGTAGTAGTCAGCTGGGTGTCATGGTACATGACTTTGCTAAAGCCTCATTACACTTGGGAATGTTTAATATATCCTGTAGTAGTCAGCTGGGTGTCATGGTACATGACTTTGCTAAAGCCTCATTACACTTGGGAATGTTTAATATATCCTGTAGTAGTCAGCTGGGTGTCATGGTACATGACTTTGCTAAAGCCTCATTACACTTGGGAATGTTTAATATATCCTGTAGTAGTCAGCTGGGTGTCATGGTACATGACTTTGCTAAAGCCTCATTACACTAGGGAATGTTTAATATATCCTGTAGCAGTCAGCTAGGTGTCATGGTACATGATTTTGTTAAAGGCTCATTACACTAGGGAATGTTTAATATATCCTGTAGCAGTCAGCTAGGTGTCATGGTACATGACTTTGTTAAAGCCTCATTACACTAGGGAATGTTTAATATATCCTGTAGCAGTCAGCTAGGTGTCATGGTACATGACTTTGCTAAAGCCTCATTACACTAGGGAATGTTTAACATATCCTGTAGCAGTCAGCTGGGTGTCATGGTACATGACTTTGCTAAAGCCTCATTACACTTGGGAATGTTTAACATATCCTGTAGCAGTCAGCTGGGTGTCATGGTACATGACTTTGTTAAAGCCTCATTACACTTGGGAATGTTTAATATATCCTGTAGCAGTCAGCTAGGTGTCATGGTACATGACTTTGCTAAAGCCTCATTACACTAGGGAATGTTTAACATATCCTGTAGCAGTCAGCTAGGTGTCATGGTACATGACTTTGCTAAAGCCTCATTACACTTGGGAATGTTTAACATATCCTGTAGCAGTCAGCTAGGTGTCATGGTACATGGCTTTGCTAGAGCCTCATTACACTTGGGAATGTTTAACGTATCCTGTAGCAGTCAGCTAGGTGTCATGGTACATGACTTTGCTAAAGCCTCATTACACTAGGGAATGTTTAACATATCCTGTAGCAGTCAGCTAGGTGTCATGGTACATGACTTTGCTAAAGCCTCATTACACTTGGGGATGTTTAACATATCCTGTAGCAGTCAGCTAGGTGTCATGATACATGACTTTGCTAAAGCCTCATTACACTAGGGAATGTTTAACATATCCTGTAGCAGTCAGCTGGGTGTCATGGTACATGACTTTGCTAAAGCCTCATTACACTTGGGAATGTTTAACGTATCCTGTAGCAGTCAGCTAGGTGTCATGGTACATGACTTTGCTAAAGCCTCATTACACTTGGGGATGTTTAACATATCCTGTAGCAGTCAGCTAGGTGTCATGGTACATGACTTTGCTAAAGCCTCATTACACTTGGGGATGTTTAACATATCCTGTAGCAGTCAACTAGGTGTCATGGTACATGACTTTGCTAAAGCCTCATTACACTTGGGGATGTTTAACATATCCTGTAGCAGTCAGCTAGGTGTCATGGTACATGACTTTGTTAAAGCCTCATTACACTTGGGAATGTTTAACGTATCCTGTAGCAGTCAGCTAGGTGTCATGGTACATGACTTTGTTAAAGCCTCATTACACTTGGGAATGTTTAACATATCCTGTAGCAGTCAGCTGGGTGTCATGGTACATGACTTTGCTAAAGCCTCATTACACTTGGGGATGTTTAACATATCCTGTAGCAGTCAGCTAGGTGTCATGGTACATGACTTTGCTAAAGCCTCATTACACTAGGGAATGTTTAACATATCCTGTAGCAGTCAGCTAGGTGTCATGGTACATGACTTTGCTAGAGCCTCATTACACTTGGGAATGTTTAACATATCCTGTAGCAGTCAGCTAGGTGTCATGGTACATGACTTTGTTAAAGCCTCATTACACTAGGGAATGTTTAACATATCCTGCTGCAGTCAGCTAGGTGTCATGATACATGACTTTGCTAAAGCCTCATTACACTTGGGAATGTTTAACATATCCTGTAGCAGTCAGCTAGGTGTCATGGTACATGACTTTGCTAAAGCCTCATTACACTAGGGAATGTTTAACATATCCTGCTGCGGTCAGCTAGGTGTCATGGTACATGACTTTGCTCAAGCCTCATTACACTAGGGAATGTTTAACATATCCTGTAGCAGTCAGCTAGGTGTCATGATACATGACTTTGCTAAAGCCTCATTACACTAGGGAATGTTTAACATATCCTGTAGCAGTCAGCTAGGTGTCATGATACATGACTTTGCTCAAGCCTCATTACACTTGGGAATGTTTAACATATCCTGTAGCAGTCAGCTAGGTGTCATGATACATGACTTTGCTAAAGCCTCATTACACTTGGGAATGTTTAACATATCCTGTAGCAGTCAGCTAGGTGTCATGGTACATGACTTTGCTAAAGCCTCATTACACTTGGGAATGTTTAATATATCCTGTAGCAGTCAGCTGGGTGTCATGGTACATGACTTTGCTAAAGCCTCATTACACTTGGGAATGTTTAATATATCCTGTAGTAGTCAGCTTGGTGTCATGGTGCATGACTTTGCTAAAGCCTCATTACACTTGGGAATGTTTAACATATCCTGTAGCAGTCAGCTAGGTGTCATGGTACATGACTTTGTTAAAGCCTCATTACACTAGGGAATGTTTAACATATCCTGTAGCAGTCAGCTAGGTGTCATGGTGCATGACTTTGCTAAAGCCTCATTACACTAGGGAATGTTTAACATATCCTGTAGCAGTCAGCTGGGTGTCATGGTACATGACTTTGCTAAAGCCTCATTACACTTGGGAATGTTTAATATATCCTGTAGCAGTCAGCTAGGTGTCATGATACATGACTTTGCTAGAGCCTCATTACACTTGGGAATGTTTAACATATCCTGTAGCAGTCAGCTAGGTGTCATGGTGCATGACTTTGCTAAAGCCTCATTACACTAGGGAATGTTTAACATATCCTGTAGCAGTCAGCTAGGTGTCATGATACATGACTTTGTTAAAGCCTCATTACACTTGGGAATGTTTAATATATCCTGTAGTAGTCAGCTGGGTGTCAAGGTACATGACTTTGCTAAAGCCTCATTACACTTGGGAATGTTTAATATATCCTGTAGTAGTCAGCTGGGTGTCATGGTACATGACTTTGCTCAAGCCTCATTACACTTGGGAATGTTTAACTTATCCTGTAGCAGTCAGCTAGGTGTCATGGTACATGACTTTGCTAAAGCCTCATTACACTAGGGAATGTTTAACATATCCTGTAGCAGTCAGCTAGGTGTCATGGTACATGACTTTGCTAAAGCCTCATTACACTAGGGAATGTTTAACATATCCTGTAGCAGTCAGCTAGGTGTCATGGTACATGACTTTGCTAAAGCCTCATTATACTTGGGAATGTTTAACATATCCTGTAGTAGTCAGCTAGGTGTCATGGTACATGACTTTGCTAAAGCCTCATTACACTTGGGAATGTTTAACATATCCTGTAGTAGTCAGCTAGGTGTAATGGTACATGACTTTGCTAAAGCCTCATTACACTTGGGAATGTTTAACATATCCTGTAGCAGTCAGCTAGGTGTCATGGTACATGACTTTGCTAAAGCCTCATTACACTTGGGAATGTTTAACATATCCTGTAGCAGTCAGCTAGGTGTCATGATACATGACTTTGCTAAAGCCTCATTACACTAGGGAATGTTTAACATATCCTGTAGCAGTCAGCTAGGTGTCATGGTACATGACTTTGCTAAAGCCTCATTACACTAGGGAATGTTTAACATATCCTGTAGCAGTCAGCTAGGTGTCATGGTACATGACTTTGCTAAAGCCTCATTACACTTGGGAATGTTTAATATATCCTGTAGCAGTCAGCTAGGTGTCATGGTACATGACTTTGTTAAAGCCTCATTACACTTGGGAATGTTTAATATATCCTGTAGCAGTCAGCTAGGTGTCATGATACATGACTTTGCTAAAGCCTCATTACACTTGGGAATGTTTAATATATCCTGTAGCAGTCAGCTAGGTGTCATGGTACATGACTTTGTTAAAGGCTCATTACACTTGGGAATGTTTAACATATCCTGTAGCAGTCAGCTAGGTGTCATGGTACATGACTTTGCTAAAGCCTCATTACACTTGGGAATGTTTAACGTATCCTGTAGCAGTCAGCTAGGTGTCATGGTGCATGACTTTGCTAAAGCCTCATTACACTAGGGAATGTTTAACATATCCTGTAGCAGTCAGCTGGGTGTCATGGTACATGACTTTGCTAAAGCCTCATTACACTTGGGAATGTTTAATATATCCTGTAGCAGTCAGCTAGGTGTCATGATACATGACTTTGCTAGAGCCTCATTACACTAGGGAATGTTTAACATATCCTGTAGCAGTCAGCTAGGTGTCATGATACATGACTTTGCTCAAGCCTCATTACACTTGGGAATGTTTAACATATCCTGTAGCAGTCAGCTAGGTGTCATGGTGCATGACTTTGCTAAAGCCTCATTACACTAGGGAATGTTTAACATATCCTGTAGCAGTCAGCTAGGTGTCATGATACATGACTTTGCTCAAGCCTCATTACACTTGGGAATGTTTAACATATCCTGTAGCGGTCAGCTAGGTGTCATGGCACATGACTTTGCTAAAGCCTCATTACACTTGGGAATGTTTAATATATCCTGTAGTAGTCAGCTGGGTGTCATGATACATGACTTTGCTAAAGCCTCATTACACTTGGGAATGTTTAATATATCCTGTAGCAGTCAGCTAGGTGTCATGATACATGACTTTGCTAAAGCCTCATTACACTAGGGAATGTTTAACATATCCTGTAGCAGTCAGCTAGGTGTCATGGTACATGACTTTGTTAAAGCCTCATTACACTTGGGAATGTTTAATATATCCTGTAGCAGTCAGCTAGGTGTCATGATACATGACTTTGCTAGAGCCTCATTACACTTGGGAATGTTTAACATATCCTGTAGCAGTCAGCTGGGTGTCATGGTACATGACTTTGCTAAAGCCTCATTACACTTGGGAATGTTTAATATATCCTGTAGTAGTCAGCTGGGTGTCATGGTACATGACTTTGCTAAAGCCTCATTACACTTGGGAATGTTTAATATATCCTGTAGCAGTCAGCTAGGTGTCATGGTACATGACTTTGTTAAAGGCTCATTACACTAGGGAATGTTTAATATATCCTGTAGCAGTCAGCTAGGTGTCATGATACATGACTTTGCTAAAGCCTCATTACACTAGGGAATGTTTAACATATCCTGTAGCAGTCAGCTAGGTGTCATGGTACATGACTTTGCTAAAGCCTCATTACACTTGGGAATGTTTAACATATCCTGTAGCAGTCAGCTAGGTGTCATGGTGCATGACTTTGCTAAAGCCTCATTACACTAGGGAATGTTTAACATATCCTGTAGCAGTCAGCTAGGTGTCATGATACATGACTTTGTTAAAGCCTCATTACACTTGGGAATGTTTAATATATCCTGTAGTAGTCAGCTGGGTGTCATGGTACATGACTTTGCTAAAGCCTCATTACACTTGGGAATGTTTAATATATCCTGTAGTAGTCAGCTGGGTGTCATGGTACATGACTTTGCTAAAGCCTCATTACACTTGGGAATGTTTAATATATCCTGTAGTAGTCAGCTGGGTGTCATGGTACATGACTTTGCTAAAGCCTCATTACACTTGGGAATGTTTAATATATCCTGTAGTAGTCAGCTGGGTGTCATGGTACATGACTTTGCTAAAGCCTCATTACACTTGGGAATGTTTAATATATCCTGTAGTAGTCAGCTGGGTGTCATGGTACATGACTTTGCTAAAGCCTCATTACACTAGGGAATGTTTAATATATCCTGTAGCAGTCAGCTAGGTGTCATGGTACATGATTTTGTTAAAGGCTCATTACACTAGGGAATGTTTAATATATCCTGTAGCAGTCAGCTAGGTGTCATGGTACATGACTTTGTTAAAGCCTCATTACACTAGGGAATGTTTAATATATCCTGTAGCAGTCAGCTAGGTGTCATGGTACATGACTTTGCTAAAGCCTCATTACACTAGGGAATGTTTAACATATCCTGTAGCAGTCAGCTGGGTGTCATGGTACATGACTTTGCTAAAGCCTCATTACACTTGGGAATGTTTAACATATCCTGTAGCAGTCAGCTGGGTGTCATGGTACATGACTTTGTTAAAGCCTCATTACACTTGGGAATGTTTAATATATCCTGTAGCAGTCAGCTAGGTGTCATGGTACATGACTTTGCTAAAGCCTCATTACACTAGGGAATGTTTAACATATCCTGTAGCAGTCAGCTAGGTGTCATGGTACATGACTTTGCTAAAGCCTCATTACACTTGGGAATGTTTAACATATCCTGTAGCAGTCAGCTAGGTGTCATGGTACATGGCTTTGCTAGAGCCTCATTACACTTGGGAATGTTTAACGTATCCTGTAGCAGTCAGCTAGGTGTCATGGTACATGACTTTGCTAAAGCCTCATTACACTAGGGAATGTTTAACATATCCTGTAGCAGTCAGCTAGGTGTCATGGTACATGACTTTGCTAAAGCCTCATTACACTTGGGGATGTTTAACATATCCTGTAGCAGTCAGCTAGGTGTCATGATACATGACTTTGCTAAAGCCTCATTACACTAGGGAATGTTTAACATATCCTGTAGCAGTCAGCTGGGTGTCATGGTACATGACTTTGCTAAAGCCTCATTACACTTGGGAATGTTTAACGTATCCTGTAGCAGTCAGCTAGGTGTCATGGTACATGACTTTGCTAAAGCCTCATTACACTTGGGGATGTTTAACATATCCTGTAGCAGTCAGCTAGGTGTCATGGTACATGACTTTGCTAAAGCCTCATTACACTTGGGGATGTTTAACATATCCTGTAGCAGTCAACTAGGTGTCATGGTACATGACTTTGCTAAAGCCTCATTACACTTGGGGATGTTTAACATATCCTGTAGCAGTCAGCTAGGTGTCATGGTACATGACTTTGTTAAAGCCTCATTACACTTGGGAATGTTTAACGTATCCTGTAGCAGTCAGCTAGGTGTCATGGTACATGACTTTGTTAAAGCCTCATTACACTTGGGAATGTTTAACATATCCTGTAGCAGTCAGCTGGGTGTCATGGTACATGACTTTGCTAAAGCCTCATTACACTTGGGGATGTTTAACATATCCTGTAGCAGTCAGCTAGGTGTCATGGTACATGACTTTGCTAAAGCCTCATTACACTAGGGAATGTTTAACATATCCTGTAGCAGTCAGCTAGGTGTCATGGTACATGACTTTGCTAGAGCCTCATTACACTTGGGAATGTTTAACATATCCTGTAGCAGTCAGCTAGGTGTCATGGTACATGACTTTGTTAAAGCCTCATTACACTAGGGAATGTTTAACATATCCTGCTGCAGTCAGCTAGGTGTCATGATACATGACTTTGCTAAAGCCTCATTACACTTGGGAATGTTTAACATATCCTGTAGCAGTCAGCTAGGTGTCATGGTACATGACTTTGCTAAAGCCTCATTACACTAGGGAATGTTTAACATATCCTGCTGCGGTCAGCTAGGTGTCATGGTACATGACTTTGCTCAAGCCTCATTACACTAGGGAATGTTTAACATATCCTGTAGCAGTCAGCTAGGTGTCATGATACATGACTTTGCTAAAGCCTCATTACACTAGGGAATGTTTAACATATCCTGTAGCAGTCAGCTAGGTGTCATGATACATGACTTTGCTCAAGCCTCATTACACTTGGGAATGTTTAACATATCCTGTAGCAGTCAGCTAGGTGTCATGATACATGACTTTGCTAAAGCCTCATTACACTTGGGAATGTTTAACATATCCTGTAGCAGTCAGCTAGGTGTCATGGTACATGACTTTGCTAAAGCCTCATTACACTTGGGAATGTTTAATATATCCTGTAGCAGTCAGCTGGGTGTCATGGTACATGACTTTGCTAAAGCCTCATTACACTTGGGAATGTTTAATATATCCTGTAGTAGTCAGCTTGGTGTCATGGTGCATGACTTTGCTAAAGCCTCATTACACTTGGGAATGTTTAACATATCCTGTAGCAGTCAGCTAGGTGTCATGGTACATGACTTTGTTAAAGCCTCATTACACTAGGGAATGTTTAACATATCCTGTAGCAGTCAGCTAGGTGTCATGGTGCATGACTTTGCTAAAGCCTCATTACACTAGGGAATGTTTAACATATCCTGTAGCAGTCAGCTGGGTGTCATGGTACATGACTTTGCTAAAGCCTCATTACACTTGGGAATGTTTAATATATCCTGTAGCAGTCAGCTAGGTGTCATGATACATGACTTTGCTAGAGCCTCATTACACTTGGGAATGTTTAACATATCCTGTAGCAGTCAGCTAGGTGTCATGGTGCATGACTTTGCTAAAGCCTCATTACACTAGGGAATGTTTAACATATCCTGTAGCAGTCAGCTAGGTGTCATGATACATGACTTTGTTAAAGCCTCATTACACTTGGGAATGTTTAATATATCCTGTAGTAGTCAGCTGGGTGTCAAGGTACATGACTTTGCTAAAGCCTCATTACACTTGGGAATGTTTAATATATCCTGTAGTAGTCAGCTGGGTGTCATGGTACATGACTTTGCTCAAGCCTCATTACACTTGGGAATGTTTAACTTATCCTGTAGCAGTCAGCTAGGTGTCATGGTACATGACTTTGCTAAAGCCTCATTACACTAGGGAATGTTTAACATATCCTGTAGCAGTCAGCTAGGTGTCATGGTACATGACTTTGCTAAAGCCTCATTACACTAGGGAATGTTTAACATATCCTGTAGCAGTCAGCTAGGTGTCATGGTACATGACTTTGCTAAAGCCTCATTATACTTGGGAATGTTTAACATATCCTGTAGTAGTCAGCTAGGTGTCATGGTACATGACTTTGCTAAAGCCTCATTACACTTGGGAATGTTTAACATATCCTGTAGTAGTCAGCTAGGTGTAATGGTACATGACTTTGCTAAAGCCTCATTACACTTGGGAATGTTTAACATATCCTGTAGCAGTCAGCTAGGTGTCATGGTACATGACTTTGCTAAAGCCTCATTACACTTGGGAATGTTTAACATATCCTGTAGCAGTCAGCTAGGTGTCATGATACATGACTTTGCTAAAGCCTCATTACACTAGGGAATGTTTAACATATCCTGTAGCAGTCAGCTAGGTGTCATGGTACATGACTTTGCTAAAGCCTCATTACACTAGGGAATGTTTAACATATCCTGTAGCAGTCAGCTAGGTGTCATGGTACATGACTTTGCTAAAGCCTCATTACACTTGGGAATGTTTAATATATCCTGTAGCAGTCAGCTAGGTGTCATGGTACATGACTTTGTTAAAGCCTCATTACACTTGGGAATGTTTAATATATCCTGTAGCAGTCAGCTAGGTGTCATGATACATGACTTTGCTAAAGCCTCATTACACTTGGGAATGTTTAATATATCCTGTAGCAGTCAGCTAGGTGTCATGGTACATGACTTTGTTAAAGGCTCATTACACTTGGGAATGTTTAACATATCCTGTAGCAGTCAGCTAGGTGTCATGGTACATGACTTTGCTAAAGCCTCATTACACTTGGGAATGTTTAACGTATCCTGTAGCAGTCAGCTAGGTGTCATGATACATGACTTTGTTAAAGCCTCATTACACTTGGGAATGTTTAACATATCCTGTAGCAGTCAGCTAGGTGTCATGATACATGACTTTGCTAAAGCCTCATTACACTTGGGAATGTTTAACGTATCCTGCTGCAGTCAGCTAGGTGTCATAGTACATGACTTTGCTAAAGCCTCATTACACTAGGGAATGTTTAACATATCCTGTAGCAGTCAGCTAGGTGTCATGATACATGACTTTGCTAAAGCCTCATTACACTTGGGAATGTTTAACATATCCTGTAGCAGTCAGCTAGGTGTCATGGTACATGACTTTGTTAAAGCCTCATTACACTTGGGAATGTTTAACATATCCTGTAGCAGTCAGCTAGGTGTCATGGTACATGACTTTGTTAAAGCCTCATTACACTTGGGAATGTTTAACATATCCTGTAGCAGTCAGCTAGGTGTCATGGTACATGACTTTGCTAAAGCCTCATTACACTAGGGAATGTTTAACATATCCTGTAGCAGTCAGCTAGGTGTCATGGTACATGACTTTGTTAAAGCCTCATTACACTTGGGAATGTTTAACATATCCTGTAGCAGTCAGCTAGGTGTCATGGTACATGACTTTGCTAAAGCCTCATTACACTTGGGAATGTTTAACATATCCTGTAGCAGTCAGCTAGGTGTCATGGTACATGACTTTGCTAAAGCCTCATTACACTAGGGAATGTTTAACATATCCTGTAGCAGTCAGCTAGGTGTCATGGTACATGACTTTGCTAAAGCCTCATTACACTAGGGAATGTTTAACATATCCTGTAGCAGTCAGCTAGGTGTCATGGTACATGACTTTACTAAAGCCTCATTACACTTGGGAATGTTTAACATATCCTGCAGCAGTCAGCTAGGTGTCATGGTACATGACTTTGTTAAAGCCTCATTACACTTGGGAATGTTTAACATATCCTGTAGCAGTCAGCTAGGTGTCATGATACATGACTTTGCTAAAGCCTCATTACACTAGGGAATGTTTAACATATCCTGTAGCAGTCAGCTGGGTGTCATGGTACATGACTTTGTTAAAGCCTCATTACACTTGGGAATGTTTAACATATCCTGTAGCAGTCAGCTGGGTGTCATGGTACATGACTTTGCTAGAGCCTCATTACACTTGGGAATGTTTAACATATCCTGTAGCAGTCAGCTAGGTGTCATGATACATGACTTTGCTAGAGCCTCATTACACTTGGGAATGTTTAACATATCCTGTAGCAGTCAGCTGGGTGTCATGATACATGACTTTGCTAAAGGCTCATTACACTAGGGAATGTTTAATATATCCTGTAGCAGTCAGCTAGGTGTCATGGTACATGACTTTGCTAAAGCCTCATTACACTTGGGAATGTTTAATATATCCTGTAGCAGTCAGCTAGGTGTCATGGTACATGACTTTGCTAGAGCCTCATTACACTTGGGAATGTTTAACATATCCTGCTGCAGTCAGCTAGGTGTCATGGTACATGACTTTGCTAAGGCCTGATTACACTAGGGAATGTTTAACATATCCTGTAGCAGTCAGCTAGGTGTCATGATACATGACTTTGCTAAAGGCTCATTACACTAGGGAATGTTTAATATATCCTGTAGCAGTCAGCTAGGTGTCATGGTACATTACTTTGCTAAAGCCTCATTACACTTGGGAATGTTTAATATATCCTGTAGCAGTCAGCTAGGTGTCATGGTACATGACTTTGCTAAAGCCTCATTACACTTGGGAATGTTTAATATATCCTGTAGCGGTCAGCTAGGTGTCATGGTACATGACTTTGCTAAAGGCTCATTACACTTGGGAATGTTTAACATATCCTGTAGCAGTCAGCTAGGTGTCATGATACATGACTTTGCTAAAGCCTCATTACACTTGGGAATGTTTAATATATCCTGTAGCAGTCAGCTAGGTGTCATGGTACATGACTTTGCTAAAGCCTCATTACACTTGGGAATGTTTAAAATATCCTGTAGCGGTCAGCTAGGTGTCATGGTACATGACTTTGCTAAGGCCTCATTACACTAGGGAATGTTTAACATATCCTGTAGCAGTCAGCTAGGTGTCATGATACATGACTTTGCTAAAGCCTCATTACACTTGGGAATGTTTAATATATCCTGTAGCGGTCAGCTAGGTGTCATGGTACATGACTTTGCTAAAGGCTCATTACACTTGGGAATGTTTAACATATCCTGTAGCAGTCAGCTGGGTGTCATGGTACATGACTTTGCTAAAGCCTCATTACACTAGGGAATGTTTAATATATCCTGTAGCAGTCAGCTAGGTGTCATGGTACATGACTTTGTTAAAGCCTCATTACACTAGGGAATGTTTAATATATCCTGTAGCAGTCAGCTAGGTGTCATGGTACATGACTTTGTTAAAGCCTCATTACACTTGGGAATGTTTAATATATCCTGTAGCAGTCAGCTAGGTGTCATGGTACATGACTTTGCTAAAGCCTCATTACACTAGGGAATGTTTAATATATCCTGTAGCAGTCAGCTAGGTGTCATGGTACATGACTTTGTTAAACCCTCATTACACTTGGGAATGTTTAACATATCCTGTAGCAGTCAGCTGGGTGTCATGGTACATGACTTTGTTAAAGCCTCATTACACTTGGGAATGTTTAATATATCCTGTAGCAGTCAGCTAGGTGTCATGGTACATGACTTTGCTAAAGCCTCATTACACTAGGGAATGTTTAATATATCCTGTAGCAGTCAGCTAGGTGTCATGGTACATGACTTTGCTAAAGCCTCATTACACTTGGGTGTGTTTAATATATCCTGTAGCAGTCAGCTAGGTGTCATGGTACATGACTTTGCTCAAGCCTCATTACACTTGGGAATGTTTAATATATCCTGTAGCAGTCAGCTAGGTGTCATGGTACATGACTTTGCTCAAGCCACATTACACTTGGGAATGTTTAATATATCCTGTAGCAGTCAGCTAGGTGTCATGGTACATGACTTTGCTCAAGCCTCATTACACTAGGGAATGTTTAATATATCCTGTAGCAGTCAGCTAGGTGTCATGGTACATGACTTTGCTAAAGCCTCATTACACTTGGGAATGTTTAATATATCCTGTAGCAGTCAGCTAGGTGTCATGGTACATGACTTTTGCTAAAGCCTCATTACACTTGGGAATGTTTAATATATCCTGTAGCAGTCAGCTGGGTGTCATGGTACATGACTTTGCTAAAGCCTCATTACACTAGGGAATGTTTAATATATTCTGTAGCAGTCAGCTAGGTGTCATGGTACATGACTTTACTAAAGCCTCATTACACTAGGGAATGTTTAATATATTCTGTAGCAGTCAGCTAGGTGTCATGGTACATGACTTTGCTAAAGCCTCATTACACTAGGGAATGTTTAATATATCCTGTAGCAGTCAGCTAGGTGTCATGGTACATGACTTTACTAAAGCCTCATTACACTTGGGAATGTTTAATATATCCTGTAGCAGTCAGCTAGGTGTCATGGTACATGACTTTGCTAAAGCCTCATTACACTAGGGAATGTTTAATATATTCTGTAGCAGTCAGCTAGGTGTCATGGTACATGACTTTGCTAAAGCCTCATTACACTTGGGAATGTTTAATATATCCTGTAGCAGTCAGCTAGGTGTCATGGTACATGACTTTACTAAAGCCTCATTACACTTGGGAATGTTTAATATATCCTGTAGCAGTCAGCTAGGTGTCATGGTACATGACTTTGCTAAGGCCTCATTACACTAGGGAATGTTTAATATATCCTGTAGCAGTCAGCTAGGTGTCATGGTACATGACTTTGCTAAAGCCTCATTACACTTGGGAATGTTTAACATATCCTGTAGCAGTCAGCTAGGTGTCATGGTACATGACTTTGCTAAAGCCTCATTACACTTGGGAATGTTTAACATATCCTGCTGCGGTCAGCTAGGTGTCATGGTACATGACTTTGCTAAAGCCTCATTACATTTCGGAATGTTTAACATATCCTGCAGCAGTCAGCTAGGTGTCATGGTACATGACTTTGCTAAAGCCTCATTACATTTCGGAATGTTTAACATATCCTGCAGCAGTCAGCTAGGTGTCATGGTACATGACTTTGCTAAAGCCTCATTACATTTCGGAATGTTTAACATATCCTGTAGCAGTCAGCTAGGTGTCATGGTACATGACTTTGCTAAAGCCTCATTACACTTGGGTGTGTTTAACATATCCTGCTGCGGTCAGCTATGTGTCATGGTACATAACTTTACTAAAGCCTCATTACTCTTGGGTGTGTTTAACATATCCTGCTGCGGTCAGCTAGGTGTCATGGTACATGACTTTACTAAAGCCTCATTACACTTGGGAATGTTTAATATATCCTGTAGCAGTCAGCTAGGTGTCATGGTACATGACTTTGCTAAAGCCTCATTACACTTGGGAATGTTTAACATATCCTGTTACGGTCAGCTAGGTGTCATGGTACATGACTTTGCTAGAGCCTCATTACACTGGGGAATGTTTAACATATCCTGTAGCAGTCAGCTAGGTGTCATGGTACATGACTTTACTAAAGCCTGATTACACTAGGGAATGTTTAACATATCCTGTTACGGTCAGCTAGGTGTCATGGAACACCACTTTACTAAAGCCTCATTACACTAGGGAATGTTTAACATATCCTGTAGCAGTCAGCTAGGTGTCATGGTACATGACTTTACTAAAGCCTGATTACACTAGGGAATGTTTAACATATCCTGTTACGGTCAGCTAGGTGTCATGGAACACCACTTTGCTGAAACCTCATTACACTTGGGAATGTGTAATATATCCTGTAGCAGTCAGCTAGGTGTCATGGTACATGACTTTGCTAAAGCCTCATTACACTAGGGAATGTTTAACATATCCTGTTACGGTCAGCTAGGTGTCATGGTACATGACTTTACTAAAGCCTGATTACACTAGGGAATGTTTAACATATCCTGTAGCATTCAGCTGGGTGTCATGGTACACGACTTTGCTAAAGCCTGATTACACTAGGGAATGTTTAACATATCCTGTAGCAGTCAGCTGGGTGTCATGGTACATGACTTTGCTAAAGCCTGATTACACTAGGGAATGTTTAACATATCCTGTTACGGTCAGCTAGGTGTCATGGTACATGACTTTACTAAAGCCTGATTACACTAGGGAATGTTTAACATATCCTGTAGCAGTCAGCTGGGTGTCATGGTACACGACTTTGCTAAAGCCTGATTACACTAGGGAATGTTTAACATATCCTGTAGCAGTCAGCTGGGTGTCATGGTACATGACTTTGCTAAAGCCTGATTACACTAGGGAATGTTTAACATATCCTGTTACGGTCAGCTAGGTGTCATGGTACATGACTTTACTAAAGCCTGATTACACTAGGGAATGTTTAACATATCCTGTTACGGTCAGCTAGGTGTCATGGAACACCACTTTGCTGAAACCTCATTACACTAGGGAATGTGTAATATATCCTGTAGCAGTCAGCTAGGTGTCATGGTACATGACTTTGCTAAAGCCTCATTACACTTGGGTGTGTTTAATATATCCTGTAGCAGTCAGCTAGGTGTCATGGTACACGACTTTGCTAAAGCCTCATTACACTTGGGAATGTTTAACATATCCTGTAGCAGTCAGCTAGGTGTCATGGTACATGACTTTGCTAGAGCCTCATTACACTAGGGAATGTTTAATATATCCTGTAGCAGTCAGCTAGGTGTCATGGTACATGACTTTGCTAAAGCCTCATTACACTTGGGAATGTTTAATATATCCTGTAGCAGTCAGCTAGGTGTCATGATACATGACTTTGCTAAAGCCTCATTACACTTGGGAATGTTTAATATATCCTGTAGCAGTCAGCTGGGTGTCATGGTACATGACTTTGCTAAAGCCTCATTATACTAGGGAATGTTTAACATATCCTGTAGCAGTCAGCTAGGTGTCATGGTACATGACTTTGCTAAAGCCTCATTACACTAGGGAATGTTTAACATATCCTGTAGCAGTCAGCTGGGTGTCATGGTACATGACTTTGCTAAAGCCTCATTACACTAGGGAATGTTTAACATATCCTGTAGCAGTCAGCTAGGTGTCATGGTACATGACTTTGCTAAAGCCTCATTACACTTGGGAATGTTTAACATATCCTGTAGCAGTCAGCTAGGTGTCATGGTACATGACTTTGCTCAAGCCTCATTACACTTGGGAATGTTTAATATATCCTGTAACAGTCAGCTAGGTGTCATGGTACATGACTTTGCTAAAGCCTCATTACACTTGGGAATGTTTAACATATCCTGCTGCGGTCAGCTAGGTGTCATGGTACATGACTTTGCTAAAGCCTCATTACACTTGGGAATGTTTAATATATCCTGCTGCGGTCAGCTAGGTGTCATGGTACATGACTTTGCTAAAGCCTCATTACACTTGGGAATGTTTAATATATCCTGTAGCAGTCAGCTAGGTGTCATGGTACATGACTTTGCTAAAGCCTCATTACACTTGGGAATGTTTAACATATCCTGTAGCAGTCAGCTAGGTGTCATGATACATGACTTTGCTAAAGGCTCATTACACTTGGGAATGTTTAACATATCCTGTAGCAGTCAGCTAGGTGTCATGGTACATGACTTTGCTAAAGGCTCATTACACTTGGGAATGTTTAATATATCCTGTAGCAGTCAGCTAGGTGTCATGGTACATGACTTTGTTAAAGCCTCATTACACTTGGGAATGTTTAATATATCCTGTAGCAGTCAGCTAGGTGTCATGATACATGACTTTGCTAAAGCCTCATTACACTTGGGAATGTTTAATATATCCTGTAGCAGTCAGCTAGGTGTCATGGTACATGACTTTGTTAAAGCCTCATTACACTTGGGAATGTTTAACATATCCTGTAGCAGTCAGCTAGGTGTCATGATACATGACTTTGCTAAAGCCTCATTACACTTGGGAATGTTTAATATATCCTGTAGCAGTCAGCTAGGTGTCATGGTACATGACTTTGCTAGAGCCTCATTACACTTGGGAATGTTTAACATATCCTGCTGCAGTCAGCTAGGTGTCATGGTACATGACTTTGCTAAGGCCTCATTACACTAGGGAATGTTTAACATATCCTGTAGCAGTCAGCTAGGTGTCATGATACATGACTTTGCTAAAGCCTCATTACACTTGGGAATGTTTAATATATCCTGTAGCGGTCAGCTAGGTGTCATGGTACATGACTTTGCTAAAGGCTCATTACACTTGGGAATGTTTAACATATCCTGTAGCAGTCAGCTGGGTGTCATGGTACATGACTTTGCTAAAGCCTCATTACACTAGGGAATGTTTAATATATCCTGTAGCAGTCAGCTAGGTGTCATGGTACATGACTTTGTTAAAGCCTCATTACACTTGGGAATGTTTAATATATCCTGTAGCAGTCAGCTAGGTGTCATGGTACATGACTTTGCTAAAGCCTCATTACACTAGGGAATGTTTAATATATCCTGTAGCAGTCAGCTAGGTGTCATGGTACATGACTTTGCTAAAGCCTCATTACACTTGGGAATGTTTAACATATCCTGTAGCGGTCAGCTAGGTGTCATGGTACATGGCTTTGCTCAAGCCTCATTACACTTGGGAATGTTTAATATATCCTGTAGCAGTCAGCTAGGTGTCATGGTACATGACTTTGCTAAAGCCTCATTACACTTGGGTGTGTTTAATATATCCTGTAGCAGTCAGCTAGGTGTCATGGTACATGACTTTGCTCAAGCCTCATTACACTTGGGAATGTTTAATATATCCTGTAGCAGTCAGCTAGGTGTCATGGTACATGACTTTGCTCAAGCCACATTACACTTGGGAATGTTTAATATATCCTGTAGCAGTCAGCTAGGTGTCATGGTACATGACTTTGCTCAAGCCTCATTTCACTAGGGAATGTTTAATATATCCTGTAGCAGTCAGCTAGGTGTCATGGTACATGACTTTGTTAATGCCTCATTACACTTGGGAATGTTTAATATATCCTGTAGCAGTCAGCTAGGTGTCATGGTACATGACTTTGTTAAAGCCTCATTACACTTGGGAATGTTTAATATATCCTGTAGCAGTCAGCTGGGTGTCATGGTACATGACTTTGTTAAAGCCTCATTACACTTGGGAATGTTTAATATATCCTGTAGCAGTCAGCTAGGTGTCATGGTACATGACTTTGCTAAAGCCTCATTACACTAGGGAATGTTTAATATATCCTGTAGCAGTCAGCTAGGTGTCATGGTACATGACTTTGCTAAAGCCTCATTACACTTGGGAATGTTTAATATATCCTGTAGCAGTCAGCTAGGTGTCATGGTACATGACTTTGCTAAAGCCTCATTACACTAGGGAATGTTTAACATATCCTGTAGCGGTCAGCTAGGTGTCATGGTACATGGCTTTGCTCAAGCCTCATTACACTTGGGAATGTTTAATATATCCTGTAGTAGTCAGCTAGGTGTCATGGTACATGACTTTGCTAAAGCCTCATTACACTTGGGAATGTTTAACATATCCTGCTGCAGTCAGCTAGGTGTCATGGTACATGACTTTGCTAAGGCCTCATTACACTAGGGAATGTTTAACATATCCTGTAGCAGTCAGCTAGGTGTCATGATACATGACTTTGCTAAAGGCTCATTACACTAGGGAATGTTTAATATATCCTGTAGCAGTCAGCTAGGTGTCATGGTACATTACTTTGCTAAAGCCTCATTACACTTGGGAATGTTTAATATATCCTGTAGCAGTCAGCTAGGTGTCATGGTACATGACTTTGCTAAAGCCTCATTACACTTGGGAATGTTTAATATATCCTGTAGCGGTCAGCTAGGTGTCATGGTACATGACTTTGCTAAAGGCTCATTACACTTGGGAATGTTTAACATATCCTGTAGCAGTCAGCTAGGTGTCATGATACATGACTTTGCTAAAGCCTCATTACACTTGGGAATGTTTAATATATCCTGTAGCAGTCAGCTAGGTGTCATGGTACATGACTTTGCTAAAGCCTCATTACACTTGGGAATGTTTAAAATATCCTGTAGCGGTCAGCTAGGTGTCATGGTACATGACTTTGCTAAGGCCTCATTACACTAGGGAATGTTTAACATATCCTGTAGCAGTCAGCTAGGTGTCATGATACATGACTTTGCTAAAGCCTCATTACACTTGGGAATGTTTAATATATCCTGTAGCGGTCAGCTAGGTGTCATGGTACATGACTTTGCTAAAGGCTCATTACACTTGGGAATGTTTAACATATCCTGTAGCAGTCAGCTGGGTGTCATGGTACATGACTTTGCTAAAGCCTCATTACACTAGGGAATGTTTAATATATCCTGTAGCAGTCAGCTAGGTGTCATGGTACATGACTTTGTTAAAGCCTCATTACACTAGGGAATGTTTAATATATCCTGTAGCAGTCAGCTAGGTGTCATGGTACATGACTTTGTTAAAGCCTCATTACACTTGGGAATGTTTAATATATCCTGTAGCAGTCAGCTAGGTGTCATGGTACATGACTTTGCTAAAGCCTCATTACACTAGGGAATGTTTAATATATCCTGTAGCAGTCAGCTAGGTGTCATGGTACATGACTTTGTTAAACCCTCATTACACTTGGGAATGTTTAACATATCCTGTAGCAGTCAGCTGGGTGTCATGGTACATGACTTTGTTAAAGCCTCATTACACTTGGGAATGTTTAATATATCCTGTAGCAGTCAGCTAGGTGTCATGGTACATGACTTTGCTAAAGCCTCATTACACTAGGGAATGTTTAATATATCCTGTAGCAGTCAGCTAGGTGTCATGGTACATGACTTTGCTAAAGCCTCATTACACTTGGGTGTGTTTAATATATCCTGTAGCAGTCAGCTAGGTGTCATGGTACATGACTTTGCTCAAGCCTCATTACACTTGGGAATGTTTAATATATCCTGTAGCAGTCAGCTAGGTGTCATGGTACATGACTTTGCTCAAGCCACATTACACTTGGGAATGTTTAATATATCCTGTAGCAGTCAGCTAGGTGTCATGGTACATGACTTTGCTCAAGCCTCATTACACTAGGGAATGTTTAATATATCCTGTAGCAGTCAGCTAGGTGTCATGGTACATGACTTTGCTAAAGCCTCATTACACTTGGGAATGTTTAATATATCCTGTAGCAGTCAGCTAGGTGTCATGGTACATGACTTTTGCTAAAGCCTCATTACACTTGGGAATGTTTAATATATCCTGTAGCAGTCAGCTGGGTGTCATGGTACATGACTTTGCTAAAGCCTCATTACACTAGGGAATGTTTAATATATTCTGTAGCAGTCAGCTAGGTGTCATGGTACATGACTTTACTAAAGCCTCATTACACTAGGGAATGTTTAATATATTCTGTAGCAGTCAGCTAGGTGTCATGGTACATGACTTTGCTAAAGCCTCATTACACTAAGGAATGTTTAATATATCCTGTAGCAGTCAGCTAGGTGTCATGGTACATGACTTTACTAAAGCCTCATTACACTTGGGAATGTTTAATATATCCTGTAGCAGTCAGCTAGGTGTCATGGTACATGACTTTGCTAAAGCCTCATTACACTAGGGAATGTTTAATATATTCTGTAGCAGTCAGCTAGGTGTCATGGTACATGACTTTGCTAAAGCCTCATTACACTTGGGAATGTTTAATATATCCTGTAGCAGTCAGCTAGGTGTCATGGTACATGACTTTACTAAAGCCTCATTACACTTGGGAATGTTTAATATATCCTGTAGCAGTCAGCTAGGTGTCATGGTACATGACTTTGCTAAGGCCTCATTACACTAGGGAATGTTTAATATATCCTGTAGCAGTCAGCTAGGTGTCATGGTACATGACTTTGCTAAAGCCTCATTACACTTGGGAATGTTTAACATATCCTGTAGCAGTCAGCTAGGTGTCATGGTACATGACTTTGCTAAAGCCTCATTACACTTGGGAATGTTTAACATATCCTGCTGCGGTCAGCTAGGTGTCATGGTACATGACTTTGCTAAAGCCTCATTACATTTCGGAATGTTTAACATATCCTGCAGCAGTCAGCTAGGTGTCATGGTACATGACTTTGCTAAAGCCTCATTACATTTCGGAATGTTTAACATATCCTGCAGCAGTCAGCTAGGTGTCATGGTACATGACTTTGCTAAAGCCTCATTACATTTCGGAATGTTTAACATATCCTGCAGCAGTCAGCTAGGTGTCATGGTACATGACTTTGCTAAAGCCTCATTACATTTCGGAATGTTTAACATATCCTGCAGCAGTCAGCTAGGTGTCATGGTACATGACTTTGCTAAAGCCTCATTACACTAGGGAATGTTTATCATATCCTGCTCCGGTCAGCTAGGTGTCATGGTACATGACTTTGCTAAAGCCTCATTACACTTGGGTGTGTTTAACATATCCTGCTGCGGTCAGCTATGTGTCATGGTACATAACTTTACTAAAGCCTCATTACTCTTGGGTGTGTTTAACATATCCTGCTGCGGTCAGCTAGGTGTCATGGTACATGACTTTACTAAAGCCTCATTACACTTGGGAATGTTTAATATATCCTGTAGCAGTCAGCTAGGTGTCATGGTACATGACTTTGCTAAAGCCTCATTACACTTGGGAATGTTTAACATATCCTGTTACGGTCAGCTAGGTGTCATGGTACATGACTTTGCTAGAGCCTCATTACACTGGGGAATGTTTAACATATCCTGTAGCAGTCAGCTAGGTGTCATGGTACATGACTTTACTAAAGCCTGATTACACTAGGGAGTGTTTAACATATCCTGTTACGGTCAGCTAGGTGTCATGGAACACCACTTTACTAAAGCCTCATTACACTAGGGAATGTTTAACATATCCTGTAGCAGTCAGCTAGGTGTCATGGTACATGACTTTACTAAAGCCTGATTACACTAGGGAATGTTTAACATATCCTGTTACGGTCAGCTAGGTGTCATGGAACACCACTTTGCTGAAACCTCATTACACTTGGGAATGTGTAATATATCCTGTAGCAGTCAGCTAGGTGTCATGGTACATGACTTTGCTAAAGCCTCATTACACTAGGGAATGTTTAACATATCCTGTTACGGTCAGCTAGGTGTCATGGTACATGACTTTACTAAAGCCTGATTACACTAGGGAATGTTTAACATATCCTGTAGCATTCAGCTGGGTGTCATGGTACACGACTTTGCTAAAGCCTGATTACACTAGGGAATGTTTAACATATCCTGTAGCAGTCAGCTGGGTGTCATGGTACATGACTTTGCTAAAGCCTGATTACACTAGGGAATGTTTAACATATCCTGTTACGGTCAGCTAGGTGTCATGGTACATGAATTTACTAAAGCCTGATTACACTAGGGAATGTTTAACATATCCTGTAGCAGTCAGCTGGGTGTCATGGTACACGACTTTGCTAAAGCCTGATTACACTAGGGAATGTTTAACATATCCTGTAGCAGTCAGCTGGGTGTCATGGTACATGACTTTGCTAAAGCCTGATTACACTAGGGAATGTTTAACATATCCTGTTACGGTCAGCTAGGTGTCATGGTACATGACTTTACTAAAGCCTGATTACACTGGGGAATGTTTAACATATCCTGTTACGGTCAGCTAGGTGTCATGGAACACCACTTTGCTGAAACCTCATTACACTAGGGAATGTGTAATATATCCTGTAGCAGTCAGCTAGGTGTCATGGTACATGACTTTGCTAAAGCCTCATTACACTTGGGTGTGTTTAATATATCCTGTAGCAGTCAGCTAGGTGTCATGGTACACGACTTTGCTAAAGCCTCATTACACTTGGGAATGTTTAACATATCCTGTAGCAGTCAGCTAGGTGTCATGGTACATGACTTTGCTAGAGCCTCATTACACTAGGGAATGTTTAATATATCCTGTAGCAGTCAGCTAGGTGTCATGTTACATGACTTTGCTAAAGCCTCATTACACTTGGGAATGTTTAATATATCCTGTAGCAGTCAGCTAGGTGTCATGATACATGACTTTGCTAAAGCCTCATTACACTTGGGAATGTTTAATATATCCTGTAGCAGTCAGCTGGGTGTCATGGTACATGACTTTGCTAAAGCCTCATTACACTAGGGAATGTTTAACATATCCTGTAGCAGTCAGCTAGGTGTCATGGTACATGACTTTGCTAAAGCCTCATTACACTAGGGAATGTTTAACATATCCTGTAGCAGTCAGCTGGGTGTCATGGTACATGACTTTGCTAAAGCCTCATTACACTAGGGAATGTTTAACATATCCTGTAGCAGTCAGCTAGGTGTCATGGTACATGACTTTGCTAAAGCCTCATTACACTTGGGAATGTTTAACATATCCTGTAGCAGTCAGCTAGGTGTCATGGTACATGACTTTGCTCAAGCCTCATTACACTTGGGAATGTTTAATATATCCTGTAACAGTCAGCTAGGTGTCATGGTACATGACTTTGCTAAAGCCTCATTACACTTGGGAATGTTTAACATATCCTGCTGCGGTCAGCTAGGTGTCATGGTACATGACTTTGCTAAAGCCTCATTACACTTGGGAATGTTTAATATATCCTGCTGCGGTCAGCTAGGTGTCATGGTACATGACTTTGCTAAAGCCTCATTACACTTGGGAATGTTTAATATATCCTGTAGCAGTCAGCTAGGTGTCATGGTACATGACTTTGCTAAAGCCTCATTACACTTGGGAATGTTTAACATATCCTGTAGCAGTCAGCTAGGTGTCATGATACATGACTTTGCTAAAGGCTCATTACACTTGGGAATGTTTAACATATCCTGTAGCAGTCAGCTAGGTGTCATGGTACATGACTTTGCTAAAGGCTCATTACACTTGGGAATGTTTAATATATCCTGTAGCAGTCAGCTAGGTGTCATGGTACATGACTTTGTTAAAGCCTCATTACACTTGGGAATGTTTAATATATCCTGTAGCAGTCAGCTAGGTGTCATGATACATGACTTTGCTAAAGCCTCATTACACTTGGGAATGTTTAATATATCCTGTAGCAGTCAGCTAGGTGTCATGGTACATGACTTTGTTAAAGCCTCATTACACTTGGGAATGTTTAACATATCCTGTAGCATCAGCTAGGTGTCATGATACATGACTTTGCTAAAGCCTCATTACACTTGGGAATGTTTAATATATCCTGTAGCAGTCAGCTAGGTGTCATGGTACATGACTTTGCTAGAGCCTCATTACACTTGGGAATGTTTAACATATCCTGCTGCAGTCAGCTAGGTGTCATGGTACATGACTTTGCTAAGGCCTCATTACACTAGGGAATGTTTAACATATCCTGTAGCAGTCAGCTAGGTGTCATGATACATGACTTTGCTAAAGCCTCATTACACTTGGGAATGTTTAATATATCCTGTAGCGGTCAGCTAGGTGTCATGGTACATGACTTTGCTAAAGGCTCATTACACTTGGGAATGTTTAACATATCCTGTAGCAGTCAGCTGGGTGTCATGGTACATGACTTTGCTAAAGCCTCATTACACTAGGGAATGTTTAATATATCCTGTAGCAGTCAGCTAGGTGTCATGGTACATGACTTTGTTAAAGCCTCATTACACTTGGGAATGTTTAATATATCCTGTAGCAGTCAGCTAGGTGTCATGGTACATGACTTTGCTAAAGCCTCATTACACTAGGGAATGTTTAATATATCCTGTAGCAGTCAGCTAGGTGTCATGGTACATGACTTTGCTAAAGCCTCATTACACTTGGGAATGTTTAACATATCCTGTAGCGGTCAGCTAGGTGTCATGGTACATGGCTTTGCTCAAGCCTCATTACACTTGGGAATGTTTAATATATCCTGTAGCAGTCAGCTAGGTGTCATGGTACATGACTTTGCTAAAGCCTCATTACACTTGGGTGTGTTTAATATATCCTGTAGCAGTCAGCTAGGTGTCATGGTACATGACTTTGCTCAAGCCTCATTACACTTGGGAATGTTTAATATATCCTGTAGCAGTCAGCTAGGTGTCATGGTACATGACTTTGCTCAAGCCACATTACACTTGGGAATGTTTAATATATCCTGTAGCAGTCAGCTAGGTGTCATGGTACATGACTTTGCTCAAGCCTCATTACACTAGGGAATGTTTAATATATCCTGTAGCAGTCAGCTAGGTGTCATGGTACATGACTTTGTTAATGCCTCATTACACTTGGGAATGTTTAATATATCCTGTAGCAGTCAGCTAGGTGTCATGGTACATGACTTTGTTAAAGCCTCATTACACTTGGGAATGTTTAATATATCCTGTAGCAGTCAGCTGGGTGTCATGGTACATGACTTTGTTAAAGCCTCATTACACTTGGGAATGTTTAATATATCCTGTAGCAGTCAGCTAGGTGTCATGGTACATGACTTTGCTAAAGCCTCATTACACTAGGGAATGTTTAATATATCCTGTAGCAGTCAGCTAGGTGTCATGGTACATGACTTTGCTAAAGCCTCATTACACTTGGGAATGTTTAATATATCCTGTAGCAGTCAGCTAGGTGTCATGGTACATGACTTTGCTAAAGCCTCATTACACTAGGGAATGTTTAACATATCCTGTAGCGGTCAGCTAGGTGTCATGGTACATGGCTTTGCTCAAGCCTCATTACACTTGGGAATGTTTAATATATCCTGTAGTAGTCAGCTAGGTGTCATGGTACATGACTTTGCTAAAGCCTCATTACACTTGGGAATGTTTAACATATCCTGTAGCGGTCAGCTAGGTGTCATGGTACATGGCTTTGCTCAAGCCTCATTACACTTGGGAATGTTTAATATATCCTGTAGCAGTCAGCTAGGTGTCATGGTACATGACTTTGCTAAAGCCTCATTACACTTGGGTGTGTTTAATATATCCTGTAGCAGTCAGCTAGGTGTCATGGTACATGACTTTGCTCAAGCCTCATTACACTTGGGAATGTTTAATATATCCTGTAGCAGTCAGCTAGGTGTCATGGTACATGACTTTGCTCAAGCCACATTACACTTGGGAATGTTTAATATATCCTGTAGCAGTCAGCTAGGTGTCATGGTACATGACTTTGCTCAAGCCTCATTACACTAGGGAATGTTTAATATATCCTGTAGCAGTCAGCTAGGTGTCATGGTACATGACTTTGCTAAAGCCTCATTACACTTGGGAATGTTTAATATATCCTGTAGCAGTCAGCTAGGTGTCATGGTACATGACTTTTGCTAAAGCCTCATTACACTTGGGAATGTTTAATATATCCTGTAGCAGTCAGCTAGGTGTCATGGTACATGACTTTGCTAAAGCCTCATTACACTAGGGAATGTTTAATATATTCTGTAGCAGTCAGCTAGGTGTCATGGTACATGACTTTACTAAAGCCTCATTACACTAGGGAATGTTTAATATATTCTGTAGCAGTCAGCTAGGTGTCATGGTACATGACTTTGCTAAAGCCTCATTACACTAGGGAATGTTTAATATATCCTGTAGCAGTCAGCTAGGTGTCATGGTACATGACTTTACTAAAGCCTCATTACACTTGGGAATGTTTATTATATCCTGTAGCAGTCAGCTAGGTGTCATGGTACATGACTTTGCTAAAGCCTCATTACACTAGGGAATGTTTAATATATTCTGTAGCAGTCAGCTAGGTGTCATGGTACATGACTTTGCTAAAGCCTCATTACACTAGGGAATGTTTAATATATCCTGTAGCAGTCAGCTAGGTGTCATGGTACATGACTTTGCTAAGGCCTCATTACACTAGGGAATGTTTAATATATCCTGTAGCGGTCAGCTAGGTGTCATGGTACATGACTTTGCTAAAGCCTCATTACACTAGGGAATGTTTAATATATCCTGTAGCAGTCAGCTAGGTGTCATGGTACATGACTTTGCTAAAGCCTCATTACACTAGGGAATGTTTAATATATCCTGTAGCAGTCAGCTAGGTGTCATGGTACATGACTTTGCTAAGGCCTCATTACACTAGGGAATGTTTAATATATCCTGTAGCGGTCAGCTAGGTGTCATGGTACATGACTTTGCTAAAGCCTCATTACACTTGGGAATGTTTAACATATCCTGTAGCAGTCAGCTAGGTGTCATGGTACATGACTTTGCTAAAGCCTCATTACACTTGGGAATGTTTAACATATCCTGCTGCGGTCAGCTAGGTGTCATGGTACATGACTTTGCTAAAGCCTCATTACATTTCGGAATGTTTAACATATCCTGCAGCAGTCAGCTAGGTGTCATGGTACATGACTTTGCTAAAGCCTCATTACATTTCGGAATGTTTAACATATCCTGCAGCAGTCAGCTAAGTGTCATGGTACATGACTTTGTTAAAGCCTCATTACATTTCGGAATGTTTAACATATCCTGCAGCAGTCAGCTAGGTGTCATGGTACATGACTTTGCTAAAGCCTCATTACATTTCGGAATGTTTAACATATCCTGCAGCAGTCAGCTAGGTGTCATGGTACATGACTTTGCTAAAGCCTCATTACACTAGGGAATGTTTATCATATCCTGCTCCGGTCAGCTAGGTGTCATGGTACATGACTTTGCTAAAGCCTCATTACACTTGGGTGTGTTTAACATATCCTGCTGCGGTCAGCTATGTGTCATGGTACATAACTTTACTAAAGCCTCATTACTCTTGGGTGTGTTTAACATATCCTGCTGCGGTCAGCTAGGTGTCATGGTACATGACTTTACTAAAGCCTCATTACACTTGGGAATGTTTAATATATCCTTTAGCAGTCAGCTAGGTGTCATGGTACATGACTTTGCTAAAGCCTCATTACACTTGGGAATGTTTAACATATCCTGTTACGGTCAGCTAGGTGTCATGGTACATGACTTTGCTAGAGCCTCATTACACTAGGGAATGTTTAACATATCCTGTAGCAGTCAGCTAGGTGTCATGGTACATGACTTTACTAAAGCCTGATTACACTAGGGAATGTTTAACATATCCTGTTACGGTCAGCTAGGTGTCATGGAACACCACTTTACTAAAGCCTCATTACACTAGGGAATGTTTAACATATCCTGTAGCAGTCAGCTAGGTGTCATGGTACATGACTTTACTAAAGCCTGATTACACTAGGGAATGTTTAACATATCCTGTTACGGTCAGCTAGGTGTCATGGAACACCACTTTGCTGAAACCTCATTACACTTGGGAATGTGTAATATATCCTGTAGCAGTCAGCTAGGTGTCATGGTACATGACTTTGCTAAAGCCTCATTACACTAGGGAATGTTTAACATATCCTGTTACGGTCAGCTAGGTGTCATGGTACATGACTTTACTAAAGCCTGATTACACTAGGGAATGTTTAACATATCCTGTAGCAGTCAGCTGGGTGTCATGGTACACGACTTTGCTAAAGCCTGATTACACTAGGGAATGTTTAACATATCCTGTAGCAGTCAGCTGGGTGTCATGGTACATGACTTTGCTAAAGCCTGATTACACTAGGGAATGTTTAACATATCCTGTTACGGTCAGCTAGGTGTCATGGTACATGACTTTACTAAAGCCTGATTACACTAGGGAATGTTTAACATATCCTGTTACGGTCAGCTAGGTGTCATGGAACACCACTTTGCTGAAACCTCATTACACTAGGGAATGTGTAATATATCCTGTAGCAGTCAGCTAGGTGTCATGGTACATGACTTTGCTAAAGCCTCATTACACTTGGGTGTGTTTAATATATCCTGTAGCAGTCAGCTAGGTGTCATGGTACATGACTTTGCTAAAGCCTCATTACACTTGGGAATGTTTAACATATCCTGTAGCAGTCAGCTAGGTGTCATGGTACATGACTTTGCTAGAGCCTCATTACACTAGGGAATGTTTAATATATCCTGTAGCAGTCAGCTAGGTGTCATGGTACATGACTTTGCTAAAGCCTCATTACACTTGGGAATGTTTATCATATCCTGTAGCAGTCAGCTAGGTGTCATGGTACATGGCTTTGCTAAAGCCTCATTACACTTGGGTGTGTTTAACATATCCTGTAGCAGTCAGCTAGGTGTCATGATACATGACTTTGCTAAAGCCTCATTACACTAGGGAATGTTTAACATATCCTGTAGCAGTCAGCTAGGTGTCATGGTACATGACTTTGCTAAAGCCTCATTACACTTGGGAATGTTTAACATATCCTGTAGCAGTCAGCTAGGTGTCATGGTACATGACTTTGCTAAAGCCTCATTACACTTGGGAATGTTTAATATATCCTGTAGCAGTCAGCTAGGTGTCATGGTACATGACTTTGCTAAAGCCTCATTACACTTGGGAATGTTTAACATATCCTGTAGCAGTCAGCTAGGTGTCATGGTACATGACTTTGCTAAAGCCTCATTACACTTGGGAATGTTTAACATATCCTGCAGCAGTCAGCTAGGTGTCATGGTACATGACTTTGCTAAAGCCTCATTACACTTGGGAATGTTTAACATATCCTGTAGCAGTCAGCTAGGTGTCATGGTACATGACTTTGCTAAAGCCTCATTACACTTGGGAATGTTTAACATATCCTGTAGCAGTCAGCTAGGTGTCATGGTACATGACTTTGCTAAAGCCTCATTACACTTGGGAATGTTTAACATATCCTGCAGCAGTCAGCTAGGTGTCATGGTACATGACTTTGCTAAAGCCTCATTACACTTGGGAATGTTTAATATATTCTGTAGCAGTCAGCTAGGTGTCATGGTACATGACTTTGCTAAAGCCTCATTACACTAGGGAATGTTTAATATATCCTGTAGCAGTCAGCTAGGTGTCATGGTACATGACTTTGCTAAAGCCTCATTACACTAGGGAATGTTTAATATATCCTGTAGCAGTCAGCTAGGTGTCATGGTACATGACTTTGCTAAGGCCTCATTACACTAGGGAATGTTTAATATATCCTGTAGCGGTCAGCTAGGTGTCATGGTACATGACTTTGCTAAAGCCTCATTACACTTGGGAATGTTTAACATATCCTGTAGCAGTCAGCTAGGTGTCATGGTACATGACTTTGCTAAAGCCTCATTACACTTGGGAATGTTTAACATATCCTGCTGCGGTCAGCTAGGTGTCATGGTACATGACTTTGCTAAAGCCTCATTACATTTCGGAATGTTTAACATATCCTGCAGCAGTCAGCTAGGTGTCATGGTACATGACTTTGCTAAAGCCTCATTACATTTCGGAATGTTTAACATATCCTGCAGCAGTCAGCTAGGTGTCATGGTACATGACTTTGCTAAAGCCTCATTACATTTCGGAATGTTTAACATATCCTGCAGCAGTCAGCTAGGTGTCATGGTACATGACTTTGCTAAAGCCTCATTACATTTCGGAATGTTTAACATATCCTGCAGCAGTCAGCTAGGTGTCATGGTACATGACTTTGCTAAAGCCTCATTACACTAGGGAATGTTTATCATATCCTGCTCCGGTCAGCTAGGTGTCATGGTACATGACTTTGCTAAAGCCTCATTACACTTGGGTGTGTTTAACATATCCTGCTGCGGTCAGCTATGTGTCATGGTACATAACTTTACTAAAGCCTCATTACTCTTGGGTGTGTTTAACATATCCTGCTGCGGTCAGCTAGGTGTCATGGTACATGACTTTACTAAAGCCTCATTACACTTGGAAATGTTTAATATATCCTTTAGCAGTCAGCTAGGTGTCATGGTACATGACTTTGCTAAAGCCTCATTACACTTGGGAATGTTTAACATATCCTGTTACGGTCAGCTAGGTGTCATGGTACATGACTTTGCTAGAGCCTCATTACACTAGGGAATGTTTAACATATCCTGTAGCAGTCAGCTAGGTGTCATGGTACATGACTTTACTAAAGCCTGATTACACTAGGGAATGTTTAACATATCCTGTTACGGTCAGCTAGGTGTCATGGAACACCACTTTACTAAAGCCTCATTACACTAGGGAATGTTTAACATATCCTGTAGCAGTCAGCTAGGTGTCATGGTACATGACTTTACTAAAGCCTGATTACACTAGGGAATGTTTAACATATCCTGTTACGGTCAGCTAGGTGTCATGGAACACCACTTTGCTGAAACCTCATTACACTTGGGAATGTGTAATATATCCTGTAGCAGTCAGCTAGGTGTCATGGTACATGACTTTGCTAAAGCCTCATTACACTAGGGAATGTTTAACATATCCTGTTACGGTCAGCTAGGTGTCATGGTACATGACTTTACTAAAGCCTGATTACACTAGGGAATGTTTAACATATCCTGTAGCAGTCAGCTGGGTGTCATGGTACACGACTTTGCTAAAGCCTGATTACACTAGGGAATGTTTAACATATCCTGTAGCAGTCAGCTGGGTGTCATGGTACATGACTTTGCTAAAGCCTGATTACACTAGGGAATGTTTAACATATCCTGTTACGGTCAGCTAGGTGTCATGGTACATGACTTTACTAAAGCCTGATTACACTAGGGAATGTTTAACATATCCTGTTACGGTCAGCTAGGTGTCATGGAACACCACTTTGCTGAAACCTCATTACACTAGGGAATGTGTAATATATCCTGTAGCAGTCAGCTAGGTGTCATGGTACATGACTTTGCTAAAGCCTCATTACACTTGGGTGTGTTTAATATATCCTGTAGCAGTCAGCTAGGTGTCATGGTACACGACTTTGCTAAAGCCTCATTACACTTGGGAATGTTTAACATATCCTGTAGCAGTCAGCTAGGTGTCATGGTACATGACTTTGCTAGAGCCTCATTACACTAGGGAATGTTTAATATATCCTGTAGCAGTCAGCTAGGTGTCATGGTACATGACTTTGCTAAAGCCTCATTACACTTGGGAATGTTTAATATATCCTGTAGCAGTCAGCTGGGTGTCATGGTACATGACTTTGCTAAAGCCTCATTACACTTGGGTGTGTTTAATATATCCTGTAGCAGTCAGCTAGGTGTCATGGTACATGACTTTGCTAAAGCCTCATTACACTTGGGAATGTTTAACATATCCTGTAGCAGTCAGCTAGGTGTCATGGTACATGACTTTGCTAGAGCCTCATTACACTAGGGAATGTTTAATATATCCTGTAGCAGTCAGCTAGGTGTCATGGTACATGACTTTGCTAAAGCCTCATTACACTTGGGAATGTTTATCATATCCTGTAGCAGTCAGCTAGGTGTCATGGTACATGGCTTTGCTAAAGCCTCATTACACTTGGGTGTGTTTAACATATCCTGTAGCAGTCAGCTAGGTGTCATGGTACATGACTTTGCTAAAGCCTCATTACACTTGGGAATGTTTAACATATCCTGTAGCAGTCAGCTAGGTGTCATGGTACATGACTTTGCTAAAGCCTCATTACACTAGGGAATGTTTAACATATCCTGTAGCAGTCAGCTAGGTGTCATGGTACATGACTTTGCTAAAGCCTCATTACACTTGGGAATGTTTAATATATCCTGTAGCAGTCAGCTAGGTGTCATGGCACATGGCTTTGCTAAAGCCTCATTACACTTGGGAATGTTTAACATATCCTGTAGCAGTCAGCTAGGTGTCATGGTACATGACTTTGCTAAAGCCACATTACACTAGGGAATGTTTAACATATCCTGTAGCAGTCAGCTAGGTGTCATGGTACATGACTTTGCTAAAGCCTCATTACACTTGGGAATGTTTAACATATCCTGTAGCAGTCAGCTAGGTGTCATGGTACATGACTTTGCTAAAGCCTCATTACACTTGGGAATGTTTAATATATCCTGTAGCAGTCAGCTAGGTGTCATGGTACATGACTTTGCTAAAGCCTCATTACACTTGGGAATGTTTAACATATCCTGTAGCAGTCAGCTAGGTGTCATGGTACATGACTTTGCTAAAGCCTCATTACACTTGGGAATGTTTAATATATCCTGTAGCAGTCAGCTAGGTGTCATGGTACATGACTTTGCTAAAGCCTCATTACACTTGGGAATGTTTAACATATCCTGTAGCAGTCAGCTAGGTGTCATGGTACATGACTTTGCTAAAGCCTCATTACACTTGGGAATGTTTAACATATCCTGCAGCAGTCAGCTAGGTGTCATGGTACATGACTTTGCTAAAGCCTCATTACACTTGGGAATGTTTAACATATCCTGTAGCAGTCAGCTAGGTGTCATGGTACATGACTTTGCTAAAGCCTCATTACACTTGGGAATGTTTAACATATCCTGTAGCAGTCAGCTAGGTGTCATGGTACATGACTTTGCTAAAGCCTCATTACACTTGGGAATGTTTAACATATCCTGCAGCAGTCAGCTAGGTGTCATGGTACATGACTTTGCTAAAGCCTCATTACACTTGGGAATGTTTAATATATTCTGTAGCAGTCAGCTAGGTGTCATGGTACATGACTTTGCTAAAGCCTCATTACACTAGGGAATGTTTAATATATCCTGTAGCAGTCAGCTAGGTGTCATGGTACATGACTTTGCTCAAGCCTCATTACACTTGGGAATGTTTAACATATCCTGTAGCAGTCAGCTAGGTGTCATGGTACATGACTTTGCTAGAGCCTCATTACACTAGGGAATGTTTAACATATCCTGTAGCAGTCAGCTAGGTGTCATGGTACATGACTTTGCTAAAGCCTCATTACACTAGGGAATGTTTAACATATCCTGTAGCAGTCAGCTAGGTGTCATGGTACATGACTTTGTTAAAGCCTCATTACACTTGGGAATGTTTAACATATCCTGTAGCAGTCAGCTAGGTGTCATGGTACATGACTTTGCTAAAGCCTCATTACACTTGGGAATGTTTAATATATCCTGTAGCAGTCAGCTAGGTGTCATGGTGCATGACTTTGCTAAAGCCTCATTACACTTGGGAATGTTTAACATATCCTGTAGCAGTCAGCTGGGTGTCATGGTACATGACTTTGCTCAAGCCTCATTACACTTGGGAATGTTTAACATATCCTGTAGCAGTCAGCTAGGTGTCATGGTACATGACTTTGCTAGAGCCTCATTACACTAGGGAATGTTTAACATATCCTGTAGCAGTCAGCTAGGTGTCATGGTACATGACTTTGCTAGAGCCTCATTACACTTGGGAATGTTTAACATATCCTGTAGCAGTCAGCTAGGTGTCATGGTACATGACTTTGCTAGAGCCTCATTACACTTGGGAATGTTTAACATATCCTGTAGCAGTCAGCTAGGTGTCATGGTACATGACTTTGTTAAAGCCTCATTACACTAGGGAATGTTTAACATATCCTGTAGCAGTCAGCTGGGTGTCATGGTACATGACTTTGCTAAAGCCTCATTACACTAGGGAATGTTTAATATATCCTGTAGCAGTCAGCTAGGTGTCATGGTACATGACTTTGCTAAAGCCTCATTACACTTGGGAATGTTTAACATATCCTGTAGCAGTCAGCTAGGTGTCATGGTACATGACTTTGCTAGAGCCTCATTACACTTGGGAATGTTTAACATATCCTGCTGCAGTCAGCTAGGTGTCATGGTACATGACTTTGCTAAGGCCTCATTACACTAGGGAATGTTTAACATATCCTGTAGCAGTCAGCTAGGTGTCATGATACATGACTTTGCTAAAGCCTCATTACACTTGGGAATGTTTAATATATCCTGCTGCGGTCAGCTAGGTGTCATGGTACATGACTTTGCTAAAGGCTCATTACACTTGGGAATGTTTAATATATCCTGTAGCAGTCAGCTGGGTGTCATGGTACATGACTTTGCTAAAGGCTCATTACACTAGGGAATGTTTAATATATCCTGTAGCAGTCAGCTGGGTGTCATGATACATGACTTTGCTAAAGCCTCATTACACTTGGGAATGTTTAATATATCCTGTAGCAGTCAGCTAGGTGTCATGGTACATGACTTTGCTAAAGGCTCATTACACTTGGGAATGTTTAATATATCCTGTAGCAGTCAGCTAGGTGTCATGGTACATGACTTTGCTCAAGCCTCATTACACTAGGGAATGTTTAATATATCCTGTAGCAGTCAGCTGGGTGTCATGGTACATGACTTTGCTAAAGCCTCATTACACTTGGGAATGTTTAATATATCCTGTAGCTGTCAGCTAGGTGTCATGGTACATGACTTTGCTCAAGCCTCATTACACTTGGGAATGTTTAACATATCCTGTAGCAGTCAGCTAGGTGTCATGGTACATGACTTTTGCTAAAGCCTCATTACACTTGGGAATGTTTAATATAATCTGTAGCAGTCAGCTAGGTGTCATGGTACATGACTTTGCTAAAGCCTCATTACACTAGGGAATGTTTAATATATTCTGTAGCAGTCAGCTAGGTGTCATGGTACATGACTTTACTAAAGCCTCATTACACTAGGGAATGTTTAATATATTCTGTAGCAGTCAGCTAGGTGTCATGGTACATGACTTTGCTAAAGCCTCATTACACTAGGGAATGTTTAATATATCCTGTAGAAGTCAGCTAGGTGTCATGGTACATGACTTTACTAAAGCCTCATTACACTTGGGAATGTTTAATATATCCTGTAGCAGTCAGCTAGGTGTCATGGTATATGACTTTGCTAAAGCCTCATTACACTAGGGAATGTTTAATATATTCTGTAGCAGTCAGCTAGGTGTCATGGTACATGACTTTGCTAAAGCCTCATTACACTTGGGAATGTTTAATATATCCTGTAGCAGTCAGCTAGGTGTCATGATACATGACTTTTGCTAAAGCCTCATTACACTTGGGAATGTTTAATATATCCTGTAGCAGTCAGCTGGGTGTCATGGTACATGACTTTTGCTAAAGCCTCATTACACTTGGGAATGTTTAATATATCCTGTAGCAGTCAGCTAGGTGTCATGGTACATGACTTTGCTAAGGCCTCATTACACTAGGGAATGTTTAATATATCCTGTAGCGGTCAGCTAGGTGTCATGGTACATGACTTTGCTAAAGCCTCATTACACTTGGGAATGTTTAACATATCCTGTAGCAGTCAGCTAGGTGTCATGGTACATGACTTTGCTAAAGCCTGATTACACTAGGGAATGTTTAACATATCCTGTTACGGTCAGCTAGGTGTCATGGTACATGACTTTACTAAAGCCTGATTACACTAGGGAATGTTTAACATATCCTGTTACGGTCAGCTAGGTGTCATGGAACACCACTTTGCTGAAACCTCATTACACTAGGGAATGTGTAATATATCCTGTAGCAGTCAGCTAGGTGTCATGGTACATGACTTTGCTAAAGCCTCATTACACTTGGGTGTGTTTAATATATCCTGTAGCAGTCAGCTAGGTGTCATGGTACACGACTTTGCTAAAGCCTCATTACACTTGGGAATGTTTAACATATCCTGTAGCAGTCAGCTAGGTGTCATGGTACATGACTTTGCTAGAGCCTCATTACACTAGGGAATGTTTAATATATCCTGTAGCAGTCAGCTAGGTGTCATGGTACATGACTTTGCTAAAGCCTCATTACACTTGGGAATGTTTAATATATCCTGTAGCAGTCAGCTGGGTGTCATGGTACATGACTTTGCTAAAGCCTCATTACACTTGGGTGTGTTTAATATATCCTGTAGCAGTCAGCTAGGTGTCATGGTACATGACTTTGCTAAAGCCTCATTACACTTGGGAATGTTTAACATATCCTGTAGCAGTCAGCTAGGTGTCATGATACATGACTTTACTAAAGCCTCATTACACTAGGGAATGTTTAACATATCCTGTAGCAGTCAGCTAGGTGTCATGGTACATGACTTTGCTAGAGCCTCATTACACTAGGGAATGTTTAATATATCCTGTAGCAGTCAGCTAGGTGTCATGGTACATGACTTTGCTAAAGCCTCATTACACTTGGGAATGTTTATCATATCCTGTAGCAGTCAGCTAGGTGTCATGGTACATGGCTTTGCTAAAGCCTCATTACACTTGGGTGTGTTTAACATATCCTGTAGCAGTCAGCTAGGTGTCATGGTACATGACTTTGCTAAAGCCTCATTACACTTGGGAATGTTTAACATATCCTGTAGCAGTCAGCTAGGTGTCATGGTACATGACTTTGCTAAAGCCTCATTACACTAGGGAATGTTTAACATATCCTGTAGCAGTCAGCTAGGTGTCATGGTACATGACTTTGCTAAAGCCACATTACACTAGGGAATGTTTAACATATCCTGTAGCAGTCAGCTAGGTGTCATGGTACATGACTTTGCTAGAGCCTCATTACACTTGGGAATGTTTAATATATCCTGTAGCAGTCAGCTGGGTGTCATGGTACATGACTTTGCTAGAGCCTCATTACACTTGGGAATGTTTAACATATCCTGTAGCAATCAGCTGGGTGTCATGGTACATGACTTTGCTAAAGCCTCATTACACTTGGGAATGTTTAATATATCCTGTAGCAGTCAGCTGGGTGTCATGGTACATGACTTTGCTAAAGCCTCATTACACTAGGGAATGTTTAACATATCCTGTAGCAGTCAGCTAGGTGTCATGGTACATGACTTTGCTAGAGCCTCATTACACTTGGGAATGTTTAATATATCCTGTAGCAGTCAGCTGGGTGTCATGGTACATGACTTTACTAAAGCCTCATTACACTTGGGAATGTTTAATATATCCTGTAGCAGTCAGCTAGGTGTCATGGTACATGACTTTGCTAAAGCCTCATTACACTTGGGAATGTTTAATATATCCTGTAGCAGTCAGCTAGGTGTCATGGTACATGACTTTGCTAAAGCCTCATTACACTTGGGAATGTTTAACATATCCTGTAGCAGTCAGCTAGGTGTCATGGTACATGACTTTGCTAAAGGCTCATTACACTTGGGAATGTTTAATATATCCTGTAGCAGTCAGCTAGGTGTCATGGTACATGACTTTGCTAAAGGCTCATTACACTTGGGAATGTTTAATATATCCTGTAGCAGTCAGCTAGGTGTCATGGTACATGACTTTGCTAAAGGCTCATTACACTTGGGAATGTTTAATATATCCTGTAGCAGTCAGCTAGGTGTCATGGTACATGACTTTGTTAAAGCCTCATTACACTTGGGAATGTTTAATATATCCTGTAGCGGTCAGCTAGGTGTCATGGTACATGACTTTGTTAAAGCCTCATTACACTTGGGAATGTTTAATATATCCTGTAGCGGTCAGCTAGGTGTCATGGTACATGACTTTGTTAAAGCCTCATTACACTTGGGAATGTTTAACATATCCTGCAGCAGTCAGCTAGGTGTCATGGTACATGACTTTGCTAAAGGCTCATTACACTTGGGAATGTTTAACATATCCTGTAGCGGTCAGCTAGGTGTCATGGTACATGACTTTGCTAAAGCCTCATTACACTTGGGAATGTTTAATATATCCTGTAGCAGTCAGCTAGGTGTCATGGTACATGACTTTGCTCAAGCCTCATTACACTTGGGAATGTTTAACATATCCTGTAGCAGTCAGCTAGGTGTCATGGTACATGACTTTGTTAAAGCCTCATTACACTTGGGGATGTTTAACATATCCTGTAGCAGTCAGCTAGGTGTCATGGTACATGACTTTGCTAAAGCCTCATTACACTTGGGAATGTTTAATATATCCTGTAGCAGTCAGCTAGGTGTCATGGTACATGACTTTGCTAAAGCCTCATTACACTTGGGAATGTTTAATATATCCTGTAGCAGTCAGCTAGGTGTCATGGTACATGACTTTGCTAAAGCCTCATTACACTTGGGAATGTTTAATATATCCTGTAGCAGTCAGCTAGGTGTCATGGTACATGACTTTGCTAAAGCCTCATTACACTTGGGAATGTTTAACATATCCTGTAGCAGTCAGCTAGGTGTCATGGTACATGACTTTGCTAAAGCCTCATTACACTTGGGAATGTTTAATATATCCTGTAGCAGTCAGCTGGGTGTCATGGTACATGACTTTGCTAATGCCTCATTACACTAGGGAATGTTTAACATATCCTGTAGCAGTCAGCTAGGTGTCATGGTACATGACTTTGCTAGAGCCTCATTACACTTGGGAATGTTTAATATATCCTGTAGCAGTCAGCTGGGTGTCATGGTACATGACTTTGCTCAAGCCTCATTACACTTGGGAATGTTTAACATATCCTGCTGCAGTCAGCTAGGTGTCATGGTACATGACTTTGTTAAAGGCTCATTACACTTGGGAATGTTTAATATATCCTGTAGCAGTCAGCTAGGTGTCATGGTACATGACTTTGCTAAAGCCTCATTACACTTGGGAATGTTTAACATATCCTGCTGCAGTCAGCTAGGTGTCATGGTACATGACTTTGTTAAAGGCTCATTACACTTGGGAATGTTTAACATATCCTGTAGCAGTCAGCTGGGTGTCATGGTACATGACTTTGCTAAAGCCTCATTACACTTGGGAATGTTTAATATATCCTGTAGCAGTCAGCTAGGTGTCATGGTACATGACTTTGCTAAAGCCTCATTACACTTGGGAATGTTTAATATATCCTGTAGTAGTCAGCTGGGTGTCATGGTACATGACTTTGCTAAAGCCTCATTACACTAGGGAATGTTTAACATATCCTGTAGCAGTCAGCTAGGTGTCATGGTACATGACTTTGCTCAAGCCTCATTACACTTGGGAATGTTTAACATATCCTGTAGCGGTCAGCTAGGTGTCATGGTACATGACTTTGCTAAAGCCTCATTACACTTGGGAATGTTTAATATATCCTGTAGCAGTCAGCTAGGTGTCATGGTACATGACTTTGCTAAAGCCTCATTACACTTGGGAATGTTTAACATATCCTGTAGCAGTCAGCTAGGTGTCATGGTACATGACTTTGCTAAAGCCTCATTACACTTGGGAATGTTTAACATATCCTGTAGCAGTCAGCTAGGTGTCATGGTACATGACTTTGTTAAAGGCTCATTACACTAGGGAATGTTTAACATATCCTGTAGCAGTCAGCTGGGTGTCATGGTACATGACTTTACTAAAGCCTCATTACACTTGGGAATGTTTAATATATCCTGTAGCAGTCAGCTAGGTGTCATGATACATGACTTTGCTAAAGCCTCATTACACTTGGGAATGTTTAACATATCCTGTAGCAGTCAGCTAGGTGTCATGGTACATGACTTTGCTAAAGCCTCATTACACTTGGGAATGTTTAACATATCCTGTAGCAGTCAGCTAGGTGTCATGGTACATGACTTTGCTAAAGCCTCATTACACTTGGGAATGTTTAACATATCCTGTAGCAGTCAGCTAGGTGTCATGGTACATGACTTTGCTAAAGCCTCATTACACTTGGGAATGTTTAATATATCCTGTAGCAGTCAGCTAGGTGTCATGGTACATGACTTTGTTAAAGCCTCATTACACTAGGGTGTGTTTAATATATCCTGTAGCAGTCAGCTAGGTGTCATGGTACATGACTTTGCTAAAGCCTCATTACACTTGGGAATGTTTAATATATCCTGCTGCGGTCAGCTAGGTGTCATGGTACATGACTTTGCTAAAGCCTCATTACACTTGGGAATGTTTAACATATCCTGCTGCGGTCAGCTAGGTGTCATGGTACATGACTTTGCTAAAGCCTCATTACACTTGGGAATGTTTAATATATCCTGTAGCAGTCAGCTAGGTGTCATGGTACATGACTTTGCTAAAGGCTCATTACACTTGGGAATGTTTAATATATCCTGTAGCAGTCAGCTAGGTGTCATGGTACATGACTTTGCTAAAGCCTCATTACACTTGGGTGTGTTTAATATATCCTGTAGCAGTCAGCTAGGTGTCATGGTACATGACTTTGCTAAAGCCTCATTACACTTGGGAATGTTTAATATATCCTGTAGCAGTCAGCTAGGTGTCATGGTACACGACTTTGCTAAAGCCTCATTACACTTGGGAATGTTTAATATATCCTGTAGCAGTCAGCTAGGTGTCATGGGACATGACTTTGCTAAAGGCTCATTACACTTGGGAATGTTTAATATATCCTGTAGCAGTCAGCTGGGTGTCATGGTACATGACTTTGCTAAAGCCTCATTACACTAGGGAATGTTTAATATATCCTGTAGCAGTCAGCTAGGTGTCATGGTACATGACTTTGCTCAAGCCTCATTACACTTGGGAATGTTTAACATATCCTGTAGCAGTCAGCTAGGTGTCATGGTACATGACTTTGTTAAAGCCTCATTACACTTGGGGATGTTTAACATATCCTGTAGCAGTCAGCTAGGTGTCATGGTACATGACTTTGCTAAGGCCTCATTACACTAGGGAATGTTTAACATATCCTGTAGCAGTCAGCTAGGTGTCATGGTACATGACTTTGCTAAGGCCTCATTACACTAGGGAATGTTTAATATATCCTGTAGCAGTCAGCTAGGTGTCATGGTACATGACTTTGCTAAAGCCTCATTACACTAGGGAATGTTTAATATATTCTGTAGCAGTCAGCTAGGTGTCATGGTACATGACTTTGCTAAAGCCTCATTACACTTGGGAATGTTTAACATATCCTGTAGCGGTCAGCTAGGTGTCATGATACATGACTTTGCTAAAGCCTCATTACACTTGGGAATGTTTAATATATCCTGTAGCAGTCAGCTAGGTGTCATGGTACATGACTTTGCTAAAGCCTCATTACACTAGGGAATGTTTAATATATTCTGTAGCAGTCAGCTAGGTGTCATGGTACATGACTTTGCTAAAGCCTCATTACACTTGGGAATGTTTAACATATCCTGTAGCGGTCAGCTAGGTGTCATGATACATGACTTTGCTAAGGCCTCATTACACTAGGGAATGTTTAACATATCCTGTAGCAGTCAGCTAGGTGTCATGGTACATGACTTTGCTAAGGCCTCATTACACTAGGGAATGTTTAATATATCCTGTAGCAGTCAGCTAGGTGTCATGGTACATGACTTTGCTAAAGCCTCATTACACTTGGGAATGTTTAATATATCCTGTAGCAGTCAGCTAGGTGTCATGGTACATGACTTTGCTAAAGCCTCATTACACTTGGGAATGTTTAATATATCCTGTAGCAGTCAGCTAGGTGTCATGGTACATGACTTTGCTAAAGCCTCATTACACTTGGGAATGTTTAACATATCCTGTAGCAGTCAGCTAGGTGTCATGGTACATGACTTTGCTAAGGCCTCATTACACTAGGGAATGTTTAACATATCCTGTAGCAGTCAGCTAGGTGTCATGGTACATGACTTTGCTAAGGCCTCATTACACTAGGGAATGTTTAATATATCCTGTAGCAGTCAGCTAGGTGTCATGGTACATGACTTTGCTAAAGCCTCATTACACTAGGGAATGTTTAATATATTCTGTAGCAGTCAGCTAGGTGTCATGGTACATGACTTTGCTAAGGCCTCATTACACTAGGGAATGTTTAATATATTCTGTAGCAGTCAGCTAGGTGTCATGGTACATGACTTTGCTAAAGCCTCATTACACTAGGGAATGTTTAATATATTCTGTAGCAGTCAGCTAGGTGTCATGGTACATGACTTTGCTAAGGCCTCATTACACTAGGGAATGTTTAACATATCCTGTAGCAGTCAGCTAGGTGTCATGGTACATGACTTTGCTAAGGCCTCATTACACTAGGGAATGTTTAACATATCCTGTAGCAGTCAGCTAGGTGTCATGGTACATGACTTTGCTAAAGGCTCATTACACTTGGGAATGTTTAACATATCCTGTAGCGGTCAGCTAGGTGTCATGGTACATGACTTTGCTAAAGCCTCATTACACTTGGGAATGTTTAATATATCCTGTAGCAGTCAGCTAGGTGTCATGGTACATGACTTTGCTCAAGCCTCATTACACTTGGGAATGTTTAACATATCCTGTAGCAGTCAGCTAGGTGTCATGGTACATGACTTTACTAAAGCCTCATTACACTTGGGAATGTTTAATATATCCTGTAGCAGTCAGCTAGGTGTCATGGTACATGACTTTGCTAAAGCCTCATTACACTTGGGAATGTTTAACATATCCTGTAGCAGTCAGCTAGGTGTCATGGTACATGACTTTGCTAAAGCCTCATTACACTTGGGAATGTTTAACATATCCTGTAGCGGTCAGCTAGGTGTCATGGTACATGACTTTGCTAAAGCCTCATTACACTTGGGAATGTTTAATATATCCTGTAGCAGTCAGCTAGGTGTCATGGTACATGACTTTGTTAAAGCCTCATTACACTTGGGAATGTTTAATATATCCTGTAGCAGTCAGCTAGGTGTCATGGTACATGACTTTACTAAAGGCTCATTACACTTGGGAATGTTTAATATATCCTGTAGCAGTCAGCTAGGTGTCATGGTACATGACTTTGCTAAAGCCTCATTACACTTGGGAATGTTTAACATATCCTGTAGCAGTCAGCTAGGTGTCATGGTACATGACTTTGCTAAAGCCTCATTACACTTGGGAATGTTTAACATATCCTGTAGCAGTCAGCTAGGTGTCATGGTACATGACTTTGCTAAAGCCTCATTACACTTGGGAATGTTTAACATATCCTGTAGCGGTCAGCTAGGTGTCATGATACATGACTTTGCTAAAGCCTCATTACACTTGGGAATGTTTAATATATCCTGTAGCAGTCAGCTAGGTGTCATGGTACATGACTTTGCTAAAGCCTCATTACACTTGGGAATGTTTAATATATCCTGTAGCAGTCAGCTAGGTGTCATGGTACATGACTTTGTTAAAGCCTCATTACACTTGGGAATGTTTAATATATCCTGTAGCAGTCAGCTAGGTGTCATGGTACATGACTTTGCTCAAGCCACATTACACTTGGGAATGTTTAATATATCCTGTAGCAGTCAGCTAGGTGTCATGGTACATGACTTTGCTCAATTCTCATTACACTTGGGAATGTTTAATATATCCTGTAGCAGTCAGCTAGGTGTCATGGTACATGACTTTGCTCAAGCCACATTACACTTGGGAATGTTTAATATATCCTGTAGCAGTCAGCTAGGTGTCATGGTACATGACTTTGCTCAAGCCTCATTACACTTGGGAATGTTTAACATATCCTGTAGCAGTCAGCTAGGTGTCATGGTACATGACTTTTGCTAAAGCCTCATTACACTTGGGAATGTTTAATATATCCTGTAGCAGTCAGCTAGGTGTCATGGTACATGACTTTGCTAAAGCCTCATTACACTAGGGAATGTTTAATATATTCTGTAGCAGTCAGCTAGGTGTCATGGTACATGACTTTACTAAAGCCTCATTACACTAGGGAATGTTTAATATATTCTGTAGCAGTCAGCTAGGTGTCATGGTACATGACTTTGCTAAAGCCTCATTACACTAGGGAATGTTTAATATATCCTGTAGCAGTCAGCTAGGTGTCATGGTACATGACTTTACTAAAGCCTCATTACACTTGGGAATGTTTAATATATCCTGTAGCAGTCAGCTAGGTGTCATGGTACATGACTTTGCTAAAGCCTCATTACACTAGGGAATGTTTAATATATTCTGTAGCAGTCAGCTAGGTGTCATGGTACATGACTTTGCTAAAGCCTCATTACACTTGGGAATGTTTAATATATCCTGTAGCAGTCAGCTGGGTGTCATGATACATGACTTTTGCTAAAGCCTCATTACACTTGGGAATGTTTAATATATCCTGTAGCAGTCAGCTAGGTGTCATGGTACATGACTTTGCTAAAGCCTCATTACACTTGGGAATGTTTAATATATCCTGTAGCAGTCAGCTAGGTGTCATGGTACATGACTTTGCTAAAGCCTCATTACACTAGGGAATGTTTAATATATCCTGTAGCGGTCAGCTAGGTGTCATGGTACATGACTTTGCTAAGGCCTCATTACACTAGGGAATGTTTAATATATCCTGTAGCGGTCAGCTAGGTGTCATGGTACATGACTTTGCTAAAGCCTCATTACACTTGGGAATGTTTAACATATCCTGCTGCGGTCAGCTAGGTGTCATGGTACATGACTTTGCTAAAGCCTCATTACATTTCGGAATGTTTAACATATCCTGCAGCAGTCAGCTAGGTGTCATGGTACATGACTTTGCTAAAGCCTCATTACATTTCGGAATGTTTAACATATCCTGCAGCAGTCAGCTAGGTGTCATGGTACATGACTTTGCTAAAGCCTCATTACATTTCGGAATGTTTAACATATCCTGCAGCAGTCAGCTAGGTGTCATGGTACATGACTTTGCTAAAGCCTCATTACATTTCGGAATGTTTAACATATCCTGCAGCAGTCAGCTAGGTGTCATGGTACATGACTTTGCTAAAGCCTCATTACACTAGGGAATGTTTATCATATCCTGCTCCGGTCAGCTAGGTGTCATGGTACATGACTTTGCTAAAGGCTCATTACACTTGGGAATGTTTAATATATCCTGTAGCAGTCAGCTAGGTGTCATGGTACATGACTTTGCTAAAGCCTCATTACACTTGGGAATGTTTAACATATCCTGTAGCAGTCAGCTAGGTGTCATGGTACATGACTTTGCTAAAGCCTCATTACACTTGGGAATGTTTAACATATCCTGTAGCAGTCAGCTAGGTGTCATGGTACATGACTTTGCTAAAGCCTCATTACACTAGGGAATGTTTAACATATCCTGTAGCAGTCAGCTAGGTGTCATGGTACATGACTTTGCTAAAGCCTCATTACACTTGGGAATGTTTAACATATCCTGTAGCAGTCAGCTAGGTGTCATGGTACATGACTTTGCTAAAGCCTCATTACACTAGGGAATTTTTATCATATCCTGCTCCGGTCAGCTAGGTGTCATGGTACATGACTTTGCTAAAGGCTCATTACACTTGGGAATGTTTAATATATCCTGTAGCAGTCAGCTAGGTGTCATGGTACATGACTTTGCTAAAGCCTCATTACACTTGGGAATGTTTAACATATCCTGTAGCAGTCAGCTAGGTGTCATGGTACATGACTTTGCTAAAGCCTCATTACACTTGGGAATGTTTAACATATCCTGTAGCAGTCAGCTAGGTGTCATGGTACATGACTTTGCTAAAGCCTCATTACACTTGGGAATGTTTAACATATCCTGCAGCAGTCAGCTAGGTGTCATGGTACATGACTTTGCTAGAGCCTCATTACACTTGGGAATGTTTAACATATCCTGCTGCAGTCAGCTAGGTGTCATGGTACATGACTTTGCTCAAGCCTCATTACACTTGGGAATGTTTAATATATCCTGTAGCAGTCAGCTAGGTGTCATGGTACATGACTTTGCTCAAGCCACATTACATTTGGGAATGTTTAATATATCCTGTAGCAGTCAGCTAGGTGTCATGGTACATGACTTTGCTAAAGCCTCATTACACTTGGGAATGTTTAACATATCCTGTAGCAGTCAGCTAGGTGTCATGGTACATGACTTTGCTAAAGCCTCATTACACTTGGGAATGTTTAACATATCCTGCAGCAGTCAGCTAGGTGTCATGGTACATGACTTTGCTAGAGCCTCATTACACTTGGGAATGTTTAACATATCCTGCTGCAGTCAGCTAGGTGTCATGGTACATGACTTTGCTCAAGCCTCATTACACTTGGGAATGTTTAATATATCCTGTAGCAGTCAGCTAGGTGTCATGGTACATGACTTTGCTCAAGCCACATTACACTTGGGAATGTTTAATATATCCTGTAGCAGTCAGCTAGGTGTCATGGTACATGACTTTGCTCAAGCCTCATTACACTTGGGAATGTTTAACATATCCTGTAGCAGTCAGCTAGGTGTCATGGTACATGACTTTTGCTAAAGCCTCATTACACTTGGGAATGTTTAATATATCCTGTAGCAGTCAGCTAGGTGTCATGGTACATGACTTTGCTAAAGCCTCATTACACTAGGGAATGTTTAATATATTCTGTAGCAGTCAGCTAGGTGTCATGGTACATGACTTTACTAAAGCCTCATTACACTAGGGAATGTTTAATATATTCTGTAGCAGTCAGCTAGGTGTCATGGTACATGACTTTGCTAAAGCCTCATTACACTAGGGAATGTTTAATATATCCTGTAGCAGTCAGCTAGGTGTCATGGTACATGACTTTACTAAAGCCTCATTACACTTGGGAATGTTTAATATATCCTGTAGCAGTCAGCTAGGTGTCATGGTACATGACTTTGCTAAAGCCTCATTACACTAGGGAATGTTTAATATATTCTGTAGCAGTCAGCTAGGTGTCATGGTACATGACTTTGCTAAAGCCTCATTACACTTGGGAATGTTTAATATATCCTGTAGCAGTCAGCTAGGTGTCATGGTACATGACTTTGCTAAAGCCTCATTACACTTGGGAATGTTTAATATATCCTGTAGCAGTCAGCTAGGTGTCATGGTACATGACTTTGCTAAAGCCTCATTACACTAGGGAATGTTTAATATATCCTGTAGCGGTCAGCTAGGTGTCATGGTACATGACTTTGCTAAGGCCTCATTACACTAGGGAATGTTTAATATATCCTGTAGCGGTCAGCTAGGTGTCATGGTACATGACTTTGCTAAAGCCTCATTACACTTGGGAATGTTTAACATATCCTGCTGCGGTCAGCTAGGTGTCATGGTACATGACTTTGCTAAAGCCTCATTACATTTCGGAATGTTTAACATATCCTGCAGCAGTCAGCTAGGTGTCATGGTACATGACTTTGCTAAAGCCTCATTACATTTCGGAATGTTTAACATATCCTGCAGCAGTCAGCTAGGTGTCATGGTACATGACTTTGCTAAAGCCTCATTACATTTCGGAATGTTTAACATATCCTGCAGCAGTCAGCTAGGTGTCATGGTACATGACTTTGCTAAAGCCTCATTACATTTCGGAATGTTTAACATATCCTGCAGCAGTCAGCTAGGTGTCATGGTACATGACTTTGCTAAAGCCTCATTACATTTCGGAATGTTTAACATATCCTGCAGCAGTCAGCTAGGTGTCATGGTACATGACTTTGCTAAAGCCTCATTACACTAGGGAATGTTTATCATATCCTGCTCCGGTCAGCTAGGTGTCATGGTACATGACTTTGCTAAAGGCTCATTACACTTGGGAATGTTTAATATATCCTGTAGCAGTCAGCTAGGTGTCATGGTACATGACTTTGCTAAAGCCTCATTACACTTGGGAATGTTTAACATATCCTGTAGCAGTCAGCTAGGTGTCATGGTACATGACTTTGCTAAAGCCTCATTACACTTGGGAATGTTTAACATATCCTGTAGCAGTCAGCTAGGTGTCATGGTACATGACTTTGCTAAAGCCTCATTACACTAGGGAATGTTTAACATATCCTGTAGCAGTCAGCTAGGTGTCATGGTACATGACTTTGCTAAAGCCTCATTACACTTGGGAATGTTTAACATATCCTGTAGCAGTCAGCTAGGTGTCATGGTACATGACTTTGCTAAAGCCTCATTACACTAGGGAATTTTTATCATATCCTGCTCCGGTCAGCTAGGTGTCATGGTACATGACTTTGCTAAAGGCTCATTACACTTGGGAATGTTTAATATATCCTGTAGCAGTCAGCTAGGTGTCATGGTACATGACTTTGCTAAAGCCTCATTACACTTGGGAATGTTTAACATATCCTGTAGCAGTCAGCTAGGTGTCATGGTACATGACTTTGCTAAAGCCTCATTACACTTGGGAATGTTTAACATATCCTGTAGCAGTCAGCTAGGTGTCATGGTACATGACTTTGCTAAAGCCTCATTACACTTGGGAATGTTTAACATATCCTGCAGCAGTCAGCTAGGTGTCATGGTACATGACTTTGCTAGAGCCTCATTACACTTGGGAATGTTTAACATATCCTGCTGCAGTCAGCTAGGTGTCATGGTACATGACTTTGCTCAAGCCTCATTACACTTGGGAATGTTTAATATATCCTGTAGCAGTCAGCTAGGTGTCATGGTACATGACTTTGCTCAAGCCACATTACATTTGGGAATGTTTAATATATCCTGTAGCAGTCAGCTAGGTGTCATGGTACATGACTTTGCTAAAGCCTCATTACACTTGGGAATGTTTAACATATCCTGTAGCAGTCAGCTAGGTGTCATGGTACATGACTTTGCTAAAGCCTCATTACACTTGGGAATGTTTAACATATCCTGCAGCAGTCAGCTAGGTGTCATGGTACATGACTTTGCTAGAGCCTCATTACACTTGGGAATGTTTAACATATCCTGCTGCAGTCAGCTAGGTGTCATGGTACATGACTTTGCTCAAGCCTCATTACACTTGGGAATGTTTAATATATCCTGTAGCAGTCAGCTAGGTGTCATGGTACATGACTTTGCTCAAGCCACATTACACTTGGGAATGTTTAATATATCCTGTAGCAGTCAGCTAGGTGTCATGGTACATGACTTTGCTCAAGCCTCATTACACTTGGGAATGTTTAACATATCCTGTAGCAGTCAGCTAGGTGTCATGGTACATGACTTTTGCTAAAGCCTCATTACACTTGGGAATGTTTAATATATCCTGTAGCAGTCAGCTAGGTGTCATGGTACATGACTTTGCTAAAGCCTCATTACACTAGGGAATGTTTAATATATTCTGTAGCAGTCAGCTAGGTGTCATGGTACATGACTTTACTAAAGCCTCATTACACTAGGGAATGTTTAATATATTCTGTAGCAGTCAGCTAGGTGTCATGGTACATGACTTTGCTAAAGCCTCATTACACTAGGGAATGTTTAATATATCCTGTAGCAGTCAGCTAGGTGTCATGGTACATGACTTTACTAAAGCCTCATTACACTTGGGAATGTTTAATATATCCTGTAGCAGTCAGCTAGGTGTCATGGTACATGACTTTGCTAAAGCCTCATTACACTAGGGAATGTTTAATATATTCTGTAGCAGTCAGCTAGGTGTCATGGTACATGACTTTGCTAAAGCCTCATTACACTTGGGAATGTTTAATATATCCTGTAGCAGTCAGCTAGGTGTCATGGTACATGACTTTGCTAAAGCCTCATTACACTTGGGAATGTTTAATATATCCTGTAGCAGTCAGCTAGGTGTCATGGTACATGACTTTGCTAAAGCCTCATTACACTAGGGAATGTTTAATATATCCTGTAGCGGTCAGCTAGGTGTCATGGTACATGACTTTGCTAAGGCCTCATTACACTAGGGAATGTTTAATATATCCTGTAGCGGTCAGCTAGGTGTCATGGTACATGACTTTGCTAAAGCCTCATTACACTTGGGAATGTTTAACATATCCTGCTGCGGTCAGCTAGGTGTCATGGTACATGACTTTGCTAAAGCCTCATTACATTTCGGAATGTTTAACATATCCTGCAGCAGTCAGCTAGGTGTCATGGTACATGACTTTGCTAAAGCCTCATTACATTTCGGAATGTTTAACATATCCTGCAGCAGTCAGCTAGGTGTCATGGTACATGACTTTGCTAAAGCCTCATTACATTTCGGAATGTTTAACATATCCTGCAGCAGTCAGCTAGGTGTCATGGTACATGACTTTGCTAAAGCCTCATTACATTTCGGAATGTTTAACATATCCTGCAGCAGTCAGCTAGGTGTCATGGTACATGACTTTGCTAAAGCCTCATTACACTAGGGAATGTTTATCATATCCTGCTCCGGTCAGCTAGGTGTCATGGTACATGACTTTGCTAAAGGCTCATTACACTTGGGAATGTTTAATATATCCTGTAGCAGTCAGCTAGGTGTCATGGTACATGACTTTGTTAAAGCCTCATTACACTTGGGAATGTTTAACATATCCTGTAGCAGTCAGCTAGGTGTCATGGTACATGACTTTGCTAAAGGCTCATTACACTTGGGAATGTTTAATATATCCTGTAGCAGTCAGCTAGGTGTCATGGTACATGACTTTGCTAAAGCCTCATTACACTTGGGAATGTTTAACATATCCTGTAGCAGTCAGCTAGGTGTCATGGTACATGACTTTGCTAAAGCCTCATTACACTTGGGAATGTTTAACATATCCTGCAGCAGTCAGCTAGGTGTCATGGTACATGACTTTGCTAGAGCCTCATTACACTTGGGAATGTTTAACATATCCTGCTGCAGTCAGCTAGGTGTCATGGTACATGACTTTGCTAAGGCCTCATTACACTAGGGAATGTTTAACATATCCTGTAGCAGTCAGCTAGGTGTCATGATACATGACTTTGCTAAAGCCTCATTACACTTGGGAATGTTTAATATATCCTGCTGCGGTCAGCTAGGTGTCATGGTACATGACTTTGCTAAAGCCTCATTACACTTGGGAATGTTTAACATATCCTGTAGCAGTCAGCTAGGTGTCATGATACATGACTTTGCTAAAGCCTCATTACACTTGGGAATGTTTAATATATCCTGCTGCGGTCAGCTAGGTGTCATGGTACATGACTTTGCTAAAGCCACATTACACTTGGGAATGTTTAACATATCCTGTAGCAGTCAGCTAGGTGTCATGGTACATGACTTTGCTAAAGGCTCATTACACTTGGGAATGTTTAACATATCCTGTAGCGGTCAGCTAGGTGTCATGGTACATGACTTTGCTAAAGCCTCATTACACTTGGGAATGTTTAATATATCCTGTAGCAGTCAGCTAGGTGTCATGGTACATGACTTTGCTCAAGCCTCATTACACTTGGGAATGTTTAATATATCCTGTAGCAGTCAGCTAGGTGTCATGGTACATGACTTTGCTAAAGCCTCATTACACTAGGGAATGTTTAATATATCCTGTAGCAGTCAGCTAGGTGTCATGGTACATGACTTTGCTAAAGCCTCATTACACTTGGGAATGTTTAATATATCCTGTAGCTGTCAGCTAGGTGTCATGGTACATGACTTTGCTAAAGCCTCATTACACTTGGGAATGTTTAATATATCCTGTAGCAGTCAGCTGGGTGTCATGGTACATGACTTTACTAAAGCCTCATTACACTTGGGAATGTTTAACATATCCTGTAGCAGTCAGCTAGGTGTCATGGTACATGACTTTGCTAAAGCCTCATTACACTTGGGAATGTTTAACATATCCTGTAGCAGTCAGCTAGGTGTCATGGTACATGACTTTGCTAAAGCCTCATTACACTAGGGAATGTTTAACATATCCTGTAGCAGTCAGCTAGGTGTCATGGTACATGACTTTGCTAGAGCCTCATTACACTTGGGAATGTTTAATATATCCTGTAGCAGTCAGCTGGGTGTCATGGTACATGACTTTGCTAAAGCCTCATTACACTTGGGAATGTTTAATATATCCTGTAGCGGTCAGCTAGGTGTCATGGTACATGACTTTGCTAAAGGCTCATTACACTTGGGAATGTTTAATATATCCTGTAGCAGTCAGCTGGGTGTCATGGTACATGACTTTGCTAAAGCCTCATTACACTTGGGAATGTTTAACATATCCTGCTGCGGTCAGCTAGGTGTCATGGTACATGACTTTGTTAAAGCCTCATTACACTTGGGAATGTTTAACATATCCTGTAGCAGTCAGCTAGGTGTCATGGTACATGACTTTGTTAAAGCCTCATTACACTTGGGAATGTTTAATATATCCTGTAGCAGTCAGCTGGGTGTCATGGTACATGACTTTGCTAAAGCCTCATTACACTTGGGAATGTTTAATATATCCTGTAGCGGTCAGCTGGGTGTCATGGTACATGACTTTGCTCAAGCCTCATTACACTAGGGAATGTTTAATATATCCTGTAGCAGTCAGCTGGGTGTCATGGTACATGACTTTGTTAAAGCCTCATTACACTTGGGAATGTTTAATATATCCTGTAGCAGTCAGCTAGGTGTCATGGTACATGACTTTGCTAAAGCCTCATTACACTTGGGAATGTTTAATATATCCTGTAGCAGTCAGCTAGGTGTCATGGTACATGACTTTGCTAGAGCCTCATTACACTTGGGAATGTTTAACATATCCTGTAGCAGTCAGCTAGGTGTCATGGTACATGACTTTGCTAAAGGCTCATTACACTTGGGAATGTTTAATATATCCTGTAGCAGTCAGCTAGGTGTCATGGTACATGACTTTGCTAAAGGCTCATTACACTAGGGAATGTGTAATATATCCTGTAGCAGTCAGCTAGGTGTCATGGTACATGACTTTGCTAAAGCCTCATTACACTAGGGAATGTTTAACATATCCTGTAGCAGTCAGCTAGGTGTCATGGTACATGACTTTGCTAAAGCCTCATTACACTTGGGAATGTCAACATATCCTGTAGCAGTCAGCTAGGTGTCGTGGTACATGACTTTGTTAAAGGCTCATTACACTAGGGAATGTTTAATATATCCTGTAGCAGTCAGCTAGGTGTCATGGTACATGACTTTGCTAAAGCCTCATTACACTAGGGAATGTTTAATATATCCTGTAGCAGTCAGCTAGGTGTCATGGTACATGACTTTGCTAAAGCCTCATTACACTTGGGAATGTTTAACATATCCTGTAGCAGTCAGCTAGGTGTCATGGTACATGACTTTGCTAAAGCCTCATTACACTTGGGAATGTTTAACATATCCTGTAGCAGTCAGCTAGGTGTCATGGTACATGACTTTGCTAAAGGCTCATTACACTTGGGAATGTTTAATATATCCTGTAGCAGTCAGCTAGGTGTCATGGTACATGACTTTGCTAAAGCCTCATTACACTTGGGAATGTTTAATATATCCTGTAGCAGTCAGCTAGGTGTCATGATACATGACTTTGCTAAAGCCTCATTACACTTGGGAATGTTTAATATATCCTGTAGCAGTCAGCTAGGTGTCATGATACATGACTTTGCTAAAGCCTCATTACACTTGGGAATGTTTAATATATCCTGTAGCAGTCAGCTAGGTGTCATGATACATGACTTTGCTAAAGCCTCATTACACTTGGGTGTGTTTAACATATCCTGCAGCAGTCAGCTAGGTGTCATGGTACATGGCTTTGCTCAAGCCTCATTACACTTGGGAATGTTTAATATATCCTGCTGCGGTCAGCTAGGTGTCATGGTACATGACTTTGCTAAAGGCTCATTACACTTGGGAATGTTTAACATATCCTGCTGCGGTCAGCTAGGTGTCATGGTACATGACTTTGCTAAAGGCTCATTACACTTGGGAATGTTTAACATATCCTGTAGCGGTCAGCTAGGTGTCATGGTACATGACTTTACTAAAGCCTCATTACACTTGGGAATGTTTAATATATATTCTGTAGCAGTCAGCTAGGTGTCATGGTACATGACTTTGCTAAAGGCTCATTACACTTGGGAATGTTTAATATATCCTGTAGCAGTCAGCTAGGTGTCATGGTACATGACTTTGCTAAAGCCTCATTACACTTGGGAATGTTTAACATATCCTGTAGCAGTCAGCTAGGTGTCATGGTACATGACTTTGCTAAAGCCTCATTACACTAGGGAATGTTTAACATATCCTGTAGCAGTCAGCTAGGTGTCATGGTACATGACTTTGCTAAAGCCTCATTACACTTGGGAATGTTTAACGTATCCTGTAGCAGTCAGCTAGGTGTCATGATACATGACTTTGTTAAAGCCTCATTACACTTGGGAATGTTTAACATATCCTGTAGCAGTCAGCTAGGTGTCATGGTACATGACTTTGCTCAAGCCTCATTACACTTGGGAATGTTTAACATATCCTGTAGCAGTCAGCTAGGTGTCATGGTACATGACTTTGCTAAAGCCTCATTACACTTGGGAATGTTTAATATATCCTGTAGCAGTCAGCTAGGTGTCATGGTACATGACTTTGCTAAAGCCTCATTACACTTGGGAATGTTTAATATATCCTGTAGCAGTCAGCTAGGTGTCATGGTACATGACTTTGCTAAAGGCTCATTACACTTGGGAATGTTTAATATATCCTGTAGCGGTCAGCTAGGTGTCATGGTACATGACTTTGCTAAAGGCTCATTACACTTGGGAATGTTTAACATATCCTGTAGCAGTCAGCTAGGTGTCATGGTACATGACTTTGCTAAAGGCTCATTACACTTGGGAATGTTTAACATATCCTGTAGCAGTCAGCTAGGTGTCATGGTACATGACTTTGTTAAAGGCTCATTACACTTGGGAATGTTTAACATATCCTGTAGCAGTCAGCTAGGTGTCATGGTACATGACTTTGCTAAAGGCTCATTACACTTGGGAATGTTTAACATATCCTGTAGCAGTCAGCTAGGTGTCATGGTACATGACTTTGTTAAAGGCTCATTACACTTGGGAATGTTTAACATATCCTGTAGCAGTCAGCTAGGTGTCATGGTACATGACTTTGCTAAAGCCTCATTACACTTGGGAATGTTTAATATATCCTGTAGCAGTCAGCTAGGTGTCATGGTACATGACTTTGCTAAAGCCTCATTACACTTGGGAATGTTTAACATATCCTGTAGCGGTCAGCTAGGTGTCATGGTACATGACTTTGCTAAAGGCTCATTACACTTGGGAATGTTTAATATATCCTGTAGCAGTCAGCTAGGTGTCATGGTACATGACTTTGCTCAAGCCTCATTACACTTGGGAATGTTTATCATATCCTGCTCCGGTCAGCTAGGTGTCATGGTACATGACTTTGCTAAAGCCTCATTACACTTGGGTGTGTTTAATATATCCTGTAGCAGTCAGCTAGGTGTCATGGTACATGACTTTTGCTAAAGCCTCATTACACTTGGGAATGTTTAATATATCCTGTAGCAGTCAGCTAGGTGTCATGGTACATGACTTTGCTAAAGCCTCATTACACTAGGGAATGTTTAATATATTCTGTAGCAGTCAGCTAGGTGTCATGGTACATGACTTTACTAAAGCCTCATTACACTATGGAATGTTTAATATATTCTGTAGCAGTCAGCTAGGTGTCATGGTACATGACTTTGCTAAAGCCTCATTACACTAGGGAATGTTTAATATATCCTGTAGCAGTCAGCTAGGTGTCATGGTACATGACTTTACTAAAGCCTCATTACACTTGGGAATGTTTAATATATCATGTAGCAGTCAGCTAGGTGTCATGGTACATGACTTTGCTAAAGCCTCATTACACTAGGGAATGTTTAATATATTCTGTAGCAGTCAACTAGGTGTCATGGTACATGACTTTGCTAAAGCCTCATTACACTTGGGAATGTTTAATATATCCTGTAGCAGTCAGCTGGGTGTCATGATACATGACTTTTGCTAAAGCCTCATTACACTTGGGAATGTTTAATATATCCTGTAGCAGTCAGCTAGGTGTCATGGTACATGACTTTGCTAAGGCCTCATTACACTAGGGAATGTTTAATATATCCTGTAGCGGTCAGCTAGGTGTCATGGTACATGACTTTGCTAAAGCCTCATTACACTTGGGAATGTTTAACATATCCTGTAGCAGTCAGCTAGGTGTCATGGTACATGACTTTGCTAAAGCCTCATTACACTTGGGAATGTTTAACATATCCTGCTGCGGTCAGCTAGGTGTCATGGTACATGACTTTGCTAAAGCCTCATTACATTTCGGAATGTTTAACATATCCTGCAGCAGTCAGCTAGGTGTCATGGTACATGACTTTGCTAAAGCCTCATTACATTTCGGAATGTTTAACATATCCTGCAGCAGTCAGCTAGGTGTCATGGTACATGACTTTGCTAAAGCCTCATTACATTTCGGAATGTTTAACATATCCTGCAGCAGTCAGCTAGGTGTCATGGTACATGACTTTGCTAAAGCCTCATTACATTTCGGAATGTTTAACATATCCTGCAGCAGTCAGCTAGGTGTCATGGTACATGACTTTGCTAAAGCCTCATTACACTAGGGAATGTTTATCATATCCTGCTCCGGTCAGCTAGGTGTCATGGTACATGACTTTGCTAAAGCCTCATTACACTTGGGTGTGTTTAACATATCCTGCTGCGGTCAGCTATGTGTCATGGTACATAACTTTACTAAAGCCTCATTACTCTTGGGTGTGTTTAACATATCCTGCTGCGGTCAGCTAGGTGTCATGGTACATGACTTTACTAAAGCCTCATTACACTTGGGAATGTTTAATATATCCTGTAGCAGTCAGCTAGGTGTCATGATACATGACTTTGCTAAAGCCTCATTACACTAGGGAATGTTTAATATATTCTGTAGCAGTCAGCTAGGTGTCATGGTACATGACTTTGCTAAAGCCTCATTACACTTGGGAATGTTTAACATATCCTGTAGCAGTCAGCTAGGTGTCATGGGACATGACTTTGCTAAAGCCTCATTACACTTGGGAATGTTTAACATATCCTGTTACGGTCAGCTAGGTGTCATGGTACATGACATTGCTAGAGCCTCATTACACTAGGGAATGTTTAACATATCCTGTAGCAGTCAGCTAGGTGTCATGGTACATGACTTTACTAAAGCCTGATTACACTAGGGAATGTTTAACATATCCTGTTACGGTCAGCTAGGTGTCATGGAACACCACTTTACTAAAGCCTCATTACACTAGGGAATGTTTAACATATCCTGTAGCAGTCAGCTAGGTGTCATGGTACATGACTTTACTAAAGCCTGATTACACTAGGGAATGTTTAACATATCCTGTTACGGTCAGCTAGGTGTCATGGAACACCACTTTGCTGAAACCTCATTACACTTGGGAATGTGTAATATATCCTGTAGCAGTCAGCTAGGTGTCATGGTACATGACTTTGCTAAAGCCTCATTACACTAGGGAATGTTTAACATATCCTGTTACGGTCAGCTAGGTGTCATGGTACATGACTTTACTAAAGCCTGATTACACTAGGGAATGTTTAACATATCCTGTAGCAGTCAGCTGGGTGTCATGGTACACGACTTTGCTAAAGCCTGATTACACTAGGGAATGTTTAACATATCCTGTAGCAGTCAGCTGGGTGTCATGGTACATGACTTTGCTAAAGCCTGATTACACTAGGGAATGTTTAACATATCCTGTTACGGTCAGCTAGGTGTCATGGTACATGACTTTACTAAAGCCTGATTACACTAGGGAATGTTTAACATATCCTGTTACGGTCAGCTAGGTGTCATGGAACACCACTTTGCTGAAACCTCATTACACTAGGGAATGTGTAATATATCCTGTAGCAGTCAGCTAGGTGTCATGGTACATGACTTTGCTAAAGCCTCATTACACTTGGGTGTGTTTAATATATCCTGTAGCAGTCAGCTAGGTGTCATGGTACACGACTTTGCTAAAGCCTCATTACACTTGGGAATGTTTAACATATTCTGTAGCAGTCAGCTGGGTGTCATGGTACATGACTTTGCTAAAGCCTCATTACACTTGGGAATGTTTAATATATCCTGTAGCAGTCAGCTGGGTGTCATGATACATGACTTTGCTAAAGCCTCATTACACTTGGGAATGTTTAATATATCCTGTAGCAGTCAGCTAGGTGTCATGGTACATGACTTTGCTAAAGCCACATTACACTTGGGAATGTTTAATATATCCTGTAGCAGTCAGCTAGGTGTCATGGTACATGACTTTGCTAAAGCCTCATTACACTTGGGAATGTTTAACATATCCTGCTGCGGTCAGCTAGGTGTCATGGTACATGACTTTGCTAAAGCCTCATTACACTTGGGAATGTTTAACATATCCTGTAGCAGTCAGCTAGGTGTCATGGTACACGACTTTGCTAAGGCCTCATTACACTTGGGAATGTTTAATATATCCTGTAGCAGTCAGCTGGGTGTCATGGTACATGACTTTGCTAAAGCCTCATTACACTTGGGAATGTTTAATATATCCTGTAGCAGTCAGCTAGGTGTCATGGTACACGACTTTGCTAAGGCCTCATTACACTTGGGAATGTTTAATATATCCTGTAGCAGTCAGCTGGGTGTCATGGTACATGACTTTGCTAAAGCCTCATTACACTTGGGTGTGTTTAATATATCCTGTAGCAGTCAGCTAGGTGTCATGGTACATGACTTTGCTAAAGCCTCATTACACTTGGGAATGTTTAATATATCCTGTAGCAGTCAGCTGGGTGTCATGGTACATGACTTTGCTAAAGCCTCATTACACTTGGGTGTGTTTAATATATCCTGTAGCAGTCAGCTAGGTGTCATGGTACATGACTTTGCTAAAGCCTCATTACACTTGGGAATGTTTAATATATCCTGTAGCAGTCAGCTGGGTGTCATGATACATGACTTTTGCTAAAGCCTCATTACACTTGGGAATGTTTAATATATCCTGTAGCAGTCAGCTAGGTGTCATGGTACATGACTTTGCTAGAGCCTCATTACACTAGGGAATGTTTAATATATCCTGTAGCAGTCAGCTAGGTGTCATGGTACATGACTTTGCTAAAGCCTCATTACACTTGGGTGTGTTTAATATATCCTGTAGCAGTCAGCTAGGTGTCATGGTACATGACTTTGCTAGAGCCTCATTACACTAGGGTGTGTTTATCATATCCTGTAGCAGTCAGCTAGGTGTCATGGTACATGGCTTTGCTAAAGCCTCATTACACTTGGGTGTGTTTAACATATCCTGTAGCAGTCAGCTAGGTGTCATGGTACATGACTTTGCTAAAGCCTCATTACACTTGGGAATGTTTAACATATCCTGTAGCAGTCAGCTAGGTGTCATGGTACATGACTTTGCTAGAGCCTCATTACACTAGGGAATGTTTAATATATCCTGTAGCAGTCAGCTAGGTGTCATGGTACATGACTTTGCTAGAGCCTCATTACACTTGGGAATGTTTAATATATCCTGTAGCAGTCAGCTAGGTGTCATGGTACATGACTTTGCTAGAGCCTCATTACACTTGGGAATGTTTAACATATCCTGTAGCAGTCAGCTAGGTGTCATGGTACATGACTTTGCTAAAGCCTCATTACACTAGGGAATGTTTAACATATCCTGTAGCAGTCAGCTAGGTGTCATGGTACATGACTTTGCTAAAGCCACATTACACTTGGGAATGTTTAATATATCCTGTACCAGTCAGCTGGGTGTCATGATACATGACTTTGCTAAAGCCTCATTACACTTGGGAATGTTTAATATATCCTGTAGCAGTCAGCTAGGTGTCATGGTACATGACTTTGCTAAAGCCTCATTACACTTGGGAATGTTTAATATATCCTGTAGCAGTCAGCTAGGTGTCATGGTACATGACTTTGCTAAAGCCTCATTACACTTGGGAATGTTTAACATATCCTGTAGCAGTCAGCTAGGTGTCATGGTACACGACTTTGCTAAGGCCTCATTACACTTGGGAATGTTTAATATATCCTGTAGCAGTCAGCTGGGTGTCATGGTACATGACTTTGCTAAAGCCTCATTACACTTGGGAATGTTTAATATATCCTGTAGCAGTCAGCTAGGTGTCATGGTACACGACTTTGCTAAGGCCTCATTACACTTGGGAATGTTTAATATATCCTGTAGCAGTCAGCTGGGTGTCATGGTACATGACTTTGCTAAAGCCTCATTACACTTGGGTGTGTTTAATATATCCTGTAGCAGTCAGCTAGGTGTCATGGTACATGACTTTGCTAAAGCCTCATTACACTTGGGAATGTTTAATATATCCTGTAGCAGTCAGCTGGGTGTCATGGTACATGACTTTGCTAAAGCCTCATTACACTTGGGTGTGTTTAATATATCCTGTAGCAGTCAGCTAGGTGTCATGGTACATGACTTTGCTAAAGCCTCATTACACTTGGGAATGTTTAATATATCCTGTAGCAGTCAGCTGGGTGTCATGATACATGACTTTTGCTAAAGCCTCATTACACTTGGGAATGTTTAATATATCCTGTAGCAGTCAGCTAGGTGTCATGGTACATGACTTTGCTAGAGCCTCATTACACTAGGGAATGTTTAATATATCCTGTAGCAGTCAGCTAGGTGTCATGGTACATGACTTTGCTAAAGCCTCATTACACTTGGGTGTGTTTAATATATCCTGTAGCAGTCAGCTAGGTGTCATGGTACATGACTTTGCTAGAGCCTCATTACACTAGGGTGTGTTTATCATATCCTGTAGCAGTCAGCTAGGTGTCATGGTACATGGCTTTGCTAAAGCCTCATTACACTTGGGTGTGTTTAACATATCCTGTAGCAGTCAGCTAGGTGTCATGGTACATGACTTTGCTAAAGCCTCATTACACTTGGGAATGTTTAACATATCCTGTAGCAGTCAGCTAGGTGTCATGGTACATGACTTTGCTAGAGCCTCATTACACTAGGGAATGTTTAATATATCCTGTAGCAGTCAGCTAGGTGTCATGGTACATGACTTTGCTAGAGCCTCATTACACTTGGGAATGTTTAATATATCCTGTAGCAGTCAGCTAGGTGTCATGGTACATGACTTTGCTAGAGCCTCATTACACTTGGGAATGTTTAACATATCCTGTAGCAGTCAGCTAGGTGTCATGGTACATGACTTTGCTAAAGCCTCATTACACTAGGGAATGTTTAACATATCCTGTAGCAGTCAGCTAGGTGTCATGGTACATGACTTTGCTAAAGCCACATTACACTTGGGAATGTTTAATATATCCTGTAGCAGTCAGCTGGGTGTCATGATACATGACTTTGCTAAAGCCTCATTACACTTGGGAATGTTTAATATATCCTGTAGCAGTCAGCTAGGTGTCATGGTACATGACTTTGCTAAAGCCTCATTACACTTGGGAATGTTTAATATATCCTGTAGCAGTCAGCTAGGTGTCATGGTACATGACTTTGCTAAAGCCTCATTACACTTGGGAATGTTTAATATATCCTGTAGCAGTCAGCTAGGTGTCATGGTACATGACTTTGCTAAAGCCTCATTACACTTGGGAATGTTTAATATATCCTGTAGCAGTCAGCTGGGTGTCATGATACATGACTTTGCTAAAGCCTCATTACACTTGGGAATGTTTAATATATCCTGTAGCAGTCAGCTAGGTGTCATGGTACATGACTTTGCTAAAGCCACATTACACTTGGGAATGTTTAATATATCCTGTAGCAGTCAGCTAGGTGTCATGGTACATGACTTTGCTAAAGCCTCATTACACTTGGGAATGTTTAACATATCCTGCTGCGGTCAGCTAGGTGTCATGGTACATGACTTTGCTAAAGCCTCATTACACTTGGGAATGTTTAACATATCCTGTAGCAGTCAGCTGGGTGTCATGGTACATGACTTTGCTAAAGCCTCATTACACTTGGGAATGTTTAATATATCCTGTAGCAGTCAGCTGGGTGTCATGGTACATGACTTTGCTAGAGCCTCATTACACTAGGGAATGTTTAATATATCCTGTAGCAGTCAGCTAGGTGTCATGGTACATGACTTTGCTAAAGCCTCATTACACTAGGGAATGTTTAACATATCCTGCTGCGGTCAGCTAGGTGTCATGGTACATGACTTTGCTAGAGCCTCATTACACTAGGGAATGTTTAATATATCCTGTAGCAGTCAGCTAGGTGTCATGGTACATGGCTTTGCTAAAGCCTCATTACACTTGGGAATGTTTAACATATCCTGCTGCGGTCAGCTAGGTGTCATGATACATGACTTTGCTAAAGCCTCATTACACTTGGGAATGTTTAACATATCCTGCTGCGGTCAGCTGGGTGTCATGATACATGACTTTACTAAAGCCTCATTACACTTGGGAATGTTTAATATATCCTGTAGCAGTCAGCTAGGTGTCATGGTACATGACTTTGCTAAAGCCTCATTACACTTGGGAATGTTTAACATATCCTGTAGCAGTCAGCTAGGTGTCATGATACATGACTTTGCTAAAGCCTCATTACACTAGGGAATGTTTAACATATCCTGCTGCGGTCAGCTAGGTGTCATGGTACATGACTTTGCTAAAGCCACATTACACTAGGGAATGTTTAACATATCCTGCTGCGGTCAGCTAGGTGTCATGGTACATGACTTTGCTAAAGCCTCATTACACTAGGGAATGTTTAATATATCCTGCTGCAGTCAGCTAGGTGTCATGGTACATGACTTTGCTAAAGCCTCATTACACTTGGGAATGTTTAACATATCCTGTAGCAGTCAGCTAGGTGTCATGATACATGACTTTGCTAAAGCCACATTACACTAGGGAATGTTTAACATATCCTGCTGCGGTCAGCTAGGTGTCATGGTACATGACTTTGCTAGAGCCTCATTACACTTGGGAATGTTTAACATATCCTGTAGCAGTCAGCTAGGTGTCATGGTACATGACTTTGCTAGAGCCTCATTACACTAGGGAATGTTTAATATATCCTGTAGCAGTCAGCTGGGTGTCATGGTACATGACTTTGCTAGAGCCTCATTACACTAGGGAATGTGTAATATATCCTGTAGCAGTCAGCTAGGTGTCATGGTACATGACTTTACTAAAGCCTCATTACACTAGGGAATGTTTAATATATCCTGTAGCAGTCAGCTGGGTGTCATGGTACATGACTTTGCTAGAGCCTCATTACACTAGGGAATGTGTAATATATCCTGTAGCAGTCAGCTAGGTGTCATGGTACATGACTTTACTAAAGCCTCATTACACTAGGGAATGTTTAATATATCCTGTAGCAGTCAGCTAGGTGTCATGGTACATGACTTTGCTAAAGCCTCATTACACTAGGGAATGTTTAATATATCCTGTAGCAGTCAGCTGGGTGTCATGGTACATGACTTTGCTAGAGCCTCATTACACTAGGGAATGTGTAATATATCCTGTAGCAGTCAGCTAGGTGTCATGGTACATGACTTTACTAAAGCCTCATTACACTAGGGAATGTTTAATATATCCTGTAGCAGTCAGCTAGGTGTCATGGTACATGACTTTGCTAAAGCCTCATTACACTTGGGAATGTTTAATATATCCTGTAGCAGTCAGCTAGGTGTCATGGTACATGACTTTGCTAAAGCCTCATTACACTAGGGAATGTTTAATATATCCTGTAGCAGTCAGCTAGGTGTCATGGTACATGACTTTACTAAAGCCTCATTACACTAGGGAATGTTTAATATATCCTGTAGCAGTCAGCTAGGTGTCATGGTACATGACTTTACTAAAGCCACATTACACTTGGGAATGTTTAATATATCCTGTAGCAGTCAGCTGGGTGTCATGGGACATGACTTTGCTAAGGCCTCATTACACTTGGGAATGTTTAATATATCCTGTAGCAGTCAGCTAGGTGTCATGGGACATGACTTTACTAAAGCCTCATTACACTTGGGAATGTTTAATATGAAACAAAAATAAATAAAAAAATCAAATTCAAATATGTTCAGTTAGATCGTAACGCCAAAATTAAACAAGTAGCTACATGAAGAACTAAGTAGACTATTTTCATATATCCTAGTTATATTAATTGCCTCTATCAACATACTAATTTTCATTTTGATTGCTGTCATAGATAAATAGATATTGAGAGCCGTCTAAATATTTCGGATGGTCGCCATGTTGGATTTTAATATATGTATGCCATAGAGTTGTGTACTATTAGATGAGGATTATTCTGTACTTTCATCATTGATACGTTGTTTTCGATCGCATGATTAGAACGCAAGTAACTAAGACTTAATATTAAAATTTCGCACAGCCATCATCTTGAGGTTATGTTAATAATTGAATACAGTTATACGCCTTTGCTTTGCAATTTGTACAATCAATTGCTGTACCAAGTTTCACTGTGTTTGGATGGTTAAATCGCGAGAAAAGTGTATTTAAAGGTTTTTTTTTTGCTTGGCCGCCATGTTTCTTTTGTCGTTAAGAGGTTTTTTAAAGTCTCCATTGGTGAACCCCTAGTAGTACAAAACGTCAGGGTGATATGAGTAACAGTTTTGAAGATATATAATGCCAGTGATATATTTCGCACAGCCGCCATGTTGGATTGGTAAGACGATATACATTTTGAAGGACACGGGCAGGGTCGGCCAAAATAGTACTATGACCTTACCGTGTTTCATTGAAATCGCTCTAGCCGTTTAGAAGTTATTAGGGGGGCATACTCACACACACACGGACAATAGGTGATCTCGTAAGACTATTTTTTCATAAATAAAATTAGTCTAAAAATGACTTGCCTTAGTGACAGAGCTGACATTATCCAATTATTAGTTTGCGATATCTCGGGTCCATGGCCTAGCGGTATTTTGACAAAATATAAAATATGATAAATAACAAGAAGTTCCGTGACGAACTAAAGAGCCTTCTTTTCTTAAAATTTAAGATTCATGCCATTGATTATTCTATATGGACCTATCTAGAATAATGACGAAATTAAGTTGGTAATATCGAGATTTCTAATTAGTTCGAAATATACCTGGCTAGTAGCCTAATAGAGCACTACAGTTGGCAGCCCTGGTGACTGAATATATTTTTAGTTCCATCTCTTAATGTACAGAATACAAAATTTGGTTGACGTCCAATGGATAGCATGGACGTTACATGCAGTTTGACATTGGATCTATAAGCGTGCGAAAAATCATGTTGGCAACAATGTCATGCTTGTGTTGGTCAGAAATAATCTGAAATATTATGATCTATTGTTGTGCCAGTTTTGGATGAAATCCATTTTTTGCCATGGAAGTTACTGGTATTTTAAAATTGGACCTATCAGCAGGCTTAGAATCATCTTGGCATCACTGACGTATATTAGTTACTCCAAATTAATCTAGAATGTCTTGTACTATACGTGCGCAAAGTTTAGAGCTGTTGGCTTATATACTTTCTGATATATTGATATTAGGGTTAAAAAGAGAAACATTATTTATTAACAGTTGGCAGCCCTGATTGCTCTTAAGAATACGCAAAGTCATATCTGTTATGGTACACATATCACATACGAAATTTGGTTGAAATCCAATTGATAGTATAGAAGTTACCTGTATTTAAAAGTTGGTCCTATCAGCAGGCTTAGAATCATGTTGGTAGCACTGACATACATTAGTTACTCCAAATTAATGTAGAATGTCAGGCGCTATACGTGTGCAAAGTTTAAAGCTGTTGGCTTGCATACCGTACTTTCTGATATATAGGAATTTAGAAAAAATAATAGAGCGGGCTTTTATTAACAGTTGGCAGCCCTTGTGGCTCCTAAGAATACGCTCAGTCATATCTGTTTATGTACACACAGTACATACGAAATTTGGTTGAAATCCAATTGATAGTGTAGAAGTTATATGCATTTAAAAACTGGACCTATCAGTAGGCTTAGAATCATTTTGGCAACACTGTCATGTATGGCCTCCTGAAAATTAAACTGAAGTATAATTATTTATATGTGTGCCAATTTTGGAATAGTTCCTATGTATACCTTCCAAGTTATCCAACATGGAGCTCACATTTCAATTGCTGTTTTTCAGCAGTTTGTAGAACTGACATCATTTTCAAGTATGGCATTGAGATGTTCCGGTATAGATCTTTACTCATACCAAATTTGGTTTCGATTGCTGCAGCCGTTTAGGAGTTGATAGGGGGGGGGGGGTGCACACATACAGACAGAAGGACAGACAGACACACATTTTCCCGGATCGATCTCATAAGTCTACTTTTTCCTCATTTTTGCAAAATGAGAAAAGTAGGCTAAAAAATACATACAGATAAAAAATTAATACAAATTAGAAGAGTTCGAAAATCAAAATTTTCATTATGTGCATTTAGAACCTTTGGAGAGTTTTGGAAAAATAAATGGTCCATGGGAAAGAGGGCTTGATTCCCTTTCGTTTAAACCCTTACAAGAGTCTCTGTGATTATTGTTCCGGGATATATCGGGAGAAAACCGAACAGCGATCAGCGTAGCTGAGTACTCTGCCTTGACTATCTACTTCTCGGAGCCCAGGATTAGGTTGTGAAAGGGCACGAAGCTTTTGCTCAGCTACTGTGACGCTAAATTAGCATTTCCGGAGAAATCGTGGTATAATTGGCCAGTGTCGCCACTCTAATTTCGAAAGTAGGCTAAAACTACTACGTGGACTGACCCGAAGAAGGAAGGAACAGGATCACAATACACACCCTCGGAGGAAGATCTCAGACAGCGCCGATACTGGCTGAGGCAAGACAAATTATTAATATCCGAAACTGCTCATCCTAGAAACAGAAATAACTTGAGGACCACACGTGACACGCTGGTACACATGCACTGTGTGTACATACAGTGTGCTACATAATACACAGGTACTAATAATCATCCGATTTCTACCAAATTATTTTGCTACAAGGAAGCGACGTTTGCCCAAAATACAAGGTCATCAGCCAAATAGTTTCAAGATGTCGCACGTATGAGTCATGCAAGTATTATGGCCTAACCGTAACACGATACAACCAGGCCTGACCTTATTATCGTACAGAGGGAGGTTTAAACTGTCCTCATTTACACTTTAGTAGTGACAAACAGTTCAGGCTGACCGTGCCGTCCCGTTGGGTCAAAATGGAGGCTATTGTTTTGTTCGTTAAACCATATTTCAGTAGATTGATATCCTTTTTAGCCCGGTCAAGTTAGCCCAAAAAATAGGGGTGAGGTTACCAAAATTCGCATAGAGCTGAAAATTTGTACTAATGGTCTAAACACCATTATAAATGAAACGTTAATAGTCCCCATCGGTCCGACAACGGCAAAAAAAAAAAAAAAAAAAAAAAAAAAAACTATAATAATAATAATCCAGGTCAAAGTTCGCAAATATGTTTTTTTTTGCGTTTTTCAGCCAAACGGTAAGTTTTATCTTAAAAATAGATCAGACTAAACTTGTAGATCATACAATTATCTATACAAATTGTCTTAGCACTTTTTCTCCTAAGAGTCACCGTTTTTGAGATATAACGATGCAAAAAGTTGAAAAAGTTGTATTCATAATATGCACACGTTTCCACGCCACCTGTGAGGTAGTGTACTTGGTGCCTTTTTTAACGTGGTTTCCCCGGTAGGCCTATTTCACTATCTATTGTGATCATGTTTAATTCAATAATATTAATCATATATATTATTTCAGTAGTATAGATCCCTCCTCCGGCACTTACAAGAGACCGATCGTGACAAATGAGCATTCTAATGAGAGAGAATAGACATTAGCAGTGACAAATTGCACTCTAATTTCATAAATTTTCATACTTTCTTTAAAAAGTGACTTTCCCAAAAATGTACGAAGTGTGCGATTTGCAGATACTGTTGCTGTAGGAAAATACGCTCCATAATTGCTGTCCACTTCACATTTTAACCGTTGTGACGCCTGTTTCATATCTCATTTAACATCTGAGGCCTTTATCATTGTTCATGGATTTTAGAAACAGAAACAGAAATGAATACTCAAATCGTATAATTTCATAAATATCGAATAACCGGTGAGTGTTATGATGATCCAATTTTCAGTGATTGTCTTCTTAAGTTAGGGAACGTAGAACTTGGAATTCTACCTGAAATGTAAATAGTGTTCTATAATCGTAACGACCTTTCTCCTTAAGTGTCTCATTATAAACCTATTGGGGAAAGTGTGCTTTATGAACATGTGCACGGGTCCGCTACTGATAAAAAATGGTACTATTGGAAATGATGAAAGCGGTGTGAATTTTAAGAAATTGGGGGAAATTATTCGGAATCATCTAATATTTCTGCTTCCTCATGTTCTTTTTCTTCTTGTTCCTCTTCTTCTTCTTCTTCCTGATGGGTGCAGGTAAATTGTCCTAACAGCGATGAATCAGATGTCTCCTCGCTGATATCGTATGAACATTCTTCTGATGGCAAATCAACATTCGAGCATGACTGGCCTTGACAACTGCTAATGAACAAAATAATCCAACTTTTTTGCAGCCGCATTCAGCATTACATCCCTTTTAACAATTGCTGATGTCCTGATAATTGAAAGAACAATATAACAGTTCAACTTGACAAATACAACTATTGTTGTTGGTGAAGACGTTGGCTTACTGATATTACTACTCGAACTCCAACCGAAGAAATTATTTATTTTTTAAATCCTGGGAAAGCTCCACATGAGTTGGAACAAAAATCAAGTGCAATTACGCTGTCTTCCTCCAACCACTGCTTCTGCTCATCAACAGCAATTTCGGGTATATTATCAAGTTCAAGTGTGGCTTGGTAATCAACTAGACCCAGTAGAGTGGGGTTGGAAGTTGCAGGCTACTGAAAGATCTCTCTGCACTTGCAACACTGTCGCTGTAGCGATTATATTAACAGTGTCTCCATTACATACTACATATACGGTATATGATTTGATAACAAACATTGACCACATTCATGAATGCAGGCAATACAGCAAAGATTTTACTTGTCGTGCAGTTTACAGAAACAATAATTTTTATCGGCAATATCAATGTAGCAGACAACTGGTTTTTCGGGGGTGGGGGGTGCCCCCCTCGGGATCCACCACTGTGTTGACATGACAGTGTCATTAACAAAATGACTGCTGATTTTGCATGAGCATTTCAGTCTGAAAGTAATCCATTCTTTGAGAAGTTTTAATTAAATTATGTGCACAGAATCCCCTTCTGCTTATTGTATGGATACATGCGACATTAGCACCCAAGTGGAACAGGTATAAGTTAACGATATCATATATGGATACATGCGACATTAGCGCCCGAGTGGAGCAGGTGGAAGTTAACGATACCATGACGTAATTAGGGAACTCTCTGTTAAAATATCAAGTTAGATTTATTATTGGGGCGGCGTTGAATATCATGATACAGTGTTAGTCGTTGTCGCCTAGCGACAATATGTCCGTCAAGTCATTCGATTCTATTTTCGTGAGACCTTGAAGGAAGTAATATTCGCAATTATTTTAATACACGAATGATATAATCAAGTAAGGTGGGTATCAATCGACGGTGCTTGACGGGCATTACATATTAAGATCACAAACGTCGTCGTAGCGCAAATACTTCCCGAGATATTCCAGTGTTAGTAAAGGGTGAAATTTTTTGAAAACTATTTTAATATAGAAGATACATTGGAACCAATCCAGACTTTACTCCCACCTGTACCGGAAAACTCCTCAACAAAGTTTTTTGCAATTGTTAAAAGGGATGTAATGCTAAATGGGGCTGCAAAAAGTTGGATTATTTTGTTCATTTGCATGTGCCAGTTGTCAATGCTCCAATGTTGATTTGCCATCAGAAGAGTGTTCATAAGATATCAGCGAGGAGACATCTGATTCATCGGTGTTAGGACAATTCACCTGCTCTCATCAGGAAGAAGAAGAGCAAGAAGAGGAGGGACAAGAAGAAGAAGAAGAGGAACAAGAAGAAAAAGAGGAACAAGAACATGAGGAAGCAGAAATATTAGAAGATTCTGAATAATTTCACCCAATTTCTTAAAATTCAAACCGCTTTGATAATTTCCAATAGTAGCCTACCATTTTTATTATTAAATATTATTGAATTAAACAGGATCACAATAGATAGTGGAATAGGCCTACCGGGGAAACCACGTTAAAAACAACGCGCCAAGTACACTACCTCACAGTTGGCGTGGAAACGTGTGAATATTATGATGATTACAACTTTTTCAACTTTTGAATCGTTATATCTTCAACACGGTGACTCTTAGGAGAAAAAGTGTTGAGACAAATTTTATAGATAATTGGATGACCTACAATTTTAGTCTGATCTATTTTTATGATAAAACGTACCGTTTGGCTGCTAAACGCAAAATACCATATTTGCGAATTTGGACCATGATTTTTTTTTTGCCATTGTCGGACCGATGGGGACTTTTCACATTTCATTTATAGTGGTGTTTCGCCCATTAGTACAAATTTTGAGCTCTTTGCGAATTTTGGTAACCTTGCATGTCTAACTTGACCGGGCTATTTAGGAACGAACTGAAGAAAATAATACATATTTAATATCATATGGTTTATAGAATAAAAAACGGCACAGAACGCTAATGAAATCGTTCATTGCAAGACAAAATATTCTAGGCAGTTATACTAATGCTGTCGGTAACGCAATATGAGTATTGGGAGTGCGTAGCGTCTCGGACTCATAGCTTGGAGTTTCGTGGTTCAAATCCAAGTGAGTTGAATATCTTTTCCTTGATTACTTCATATTAATTGATTTATAATTCATACGTTATATTTTATCATTTTAAATGATTATGTCGACTTTATCTGGGGTCTGGCGTTACGTTACGGTGACGTCATAGTACTGCTTGAGCTTCCTCATTTCCCCGCGCGCTCATCCAGCCAGCTACACCCTTTGACCGTGGTTTGCACGCACTTGCTAACGGACTTTGAGTTCACGCAGCATTTGTAGCATTTAAAATGATATCAAGTCTAGTCTTTGAGACTGACTATCTGTGTATACTGTGTATTTGTATACTTATAACACCACATATTTCAACACCCCTTGTCCTTGATCTGCGGTAGAGTCTGTTGTTGTTGTTTATTCTTTAGGAGTTTAGTGGCATCACGGACACGTATCCCCGTGTACTTGGGTGTGCTTAGAAGTTTTCTGATAACCCTTGTCACTGTGATGTCTGTAATAGTGTGTGTGTACTTTTAAACGAGGAAGGATTTGGGTAGGAAGCTGCTGTTGTTGTTGTTTCATTTGAGATCCATGGACATCATGGTCATTTAACCCCGTGTACTTGGGTGAGTGTTGGTTAAACCGTGTTATTGTAATGGCTGTATTAGTGTGCGTATTTATATTTCAGGTGAGGATTCAATCAATGAAGGTATACTACCGGTATAGCAGTTGTATTTCAACTAGATACTACAACCGACATTAGGCCTACTCCTTGAAAAGGACTATGAGTTATAGCCTAACTATGCCCATGCATTTAGGAGAGGCTTCTTTACTGAACATCTTATTTATTTTATTGAGATTCATCGTGAGACATGAGATGTATCACGGCACTATTGATCGTTCTGCAGCATACTGTGCGTCCAGAGCTCTCTGTTGGCGATGCTCAGAAGTAGGACGACTCGCGAAGTAGGCGGGTTACTGCGACAGCGGGCCCAGTGGAGTCTGTACTGTCGGCTAGAGCGGGCGGCAATGGCTGATGACACGAGCTCCGCGCTCAGCGAGGACAAAGGCCAATCCAAGAGGCGAAGGGCTAGGGCAAGGGCCCCTACACCTGAACCTGTCAAACCGAAGAAACGAACTAGGGATAAATCCGGCAAGAGGAGCCAGTCGTCCCCGGGAGAAGATAGGGTGCCTCTCGACGATGAAAACACGGCTGTTGTGCTCAAAACGGTAACAAGAGATGCCGGTGTTGAGACGTTCATCATGCAGAGCCTTCGCGAATTCAAGGTGGAGAAAGTGAAACTGCCTGAACCAGAAGTTAAAAGAGTAGAAGCTAAAAGAGAAGAAGAAGCTAAAATAGAAGAAGCTACAAGAGAAGAAACTAAAAGAGAAGAAGCTACAAGACAAGAAGTGGCAGAGCCCGTGTGGAGACCATTTCTCCGAGACACATGGTTCATGTGGCGGGACTTTAAGAGGGATAACAACCTGCAGTATTGCAAGTTAGTGTCCCAGCGCAATCGCTGTATCGCGGCTTTGTTGATAGTTATCATCTACTGCGGTTTAGGGGGGGTGGTCTTCCGGTTCACAGAGGGTGCGTTCGAAACCATGTATAAATGTGGGGTGAAACGGGTCAAGCGAAACTTTGTAGATGACTTATGGCTGAGTAGTCACAACCTGCGTGAGGACGATTGGAAGAGCGTCGCGCGCACCAAACTCATGGAGCTTGAGAATCAGCTGCACGCAGCGCACGAGGCTGGGGTGCAAACCTACAGCGGCCAGCGCTCATGGTCCTTCCTCAATGCTGTGGTCTACTGCTTGACTGTCATCACCACAATCGGTAAGTGGCTAGCACCCTTACCACCTCTCATGCTATAGCAGCTAGGCTAGCACCCTTACCATCCACAGCTACGAATCATTCATACTATAGCACCTAGGCTAGCACCCTCACCATCCATAGCTACCAACCTTTCATACTATAGCAGCTAGGCTAGCACCCTCACCATCCATAGCCACCAACCTTTCATACTATAGCAGCTAGGCTAGCACCCTAACCATCCATAGCCACCAACCTTTCATACTATAGCAGCTAGGCTAGCACCCTCACCATCCATAGCCACCAACCTTTCATACTATAGCAGCTAGGCTAGCACCCTCACCATCCATAGCCACCAACCTTTCATACTATAGCAGCTAGGCTAGCACCCTCACCATCCATAGCCACCAACCTTTCATACTATAGCAGCTAGGCTAGCACCCTAACCATCCATAGCTACCAACCTTTCATACTATAGCAGCTAGGCTAGCACCCTCACCATCCATAGCTACCAACCTTTCATACTATTGCAGCTAGGCTAGCACCCTCACCATCCATAGCTACCAACCTTTCATACTATAGCAGCTAGGCTAGCACCCTCACCATCCATAGCCACCAACCTTTCATACTATAGCAGCTAGGCTAGCACCCTAACCATCCATAGCTACCAACCTTTCATACTATAGCAGCTAGGCTAGCACCCTCACCATCCATAGCTACCAACCTTTCATACTATAGCAGCCAGGCTAGCACCCTAACCATCCATAGCTCAGTGGCGTCTGCTGATTTTTGTAATGTGTAGGACGTAAAATTATAGGCTTAACTTAAGATAATTATTATAGCTGGGCTAATTTGAGATATTAGACTCAGTCTAATATTAATTATTCAGTCGTACAGCACTATTACGGACACATTACACAATACAATACTATCGAATACCACTTCAAAGATGTGCACACGCTAAAAACAAACTATCCATTCTGACCGCGCCAAATCGTAACCAATAAACCCGTAGTGGAGGATATCAGTCAATGTCCTCAGTGCGCCATTAAACAGACCAAACCTGCCCCTTCCCCCTCAAGGGCTCCCATACATTTCTAAAGCTATAAACACGCACTTTGAGGATGCAAGTCTTCCTTCCTCAGCTTTCTACTCCGGGCGGTGAAGGTCACACTTCACCCATCTAGGGGTGAAATGTAGAACTAGTTACAAGTACTAACAGTGACAGTGAGACAGCTTATCGAGAGGGTGCGCAAGGTAGCCCCAAAAACTATTTTACAAAACAATCAATTTAATTTTTTTAACGGTTACAGCTGACAGCGGACTGAAGGATGATCCTCACGTCCTACATAGAGGAATCGCCACAGCCATAGCTACCAACCTTTCATACTATAGCAGCTAGACTAGCACCCTTACCATCCATAGCTACCATCCTTTCATACAATAGCTACACGGCTAGCACCCTTAACATCCACAGCTAGCAGCTAGGCTAGCACCCTCACCATCCCTAGCTACCAACCTTTCATACAATAGTGGCTAGGCTATCACCCTAACCATCCACAGCTACCAACCTTTCATACTATAGCTACACGTCTAGCACCCTTACCATCCATAGCAACCAACCTTTCATACTATAGCAGCTAGGCTAGCACCCTTACCATCCATAGCTACCAACCTTTCATACAATAGCTACACGGCTAACACCCTTAACATCCACAGCTAGCAGCTAGGCTAGCACCCTCACCATCCCTAGCTACCAACCTTTCATACAATAGTGGCTAGGCTATCACCCTAACCATCCACAGCTACCAACCTTTCATACTATAGCTACACGTCTAGCACCCTTACCATCCATAGCAACCAACCTTTCATTCAATAGCAGCTAGGCTAGCACCCTCACCATCCATAGCTACCAACCTTTCATACAATAGCTACACGGCTAGCACCCTTACCATACATAGCTACCAACCTTTCATACTATAGCAGCTAGGCTAGCACCCTTACCATCCATAGCTACCAACCTTTCATACTATAGCGGCTAGGCTAGCACCCTTACCTTCCATGGCTACCAACCTTTCATACTATAGCAGCAAGGCTAGCACCCTTACCATCCATAGCTACCAACCTATCATACTATAGCAGCTAGGCTAGCACCCTAACCTTCCATAGCTACCAACCTTTCATACTATAACAGCTAGGCTAGCACCCCTACCTTCCATAGCTACCAACCTTTCATACAATAGCTACACGGCTAGCGCCCTTACCATCGATAGCTACCAACCTTTCATACAATAGCGGCACGGCTAGCACCCTTACCATCCATAGCTATCAACCTTTCATACAATAGCTACACGGCTAGAGCCCTTACCATCCATAGCTACCAACCTTTCATTCAATAGCTAAACGCCTAGCGCCCTTACCATCCATAGCTACCAACCTTTCATGCAATAGCGGCACGGCTAGCACCCTTACCATCCATAGCTACCAACCTTTCATACAACAGCTACACGGCTGGCACCCTTACCATCCATAGCTACCAACCTTTCATACTATAGCAGCTAGGCTAGCAACCTTCCCATCCGTAGCTACCAACCTTTCATACAATAGCTGCACGGCTAGTGCCCTTCCCGTCCATTGCTACCAACCTTTCATAGAATATCTGTATGGCTAGCGCCCTTACCATCCGTAGCTACCAACCTTTCACACTATAGCAGCTAGGCTAGCGCCCTTACCATCCATAGCTACCAACCTTTCATACAATATCTGGATGGCTAGCGCCATTACCATCTATAGCTACCAACCTTTCATACAATAGCAGCTAGGCTAGCACCCTTATCATCCATAGCCACCAACCTTTCATAAAATAGCGGCTAGGCTAGCACCCTTATCATCCATAGCTACCAACATTTTATACTATAGCGGCTTGGCTAGCACCCTTACCATCCATAGCTACCAACCTTTCATACTATAGCAGCTAGGCTAGCATCCTTATCATCCATAGCTACCAACCTTTCATACAATAGCTACACGGCTAGCACCCTTACCATCCACAGCTAGCAGCTAGGCTAGCACCCTCACCATCCATAGCTACCAACCTTTCATACAATTGTGGCTAGGCTAGCACGCTAACCATCCACAGCTACCAACCTTTCATACAATAGCTACACGGCTAGCACCCTTACCATCCATAGCTACCAACCTTTCATACTATAGCAGCTAGGCTAGCACCCTTACCATCCATAGCTACCAACCTTTCATACAATAGCTACACGGCTAACACCCTTACCATCCACAGCTAGCAGCTAGGCTAGCACCCTCACCATCCATAGCTACCAACCTTTCATACAATAGGGGCTAGGCTAGCACCCTAACCATCCACAGCTACCAATCTTTCATACAATAGCTACACGGCTAGCACCCTTACCATCCATAGATACCATCCTTTCATACTATAGCAGCTAGGCTAGCACCCTTACCATCCATAGCTACCAACCTTTCATACTATAGCGGCTAGGCTAGCACCCTTACCTTCCATGGCTACCAACCTTTCATACTATAGCAGCAAGACTAGCACCCATACCATCCATAGCTACCAACCTTTCATACTATAGCAGCTAGGCTAGCACCCTTACCTTCCATAGCTACCAACCTTTCATACTATAGCAGCTAGGCTAGCACCCCTACCTTCCATAGGTACCAACCTTTCATACAATAGCTACACGGCTAGCGCCCTTACCATCCCTAGCTACCAACCTTTCATACAATAGCGGCACGGCTAGCACCCTTACCATCCATAGCTACCAACCTTTCATACAATAGCTACACGGCTAGCGCCCTTACCATCCATAGCTACCAACCTTTCATTCAATAGCTACACGCCTAGCGCCCTTACCATCCATAGCTACCAATCTTTCATACAATAGCGGCACGGCTAGCACCCTTACCATACATAGCTACCAACCTTTCATACTATAGCAGCTAGGCTAGCAACCTTCCCATCCATAGCTACCAACCTTTCATACAATAGCTGCACGGCTAGCGCCCTTCCCGTCCATTGCTACCAACCTTACATAGAATATCTGCATGGCTAGCGCCCTTACCATCCGTAGCTACCAACCTTTCATACTATAGCAGCTAGGCTAGCGCCCTTACCATCCATAGCTACCAACCTTTCATACAATATCTGCATGGCTAGCGCCATTACCATCTATAGCTACCAACCTTTCATACAATAGCAGCTAGGCTAGCACCCTTATCATCCATAGCCACCAACCTTTCATACAATAGCAGCTAGGCTAGCACCCTTATCATCCATAGCTAATAATAATAATAATAATTATTATTATTATATCGTATGGCCTCGGGTGCCTGGTGCAAGCTTTGTTAATTGACACCCAGAGGGTAGCTTGCATGTCGAATTTCGTCGTTCCTTTGAACGCTATGAATGTCAAGGAGGTTAGATATCTAAACTCCTTGACACTACAGCGCTTTCAAGTAGAGAATGGAGGAACTTTGTGTTGGCGGAAAATCCCGAGATTAATTTTGCCATTGAACTCGGCCTACTGAATTCAAATGGGTTCTTTAACATGCCAACAACGTATGAGAAGAGTGTCGTGATTTTTGTCACCTTTCAAAAATCACTTACCACGGTCAGGAGCGAACCTGCAATCTTGGGGTTGGTAGTCCGACACTATAACCACTCACCCACCGTGGCAAGCATCCATAGCTACCAACCTTTCATAAATTAGCGGCTAGGCTAGCACCCTTACCATCCATAGCTATCAACCTTTCATACAATAGCGGCTAGGCTAGCACCCTTACCATCCATAGCTACCAACCTATCATACAATATCTGCATGTCTAGCACCCTTGCCATCCATAGCTACCAACCTTTCATACAATAGCGGCATGGCTAGCACCCTTATCATCCAAAGCTACCAACTTTTCATACAATAGCGGCATGGCTAGCACCCTTACCATCCATAAGTACCAACCTTTCATACTATAGCAGCTAGGCTAGCGCCCTTACCATCCATACCTACCAACCTTTCATACAATAGCTACACGGCTAGCGCCCTTACCATCCATAGCTACCAACCTTTCATACAATTGCTACACGGCTAGCACACTTACGGTATTAGGGTATCCGAGGCCTAGGGAGTTTTTCACTTAGGCTTGTTGCCAATTGTACATAGAAGTAGATAGACAAAGTACCCAATATACACCTGTTGGTTGTTGCCACCTGTACACTGGAGTAGATAGACAAAGTACCCAATATACACCTGTTGGTTGTTGCCAATTGTACACTGCAGTAGATAGAAAAAGTACCCAATATACACCAGTTGGTTGTTGCTAATTGTACACTGGAGTAGATAGACAAAGTACCCAATATACACCTGTTGGTTGTTGCCAATTCTACACTGGAGTAGATAGACAAAGTAACCAATATACACCTGTTGGTTGTTGCCGATTGTACACTGGAGCGTAGATAGACAAAGTACGCAATATACACCTGATGGTTGTTGTTAATTTTACATTGCAGTAGATAGACAAAGTACCCAATATACACCTGTTGGTTGTTGCCAATTCTACACTGGAGTAGATAGACAAAGTACCCAATATACACCTGATGGTTGTTGCCAATTGTACACTGGAGTATATAGACAAAGTACCCAATATACACCTGATGGTTGTTGCTAATTGTACACTGGAGTAGATAGACAAAGTACCCAATATACACCTGTTGGTTGTTGCCAATTGTACACTGGAGTAGATAGACAAAGTACCCAATATACACCTGTTGGTTGTTGCCAATTGTACACTGCAGTAGATAGAAAAAGTACCCAATATACACCAGTTGGTTGTTGCTAATTGTACACTGGAGTAGATAGACAAAGTACCCAATATACACCTGTTGGTTGTTGCCAATTCTACACTGGAGTAGATAGACAAAGTACCCAATATACACCTGTTGGTTGTTGCCGATTGTACACTGGAGTAGATAGACAAAGTACCCAATATACACCTGATGGTTGTTGTTAATTGTACACTGGAGTAGATAGACAAAGTACCCAATATACATCTGTTGGTTGTTGCCAATTCTACACTGGAGTAGATAGACAAAGTACCCAATATACACCTGATAATTGTTGCCAATTGTACACTGCAGTATATAGACAAAGTACCCAATATACACCTGTTGGTTGTTGCCGATTGTACACTGGAGTATATAGACAAAGTACCCAATATACACCTGTTGGTTGTTGCTAATTGTACACTGGAGTAGATAGACAAAGTACCCAATATACACCTGTTGGTTGTTGTTAATTGTACACTGGAGTAGATAGACAAAGTACCCAATATACACCTGTTGGTTGTTGCTAATTGTACACTGGAGTAGATAGACAAAGTACCCAATATACACCTGTTGGTTGTTGCCGATTGTACACTGGAGTATATAGACAAAGTACCCAATATACACCTGATGGTTGTTGGTAATTGTACACTGGAGTAGATAGACAAAGTACCCAATATACACCTGTTGGTTGTTGCCAATTCTACACTGGAGTAGATAGACAAAGTACCCAATATACACCTGATGGTTGTTGCCAATTGTACACTGCAGTATATAGACAAAGTACCCAATATACACCTGTTGGTTGTTGCCGATTGTACACTGGAGTATATAGACAAAGTACCCAATATACACCTGTTGGTTGTTGCCAATTCTACACTGGAGTAGATAGACAAAGTACCCAATATACACCTGATGGTTGTTGCTAATTGTACACTGGAGTAGATAGACAAAGTACCCAATATACACCTGTTGGTTGTTGCTAATTGTACACTTATTTATTTATTTATTTATTTATTTATTTATTTATTTATCGTATGGCTTTTAGTGCCGGGAGTGTCCGAGGACATGTTCGGCTCGCCTGTATCTGTAGCAGCTTCCAGCGGATACCCTAAAGGGTGAGCTACAAGTTCCGTTCAATTTCATGTAGTTCCAACTTTCACCGCCAGATATCAATGATACCTAGTGGTGAACGTTGGAACTTGGATAGAGCGTTCTGACGAAATCTAACCTAACAAATTTTGCTTTACACAAGTTTAGTCTGTGAAAGGATCTTTTACATGCCATAAATCTATGACATGGGACCGCCGGCTTTACTTCCCCTCCGAAGGAAGGCATACTGAAGGATTTTTAACGCTCTTAAAAAAATCCGACGACTTCGGCCGGGTTTGAACCCGCTATCTTGGGCATAGCAGTTCAACATTGCTACCGACTACGCCACCGAAGCCGCTAATTGTACACTGGAGTAGATAGACAAAGTACCCAATATACACCTGTTGGTTGTTGCCAATTGTACACTGGAGTAGATAGACAAAATACTCAAAATACACCTGTTGGTTGTTGCCAATTGTACAGTGCAGTAGATAGACAAAGTACCCAATATACACCTGTTGCCAATTGTACACTGGAGTAGATAGACAAAGTACCCAATATACACCTGTTGGTTGTTGGCAATTGTACATTGCAGTAGATAGACAAATTACCCAATATACACCTGTTGGTTGTTGCCAATTGTACACTGGAGTATATAGACAAAGTACCTAATATACACCTGTTGCCAATTGTACACTGGAGTAGATAGACAAAGTACCCAATGTACACCTGTTGGTTGTTACCAATTGTACACTAGAGTAGGTAGACAAAGTACCCAATATACACCTGTTGGTTGTTGGCAATTGTACACTGCAGTAGATAGACAAAGTACCCAATATACACCTGTTGGTTGTTACCAATTGTACACTGGAGTATATAGACAAAGTACCTAATATACACCGGTTGGTTGTTGCCAAATTTAGACTGGAGTATATAGACAGAGTACCCAATATACACCTGTTTGTTGTTGCCAATTGTACACTGGAGTACATAGACAAAGTACCCAATATACACCTGTTGGTTGTTGCTAATTGTAGACTGGAGTAGATAGACAAAGCACCCAATATACACCTGTAGGTTGTTGCCAATTTTAGACTGGAGTATATAGACAAAGTACCCAATATACACCTGTTGGTTGTTGCCAATTGTACACTGGAGTAGATAGACAAATGACCCAATATACACCTGTTGGTTGTTACCAATTGTACACTGCAGTAGATAGACAAAGCACCCAATATACACCTGTTGGTTGTCGCCAATTGTGTTTTGCAGTATATAGACAAAGTACCCAATATACACCTGTTGGTTGTTGCCAATTGTACACTGCATTAGATAGACAAAGTACCCTATATACACCTGTTGGTTGTTGCCAATGGTACATTGGAATAGATAGACAAAGTACCCAATATTCACCTGTTGGTTGTTGCCAATTGTACACTGCAGTAGATAGACAAAGTACCCAATGTACACCTGTTGGTTGTTACAAATTGTACACTAGAGTAGCTAGACAAAGTACCCAATATACACCTGTTGGTTGTTCGCAATTGTACACTGCAGTAGAAAGACAAAGTACCCAATATACACCTGTTGGTTGTTACCAATTGTACACTGGAGTATATAGACAAAGTACCTAATATACACCGGTTGGTTGTTGCCAAATTTAGACTGGAGTATATAGACAGAGTACCCAATATACACCTGTTTGTTGTTGCCAATTGTACACTGGAGTACATGGACAAAGTACCCAATATACACCTGTTGGTTGTTGCTAATTGTAGACTGGAGTAGATAGACAAAGCACCCAATATACACCTGTAGGTTGTTGCCAATTTTAGACTGGAGTATATAGACAAAGTACCCAATATACACCTGTTGGTTGTTGCCAATTGTACACTGGAGTAGATAGACAAATGACCCAATATACACCTGTTGGTTGTTACCAATTGTACACTGCAGTAGATAGACAAAGCACCCAATATACACCTGTTGGTTGTCGCCAATTGTGTTTTGCAGTATATAGACAAAGTGCCCAATATACACCTGTTGGTTGTTGCCAATTGTACACTGCATTAGATAGACAAAGTACCCTATATACACCTGTTGGTTGTTGCCAATGGTACATTGGAATAGATAGACAAAGTACCCAATATTCACCTGTTGGTTGTTGCCAATTGTACACTGCAGTAGATAGACAAAGTACCCAATGTACACCTGTTGGTTGTTACCAATTGTACACTAGAGTAGCTAGACAAAGTACCCAATATACACCTGTTGGTTGTTGCCAATTGTACACTGCAGTTGATAGACAAAGTACCCAAAATACACCTGTTGGTTGTTGCCAAATGTACAGTTCAGTAGATAGACAAAGTACCCAATATACACCTGTTGCCAATGGTACACTGGAGTAGATAGACAAAGTACCCAATATACACCTGTTGGTTGTTGGCAATTTTACATTGCAGTAGATAGACAAATTACCCAATATACACCTGTTGGTTGTTGGCAATTGTACATTGCAGTAGATAGACAAATTACCCAATATACACCTGTTGGTTGTTAACAATTGTACACTGGAGTATATAGACAAAGTACCTAATATACACCTGTTGGTTGTTGCCAATTGTAGACTGGAGTATATAGACAAAGTACCCAATATACACCTGTTGGTTGTTGCCAATTGTACACTGCGGTAGATAGACAAAGTACGCAATATACACCTGTTTGTTGTTGCCAATTGTACACTGGAGTAGATAGACAAAGTACCCAATATACACCTGTTGGTTGTTGCTAATTGTACTCTGGAGTAGATAGACAAAGTACCCATTATACACCTGTTGGTTGTTGCCAATTGTAAACTGGAGTAGATAGCCAAAGTACCCAAAATACACCTGTTGGTTGTTGCTAATTGTAGACTGGAGTAGATAGACAAAGTACCCAATATACACCTGTTGGTGTTGCCGATTGTACATTTGAGTAGGTAGACAAAATACCCAATATACACCTGTTGGTTGTTGCTAATTGTACACTGGAGTAGATAGACAAAGTACCCAATATACACCTGTTGGTTGTTGCCGATTGTACATTGGAGTAGGTAGACAAATTACCCAATATACACCTGTTGCCAATTGTACACTGGAGTAGATAGACAAAGTACCCAATATACACCTGTTGGTTGTTGGCAATTGTACATTGCAGTAGATAGACAAATTACCCAATATACACCTGTTGGTTGTTGCCAATTGTACACTGGAGTAGATAGACAAAGTACCCAATATACACCTGTTGGTTGTTGCCAATTGTACATTGGAGTAGATAGACAAAGTACCCAATATACACCTGTTGGTTGTTACCAATTGTACACTGCGGTAGATAGACAAAGTACGCAATATACACCTGTTTGTTGTTGCCAATTGTACACTGGAGTAGATAGACAAAGTACCCAATATACACCTGTTGGTTGTTGCTAATTGTACTCTGGAGTAGATAGACTAAGTACCCAATATACACCTGTTGGTTGTTGCTAATTGTACACTGGAGTATATAGACAAAATACCCAAAATACACCTGTTGGTTGTTGCCAGTTGTACAGTGCAGTTGATAGACAAATTACCCAATATACACCTGTTGCCAATTGTACACTGGAGTAGATAGACAAAGTAACCAATATACACCTGTTGGTTGTTGGCAATTGTACATTGCAGTAGATAGACAAATTACCCAATATACACCTGTTGGTTGTTGCCAATTGTACACTGGAGTATATAGACAAAGTACCTAATATACACCTGTTGGTTGTTGCCAATTGTTCACTGGAGTATATAGACAAAGTACCCAATATACACCTGTTGCCAATTGTACACTGGTGTAGATAGACAAAGTACCCAATGTACACCTGTTGGTTGTTACCAATTGTACACTAGAGTAGGTAGACAAAGTACCCAATATACACCTGTTGGTTGTTGCCAATTGTACACTGCAGTAGATAGACAAAATACCCAATATACACCTGTTGCCAATTGTACACTGGAGTAGATAGACAAAGTACCCAATATACACCTGTTGGTTGTTGGCAATTGTACATTGCAGTAGATAGACAAATTACCCAATATACACCTGTTGGTTGTTGCCAATTGTACACTGGAGTAGATAGACAAAGTACCCAATATACACCTGTTGGTTGTTGGCAATTGTACATTGCAGTAGATAGACAAAGTACCCAATATACACCTGTTGGTTGTTACCAATTGTACACTGAAGTATATAGGCAAAGTACCCAATATACACCTGTTGGTTGTTGCTAATTGTAGACTGGAGTAGATAGACAAAGCACCCAATATACACCTGTAGGTTGTTGCCAATTTTAGACTGGAGTATATAGACAAAGTACCCAATATACACCTGTTGGTTGTTGCCAATTGTACACTGGAGTAGATAGACAAAGTACCCAATATACACCTGTTGGTTGTTGCCAATTGTACACTGGAGTACATAGACAAAGTACCCAATATACACCTGTTGGTTGTTGCTAATTGTAGACTGGAGTAGATAGACAAAGCACCCAATATACACCTGTAGGTTGTTGCCAATTTTAGACTGGAGTATATAGACAAAGTACCCAATATACACCTGTTGGTTGTTGCCAATAGTACACTGGAGTAGATAGACAAATGACCCAATATACACCTGTTGGTTGTTGCCAATTGTACACTGGAGTAGATAGACAAAGTACCCAATATACACCTGTTGGTTGTTGCCAAATGTACACTGGAGTACATAGACAAAGTACCCAATATACACCTGTTGGTTGTTGCTAATTGTAGACTGGAGTAGATAGACAAAGCACCCAATATACACCTGTAGGTTGTTGCCAATTTTAGACTGGAGTATATAGACAAAGTACCCAATATACACCTGTTGGTTGTTGCCAATTGTACACTGCATTAGATAGACAAAGTACCCAATATATACCTGTTGGTTGTTGCCAATGGTTCATTGGAATAGATAGACAAAGTACCCAATATTCACCTATTGGTCGTTGCCAATTGTACACTGCAGTAGATAGACAAAGTACCCAATGTACACCTGATGGTTGTTACCAATTGTACACTAGAGTAGGTAGACAAAGTACCCAATATACACCTTTGGTTGTTGCCAATTGTACACTGCAGTAGATAGACAAAGTACCCAATATACACCTGTTGGTTGTTGGCAATTTTACATTGCAGTAGATAGACAAATTACCCAATATACACCTGTTGGTTGTTGGCAATTGTACATTGCAGTAGATAGACAAATTACTCAATATACACCTGTTGGTTGTTGCCAATTGTACACTGGAGTATATAGACAAAGTACCTAATATACACCTGTTGGTTGTTGCCAATTGTAGACTGGAGTATATAGACAAAGTACCCAATATACACCTGTTGGTTGTTGCCAATTGTACACTGGAGTAGATAGACAAAGTACCCAATATACACCTGTTGGTTGTTGCCAATTGTAAACTGGAGTAGATAGACAAAGTACCCAAAATACACCTGTTGGTTGTTGCTAATTGTAGATTGGAGTAGATAGACAAAGTACCCAATATACACCTGTTGGTTGTTGCCGATTGTACATTTGAGTAGGTAGACAAAATACCCAATATACACCTGTTGGTTGTTGCTAATTGTACACTGGAGTAGATAGACAAAGTACCCAATATACACCTGTTGGTTGTTGCTAATTGTACACTGCGGTAGATAGACAAAGTACCCAATATACACCTGTTGCCAATTTTACATTGGAGTAGATAGACAAAGTACCCAATATACACCTGTTGGTTGTTGCTAATTGTACACTGCGGTAGATAGACAAAGTACCCAATATACACATGTTGCTTGTTGCCAATTGTACACTGGAGTAGATAGACAAAGTACCCAATATACACCTGTTGGTTGTTGCTAATTGTACACTGGGGTAGATAGACAAAGTACCAAATATACACCTGTTTGTTGTTGCCAATTGTACACTGGAGTAGATAGACAAAGTACCTAATATACACCTGTTGGTTTTTGCCAATTGTACACTGGAGTAGATAGACAAAGTACCCAAGATACACCTGTTGGTTCTAATTGTACACTGGAGTAGATAGACAAAGTACCCAATATACACATGTTGCTTGTTGCTAATTGTACATTGGAGTAGATGGACAAAGTACCCAATATACACATGTTGCTTGTTGCCAATTTTAGACTGGAGTATATGGACAAAGTACCCAATATACACCTGTTGGTTGTTGCTAATTGTACACTGGAGTAGATAGACAAAGTACCAAATATACACCTGTTTGTTGTTGCCAATTGTACATTGGAGTAAATAGACAAAGTACCCAATATACACCTGTTGGTTCTATTTGTAGACTGGAGTAGATAGTCAAAGTACCCAATATACACCTGTTGGTTGTTGCCAATTGTACATTGGAGTAGGTAGACAAAATCCCCTATATACACCTGTTGGTTGTTGCCAATTTTACACTGGAGTAGATAGACAAAGTACCCAATATACACCTGTTGGTTGTTGCCAATTGTACATTGGAGTAGATAGACAAAGTACCCAATATACACCTGTTGGTTGTTACCAATTGTACACTGCGGTAGATAGACAAAGTACGCAATATACACCTGTTTGTTGTTGCCAATTGTACACTGGAGTAGATAGACAAAGTACCCAATATACACCTGTTGGTTGTTGCTAATTGTACACTGGAGGAGATAGACTAAGTACCCAATATACACCTGTTGGTTGTTGCTAATTGTACACTGGAGTAGATAGACAAAGTACCCAATATACACCTGTTGGTTGTTGCTAATTGTACACCGGAGTATATAGACAAAATACCCAAAATACACCTGTTGGTTGTTGCCAGTTGTACAGTGCAGTTGATAGACAAATTACCCAATATACACCTGTTGCCAATTGTACACTGGAGTAGATAGACAAAGTACCCAATATACACCTGTTGGTTGTTGGCAATTGTACATTGCAGTAGATAGACAAATTACCCAATATACACCAGTTGGTTGTTGCCAATTGTACACTGGAGTATATAGACAAAGTACCTCATATACACCTGTTGGTTGTTGCTAATTGTTCACTGGAGTATATAGACAAAGTACCCAATATACACCTGTTGCCAATTGTACACTGGAGTAGATAGACAAAGTACCCAATGTTCACCTGTTGGTTGTTACCAATTGTACACTAGAGTAGGTAGACAAAGTACCCAATATACACCTGTTGGTTGTTGCCAATTGTACACTGCAGTAGATAGACAAAATACCCAATATACACCTGTTGCCAATTGTACACTGGAGTAGATAGACAAAGTACCCAATATACACCTGTTGGTTGTTGGCAATTGTACATTGCAGTAGATAGACAAATTACCCAATATACACCTGTTGGTTGTTGCCAATTGTACACTGGAGTAGATAGACAAAGTACCCAATATACACCTGTTGTTTGTTGGCAATTATACATTGCAGTAGATAGACAAAGTACCCAATATACACCTGTTGGTTGTTACCAATTGTACACTGGAGTATATAGACAAAGTACCTAATATACACCGGTTGGTTGTTGCCAATTTTAGACTGGAGTATATAGACAGAGTACCCAATATACACCTGTTTGTTGTTGCAAATTGTACACTGGAGTACATAGACAAAGTACCCAATATACACCTGTTGGTTGTTGCTAATTGTAGACTGGAGTAGATAGACAAAGCACCCAATATACACCTGTAGGTTGTTGCCAATTTTAGACTGGAGTATATAGACAAAGTACCCAATATACACCTGTTGGTTGTTGCCAATTGTACACTGGAGTAGATAGACAAATGACCCAATATACACCTGTTGGTTGTTACCAATTGTACACTGCAGTAGATAGACAAAGCACCCAATATACACCTGTTGGTTGTCGCCAATTGTGCATTGCAGTATATAGACAAAGTACCCAATATACACCTGTTGGTTGTTGCCAATTGTACACTGCATTAGATAGACAAAGTACCCAATATACACCTGTTGGTTGTTGCCAATGGTACATTGGAATAGATAGACATAGTACCCAATATTCACCTGTTGGTTGTTGCCAATTGTACACTGCAGTAGATAGACAAATTACCCAATGTACACCTGTTGGTTGTTACCAATTGTACACTAGAGTAGGTAGACAAAGTACCCAATATACACCTGTTGGTTGTTGCCAATTGTACACTGCAGTAGATAGACAAAGTACCCAATATACACCTGTTGCCAATTGTACACCGGAGTAGATAGACAAAGTACCCAATATACACCTGTTGGTTGTTGGCAATTTTACATTGCAGTAGATAGACAAATTACCCAATATACACCTGTTGGTTGTTGGCAATTGTACATTGCAGTAGATAGACAAATTACTCAATCTACACCTGTTGGTTGTTGCCAATTGTACACTGGAGTATATAGACAAATTACCTAATATACACCTGTTGGTTGTTGCCAATTGTACACTGGAGTAGATAGACAAAGTACCTAATATACACCTGTTGGTTGTTGGCAATTGTACATTGCAGTAGATAGACAAATTACTCAATATACACCTGTTGGTTGTTGCCAATTTTAAACTGGAGTATATAGACAAAGTACCCAATATACACCTGTTGGTTGTTGCCAATTGTACACTGGAGTAGATAGACAAAGTACCCAATATACACCTGTTGGTTGTTGCCAATTGTAAACTGGAGTAGATAGACAAAGTACCCAAAATACACCTGTTGGTTGTTGCTAATTGTAGATTGGAGTAGATAGACAAAGTACCCAATATACACCTGTTGGTTGTTACCAATTGTACACTGCGGTAGATAGACAAAGTACGCATTATACACCTGTTTGTTGTTGCCAATTGTACACTGGAGTAGATAGACTAAGTACCCAATATACACCTGTTGGTTGTTGCTAATTGTACACTGGAGTAGATAGACAAAGTACCCAATATACACCTGTTGGTTGTTGCTAATTGTACACCGGAGTATATAGACAAAATACCCAAAATACACCTGTTGGTTGTTGCCAGTTGTACAGTGCAGTTGATAGACAAATTACCCAATATACACCTGTTGCCAATTGTACACTGGAGTAGATAGACAAAGTACCCAATATACACCTGTTGGTTGTTGGCAATTGTACATTGCAGTAGATAGACAAATTACCCAATATACACCAGTTGGTTGTTGCCAATTGTACACTGGAGTATATAGACAAAGTACCTCATATACACCTGTTGGTTGTTGCTAATTGTTCACTGGAGTATATAGACAAAGTACCCAATATACACCTGTTGCCAATTGTACACTGGAGTAGATAGACAAAGTACCCAATGTTCACCTGTTGGTTGTTACCAATTGTACACTAGAGTAGGTAGACAAAGTACCCAATATACACCTGTTGGTTGTTGCCAATTGTACACTGCAGTAGATAGACAAAATACCCAATATACACCTGTTGCCAATTGTACACTGGAGTAGATAGACAAAGTACCCAATATACACCTGTTGGTTGTTGGCAATTGTACATTGCAGTAGATAGACAAAGTACCCAATATACACCTGTTGGTTGTTACCAATTGTACACTGAAGTATATAGGCAAAGTACCCAATATACACCTGTTGGTTGTTGCTAATTGTAGACTGGAGTAGATAGACAAAGCACCCAATATTCACCTGTAGGTTGTTGCCAATTTTAGACTGGAGTATATAGATAAAGTACCCAATATACACCTGTTGGTTGTTGCCAATTGTACACTGGAGTAGATAGACAAAGTACCCAATATACACCTGTTGGTTGTTGCCAATTGTACACTGGAGTACATAGACAAAGTACCCAATATACACCTGTTGGTTGTTGCTAATTGTAGACTGGAGTAGATAGACAAAGCACCCAATATACACCTGTAGGTTGTTGCCAATTTTAGACTGGAGTATATAGACAAAGTACCCAATATACACCTGTTGGTTGTTGCCAATAGTACACTGGAGTAGATAGACAAATGACCCAATATACACCTGTTGGTTGTTGCCAATTGTACACTGGAGTAGATAGACAAAGTACCCAATATACACCTGTTGGTTGTTGCCAATTGTACACTGGAGTACATAGACAAAGTACCCAATATACACCTGTTGGTTGTTGCTAATTGTAGACTGGAGTAGATAGACAAAGCACCCAATATACACCTGTAGGTTGTTGCCAATTTTAGACTGGAGTATATAGACAAAGTACTTAATATACACCTGTTGGTTGTTGCCAATTGTACACTGCATTAGATAGACAAAGTACCCAATATATACCTGTTGGTTGTTGCCAATGGTTCATTGGAATAGATAGACAAAGTACCCAATATTCACCTATTGGTCGTTGCCAATTGTACACTGCAGTAGATAGACAAAGTACCCAATGTACACCTGTTGGTTGTTACCAATTGTACACTAGATTAGGTAGACAAAGTACCCAATATACACCTTTGGTTGTTGCCAATTGTACACTGCAGTAGATAGACAAAGTACCCAATATACACCTGTTGGTTGTTGGCAATTTTACATTGCAGTAGATAGACAAATTACCCAATATACACCTGTTGGTTGTTGGCAATTGTACATTGCAGTAGATAGACAAATTACTCAATATACACCTGTTGGTTGTTGCCAATTGTACACTGGAGTATATAGACAAAGTACCTAATATACACCTGTTGGTTGTTGCCAATTGTAGACTGGAGTATATAGACAAAGTACCCAATATACACCTGTTGGTTGTTGCCAATTGTACACTGGAGTAGATAGACAAAGTACCCAATATACACCTGTTGGTTGTTGCCAATTGTAAACTGGAGTAGATAGACAAAGTACCCAAAATACACCTGTTGGTTGTTGCTAATTGTAGATTGGAGTAGATAGACAAAGTACCCAATATACACCTGTTGGTTGTTGCCGATTGTACATTTGAGTAGGTAGACAAAATACCCAATATACACCTGTTGGTTGTTGCTAATTGTACACTGGAGTAGATAGACAAAGTACCCAATATACACCTGTTGGTTGTTGCTAATTGTACACTGCGGTAGACAGACAAAGTACCCAATATACACCTGTTGCCAATTTTACATTGGAGTAGATAGACAAAGTACCCAATATACACCTGTTGGTTGTTGCTAATTGTACACTGCGGTAGATAGACAAAGTACCCAATATACACATGTTGCTTGTTGCCAATTGTACACTGGAGTAGATAGACAAAGTACCCAATATACACCTGTTGGTTGTTGCTAATTGTACACTGGAGTAGATAGACAAAGTACCAAATATACACCTGTTTGTTGTTGCCAATTGTACACTGGAGTAGATAGACAAAGTACCTAATATACACCTGTTGGTTTTTGCCAATTGTACACTGGAGTAGATAGACAAAGTACCCAAGATACACCTGTTGGTTCTAATTGTACACTGGAGTAGATAGACAAAGTACCCAATATACACATGTTGCTTGTTGCTAATTGTACATTGGAGTAGATGGACAAAGTACCCAATATACACATGTTGCTTGTTGCCAATTTTAGACTGGAGTATATGGACAAAGTACCCAATATACACCTGTTGGTTGTTGGCAATTGTACATTGCAGTAGATAGACAAATTACCCAATATACACCAGTTGGTTGTTGCCAATTGTACACTGGAGTATATAGACAAAGTACCTCATATACACCTGTTGGTTGTTGCTAATTGTTCACTGGAGTATATAGACAAAGTACCCAATATACACCTGTTGCCAATTGTACACTGGAGTAGATAGACAAAGTACCCAATGTTCACCTGTTGGTTGTTACCAATTGTACACTAGAGTAGGTAGACAAAGTACCCAATATACACCTGTTGGTTGTTGCCAATTGTACACTGCAGTAGATAGACAAAATACCCAATATACACCTGTTGCCAATTGTACACTGGAGTAGATAGACAAAGTACCCAATATACACCTGTTGGTTGTTGGCAATTGTACATTGCAGTAGATAGACAAAGTACCCAATATACACCTGTTGGTTGTTACCAATTGTACACTGAAGTATATAGGCAAAGTACCCAATATACACCTGTTGGTTGTTGCTAATTGTAGACTGGAGTAGATAGACAAAGCACCCAATATTCACCTGTAGGTTGTTGCCAATTTTAGACTGGAGTATATAGATAAAGTACCCAATATACACCTGTTGGTTGTTGCCAATTGTACACTGGAGTAGATAGACAAAGTACCCAATATACACCTGTTGGTTGTTGCCAATTGTACACTGGAGTACATAGACAAAGTACCCAATATACACCTGTTGGTTGTTGCTAATTGTAGACTGGAGTAGATAGACAAAGCACCCAATATACACCTGTAGGTTGTTGCCAATTTTAGACTGGAGTATATAGACAAAGTACCCAATATACACCTGTTGGTTGTTGCCAATAGTACACTGGAGTAGATAGACAAATGACCCAATATACACCTGTTGGTTGTTGCCAATTGTACACTGGAGTAGATAGACAAAGTACCCAATATACACCTGTTGGTTGTTGCCAATTGTACACTGGAGTACATAGACAAAGTACCCAATATACACCTGTTGGTTGTTGCTAATTGTAGACTGGAGTAGATAGACAAAGCACCCAATATACACCTGTAGGTTGTTGCCAATTTTAGACTGGAGTATATAGACAAAGTACTTAATATACACCTGTTGGTTGTTGCCAATTGTACACTGCATTAGATAGACAAAGTACCCAATATATACCTGTTGGTTGTTGCCAATGGTTCATTGGAATAGATAGACAAAGTACCCAATATTCACCTATTGGTCGTTGCCAATTGTACACTGCAGTAGATAGACAAAGTACCCAATGTACACCTGTTGGTTGTTACCAATTGTACACTAGATTAGGTAGACAAAGTACCCAATATACACCTTTGGTTGTTGCCAATTGTACACTGCAGTAGATAGACAAAGTACCCAATATACACCTGTTGGTTGTTGGCAATTTTACATTGCAGTAGATAGACAAATTACCCAATATACACCTGTTGGTTGTTGGCAATTGTACATTGCAGTAGATAGACAAATTACTCAATATACACCTGTTGGTTGTTGCCAATTGTACACTGGAGTATATAGACAAAGTACCTAATATACACCTGTTGGTTGTTGCCAATTGTAGACTGGAGTATATAGACAAAGTACCCAATATACACCTGTTGGTTGTTGCCAATTGTACACTGGAGTAGATAGACAAAGTACCCAATATACACCTGTTGGTTGTTGCCAATTGTAAACTGGAGTAGATAGACAAAGTACCCAAAATACACCTGTTGGTTGTTGCTAATTGTAGATTGGAGTAGATAGACAAAGTACCCAATATACACCTGTTGGTTGTTGCCGATTGTACATTTGAGTAGGTAGACAAAATACCCAATATACACCTGTTGGTTGTTGCTAATTGTACACTGGAGTAGATAGACAAAGTACCCAATATACACCTGTTGGTTGTTGCTAATTGTACACTGCGGTAGATAGACAAAGTACCCAATATACACCTGTTGCCAATTTTACATTGGAGTAGATAGACAAAGTACCCAATATACACCTGTTGGTTGTTGCTAATTGTACACTGCGGTAGATAGACAAAGTACCCAATATACACATGTTGCTTGTTGCCAATTGTACACTGGAGTAGATAGACAAAGTACCCAATATACACCTGTTGGTTGTTGCTAATTGTACACTGGAGTAGATAGACAAAGTACCAAATATACACCTGTTTGTTGTTGCCAATTGTACACTGGAGTAGATAGACAAAGTACCTAATATACACCTGTTGGTTTTTGCCAATTGTACACTGGAGTAGATAGACAAAGTACCCAAGATACACCTGTTGGTTCTAATTGTACACTGGAGTAGATAGACAAAGTACCCAATATACACATGTTGCTTGTTGCTAATTGTACATTGGAGTAGATGGACAAAGTACCCAATATACACATGTTGCTTGTTGCCAATTTTAGACTGGAGTATATGGACAAAGTACCCAACATACACCTGTTGGTTGTTGCTAATTGTACACTGGAGTAGATAGACAAAGTACCAAATATACACCTGTTTGTTGTTGCCAATTGTACATTGGAGTAAATAGACAAAGTACCCAATATACACCTGTTGGTTCTATTTGTAGACTGGAGTAGATAGTCAAAGTACCCAATATACACCTGTTGGTTGTTGCCAATTGTACATTGGAGTAGGTAGACAAAATCCCCTATATACACCTGTTGGTTGTTGCCAATTTTACACTGGAGTAGATAGACAAAGTACCCAATATACACCTGTTGGTTGTTGCCAATTGTACATTGGAGTAGATAGACAAAGTACCCAATATACACCTGTTGGTTGTTACCAATTGTACACTGCGGTAGATAGACAAAGTACGCAATATACACCTGTTTGTTGTTGCCAATTGTACACAGGAGTAGATAGACAAAGTACCCAATATACACCTGTTGGTTGTTGCTAATTGTACACTGGAGGAGATAGACAAAATACCCAAAATACACCTGTTGGTTGTTGCCAGTTGTACAGTGCAGTTGATAGACAAATTACCCAATATACACCTGTTGCCAATTGTACACTGGAGTAGATAGACAAAGTACCCAATATACACCTGTTGGTTGTTGGCAATTGTACATTGCAGTAGATAGACAAATTACCCAATATACACCAGTTGGTTGTTGCCAATTGTACACTGGAGTATATAGACAAAGTACCTCATATACACCTGTTGGTTGTTGCTAATTGTTCACTGGAGTATATAGACAAAGTACCCAATATACACCTGTTGCCAATTGTACACTGGAGTAGATAGACAAAGTACCCAATGTTCACCTGTTGGTTGTTACCAATTGTACACTAGAGTAGGTAGACAAAGTACCCAATATACACCTGTTGGTTGTTGCCAATTGTACACTGCAGTAGATAGACAAAATACCCAATATACACCTGTTGCCAATTGTACACTGGAGTAGATAGACAAAGTACCCAATATACACCTGTTGGTTGTTGGCAATTGTACATTGCAGTAGATAGACAAAATTACCCAATATACACCTGTTGGTTGTTGCCAATTGTACACTGGAGTAGATAGACAAAGTACCCAATATACACCTGTTGTTTGTTGGCAATTGTACATTGCAGTAGATAGACAAAGTACCCAATATACACCTGTTGGTTGTTACCAATTGTACACTGGAGTATATAGACAAAGTACCTAATATACACCGGTTGGTTGTTGCCAATTTTAGACTGGAGTATATAGACAGAGTACCCAATATACACCTGTTTGTTGTTGCAAATTGTACACTGGAGTACATAGACAAAGTACCCAATATACACCTGTTGGTTGTTGCTAATTGTAGACTGGAGTAGATAGACAAAGCACCCAATATACACCTGTAGGTTGTTGCCAATTTTAGACTGGAGTATATAGACAAAGTACCCAATATACACCTGTTGGTTGTTGCCAATTGTACACTGGAGTAGATAGACAAATGACCCAATATACACCTGTTGGTTGTTACCAATTGTACACTGCAGTAGATAGACAAAGCACCCAATATACACCTGTTGGTTGTCGCCAATTGTGCATTGCAGTATATAGACAAAGTACCCAATATACACCTGTTGGTTGTTGCCAATTGTACACTGCATTAGATAGACAAAGTACCCAATATACACCTGTTGGTTGTTGCCAATGGTACATTGGAATAGATAGACAAAGTACCCAATATTCACCTGTTGGTTGTTGCCAATTGTACACTGCAGTAGATAGACAAATTACCCAATGTACACCTGTTGGTTGTTACCAATTGTACACTAGAGTAGGTAGACAAAGTACCCAATATACACCTGTTGGTTGTTGCCAATTGTACACTGCAGTAGATAGACAAAGTACCCAATATACACCTGTTGCCAATTGTACACTGGAGTAGATAGACAAAGTACCCAATATACACCTGTTGGTTGTTGGCAATTTTACATTGCAGTAGATAGACAAATTACCCAATATACACCTGTTGGTTGTTGGCAATTGTACATTGCAGTAGATAGACAAATTACTCAATCTACACCTGTTGGTTGTTGCCAATTGTACACTGGAGTATATAGACAAATTACCTAATATACACCTGTTGGTTGTTGCCAATTGTACACTGGAGTAGATAGACAAAGTACCTAATATACACCTGTTGGTTGTTGGCAATTGTACATTGCAGTAGATAGACAAATTACTCAATATACACCTGTTGGTTGTTGCCAATTATAAACTGGAGTATATAGACAAAGTACCCAATATACACCTGTTGGTTGTTGCCAATTGTACACTGGAGTAGATAGACAAAGTACCCAATATACACCTGTTGGTTGTTGCCAATTGTAAACTGGAGTAGATAGACAAAGTACCCAAAATACACCTGTTGGTTGTTGCTAATTGTAGATTGGAGTAGATAGACAAACTACCCAATATACACCTGTTGGTTGTTACCAATTGTACACTGCGGTAGATAGACAAAGTACGCAATATACACCTGTTTGTTGTTGCCAATTGTACACTGGAGTAGATAGACTAAGTACCCAATATACACCTGTTGGTTGTTGCTAATTGTACACTGGAGTAGATAGACAAAGTACCCAATATACACCTGTTGGTTGTTGCTAATCGTACACCGGAGTATATAGACAAAATACCCAAAATACACCTGTTGGTTGTTGCCAGTTGTACAGTGCAGTTGATAGACAAATTACCCAATATACACCTGTTGCCAATTGTTCACTGGAGTAGATAGACAAAGTACCCAATATACACCTGTTGGTTGTTGGCAATTGTACATTGCAGTAGATAGACAAATTACCCAATATACACCAGTTGGTTGTTGCCAATTGTACACTGGAGTATATAGACAAAGTACCTCATATACACCTGTTGGTTGTTGCTAATTGTTCACTGGAGTATATAGACAAAGTACCCAATATACACCTGTTGCCAATTGTACACTGGAGCAGATAGACAAAGTACCCAATGTTCACCTGTTGGTTGTTACCAATTGTACACTAGAGTAGGTAGACAAAGTACCCAATATACACCTGTTGGTTGTTGCCATTTGTACACTGCAGTAGATAGACAAAATACCCAATATACACCTGTTGCCAATTGTACACTGGAGTAGATAGACAAAGTACCCAATATACACCTGTTGGTTGTTGGCAATTGTACATTGCAGTAGATAGACAAATTACCCAATATACACCTGTTGGTTGTTGCCAATTGTACACTGGAGTAGATAGACAAAGTACCCAATATACACCTGTTGTTTGTTGGCAATTGTACATTGCAGTAGATAGACAAAGTACCCAATATACATCTGTTGGTTGTTACCAATTGTACACTGGAGTATATAGACAAAGTACCTAATATACACCGGTTGGTTGTTGCCAATTTTAGACTGGAGTATATAGAGAGAGTACCCAATATACACCTGTTTGTTGTTGCAAATTGTACACTGGAGTACATAGACAAAGTACCCAATATACACCTGTTGGTTGTTGCTAATTGTAGACTGGAGTAGATAGACAAAGCACCCAATATACACCTGTAGGTTGTTGCCAATTTTAGACTGGAGTATATAGACAAAGTACCCAATATACACCTGTTGGTTGTTGCCAATTGTACACTGGAGTAGATAGACAAATGACCCAATATACACCTGTTGGTTGTTACCAATTGTACACTGCAGTAGATAGACAAAGCACCCAATATACACCTGTTGGTTGTCGCCAATTGTGCATTGCAGTATATAGACAAAGTACCCAATATACACCTGTTGGTTGTTGCCAATTGTACACTGCATTAGATAGACAAAGTACCCAATATACACCTGTTGGTTGTTGCCAATGGTACATTGGAATAGATAGACAAAGTACCCAATATTCACCTGTTGGTTGTTGCCAATTGTACACTGCAGTAGATAGACAAATTACCCAATGTACACCTGTTGGTTGTTACCAATTGTACACTAGAGTAGGTAGACAAAGTACCCAATATACACCTGTTGGTTGTTGCCAATTGTACACTGCAGTAGATAGACAAAGTACCCAATATACACCTGTTGCCAATTGTACACTGGAGTAGATAGACAAAGTACCCAATATACACCTGTTGGTTGTTGGCAATTTTACATTGCAGTAGATAGACAAATTACCCAATATACACCTGTTGGTTGTTGGCAATTGTACATTGCAGTAGATAGACAAATTACTCAATCTACACCTGTTGGTTGTTGCCAATTGTACACTGGAGTATATAGACAAATTACCTAATATACACCTGTTGGTTGTTGCCAATTGTACACTGGAGTAGATAGACAAAATACCTAATATACACCTGTTGGTTGTTGGCAATTGTACATTGCAGTAGATAGACAAATTACTCAATATACACCTGTTGGTTGTTGCCAATTGTAAACTGGAGTATATAGACAAAGTACCCAATATACACCTGTTGGTTGTTGCCAATTGTACACTGGAGTAGATAGACAAAGTACCCAATATACACCTGTTGGTTGTTGCCAATTGTAAACTGGAGTAGATAGACAAAGTACCCAAAATACACCTGTTGGTTGTTGCTAATTGTAGATTGGAGTAGATAGACAAAGTACCCAATATACACCTGTTGGTTGTTGCCGATTGTACATTTGAGTAGGTAGACAAAATACCCAATATACACCTGTTGGTTGTTGCTAATTGTACACTGGAGTAGATAGACAAAGTACCCAATATACACCTGTTGGTTGTTGCCGATTGTACATTTGAGTAGGTAGACAAAATACCCAATATACACCTGTTGGTTGTTGCTAATTGTACACTGGAGTAGATAGACAAAGTACCAATATACACCTGTTGGTTGTTGCTAATTGTACACTGCGGTAGATAGACAAAGTATCCAATATACACCTGTTGCCAATTTTACGTTGGAGTAGATAGACAAAGTACCCAATATACACCTGTTGGTTGTTGCTAATTGTACACTGCGGTAGATAGACAAAGTACCCAATATACACATGTTGCTTGTTGCCAATTGTACACTGGAGTAGATAGACAAAGTACCCAATATACACCTGTTGGTTGTTGCTAATTGTACACTGGAGTAGATAGACAAAGTACCAAATATACACCTGTTTGTTGTTGCCAATTGTACACTGGAGTAGATAGACAAAGTACCTAATATACACCTGTTGGTTGTTGCCAATTGTACACTGGAGTAGATAGACAAAGTACCCAAGATACACCTGTTGGTTCTAATTGTACACTGGACTAGATAGACAAAGTACCCAATATACACATGTTGCTTGTTGCTAATTGTACATTGGAGTAGATGGACAATGTACCCAATATACACATGTTGCTTGTTGCCAATTGTACACTGGAGTAGATAGACAAAGTACCCAATATACACCTGTTGGTTGTTGCTAATTGTAGACTGGAGTAGATAGACAAAGTACCCAATATACACCTGTTGGTTGTTGCCAATTGTACATTGGAGTAAGTAGACAAAATACCCAATATACACCTGTTGGTTGTTGCCAATTGTACACTGAAATGGATAGACAATATACCCAATATACACCTGTTATTTGTTGCTAATTGTACACTGGGGTAGATAGACAAAGTACCCAATATACACATGTCGGTTGTTGCCAATTGTACACTGGAGTAGATAGACAAAGTACCAAATATACACCTGTTTGTTGTTGCCAATTGTACATTGGAGTAGATAGACAAAGTACCCAATATACACCTGTTGGTTGTTGCTAATTGTAGACTGCAGTAGATAGACAAAGTACCCAATATACACCTGTTGGTTGTTGCCAATTGTACATTGGAGTAGGTAGACAAAATCCCCTATATACACCTGTTGGTTGTTGCCAATTGTACACTGCAGTGGATAGACAATGTACCCAATATACACCTGTTGTTTGTTGCTAATTGTACACTGGAGTAGATAGACGAATTACCCAATATACACCTGTTGGTTGTTGCCAATTGTAAGCTGGAGTGATAGACAAAGTACCCAATATACACCTGTTGGTTGTTGCTAATTTTACACTGGAGTAGATAGACAAAGTACCCAATATATACCTGTTGGTTGTTGCCAATTGTACATTTGAGTAGATAGACAAAGTACCCAATATACATCTGTTGGTTGTTGCTAATTGTACAGTGGAGTAGATAGACTAAGTACCAAATATACACCTGTTGGTTGTTGCCAATTGTACACTGGAGTAGATAGACAAAGTACCAAATATACACCTGTTGGTTGTTGCTAATTGTACACTGGAGTAGATAGACAAAGTACCAAATATACACCTGTTGGTTGTTGCCAATTGTACACTGGAGTAGATAGACAAAGTACCAAATATACACCTGTAGGTTGTTGCCAATTGTACATTTGAGTAGATAGACAAAGTACCCAATATACACTTGTCGGTTGTTGCTAATTGTACACTGGAGTAGATGGACAAAGTACCCAATATACACATTTTGCTTGTTGCCAATTGTACACTGGAGTAGATAGACAAAGTACCCAATATACACCTGTTGGTTGTTGCTAATTGTACACTGGAGTAGATAGACAAAGTACCCAATATGTACATCAGCGATACCTGGAAGAGGGAATGGCTCCAAAATGCCCCTGCAACATGCCTTGAACTCCCAACCCCGCAAGTGGCGATCCCATCTAGTGTACAGTATAGGAACTCCTGTAAGCAACCCTGAATTCAAACAGATGTGTACAAGAACTGGATGTTTGTTTGTGATGAAGTGTTTAGAAATGTTAAAATGTACTTAACCGGTATGCTAAATAACAAAATTGGTTTAATTTATATGGATTTGTCGATAATATTGCTGACTGTTATCGGTAAGCGCTGCTTCCTGGTAGTCTTCACATATCTCATCAGCTTTTCGACATTTTTGGAATCTGGTATACATTCCTCCAATTTCGCTTTCTGTATTTCGATAGTAGGAAAGAGTTTTGCAAAATAAAAACTATGAATAGATGTGCGTTATCTCCAATTGTAAACTCCAGTATTCAATGACTGTGAATGGAAGGTCAGCAACTCGCTGGAGCACCAACTATCGCTTGTTGCCCTCTAACAAATATAGCCCAGGAATTTTAGGTTTTAACCTTGAAATTTTTGTAGTAAAGCTGAAAATTGGTACAGTTGTCCTAGTTGATGTTCTTAACAACATATTAAAAGTCCCCGGTCTTCACGTGTCAGTTTCCTGGATTTCCAGCCGTTTGAACTCCTGGAATGCTGGAGAAGTAGGTGGTGTCGCTGGAATGTGCATTGTAAGCGAACAATTTGGCTTACAGTGCGCTAACATGGCTTAAATTAAAGGAGAAAAAATAAGCTGTAAGTTAATTCATGGGTTGGCATGTTAGCGATACTTTCGGTCCAACAGGAAACGAAAAAATGCCGCGAAATTAAGAGAAAAGTGCCACGTTTTTTTTTTTTGACGTTTGTTGTCAAACTATCACGAATATCGCAGACAAGTGTTCTATAAAAGTTGTTGGCGACAAAATAAGCTTTCATTTGATTTATTCGTAATTGATGTGCAAGTAATAGTTGCCTAGCTACAGAGATTTAAACAATGGCACGCGACCTGAATCAGCCCGTGTTTGCGTTGTTTCTCAGCGGCCAACTGACGCGTTCGCCCGCTGCATTGATGCCTCGAATTAGCGGAGCTTCTTGTTTTCTTGGCTTGATAATTATATAGGAATTATTTATTTATTTTGGTTATTTTGTACTCGCTAAATATTCTCAGTTTGGTTGAATTAATTAGTCTCTTTTTACTAATCATCAATCATCATCATCATCATCTTCCTAGCATTAATCTCGCTTTATTGCAGGGTCTGCTTTTCTGCACTTTTTCTTCCATACTGCTCGATCTTGAGCGTCTCTAGTTGTGGCATTCACTAGTTGCATGTCCTCCCGCAAAGTATCCAGCCAGCGCTTTCTCGGTCGCCCTCGTGGTCGTCGGCCTTCTGGACTGATGTCAAGTGCAGTTCTCGCGACTGAAGAGTGATTGCTACGCAGTACATAGCAGACGGCTCTCAATGTAGCTCGAACATTGTCATTCCTGATGCGGTCCAGTCTAGTAAGTGTCCAGCGAATCATCTTCATCTCCATGACATGTAGTTGTTGTTCATGTCTCTTCGTTACTGGCCAGCATTCAGTGCCATACAGTGCTACTGGTCGAACGATGGTTCTGTAAATTTCCGACTTCAGATATGGTAGCACATTCCGGTCAAACTTGGCGACATTTCAGCCATGCAGCGTTGAGTGTTTGGCCATCTTAACAGATTAGCGTACCCAAGTATTTGAATACAGATGATTTTCGGAGTTCAGTGCCATCAATGTGAATAGATCCTTCATTTGGTACTCCACACTCCATATACTCTGTCTCCCCAATATTAAGTCATAGGCCATGAGTGTCTAGTGCAGTTTTCCAGCATTGAACATGTTGTTCCAATTCTTGGCGAGACTTGCAGGCTACAATGATATCGTCAGCATAGAGCAAGGTCCAGGGATGTGGTTGCAGTAGTTCGGCTGCGATGGTGTCAAGACAGATGATGAACAGGAGCGGGGACAAAGCTGACCCCTGACGAACACCAACTCTGATGGGAAAAGTTGCGGAGTTTCCTGAAGCACATCGGATATAGCTGGTGACATTCCGATAAAGAAGCTGAACATATGTTTTTGGTACCCCATGCTGTCGTAGTGCATACCATATTAGATCACGAAGTATCCTTTCGAAGGCCTTTTCAAGATCCGAGAAGGCTATATGGAGTGGTTTCCTCATTTCTAGGTGCCTTTCCATCAAAATACGAGCGGCGTGAATAGCATCGATTGTCCCTTTACCTTTCATAAAACCACACTGGTTTGAGACTATCTTGATTATGTCACATCAATGATATTAGCCCACTTTTCTCATTTTGCAAAAATGAGGCAAAAATAGAATTACGCGATCGATCCGCGAAAATGTGTGTGTGTCCTTCCCCCCCCTCCCCCTCCACTCTATCAACTCCTAAACGGCTGCAGCTATCGAAACCAAATTTGGTAAGAGTAAGGATCTATACCTGAATTTCTCATGGCCATATTTGAAATTGACGTCAATGGTACCAACTGCTGAAAAATCGCAATTGAAATTTGAGCCCTATGCTGGATATCTCAGAAGTTATGCTTGCGAAGTATTCCAAAATTGGCACTCATATAGATAATAACATTCCAGATTAATTTTCAGAGGTCCATGCATGCCGATGTTGCCAACATGTCACTAAGCCTGTCGATAGTTTCAATTTCTAAATGCATGTAACTTCTAGACTATCATTTGGATTTCAACCAAATTTCGTATGTACTATGTGTACTACAACAGATATGACTGTGCGTATTCTAAAGAGCCACCAGGACTGCCAACTGTTAATAAATGCTCTCTCTATGCTTTAACTCTAATATCAATATATCAGAAAGTATGCAAGCAAACAGCTCTAAACTTTGCACACGTATAGCACCTGGCATTCTACCTTAGTTTGATATAACGTATATACATCAGTGCTGCCAACATGATTCTAAGCCTCTTGATAGGTCCAGCTTTTAAATGCATATAACTTCTATACTAACAAATGGATTTCAACCAAATTTCGTATGTGCTTTGTGTACCATAACAGTTATGACTATGTGTATTCGTAAGAACCAGCAGGGCTGCCAACGGTTAATATATGCTCTCTCTATTTGTTTAATCCTAATATCAATATATCAGAATGTATGCAAGAAATCAGCTCTAAACTTTGCACAAATATAATACATGCCATTCTAGATTAATTTGGAGTAACTAATATTCCTCAGTGCTGCCAACATGATTCTAGGCTTTCTGATAGTTTCAATTTTTAATTACATGTTTACTAACCAATTGGATTTTAATTGGCACTATAATAGATCCTAATATTTCAGATTAATTCTGAGCATCACATACATAACATTGTTCCCAACTTGATTTTACGCGCACAGATAAATCCAATATGAAACAACATGTAACGTCCATACTATCCATTAGACTTCAACGAAATTTTGTATGTGCATTCTATACCTTAAGAGATTGAACTAAGAATATATTCAGAGTCACCAGGGCTGCCAACTGTACTAAGTTACTCTATTAGGCTACACTATTTCGGGTGTATTTCAAACTGCAGTACCGTACTTAGAAATGTTGGTATTGCCAACTTGATTTCGTCATTATTCTAGATAGGTCTATATACAGTAGTTTGGCATGATTCTTAAACTTTAAGAAAAGTAGGCTCTTTAGTTCGTCACGGAACTACTTGTTTTTGTTACTAATTTTATTACGAACTTGTGAATTAATTTGTAATTTTTAAGTATATTAACTCTTTGTATTTACTTATTTATTGCCACGTCCTGCTACCACTGTAATTGTTATGTGATAGACACGATGTCCTGCACATTAATAGAGCACAGCAGCCTTGTTCTTTGTGTCAGAGATAACATTTTGAAACTTCAAATTTCCACAGAAAACATATCTAACACATTGGTTACTGCTTCCTTGGAAACCTGCCAAAATCCGGGACTTTTTACAGGATATTAATATAGGCTACGTTTCTAAAAGAAATAAACAAGGAAAATAGTTATAGCGACATATTAGTTCGTGTGTGGTGTTGCCAAATGCCGGGCTTTTTTGAAGTCATTGGTCGTCACAAAGCACAGTGACAATCACTATAAGTGTATCCATGGACAGGCCTGCTCACCCGGGCACCGCTAGGTCCAATGCCATCAGATTACGATGAAACTTTGTTGAGTTGTTGTGCGTGCGCCCACCAAGGTTTCTGACTTAGTAAATCTATTTTACAACATATGGCGCGCGAGTTGATCTATGACTTGGCAAATTTGAATTCAATCAAATACAAATAGCATTTCAGTTCGTGTGTGATATGATTCTACAATAGGTAGCACGCGAGTTGTTTGCACGACCAATGGGGGGTTATAGGTATTCAAGCCAAACTCTACAAGCATTTCGTCCCGCGGCGTAGCCGCGCTCGCTAACGTGCACCATTGTCGCGAGGGCAGCTGTGGTAAGTACGGATATCGTAGGTTCGAATACCAGTGCTTACAGCGGTTATCCTGAGTGTGTTATCCCCCTGGTTTTGCCACACTCCCTACAGGAAATTGCCACGATAGTGCCTTGCTCAAGTCCCGGAGCGTCTACTCCATGCCTGTCCCAGATACATTTACACACACAACTACAATTATCACAGCAATACAGGTTGCCAGACAGCTTTAACACACTCCCAACTACACGGGGCTGATGACCAAGGTGTCTCAAGCACCTCAAATGAATTAACAACAACTCTACAAGTATTTACATTTCTCTATGAGATATTATTACACAAGAAAAGTTTCGTGTATTTTGATTCCGAATTTTTCGGGTAATACAATATGCTCAAAAGACAAAAACAAACCAGTTCTTTATAAAAATTTAGTTAATTATTGACTAAAATGTCTCACCTCAATGGTAAATCTAGAACATTCCTGTTCCTCTGACAGGAACAAAATTAACTCAGTTATATCTGTGTTACCAATATGAAGACTGCGTATCTCTCAACCAGACAAATTATTTACTGAGGTCTCAGCAAAAGTGGGCATGTCCTCTCACGATGTATCAGGTTGATTTAAGAGTAATTCAATACTGGTACTCATTTTTATGTTTATTTAGTTTTTCCAACAAGATCCTGTGGCCTGTGCTTTATATTGCAATTAGGCCTGAATGCCTAAAGTATCATTTTCGAAGATTTTTTGTCACCTACCAAGGTCCTTCTTTCCTTACAAATGCTACCTGCTGCCGGAAATAGGTTTAATTGCTTACACTACTCAGGCGACAAATTTCACTCATTCGTAACTGGGAAATAACCGTAATTCGGGGAATTGCTGGACATATAGCCTATTTACGTAATATGAATCAACTCGGCTGACGGTTATCTCATGTTCAAGATGTTAATAACGATTTCAAAATTAGTGTTAATGTACCCATAGAATTTTCTAAGTCTTTATTAAAGCGCGTTATTTTCAATAAAAAAGAAAATAATAAAGCTAATATTTCCCCACTGTGGGGGATTCAACATTATTTGGCGCTAGGTTCAGTTGTAGGCCTATGACTTATTTAATGAGTCTTATGTAGAATTCATAGTCAATACTAGTTATAAATTCATATATTTGTTTTAATGATAGTCGCTGGCATCTCTACATAAAACCAAGTCCACGATTCCTGGATGTAACGGGTAATCTCTAATTCCACTGAATGGATTGCGGTTTTCACCATTCAGTAAAGAATTTCTCGAGGAAGGTTTCTGTAGGAAAAGATTCATTTTTTGACCAAAGGAAGCTGAGCAGTAACGATTTCAGTGAATCATGTCGAAGGAAAACCTGCCGTCCGTTCGCCTTTTAAGCTTACGCTGGGTAAACCATTAAAATATCAATATACTATGAGTGTAAGAATTGATCAGCATGAAAAGTTCTACAAAGAAGTCTGCGACAGCATATCTTTATCTCTAATACATCGCCAAGTGATTTTACGTTTTAATTTCTTCCAACAATCTCCATTCAGTGGAAATTTAAATTACTACTGTAACTTCGGAGCGAGTTTACGAGCTAGCGAGCGAGCCCATCGCCCCAGTTTCGGCCACTATTAACTGTCGAGTCGTGTCGAGTTAAGACTTCAGAGAAGAGTAGACTATAAGTGTTTCGCTGTTCACCTCGGCATTTCTGAATTGCGTCTGAGACCTACCGTCCGTGCGCCTTTTAAGCTTACGCTGAGTAACCCCTTTAAGATGCCAGGCGAAGCCGGGGCAGGTTGATAGTATGGGTATAATACAATATCAAATTCTTAACCATATCAAAAGCTTGTTATTCCGTAAAATTGAGTAACATTATAGTTAATTAGTAAAAATACCAGTGTGATTTGTGAAACAAAAAGTATAACTAGATCTTAAGGTCTTACATTTCTCAATTGTAGGTACTTCGTATTTTTTCTGTGGGTTTGAAACCTTTCATTCATGGATTTGACAAAATAATACAATGCCAATTTTGCGAAATATTGGCAATAAGAATTGTGCACCGTGCCTTCACAGCAGCCATGTGGGAGACCATATATTTCATAAGAGAATTAACAAACAGTGTACCACATCTAAGTTTGTGAGCATTATCCTGACGACATAAATTGGCTTGCTTTCAAAGAATTCGAGAATAAGTTTATCTTATTGTACAAATCTGTATTCATTAAATCAGCTCTCTGATTATTAAAAAGCCATTTTCTACATCTGAAAATTAAAATGTCGGCACGTGTTTGAGATGACATCTTTTACGTTCACTTAGCCTCCCGTATGTCTTAATTTTCAAAATGCATAGATATTTATATTTGATTTGCAGCCAATGGCCTTAGCAAGGCATTTCAAATGAACTCCGTAGGTTCCCCAATTTCAATGTTAAGTAGCTCCAACTTATGCTACCAGACGTCACTGTCACTGAAACGCAATGGCGAACGTTCGAAATTGATAGGGCGTGTCTAACCCAATAGCCTACAAATTTTGGCTACACCCTACCAATTGTAGTTGTAAGTTCTTTTACGTGCCATAAATCTATGACAAGGGTCCGACGACTTCGACTGGGTTTGAACCCGCGAACTTGGGCATAGCGGTTCAGCATGCTACCGACTACGCCACCAAAGCCATGTATATACAGGGTGCTTCAAAAAAATGTATACACACTTTGAACTTCCATATAAAATGTATTTACCGTTCTACAAAGTTAAATTTCAGGAAATTAGAAAGCTGAAAGTCCAATGTAAATGAAACATAAATAACAAATGTTAATACTGTTCAAATTGGCGACCTGCAGCATCAATACAATTCTGAGTACGAGTCACCACTGATTCTGTACATCGTATCAAAACTTCCAATGAGATTTCTCTACACACGGCTTGAATCTCATTCCAAAGAATGTTTAGGTTACGTGGTTTACGTGTGTACACCTCATCTTTTACTGTGCCCCATAAGAAGAAATCCAGGGGTGTAAGGTCTGGAGAGCGTGCTGGAAACTCGATTGGCCCCCTGCGTCCTATCCACTGGCCCGGCAAATTTTGATCCAGTAAGCTCGTACGTCCCTGTGATGGTGCGGCGGGGCACCATCTTTTTGAAAATAAAATTTATCATTACCGTATAATGCACGAATAGCAGGAAATATGGAATCAGCAAGCATTGTTAGGTAAGTTATACCAGTTACAGTGCCTTCAAATCGAAAAGGTCCAATGAGTCCCATTGAAGACAAACCGCACCACACATTTACACCAGGCAAATTTACAGCTTTTTCAATTGTAATGTGAGGATTTTCTTCACCCCAGTAAACACAATTTTGCCTATTGACAGTTCCATTAAGTTTGAATTGGGCTTCATCCGACCAAATGATGCTACCCATAAATCCCGGTTCACGTATCACCATCTCCTGAACCCATTCACAAAATTGCAACCTTCGATCTGGATCGTCGTCACTTAGCTGTTGCACCAGCCTTGGAATGTAAACACGATACTTGCCTATCTTCAGAATGCGTAGCATGCTGCTAGCACTTACATCACTTTCACGTGCCCCTTGCCTTGAAGATTTGTTAGGAGAGCGTTGAAACAGTTCCAAGACTGCCGTTGATGACTCATCACTTGTAGCTGTTCGAGGTCGACCTGAATGACCTTTATGCACATCACACACTGTTCCATGAACTTCGAATTTGTCTCGTATGCGTGTACTTGCTAATCTTGAAGGTGGTTCTGTATCACACTCCCTTCTCCATTGTATTTAAACTTCATTTACATTCTCAAACTTCCAGTACCACTTAATAACCTGCTTACGTTCTTCAAAACTCAAACGTACGTCCGCCATGTTGATATTACAAATTCCAACTGACAATATAACATAGAGGGACGATTATGCTGCCACCTGGCGAAGAAATATAACATTAGCCTTGTAGAGCGGGAAAACTACGATAGTTTAAAGTGTGTATACATTTTTTTGAAGCACCCTGTATATCCTACCGGGACATGCTTCTGATTCATATCCGACTGGCCCGTGGCTCAGCGGTAACGTTCTCACCTGCTGTGCCCAAGGTTGCAGGATCTAATCCTGGAGCAGTCAGCTGGCATCTAAGGGTGCATAAATGCGAGGGAACCGTGTCTGTATATTTACTGGCACGTTCAAGATCCCTTTCAGGGCAAAATTCCGGCACCCCGGTGTCTCTAAAAGCCACGGTAGTTAAAAGGGAACTAAAACCAATAATATTATTATTGATTTATAACCAGACCTAGTTCCGTTGTTTGATTGAAAAGCTTTATAATACTTTCTACTGCGTATCCCAATTGATTGGGGTCGCCGGAGCCAATCAGCCTCATTTTGGTTTTGGCCGGGAATTTAAAGCCAGATGACCTTCCTGACGCCACGTAATTTTTCAGGTGAAAATTCCACCCCACTGTCACCGGGATTGGAACTCCGGCCGTCCGGGTGATTGACGAGCAGCTAAGCCACTGCACCATCACGCTCCCTCCCCTTGAAAAGCTTTATAATACTAGCGTAAAATCCGTAGCTCAAATCTATGTTTTAGGGCCCTTTGGAGACTCGGGTGTCGTCTTGCTATTTGAACAGTCTGACTTCCCAGTCGGTCAACACGAATACACCCAATTAGATTGGTCGAGGAGTAACAATTAATTTCCCTGTGTAATTCATAATAGGCCTACAATAATTATTTATACATTGAATAAAACGCTTCTCATACGACCCCCCCCCCCCCCAATTAATGTGAGAAGTGCTTTATTAAGTGTATAAATGATTCATGTATTTTTATTTCAGGCATTAGGAGATAAATTGTCACTGCCCACCTAACCTAATTGTGTACCGTACACTCGTGTTGACCGACTGTAAAGCGATCATATACACACATCAAAAAAAGTTTTGCATCACCTCGGTTCCCAGATCTCCGGCATATAGACGTTGACTGTGTATATTGTATCCAAGATACAGTCCCTTTGACTGTTCATAGATGTCACTAAAACTGCTCAAAGATGTAAACATCCATGCATGAGCAGGGCCTATTAGACGGAGGGGGTACGACAGCCGATCAGTTCCAGTCATTCCACCTGGACGAAGGTACGCTGCTCATGTTGTCTGTAGTTCTACCATGCCTAGAAAGTCAATACCGCAGTTCGATCGCGTCCGCATTGTTACTTTGTGTCAAGAAGGGCTCTCAACAAGGGAAGTTTCCAGGCGTCTCAGAGTGAACCAAAGCGATGTTGTTCGGATATGGAGGAGGTACAGAGATACAGGAACTGTCGATGACAGGCCTCGCTCAGGCCGCCCAAGGGCTACTACTGTCGTGGATGACCGCTACTTACGGATTGCCGCTCGGAGGAACCCTGACAGCAATGCCACCATGTTGAATAATGCGTTTCGTTCAGCCACAGGACGTCGTGTTTCAACTCAAACTGTGCGCAATAGGCTGCATGATGCGCAACTTCACTCCCGACGTCCATGGCGAGGTCCAGCTTTGCAACCCCGACACCATGCAGCGCGGTACAGATGGGCCCAACAACATGCTGAATGGACCCCACGGAATTGGCATCACGTTCTCTTCACCGATGAGTGTCGCATATGCCTTCAACCAGACAATCGTCGGAGACGTGTTTGGAGGCACCCTGGTCAGGCTGAACGTCTTAGACACACTGTCCAGCGAGTGCAGCAAGGTGGTGGTTCCCTGATGTTTTGGGGTGGCATTATGTGGGGCCGACGTACGCCACTGGTGGTCATGGAAGGCTCCGAAACGGCTTTACGATACCTGAATGACATCCTCCGACCCATAGTGCAACCATATCGGCAGAATATTGGAGAGGCATTTGTCTTCATGGACGACAATTCTCGACCTCATCGTGCACATCTTGTGAATGCGTTCCTTCAAGATAACGACATCGCTCGACTACAGTGGCCAGCATGTTCGCCAGACATGAACCCTATCGAACATGCCTGGGATATGTTGAAAAGGGCTGTTTATGGACGTCTTGACCCACCAACCACTCTGAGAGATTTACGCCGAATTGTCGTTGAGGAGTGGGACAATTTGGACCAACAGTGTCTTGATGAACTTGTGGAGAGTATGCCACGACGAATACAGGCATGCATCAATGCAAGAGGACGTGCTACTGGGTATTAGAGGTAGTGGTGTGTACTGCAATCTGGACCACAAATGCTGAAAGTCTAGCTGTATGATGGTACAACATGCAATGTGTGGGTCTCATGAGCAATAAAACGAGCTGAAATGTTGTTTGTGTTGATCTCTATTCCCTTTGTATTTAAAGGTTCCGGAACTCTTGGAACCGAGGTGATGCAAAACTTTTTTTGATGTGTGTAGGTTACTTAGCAACACTGAAATATTGCTTCTAGTATTATATCTGTTTATTGAACTGCACATCTCCTCTTGTAAAGCACATGTTAAATTAAAGATATAACCATTACACAATGCTCACATACAGTAAATCCAGCAACAATAACATACACCAACATAGCACATTCTTGCTGGCTGCATGAGAGCATTATTGTCTCGCGATAGAAAAATATGAGCCAAGCTTCGCGATCTGAAGGTAGACTGTGGTTATACGTTGTCACGAAGACGTGTGTAGCCACAAAAGGGGACCCGGGCTGAAAGGCGACAAGAGTACAACACCACAGACACAAATCACAACCTGCCGATTTTCCAATGGGGTGGGGGTTCCAACCCCCCCTGGCTCCGCCACTGCACCGCATACACCAGCTGCTCAAACAAATGAGGCACGTCGAGCAACGAAGCATTGTGTATTACAGTGGTTAATGACGTTGTTTGTTTAAAAACTGTAAACGTGTACATACTTTTATGTAAACTGTTCTATCTATCGCTTCAAGTGGCTGGAAAATTCATGCATATCACATCATCAGTTATATGTTGCGTGGGACAGCCGGAAAATGTATTTGGATTTGCAGACCAAAATAATTTGTATATCCCAAAACACTTGAATGAAATGTAATACACAAGAGAAGCAACGTGTGTCTCGCGACAGTCAAGAGCAGTTGGCGATGCGCCCGCGCCAAAAGTGGACGTCTATACATAGCTCGGTGGCGTACAGGCGCTCTAATCTCAATCTAACTCCACTTATGACAAAATAATATAAAGTTAAATTAAACTAAAAGTCGCATAATGAAGCGAATTTTTGATAAGCACTCTCAATACAGCCTCACACGTTTCTTTAAGCTAATTGCAAACGTTCAAGTTGCCAACAAAACGCTATCACAATTAGATGTACATGTATTATTGAATGTACAGCATTGACACATACACCAATGAGAAGAGAAACTCGTTAATTGTTGTCTGAAAGGCTTAGTACACTGATCGGCCGCTTTGTGGTGTGCGGGATGGCGTCGATAAGCGAGGAGCGTAAGTCTGTCAGCACTGTTCAAGGATTTCACAAGCAACCTCCAAATAAAATACGTGCATGGCATTCGAAAGGATGTTTGTCTGTCGCCAACGAAACTCTTGAGCTCTCCCACATTTCCACCTCGCACTATCTCAATGAACAACTTCCTGATGGACCTCGATCATAGAACAGTGTCTTATGTGCTGGCCTCCCCGGTCGCCTGAACTGACCACGTGTGATTTCTCTTTAAGGGGGTTTATCAAAGACGAAGTTTATGTTCCACCCATGCCAGTTAACTGAGGAATCGGATCCACCAGCGTGTGTGGTTGGAGTTGGAGTGACGCGAACAGCAAGCAGACAGAGTATGTGTGTGAATGCTCTACACCAACCCTGTATATCCCAATATATAAATGAAAACTTGTCCGTTCTTTTCTGAATTTCCAACGAAAATTTGAGTTATTAACGCGTTTCAGACTGGTTTATGACGGTTGCGCGCAAAAACAAAATTTTTGTCTGTCTGTCTACGACTTTTATACGCGCATCACTCGAGAACGGCTGAGTGGATCAACGTAAAATGTGTTACAGATATCCATCAGAGGCACGAAAGTAATCATTGATGTAATCCATCTCCGTACCTCTCATAAAAGGGGACCTATCCCCTTAAAATACATGCGGAGATGGGCGTAGAAAGACGAGACAAAGCTCATTTTCAGCCTCTCAATGTGAGAAACAAATCTCGGGGGCCTTTAGTGGACCCTTTAGGGCCCCCGAAAACCATATTTTAAGGTCCTAAAACCAACAGTTTTTGAGATATTCCCAGAAAACTAATATCATTAATAAACTAATGAAAGAATGCAAGCTGGTAACCATGGCAACACAATCTCAGAGGTCCATCTATTTCTGTAAGACGCAATGCCATTACGCAATGTATTACATTACTGTGAAAGTTTGCAAACGGAACCAAGGTGTCAAGGGGTACTCGAGATTTTTTTAACGTGATTTACACGTGCAGGTGTGGTACAGAAGGTCTATTATATCCCTATCCCTATAGTATTAAATTATTATTATTATTATTATGGTGTACAAGGGCGAGACAAAGCTCATTTTCATCCCCTCGTTATCAGAAACAAAACTCCTAGGCTACTACGATTTAGCGCTCTAAAACCACGTTTCTGAGATGTTCCCAGGAAACTAATTTCATTTAATAAACTAATTAATAGATGACGAGTACAGAAGAAGACCAAATCAGGAGCTACATACCCTTAGATATACAGTACTGAGTAAATGACCAGGAAGAGATGACTGGCTCTCTTCGGACATGTCTCAAGGATGAACCCAACAAGACTAACCAACCGGCTTCTCAACTACTGGGAGAATAGAAAGAGCGTTACACCGTGGCTAACAGAAGCTAAGAAGGACATCCGAGAACTGAAGATAATGGAAAGTGATATTAGAAGCCGTTCACATCTCAGAAATATACTTTAACAGAAGAAGTTTCAGGACAGATCACCCTGTAAGAAAACCGGCATCATGTTGTAACGTCTTGTTTGCTCCACGTTGGGCGCCAAATGTAACGTCTTGTTTGCTCCACGTTGAGCGTACAAATGAAACGCTTCCTTTGCCCTCACTATGGCGTGACAAATGTAATGGTTTCGTACTAGCTCTGTCTTGCACTTTGAAATATTTACTCTGACTTAGATATGTTGTTTTAATGGGCGCCAAGACCTCAACGCTATGTTGAAATCTAAATTTATATTTAACAACACCTAGCTCTGGTAGAACATCTTCAAGAATCTTTTCACTCAGATCGTGGTATGATTGGATCATTAACCCAACTAACAATTGTATCAGGAGAAGGAATTGGTCTATATCTAATGCTACCTACTGAAAGCAAAGATTGCATGGTTAAAAGAAATGAATTTATTATATAAAACAAGTATTGCAAAATTAATAATAATAATAAGTTTAAAATTTAAATTGGAGCGTTGCGATTTGAATATTACCGCTAGAAAATTACGTGAAAACGGAGTCGGATAAATTACTGATTTTACTCTTATTCCCAAGCTATGAAGTTACTGAAATACTGAAAATGAAAAAAAAAGACGAGAGATTACGTAGTTCTGAGTCATTCGCGCTTACCACTGGAAATTGCCGAAGCATTTCCCTCGTACTGGATGTTGAAGAGAGTTTCCCACAGCCTCCTGGACGTCGTCATCTCCTTCGTTAGTTGATGAGATACTTGTAGATCTGATAATTTATGGTCCGAACATCGGAACCAACCACACGTACAACCACACTGGTTAAGTTTTACAAAGATAGTCGCCTAGCCTCCACGGCGCGCAAACCATATATGCACTCGTCACCTCCCCTCTCTGGACCCGTCTTCTTCTCGCCCGCTCTCCTCTGATTGGCTGAGCCAGCACGCGCTACCCCCCTCCTCAGGGTCATTACACTCGGCGCGAGGATGATGTCGATTACCGTTCCAGACTATTTCGCCTTTTCTTGAAGCAGCAACCCAGGCTTGCGTCATGCTTCTTGACAAGAATAAGCCTGTAGCCGAATTCCCCGTGACTCATCTCTCTCATAATACCCTAACTGACAAAACTCCGTAATATTCCGTAATCATATAATTTTCTATGATAATGTTGCTCGTAATAATTTGCTTGATTGTGTTTTCTATGACATAGAAAACCTATCTGTATGCTTATAATTTTATAAAAATGCTCCAAAAATACCTTAATAATAATAATAAGTTAATAATAATAATAAATTAACATGAAAACTTCTCTTGGCTGAACAATTTGCCGCGTAAATAAATATAGAATGGCTTCCTACTGACTTATGTCAGTGGCATGAAATCCCCTCGAAAAACACGTTACATATTCGCCTCGGATCATCGGATGATTTACCGTGACGATGGTCCATTATCCGATTATCCCAGACACGTTAATAATCCCCATCCAAAATACATATTACATAAATGAAATCACCCTAAATTACATATATATACACTCATAACTTTTCTTTGCGCACTTTGCGTCAAAGTTTGTTGTCACTATGGATTGCACTTTGCAACCAGTCCAATGTTTTTCATATAGAATAATGTTCCACGGATATTTCCGCCTCTCAAATTTCTCTATGTTGGAAAAATAGACATAAATAATGTGTGAGCACTATGTATATAAGATGTCACATCACACGCATCAAAGGTGTTCTGATATATTTATCACCACAGAACTTCCTAATTTCACTGGAGGTCCATACCTTATGGTGAAATTTAATCTCACTGATCTCACTGAGCACACGATCACACCATTGTGGCAGCGCATCGTGACCATAATACTTAATCTCTCTTTATAATAGACGAAATTAATATTGACTTCTGAAAAAAAAAACAGTAAATGCGCATTACATATAACACCAAATATTTCTGTGCCGTAATCGCCCTGTCTTCTTAAGTTCCCGTAGACCATATTCTATTTAATACTTGTTCACAACACAGACCAGTTCTCCTCACACAAATAATACCATTGTACAAATTACCTTAAATTACACACTTACAAATCTTACATGGCGAGGCCGCAAACAGAAATCACGTGTGCTGTTATGTATGAGTTTCATGAAGGACTGTCTCGCCTTCTGATGACCCATCTTTTGACTCGTGGACGCCTTAAGCAAAAATACCCTGTTCAAGCGCTCACCCATCTCTAGGAGACAAATGGGAATTCACCAGCGCTACCAAATTCTGGCCTTGGTGTATCGAGACATTTTGGTGCTCAAGAGCATCCGACAATCCCGTCATATTTCCCTGTAACTTAAAAACACTCAATTACTTACATATTACCCCCCTGTGTGACTTCTGATACGCCTGCCTGGAAGACCAGATCTTCCACGCACCAAATACCACACTTACTCATTTGATAGGCTGGCTCGCCAGCTAAACACACTCCCTCTATGACACATCCTTAATGTCATCACGTTGCTCCACTAGCATATTTCTCAGTGTCTGTAACGATGCCCTGTTGCTACTGTCCACACATGCTAACCCTACTTTCCTCTGGTGTCACACCTCTACTCGACACTCTATGACCTAAAAATGTCACTTCTGACTGACAGAATAACGACTTAGACAGCTTCAAAGTGAACCCTGCCTTATCTAACTTCTGAAAAACTATATCTAAATGGCGTAGATGCTCCTCAAAACTGCGTGAACTAATTACCATATCATCAATGTAAATGGTTACAAACTCTCCTGTGTCATCCCCTAATGCGATGTTTAAAGCCCTAATTAAAGCTGCTGAACTACTCTTTAACCCATAAGGTGTTCTACAAAATTGATAAAGGTTATATTTATGACTAAAAGCTGTAAATGGTCTATCTTCGTACATAAGTGGCACTTGCCAAAAACTGGAACTCAAATCTACACAAGTGAAATACTTCTTCCCCTCAAATGTTTGCATTAATTCCTCTATTGACATAGATTTCAGCTGATCTGAACTAATTCTACTGTTAACCAAACGAGCATCTAAACAAATACGGACTCTATGCTCAATAATCCCATCTTCAAGCATCTGGTTAATTTGTGCCTCAACTGCACTCTGATAAGTGAAAGGTACAGGATATCTATGTCCTGTGAATACTGACCTATCAATAACGTTCAATGAATATGTATAGCAATTGGCCATACCAATGCGATCCTCAAAAACTCTCCTATTACACAATAACACATCATAGAGCGGAACACACTGTTCCACCTCTATATTTCCCTGAAATGCAGCATCACGTAACGAGTCCTCTAGACTACCGTTCGTAATCACACTGCCCACAAAACATGGAGAACCCCGCTCTACGGCTGGCGATATCTCATTTAAAGTACAAATCACACCTACAACACTACTTCTCTGAATATGGTCATTGAACGCTACTTCTACTTCAGAATCACCCCATTTAAATTTCAAACTCCCTACATCATAACATAAGTTACCAGACACTCTACTTAGCCACTCTGAACCCAAGATAACACTGAATACTAAATTTGGAATTACAAGACAAATCTGCTTCTCTACATGATTATTAATTTTAATGTCTACTAAACTTGCTTAGAAATTACTTTAGACCTCTTCCCAACAGCTGTGATAACAAAAGTGCTTTTAATTGGCATCTCCTCAAAATTTACTCCAGTTCCTTTCATTTTATCATAAAATGCACTACTTATGCAACTCTTCATACAACCACTATCAATTAAAACATCTGTGTACGCCTCGGACACGTTAAATTTAACTATGGGGCTCTTATTAGCCACCTCCTGAATAATACCTTCATCATTTAGTTCACGTAATAATTCATTTCTTACAGTTAGGTCATAGGGTTCCTGTATAAGTGTAAGGACAGGGCATGTTACAGACTGAGATTCTGACCTTACATCGCAGCCTGGTTCGTGTTTAAAGCATTGCTACCACTTGGTGTAGTACTACTCACTACTGCACTGGTCTGGTTGTTCTGGGTTGTGTTAACGGTATCTCTCTGTCCGTTATTACCATTGGGCTGATTCCCTCCTTGACCCCTGTTCTGGTTATAATTATTACTGTTATTATACCTCCCTTGGTTACCCCTAAAATCATTATTTCGGCCTTGATTTCCCCTGAAATCATTATTTCTACCTTGGTAATTCGTACCATACCCATTTCCTCTGTATTGGATTTGCTGATTATTATTATTATTATTATTATTATTATTATTATTATTTTGGTTCCCCCTATTTTGAACGTTGGCCCCTTCGCCACTGTTCCCTTGAACTTCCTGGTTCCTTTTCTCACTAGACCTGTTATTATTGTTACCCTGGTTCCTACCAAAATTCTCCTCGTAACCACCTCTTCCCAGAGCATCGAATGTACTTAATAAATTCTCCACTTGAGAAATAGATTTAACATTTTGGATACAGGCAGCTTCCTTGATTCTATATGGAAAATGTCTTAGCAATAGCCTGACTACATCACTTTCCTCCTTCAAACCATCCTGATATTTGCACGTTAATACCTGTCCTAAAAAGTACTCGGTCATAGTGTAGTTTCCTCTCGGGTTATATTTCCCACACACAATTCCCTCACGATGCTGAGACTGAATCACCTCATTCCAAAATTTCTCACAAAATTTAACTTTAAAATCTGAAATATTCTCGAAATTGTCTCTGTAGACAGCAAACCAGTTTCTTGTCTCCCCTACAAATGCTTGCTCTAAAATTTCAACTACCTGGCACCACTCAATACTACCATCTTCCAACCTCTCCCCGAATTTATTTTCTTTAGTATTCATGAACTCCATTGGACAACCCTGCCGATTACTAAATTTGCCTAGTTCTATTTCCCTGTGTGTGCTATTCACATAAACTGGCCTACTCTATTTTCCTGCCTAATTCTAGCTTTTAACTTCTGTTCTAGTTCAGCAATTTTCTCCTCAGCTTTTCTTTCAATATTAGTTGCAGTTAACCTAATGCTCCCTTCCGATGCTTCAACTTTACCACTTAATTTAGCTTGTTTCTCACTAATCTCCTTAATGCTTTCCTTATTCCTCTCCCTTAAAGTATTAACTTCAGTGATTATTTCTGCATGTACTTTATCAATTTTCCCCCCCAGCTGTTCTTTAACCTCTTTAGCTGCTACCTGAATCTTATCAATTTCTCCCCCCAATTGCTTTTCGATTTGCTGTGTTTCAAGTTGCACTAGTTCTTTTAAATTTTCAGCCTGTGTACTGATTCTAATTTCTAACTCCTCCTGTACTTTTCCTAATTTTCTGTCTACATCTGCAATAATCTCTTTAGCCTTCTCTTCCATCACCCCTCTGATCTCACCTCTAATCAGTTCAAATTTATCACTGATTTCCCTACTGTTTTGTTCCAATTTAGCATTTAAAGTTTCAGTACTCTCTCTATTTTCCCTACTGTTTTGTTCAAGTTTAGCGTTTAAACTATCGCTCAAATCCCTATTACTCTCTTTATTTTCCCTACTGTTTTGTTCAAGTTTCGCGTTGTTTTGTTCCAGTTTGGCATTTAAAGCGTCTGTACTTATTTTATTTTGTTGCATAAACTGAAGAAGCAAACTCTCTAACCCTGCTTGACTGTTTTGATTACCCCCCTCAGTATCGAGATTTACCTCCGACAGCCCTGTACTGCTTTCATTTCCAAGACTAGCCATACTGCTCGTATCTTCACTATCCAACTGGTGACCACTACGCAACTTCATCTCTTCCTCAGCACTACCCATGCTGATACACACCGATAATGAAAAAAAACCCAAAATACAGGCCCAGAAATATAAACCCTTCTCCTTCCACAAATGTTATTAGGTTTTCGGCCCCAAGTTGGTAGCGACATATGTAACGTCTTGTTTTTCCCCACGTTGGGCGCCAAATGTAACGTCTTGTTTGCTCCACGTTGAGCGTACAAATGAAACGCTTCCTTTGCCCTCACTATGGCGTGACAAATGTAATGGTTTCGTACTAGCTCTGTCTTGCACTTTGAAATATTTACTCTGACTTAGATATGTTGTTTTAATGGGCGCCAAGACCTCAACGCTATGTTGAAATCTAAATTTATATTTAACAACACCTAGCTCTGGTAGAACATCTTCAAGAATCTTTTCACTCAGATCGTGGTATGATTGGATCATTAACCCAACTAACAATTGTATCAGGAGAAGGAATTGGTCTATATCTAATGCTACCTACTGAAAGCAAAGATTGCATGGTTAAAAGAAATGAATTTATTATATAAAACAAGTATTGCAAAATTAATAATAATAATAAGTTTAAAATTTAAATTGGAGCGTTGCGATTTGAATATTACCGCTAGAAAATTACGTGAAAACGGAGTCGGATAAATTACTGATTTTACTCTTATTCCCAAGCTATGAAGTTACTGAAATACTGAAAATGAAAAAAAAAAGACGAGAGATTACGTAGTTCTGAGTCATTCGCGCTTACCACTGGAAATTGCCGAAGCATTTCCCTCGTACTGGATGTTGAAGAGAGCTTCCCACAGCCTCCTGGACGTCGTCATCTCCTTCGTTAGTTGATGAGATACTTGTAGATCTGATAATTTATGGTCCGAACATCGGAACCAACCACACGTACAACCACACTGGTTAAGTTTTACAAAGATAGTCGCCTAGCCTCCACGGCGCGCAAACCATATATGCACTCGTCGCCTCCCCTCTCTGGACCCGGCTTCTTCTCGCCCGCTCTTCTCTGATTGGCTGAGCCACCACGCGCTACCCCCCTCCTTAGGGTCATTACACTCGGCGCGAGGAAGATGTCGATTACCGTTCCAGACTATTTCGCCTTTTCTTGAAGCAGCAACCCAGGCTTGCGTCATGCTTCTTGACAAGAATAAGCCTGTAGCCGAATTCCCCGTGACTCATCTCTCTCATAATACCCTTACTGACAAAACTCCGTAATATTCCGTAATCATATAATTTTCTATGATAATGTTGTTCGTAATAATTTGCTTGATTGTGTTTTCTATGACATAGAAAACCTATCTGTATGCTTATAATTTTATAAAAATGCTCCAAAAAATACCTTAATAATAATAATAATAAGTTAATAATAATAATAAATTAACATGAAAACTTATCTTGGCTGAACAATTTGCCGCGTAAATAAATATAGAATGGCTTCCTACTGACTTATGTCAGTGGCATAAAATCCCCTCGAAAAACACGTTACAATGTGGACAAAAGTTAGAAAGGAGAAACAGCCAGAGAATGCGTGAACATTGGGCAAACATCAAGTCCCTCGCCAAGCTGAAAAGTTGAACGTCGTGGTCCTTAGCTGGCCCATCCGAAAGAAGAAATACAAGAAGAAACTAATGAAAGAATGCAAGCCGGTAACCATGACAACAGTATCTCAAGAGGTGTCATCCAACTTTCCATCTATTTTTGTAAGAAGCAATGCCACTCAATTTATTAAATTTCTGTGAATGTTTGCAAATGGCTATAAGGTTATCATGGACCCAACATAGACTGTAAAATTCATCAATGCGCTTAAGAGGGTCAAGAGGTACCTTAGAATTTTTATACGCAACATAAACGTGCGATATGTTGTACAAAATGTCTATTATATCTCCAAACAGCAACAATATTTTCAAAAATTCCTGAATTGATATAGTGTTTTTTGCAGCTTTTGGGAATTTGGGCCATTGGAGGCTAAAAATCCTGAATTTTCATGCATCACAAGCCTTTATAATTTATTACCAGAAGGGGTCTTCTTGGTGATGGGGACTTTCCACAACTGTGAGGGTCAGTTTTTATGCGAGAAATATTGCGTTTCGTCTGCGAGGTTTTCAATATTATTTTCACGTCAGGAAGTACACGTTAGGTAAATTTAGTTTGAGAGTATATTTTAACTAATCATATTTTTGTACACATATGTTTTATAACTCGTGTTCGGGTGCTTGGAGCATCGTAAAATTAGGTATTATAACCATGAGTCAATACAGCAATCTATATATATAAAGCTCAATGTTTGTCTGTCTGTCTGTCTGTTTGTCTGTTGTGTATACAAATCCACACCGTTTCACCGATCTGAACCAAAATTTGTATACATACTCTTCGGAACCCTGCGGGTAACCCTGTCCACTTGAAATTTCCGACAGACCAACCCATTCCCTGCATTTAGGCCCTTTGTCCCAAATCTACACCGTTTCACCGATCTCAACCAAAATTTGTATACTTACCCTATGTAACCCTGTGAATAACACTGTCCACTTAAAATTTCGGACAGACCACCCCATTTCCTGCATTTAGGCCCTTTGGCAAACTTCTACACCGTTTCACCGATCCGAACCAAAATGTGTATACCTACCCTTTGCAACCCTGCGGGTAACCCTGTCCACTTGAAATTTCGGACAGACCACCCCATTCTCTGGATTTAGGCCCTTTGGCCCAAATCTACACCGTTTCACCGATCAGAACCAAAATTTGTATACTTACCCTTTGGTACCCTGCGAGTAAGACTGTCTGCTTGAAATTGGGGACAGACCACTCCATTCCCTGCATTTAGGCCCTTTGGCCCAAATCTACACCGTTTCACAGATCTCAACCAAAAGTTGTTATTTACCATCTGGAACCCTGCGAGCAACACTGTCTGCTTGAAATTTCGAACAGACCACTCCATTCCCTGCATTTAGGCCCTTTGGCACAAATCTACACCGTTTCACCGATCAGAACCAAAATCTGTATACTTACCCTTTGGTACCCTGTGAATATCACTGTCCACCTAAAATTTCGTACAGACCACCCCATTTCCTGCATTTAGGCCCTTTGCCAAAAATCTATATCGTTTCACCGATCCGGACCAAAATTTTTATACTTACCCTTTCGAACCCTGCAGGTAACCCTGTCCACTTGAAATTGCGGACAGATCACCCCTTTCCCTGCATTTAGGCCCTTTGGCACAAATCTACACCGTTTCACCGATCAGAACCAAAATGTGTATACTTACCCTTTGGTACCCTGCGAGTAACACTGTCTGCTTGAAATTGCGGACAGACCACTCCATTCCCGGAAAGAGGACAGGGTCCGTCCCAAAGGCAATGGAAAAAAGGGGTAAAACCGGACCCGCTCAGGAAACCCTCAGGGTTGCCAGCTCCCGAACTCACCAGCCATGAGCCCTTGAGGATGTAGCACTATCCAGGGTGCACCCGAAGTGGTGGGGCTACACACACCCTGCCTCCTTGAGGGTCTTGAGCAGAAGACATGAGATATTAAGAAAAGAAAAAGAAGGCTGACACCTCGAAGAATGAGGCTATCAGGAATGATTAGACAAGGGCTAATTAAGGCGGGAAAGTGAAAGAGTTGCTAGGCCTCGGATACCCTGATACCATCGGGGTCGGAAGAGAACAAGAGTTTGACCAAGGGAGGCTGACAGGAAAGAGAACTGAAAGGAGCCCGGCACCAGTAAGTAGAAGCAATGCCGGACTCAGCTGGGGTCCCGTGATCGCAAACCCACGTCCCACAAGTTGTGAGACATTGGTGGGTGGAGGGGGAGGTGGGGCAGGTGTGAGAATAGCTTGCTGATTCATCGCGAGGTGACATGAGAGAAATGTCCAGACCCCGCCGTGTTACCTGGTATTGCTGACTATGCTGATGTTCATATTGCGTCTTTGCTCAAACCACTGTAGTGTTACGAAAGAATGAGTGATTCACCGGTCAATGTGAATAGGACCGGGAACCCCCACCCGAACGTCTGTCATCATAATATATCGTCATCATCTGCGATATTCTCAGGTTCGTGCAGCTTGGACCTGAGCAGTACTCGATAAGCTCTTTCACTACACGCATCGAGTATAGGCCTAAGCCAGAAAATAACGTTCAGACATTGGAAGACATCGAAGGTAGAAATCTGAATTACCTATATCAGATTTAAAATTACACCATGTTCGTTTAGTAGTCATTTTTCATTACCTTATTATTATCATAAGGACAAATGACCTAGATGTTACGCCCATTATACCACTAATCACCACACGTAATAACTCTTCATCGCCTGTGAATTTTGAAATATTTCTTTCTACCACGGTAGTTTGCAAGTTTGTCGTGTCAATTCAACAGTAGTTTTCATTACCATCCTCATCAAAAGGGCAAATGACCTAGATGTTACGTCCATTATACTACTAAGTAACACCACAGTCTTCATCGCCTGCGATTTTTAAAATGTGTATTTCCATTAGTTTGTAAGTTTGATATACCCGTTCAGTAGTAGTCGTATTGACAGGCCATGCCAAAGGAGAAGATATCTTCATTCCCCGAATTCCTATGATCCCTACTGATATGCCTTTTGATTTCAAGCTAATGCAATTCCCTGCATGATCCCCTCTCATGATCAGTTATACGTAGCTTGCTCAAGAGTGGGCACACCTAAACATTTATTTATTTATACACCAGAGGGAAAAACAAGGAATATCGTTTATCCTAACGCACTCCATTAATTTCAATGTTAGCTACAAACATGTTAGTATTTATTAAATAACAACTACGAAGTGAGATGAAACATTTCTCTGAAGTTCAACCATTACATCGTATATTAGGCCGTGTTACTTTGCGTGTCATCTGTCTAGGATACTATTTAATCTACTGTTACTGTATTCATTTATGCCAATGATCTGGTTCCTCTTCTTGAGAACCTGTACCGAAACATGTAAGCCGGTCACAGCGAGTGTTATGGTATATCGTACATCTCTTTTCTATTTTATTCCTTTCATTCCTTTAAAGTATCAATTTTTCCCATTCGTTGATAAGTTATATGTGCCAGTAGTCGCTTCTATGTTCATCATCACTATGTAGAAGATGTTTTGCGTCAGAAGAAAAGACAACTGGATGCTCAGGAACGTTAACGATATATCGACTGAGAAATCTGGAAGCTTCTCTTGGAGGAATTGCTTCAGACATTTATCGTACAGTTTAAACCTTAACAAGACGAAACTTTTAACCAGATAGCGATCTAAGTGGGAGCTCTTGGGCAAAAAATAATCGAGTCTTTCCCGAAATGTGAGTCCTAAAAATAACTTTTTCTATTATTTTCTAAGTTTCATGTCAGTTATGTAGTAATTTTCAATATCATCCTGATCAGTACGGCAAATTACCTAGATGTTATGCCCTCAACGTCATTGGGGGCAAATGACATAGATTTTAAGTCCATTATATTTCTAATCACCACCACATATAGTCTTCTACGACTGAGATGTCACGAATTTTAGGACCGCTAACGACATATCTCGACTCGGACTGAAGACAAATATCACGAGAACGATCATTATTTTACAGAGCCTTCCCATAGTGACTTAAGTATACACATTGTCACTGGGTTTGATATTGTAAGAAATGAATACATAAATAAATATAATTTATGACGTTGAGTGTTAGGGAGACTGAAATATTATCATCATTCCACCGGGCGAAGCCGGGTACTACGGCTAGTCATTTATAAAACTCTTCACTGTACGTCTCATGGAAGGGTGAGTATAGGGAAAAACTTTTCAAAACACATGCTAAAATAGGCGAAAAATAAAAATTATCCTAGAAAGACGACCAAAGCCTATGTTGCGCTTCTCAATGTTAGACACAAAACTAGGGAGTCTATAAAGGGTCTCCGAAAACCACACTTTAAGGCCCGAAAATTAAGAGTGTCTGTGATATACCCAGAAAACTAACTTCGCTCTGATAAACTTATGAAGGAATGATAAGCCGCTAACCATAACGTCTGGTTATCAATACGGAAGTCCGTTCGAAGGGCGGGTACTTCTGCTAGTATAAATATATATTTTACCGAGGAAAGAGCACGACGATCAAACGTCTTAGGAAGTACTGGGAAGAACGCAAAGCCCAAACAATCCCTTCAAAGAAGATCCGACCGATGGACTGACTACAGTGATCCTATGGGATCGTAAAAGAACAAGAAGCAGAAGAAGAATGTGCACCCAACTGTAAAGGAAACATATCCTCGGAGTGCCTACTAGCTGCATCACTGGAGCCAACTGAAAAAGAAAGGAGTACTTACGCCGTGGAAGTTGATGTTAATTTCTAACCAGCGCTGGACCCGTATTTACAGGTCAGATGTGCCGAGCGACTCCAGACTCCGTGAAGGTGTCTAGAAATATCCTCCTGGTGCTTGAAAGCTAGAATAAGTATAGATGTGAAGAGAGAGCAGCCCAGTCGTCAAACACTACTAAATAAGACACTGGATAAAATAAATATTTATTTAATGAAATAAATACACATACAGAATAACACAGAGAAAGAAGAGGGGTCACATACAGTCACTTCACGAGAGGAAGTTGATTATTAAGAATAAATAACGGAATCAAATTAAATAAATAGGCTATCTGTGCTCACTTCGTTCTACCAAGCCCTCGTCCTGTCCCGGATAGACTATGGTTCTGCGGCATACGGTTCAGCAAGGCCGGCAACCTTGAAAATGATAGATAGATAGATAGATTTTTATTAATTCCATTTGATCAAATACATGCATTCAATATATTTTTGATATAGGACACGTCAGAATTTACATGCATAAAATAAAAGAACTAACAGGTATATATTACTAAGATTATAACTATTTATAACTTATTATAATAGCAAATCTTAATAGATACAATCTTATTGCACAACTATTTACACTTCACTCTATTATCATAATATGAAAACTTAATTCTATAAATACAACAACATACAGCTAGGTATTAAAATTAAATTAAAAAAGTAAAATATAGTTATAGATTCCATCACTCCTATACGCTAAAATATTCAACTACTGAGTAAAAACAATGGCACTGCAGATAAGCTTTCAACATTCTATCAAAGGTTTTTATTTTTGGGGCCAGTTTTATATACTGGGGTAGTTTATTGTATAATTTAACTCCAGTGTGAAAAGTTCCTTTTTGATATATGCTTGTGTGTGTGTGTGAAATATGAATGTTTTGATTTTGTCTTGTGTTATGCCTATGAACATCATTGTTTGTTTTAAGAAAAACATCTTTATTCATTAAATTCTTTTTAAAAAACATAATACTTTCAAAGATATATATGCAGGGCAGTGGGAGAATGTTTAAATCTTTAAACAGAGGTCTACATGATTCTCTAGAGTTTACATTTGCCATAATTCTAATCGCTCTTTTTTGTATCCTAAACGTGCTTAGTACATCTGGCGTCATACCCCAAAATATGATCCCATATCTTAAGTATGAATGGAAATAAGCAAAATAAGTATTTCTTAATGTGTGCATGCTAGTGCAGGTTTTCAAAATACGTAACGCAAAGCACATCGAGTTCAGTTTAGTATTCAGATATTGTATATGTTTATTCCATTTCAAGTCTTGTTGTATCCATAGTCCTAAAAACTTTGTTTCTGATTTATTTTCTATTTGATGACCATTTAATGTTATATTGGGCATCGCAGGATTCCTATTCTGTATAGTGTGGAAATTTAGACATACTGTCTTTTTATAGTTTATTATGAGGCGATTATCTTGTGACCATTTGGTTAACTCTCCTGTAACGGAGTCAGCAGACTGCTGTATGACCTGTTTAGTTTCACCTTTTATTACGAGTGTTGTATCGTCCGCAAACAAAATTTCCTTATGTGAATGAACGTTCTGTGTTATATCATTGATATATAGAAGAAAGAGTAGTGGGCCCAAAACCGATGCCTGGGGTACTCCAAATTCAATAATTCCCTCATTGGACAATGTTTCATTAAGTAATTTGGTTCCATCATCCTTGTGTCTCAAGCTTACTATTTGTTTACGCCTTGTTAAGTAAGACTCTATCCATTTATTAGCTAGACCTCTAACACCATATTGATTTAGTTTGGTAAGGAGGATTTTATGGTCAACTACATCAAATGCTTTCGATAAATCCAAGAATAGGCCAGTTACATGTTCCTTATTGTCAATTAATTTCAGTATACTATTACTACATTCGTAAATTGCTGTCTGTGTAGATTTTTCCGTTCTAAATCCATGTTGTGAGTTTGATAATATTTTATTTTTTTCTATGAAACTTATCAGTCTCTTATACATAATTTTTTCCACAATTTTTGCAATACCAGTTGGTAAGGTAATAGGACGATAGTTATCTAATTCATCTTTTGAACCGTTTTTGTGCACTGGAATTACTTTTGATAACTTCAAAATATCCGGGTAAGTTCCTGAGAGAATTGAACTGTTTATTAAGTGCGTAAGTGGATTTATTATATTTTCTGCACATTTCTTTAAAATTGCATCAGGGATGCCATCAATGCCAGCACAGAATTTATTTTTTAGCTCTTTTATAACTATTCTTACCTCTTCACTTGTGACATGATTTATAAATAAAGAATCACTGCATATATTTATTTTATTATTAGAATTTAGTGTATTTACCTGTGATTTATTTAATAATTTTTGCGGAATTTCCAGAAAATAGTCATTAAAAGTGTTTGCTATTTCCTCTGGATTATTAATCACTTTATTATTTCTGGTCAGTGTAATGTTCCTTTGTATTTTAGCAGATTTTCCAGTTTCTTTCTTTATTACGGACCACATAGCCCTGTTTTTATTAGATGATTGGGAAATAAAATTATCATTATGCATTTTCTTTGCTAGTCTTATTACCTTATTTAATATGCTAGTGTATTTTTTGTAGTATAAATTGAATTCAGGTGTTGTGTGGTATTGTTTATATAATTTGTGTAGAAATTTCTTTCTTTGACATGAATTTATAATCCCTGTTGTTATCCAATTGCTAGTTTTGTTATTTTGAACAGTTCTTCGTTTAAAGGGGAATGCTATTTCAAAATAGTGTTTTAGGGTACTGTTAAATGCATTAAATTTATCATTTACATTTTCTAGTTCATAAATTTCTGACCATGTTTCCTTATTTAATAAGTCATTGAAATATGTAACATTTGATTCAGTGAATGACCTGCACTTTGATTTTACTCCATTATCATTATTATTGATTACTTCGGATACTTCAAAACTCAGTATTTGTCCATGGTGGTCACTAAAACCCGGACAATAGACTTCTATTGAATGGTGATATTTATCTGTATTTATAAAAATTTGATCAGGAGTGGTTTTACTAAATTTTGTTATTCTTGTTGGTCTATTTACTGTAGGTTTCAGTCCATAGGAAATTAGTAACTGGTTTAATAATTCACAATTTCTATCAAGTTTTAAGAAATCCACATTTACATCCCCACAAATTATTATATCGAAATTTACTTTGCTCATGTTATTGAGTAACAATTCTAGTTTATCTATAAATAGAGGAAACTTTCCTGACGGAGAACGGTATACGCAAACAATTATTAACTTAAACTGCTGAATTTTTACGGCAGAGAATTCAAAATCCTGTTCCATAATTAGATAATCATAAGCTGTTATCTGTTCATGATCTAAATTATTTCTTAAGAAGATGCAAGTACCACCATGGCTAATATTAGATCTAGAGTATTTACTAGCTTGTATAAACCCTGGGAATTGAATTAATTCGAGTTGTTCCTCTTTCAGCCAATGTTCTGAAATACATAGTGCTGAGATGTCTTTAAGTTCATTTTTAAGCATTAGATTTATGTAATCAATTTTATTATAAAGAGACTGGACATTCTGGTGGTAAATTTTAAATTTGTTACTTTTGCAAGCTTGTGTTGGTGATTTATTTACATTATTATTATCATCATAATTGTTATTATTATTGTTGCTAGACAAATCGGAAATACCATTGTTGCACTCCGTTAAATTTGACTTCAAAAGATGTGAATGCCAAACCTCACGTTTGGCTTCTTCTACCAGTTTCCCTGCTTCCACTCTAATGATATTACTGTTGAATTATTCTTACCATTTGAATTTACAATTTTGCAGATTTCATCACTAAGATACTCTTTTCCTAATCTATTTAAGTGTAGGCCATGCCGAGTGTGGAACTTCCTGTCTAATTTACTTACATCTACAATTTGGACATTTGGAAAACTCTTACAAATTTTATGAATTTTTCCATTTGTAGCCTCTATTTCTACATTTACACATGACTTGGTAATTAAATCGTGTCTCTGCGGAATGTTTACAATAATGACATTTGTTTTTTGCATGGATGGCAATGTACCCTTTAAATCTTTGATTACCTTTTTACTCTCATTTCTATAGACGTCGTTTGCTCCAGCGATGATCACTGCGTAGTCCTTTGCAGTAAGGGACGCACACTGTCCTATCATCCCGTTCGTGACTTCTGCAATCTGAGCTCCTGGCTTCACTGTCGAAGTGACCTCCATTTCTCGGCTTCTCTCCAAAATGCTTGCTGCTACATCTCGCCCGTGGCTATCCGCAAATATCCGCATCTTCCTGGATTTTCTCTTTATCACTTTCTTCTTTTCTTCTTGAGGAAAGTCATCATTTTCTTCGACAAGCACTCCAAATGAATTTGAGACGGGAATTTCAGTTACATGTACTCCATTTATAGGCCTAGGCTTATTCAATCTTACCTTACCAGCAATCACTGTCGACCAAGTTTCCTTGCTTTCCTCTCTGTTTCCTTTTAATTTATTCAACTCTTCCATTAACTTAGCAATATCTTCCTTTAGCAGCTTTATAATTTCGTCTTTTGAGGACAGTTCGTTTCTCAGGTTATGACATTCGCATGACGGTAGCGGTAGGCCTACATTACGACAATCGGTTTCACTTTTCTCCTCATTCAATTTTACCTGAGATCTTGTGATGATTTTATTTGCATTTTTTACTTTTATTTTGCACGACGAGCATAAATCCGTTACGGTTACACAACCTGACGAGATACTAACACTGTTTACTGTCGTCATACTAGAGATCTAAGTGAGCCTAGATGTTTACACCAAATTACACTAAATTTAATTTAATTATTACTACCTAATAGAATTAATCTAATAACCTACCAATAAAGAAGAATGTGAAATACGTATATCTTCCAATCGGGTGAAGTCTCGTAAAAGCACCACTGCTCTACTTGGTTCAAACAGTGATTGAAGAAGTCACCGAATCTTTGGATACACGTTCCCACAACTTAGTTTAAGTTTATTAAATTATCAACAAGAATTTCTAAATACTATCAATATTCCGTATTACACTTGATCTAAGGAAAGTAACTTTATAGATTTTAAGCCTCTGTTATAATATTTTACCACTTTTATCAAATATTTACACTAGCTGCTATTTCACTACACTTTCACTGTGACGCCATCTTCACTGTGATAGTATCCACCATAGTGGCGTTAGGCTGGCTACCGGTGCCTTCCGGACCAGCCCGATACCCAGCCTACTCGCCGAATCGGGTGTTCCACCTCTAAATTATAGACGCCAACATATGCTTTTAGCATATGCTGCCAATGTGCGTCAAATGCCGCAACATCCGAGCTATCAAGCTCTCTTCAGTATCCAATACCACCAGGGGTACGCCAACCAGCCTCGTGCCACTCGACCGGTTGGTATTAGACTTGATAGCACGTGTACTGAAATAGGAGTGGCTGTAGGTCCCTGTATGATCCGGACACCTAGCGACGTACCTCCGTGGCAAGTCCCGCGTCCGGAAATTTGTTTAGATCTACACCGAGGACCTAAGGTGAACACGGATGCCTCTGTTTATCGGAGGCAGTTCCACAGCATACTCCACCAATTTCCGGACGCTGGCATTCTCTACACGGATGGTTCGAAGGTGGACGAGAAGGTGGGTTGTGCTTACGTTATTGATGGTGCAAATATCAAGATCTCTTTGCCTGAGGCCTGTAGTGTGTTTACTGCGGAGCTCGTTGCCATCTATGAAGCTCTGCAGTTTGCACTACAGGATGCTCGAATCCACTTTCTCGTGTGTTCCGACTCTTTGAGTTCGCTGCAGTCAATTTCTACATGTTTCCCGCAACACCCCCTAGTGCAGCGAATCCACGACCTACTAGCCGGGCTGTGCCTCGCTGACACTCGAATCACCTTTCTATGGCTTCCAAGCCACATGGGAATTGCGGAAATTGAGTTAGCAGATCAAGCTGCAAAAGAGGCGGTATCACTACCACCTCGACCAATGGAGGTACCCGCTAGAGATATTCGCTCTCAGTTACGCCTACAAGTTCTGGCATTTTGGGAGAGTCAGTGGCTAGCTGACCCACTGCCCAGTAAACTGAGAGCGATCAAGGGAACTACTCTCGTGTGGCGGAGCTCTTTCCGGTCACGGAGAGAGTCCGTCATTTTGTGTAGGCTAAGGATAGGTCATACAATATCCACCCACTCGTACCTAATGAGAAGGGAAGACCCCCCACTTTGTACCTGTGGAGCCGTTTTCACCGTGGCCCACATTTTAACCGAGTGTGTGGATCTTGCTGACTTACGAAGAAACCTTGGTTTGCAGATGACACTCAAACTTATATTAGCCGATGACGCGGTGGCTGCTGATCGCGTTATCCGCTTTATAAGTGAGTGTGGGTTAGGGCCAGCAATCTAAATTTTCCAGTATAAATTGACTCAACGACTTGTTCGTTTTTGAATTATGATGTTTTTCGTTTTTCCGTATTTTTTTAAAATTTAGGTCTCTTAAAAATTAGGTGTTCACCTCAAAATTTTAATTTTAATTCCAAATTTGTATACTTTAATCTGTGTTAAGAGGGGCAGATGACCTCGTAGTTCCGCCCCTTGAAACAACAATAACTAACTAACTGTGCACTGTGCTCATTTCCAAGAAAAAGAGATGTAAAGAGGGAGGAAGAAATTGATCAAAAAGCAATCCAGCCAGTCACTAATAAACAACAATCACTTCTCAGCCTCGAGATGGTGTAGTCATGGTAACCACAATAACAGACAGGAGCAAATATAAACACAAGGGGCTGCGACCTAGAGGCAGTGGCGACCAATAACGCAGCCGGGGAGGATGCGATCGAGCTGGCAGTCCCAAATACGAAAATGACGGCAGAGAAAAGAAATGCAAAATCCAATGAGCGGAGCAAACATAAATGATACAACAAGGATAAACAAATGACGTTAAGTGTCCGTGAAATATATCAAAGATTTACACACGCAGTCATTACACCTGGTGTACAAGCCCCATATCGAGTACACTAAATCACACAATATGCCAGCCGACGATGCAGAAATTAAATACAAACCAACTCGTGCTTGTAGGGAGTCAAGCAAAGCATTCTAGAAGAATATGGTCCCCTACTTACTATCCGTGTTCGAGCTGAATACGGTAAGGCCTACTAAGTTACCGCCGTGATTCAGTTGTCCGAAGCATGAAATGAAGGGAATACATATATGGCGTCATGCCTCGTGTTGGGAGAATGGTTGAAACGCCAACATCCACAAAGCACGGGAGACATGCCCAATCAAATACAACTTAAATGCACGTGGCAGCAAGAAAAACATACACTCACAAAATCACTCGCAGATATATTTCACGGCACAAATAAAAGGTTAAACCGCAGGGCGTCTGACTCTAGCGGGACGAGATATTATGTTAAACATGGCTCGGGATCCACGCCACTCCCTAAAGAAAAATTATTTATAATAATAAAGGATTTTCCTTTTTACATCACTAAGCACCATCACTTTGAAATAAATCAAATCAAGTCCCAAGAGTTCCATAATACCCAACATCCTTATCGCACAGGTGGTTTGCCAAACAGCTGATAACAGTACACCAAAACGAGGGATACAACAATCTATAATGCAATTGAGCAATATCACAAAGAATAAATTTTGGAAAGGAAGTAGTATATAAAAATAGCGATTGCGATATCAGGACAGAACTCCTTTGGGGTCCCCAAAGGCGCACGTTCCTTTGACGATCCCTGGGCTTGTCGCCTAAGCGTTACAATGAGAAGAAAATTGATTGAGACACGGACGAAAATCATAAACTAAAGACTTTCGCCCTTTGACGCCGAAGTCTGCCATCGCCCTTAAACTCTATCATGGGAGTGACGTTTAGGTCCTTTGGCACAAATCTACAAATAGATAAACTAGAATTGTTACTCAATAACATGAGCAAAGTAAATTTCGATATAATAATTTGTGGGGATGTAAATGTGGATTTCTTAAAACTTGACAGAAATTGTGAATTATTAAACCAGTTACTAATTTCCTATGGACTGAAACCTACAGTAAATACACCAACAAGAATAACAAAATTTAGTAAAACCACTCCTGATCAAATTTTTATAAATACAGATAAATATCACCATTCAATAGAAGTCTATTGTCCGGGTTTTAGTGACCACCATGGACAAATACTGAGTTTTGAAGTATCCGAAGTAATCAATAATAATGATAATGGAGTAAAATCAAAGTGCAGGTCATTCACTGAATCAAATGTTACATATTTCAATGACTTATTAAATAAGGAAACATGGTCAGAAATTTATGAACTAGAAAATGTAAATGATAAATTTAATGCATTTAACAGTACCCTAAAACACTATTTTGAAATAGCATTCCCCTTTAAACGAAGAACTGTTCAAAATAACAAAACTAGCAATTGGATAACAACAGGGATTATAAATTCATGTCAAAGAAAGAAATTTCTACACAAATTATATAAACAATACCACACAACACCTGAATTCAATTTATACTACAAAAAATACACTAGCATATTAAATAAGGTAATAAGACTAGCAAAGAAAATGCATAATGATAATTTTATTTCCCAATCATCTAATAAAAACAGGGCTATGTGGTCTGTAATAAAGAAAGAAACTGGAAAATCTGCTAAAATACAAAGGAACATTACACTGACCAGAAATAATAAAGTGATTAATAATCCAGAGGAAATAGCAAACACTTTTAATGACTATTTTCTGGAAATTCCGCAAAAATTATCAAATAAATCACAGGTAAATACACTAAATTCTAATAATAAAATAAATATATGCAGTGATTCTTTATTTATAAATCATGTCACAAGTGAAGAGGTAAGAATAGTTATAAAAGAGCTAAAAAATAAATTCTGTGCTGGCATTGATGGCATCCCTGATGCAATTTTAAAGAAATGTGCAGAAAATATAATAAATCCACTTACGCACTTAATAAACAGTTCAATTCTCTCAGGAACTTACCCGGATATTTTGAAGTTATCAAAAGTAATTCCAGTGCACAAAAATGGTTCAAAAGATGAATTAGATAACTATCGTCCTATTACCTTACCAACTGGTATTGCAAAAATTGTGGAAAAAATTATGTATAAGAGACTGATAAGTTTCATAGAAAAAAATAAAATATTATCAAACTCACAACATGGATTTAGAACGGAAAAATCTACACAGACAGCAATTTACGAATGTAGTAATAGTATACTGAAATTAATTGACAATAAGGAACATGTAACTGGCCTATTCTTGGATTTATCGAAAGCATTTGATGTAGTTGACCATAAAATCCTCCTTACCAAACTAAATCAATATGGTGTTAGAGGTCTAGCTAATAAATGGATAGAGTCTTACTTAACAAGGCGTAAACAAATAGTAAGCTTGAGACACAAGGATGATGGAACCAAATTACTTAATGAAACATTGTCCAATGAGGGAATTATTGAATTTGGAGTACCCCAGGGATCGGTTTTGGGCCCACTACTCTTTCTTCTATATATCAATGATATAACACAGAACGTTCATTCACATAAGGAAATTTTATTTGCGGACGATACAACACTCGTAATAAAAGGTGAAACTAAACAGGTCATACAGCAGTCTGCTGACTCCGTTACAGGAGAGTTAACCAAATGGTCACAAGATAATCGCCTCATAATAAACTATAAAAAGACAGTATGTCTAAATTTCCACACTATACAGAATAGGAATCCTGCGATGCCCAATATAACATTAAATGGTCATCAAATAGAAAATAAATCAGAAACAAAGTTTTTAGGACTATGGATACAACAAGACTTGAAATGGAATAAACATATACAATATCTGAATACTAAACTGAACTCGATGTGCTTTGCGTTACGTATTTTGAAAACCTGCACTAGCATGCACACATTAAGAAATACTTATTTTGCTTATTTCCATTCATACTTAAGATATGGGATCATATTTTGGGGTATGTCGCCAGATGTACTAAGCACGTTTAGGATACAAAAGAGAGCGATTAGAATTATGGCAAATGTACACTCTAGAGAATCATGTAGACCTCTGTTTAAAGATTTAAACATTCTCCCACTGCCCTGCATATATATCTTTGAAAGTATTATGTTTTTTAAAAAGAATTTAATGAATAAAGATGTTTTTCTTAAAACAAACAATGATGTTCATAGGCATAACACAAGACAAAATCAAAACATTCATATTTCACACACACACACAAGCATATATCAAAAAGGAACTTTTCACACTGGAGTTAAATTATACAATAAACTACCCCAGTATATAAAACTGGCCCCAAAAATAAAAACCTTTGATAGAATGTTGAAAGCTTATCTGCAGTGCCATTGTTTTTACTCAGTAGTTGAATATTTTAGCGTATAGGAGTGATGGAATCTATAACTATATTTTACTTTTTTAATTTAATTTTAATACCTAGCTGTATGTTGTTGTATTTATAGAATTAAGTTTTCATATTATGATAATAGAGTGAGGTGTAAATAGTTGTGCAATAAGATTGTATCTATTAAGATTTGCTATTATAATAAGTTATAAATAGTTTTAATCTTAGTAATATATACCTGTTAGTTCTTTTATTTTATGCATGTAAATTCTGACGTGTCCTATATCAAAAATGTATTGAATGCATGTATTTGATCAAATGGAATTAATAAAAATCTATCTATCTATCTATCTACACCGTTTCACCTAATTGCAACGTATTTGACATACCGTTTGAAACCCTGCTGGTAACACTGTCCACTTGATATTTTGGACAACCCTCTCCATTCCCTACAGAAAAAATGAACTTGAAAACCACGTTTTAAGGCCCTAAAACCTTTCATGTCCGTAGTAGTGTAACTGTAAGAATGTTTTATTAAGTCTATTGTGGGCTGGAAATGCGGGTTGCATCACGTCGCCCCTACAAGTGTTCTGGTGCAAAATTGCGAAAATAATTACATCATGCGCTGCTTATAAATTGCAGACACGGGGAGTAATTAGTGCAAAATGATTTCTTATGCCCCTTTAAACAGTTATCATCATGAATATTTTATGCTTCTGTATAAGTGCCATGGTGTTGGTGCAGTACATTGAGGTTATCAGCTGCAATAAGTGTTGGTGCTTTCAAATTTACTTTCATATATTCCAATCATCCTTGAGCACTATGTGGCGATAAATAACACAATTGCTACCTAAGGATCGCGGGACAGCCGAAGTTTTCTAAAATGCTCTGATTATTCTTCTACGGCGCTATACGACAAAAGACGACACTATTGGTCTCACAGCCAATGAGATATAGGCCCTAGGCAGTTTCCACACACTAGTATACTATACTCTTATAGAGTGGGTACAGTTACACTCCCCACACTAGTATACTATACTCTTATAGAGTGGGTACAGTTACACTCCACACACTAGTATACTATACTCTTATAGAGTGGGTACAGTTACACTCCACACACTAGTATACTATACTCTTATAGAGTGGGTACAGTTACACTCCACACACTAGTATACTATACTCTTATAGAGTGGGTACAGTTACACTCCACACACTAGTATACTATACTCTTATAGAGTGGATACAGTTACACTCCACACACTAGTATACTATACTCTTATAGAGTGGGTACAGTTACACTCCACACACTAGTATACTATACTCTTATAGAGTGGGTACAGTTACACTCCACACACTAGTATACTATACTCTTATAGAGTGGATACAGTTACACTCCACACACTAGTATACTATACTCTTATAGAGTGGGTACAGTTACACTCCACACACACTAGTATACTATACTCTTATAGAGTGGATACAGTTACACTCCACACACTAGTATACTATACTCTTATAGAGTGGGTACAGTTACACTCCACACACTAGTATACTATACTCTTATAGAGTGGGTACAGTTACACTCCACACACACTAGTATACTATACTCTTATAGAGTGGGTACAGTTACACTCCACACACACTAGTATACTATACTCTTATAGAGTGGGTACAGTTACACTCCACACACTAGTATACTATACTCTTATAGAGTGGGTACAGTTACACTCCACACACTAGTATACTATACTCTTATAGAGTGGGTACAGTTACACTCCACACACTAGTATACTATACTCTTATAGAGTGGATACAGTTACACTCCACACACTAGTATACTATACTCTTATAGAGTGGGTACAGTTACACTCCACACACTAGTATACTATACTCTTATAGAGTGGGTACAGTTACACTCCACACACTAGTATACTATACTCTTATAGAGTGGGTACAGTTACACTCCACACACTAGTATACTATACTCTTATAGAGTGGGTACAGTTACACTCCACACACTAGTATACTATACTCTTATAGAGTGGATACAGTTACACTCCACACACTAGTATACTATACTCTTATAGAGTGGGTACAGTTACACTCCACACACTAGTATACTATACTCTTATAGAGTGGGTACAGTTACACTCCACACACTAGTATACTATACTCTTATAGAGTGGATACAGTTACACTCCACACACTAGTATACTATACTCTTATAGAGTGGGTACAGTTACACTCCACACACTAGTATACTATACTCTTATAGAGTGGGTACAGTTACACTCCACACACTAGTATACTATACTCTTATAGAGTGGATACAGTTACACTCCACACACACTAGTATACTATACTCTTATAGAGTGGGTACAGTTACACTCCACACACTAGTATACTATACTCTTATAGAGTGGGTACAGTTACACTCCACACACTAGTATACTATACTCTTATAGAGTGGGTACAGTTACACTCCACACACTAGTATACTATACTCTTATAGAGTGGGTACAGTTACACTCCACACACACTAGTATACTATACTCTTATAGAGTGGGTACAGTTACACTCCACACACACTAGTATACTATACTCTTATAGAGTGGGTACAGTTACACTCCACACACTAGTATACTATACTCTTATAGAGTGGGTACAGTTACACTCCACACACTAGTATACTATACTCTTATAGAGTGGGTACAGTTACACTCCACACACACTAGTATACTATACTCTTATAGAGTGGATACAGTTACACTCCACACACTAGTATACTATACTCTTATAGAGTGGGTACAGTTACACTCCACACACTAGTATACTATACTCTTATAGAGTGGGTACAGTTACACTCCACACACTAGTATACTATACTCTTATAGAGTGGGTACAGTTACACTCCACACACACTAGTATACTATACTCTTATAGAGTGGGTACAGTTACACTCCACACACTAGTATACTATACTCTTATAGAGTGGATACAGTTACACTCCACACACTAGTATACTATACTCTTATAGAGTGGGTACAGTTACACTCCACACACTAGTATACTATACTCTTATAGAGTGGGTACAGTTACACTCCACACACTAGTATACTATACTCTTATAGAGTGGGTACAGTTACACTCCACACACTAGTATACTATACTCTTATAGAGTGGGTACAGTTACACTCCACACACTAGTATACTATACTCTTATAGAGTGGATACAGTTACACTCCACACACACTAGTATACTATACTCTTATAGAGTGGGTACAGTTACACTCCACACACTAGTATACTATACTCTTATAGAGTGGGTACAGTTACACTCCACACACTAGTATACTATACTCTTATAGAGTGGGTACAGTTACACTCCACACACTAGTATATTATACTCTTATAGAGTGGGTACAGTTACACTCCACACACTAGTATACTATACTCTTATAGAGTGGGTACAGTTACACTCCACACACTAGTATACTATACTCTTATAGAGTGGATACAGTTACACTCCACACACTAGTATACTATACTCTTATAGAGTGGGTACAGTTACACTCCACACACTAGTATACTATACTCTTATAGAGTGGGTACAGTTACACTCCACACACTAGTATACTATACTCTTATAGAGTGGATACAGTTACACTCCACACACACTAGTATACTATACTCTTATAGAGTGGGTACAGTTACACTCCACACACTAGTATACTATACTCTTATAGAGTGGGTACAGTTACACTCCACACACTAGTATACTATACTCTTATAGAGTGGATACAGTTACACTCCACACACACTAGTATACTATACTCTTATAGAGTGGGTACAGTTACACTCCACACACTAGTATACTATACTCTTATAGAGTGGGTACAGTTACACTCCACACACTAGTATACTATACTCTTATAGAGTGGGTACAGTTACACTCCACACACTAGTATATTATACTCTTATAGAGTGGGTACAGTTACACTCCACACACTAGTATACTATACTCTTATAGAGTGGGTACAGTTACACTCCACACACTAGTATACTATACTCTTATAGAGTGGGTACAGTTACACTCCACACACTAGTATACTATACTCTTATAGAGTGGGTACAGTTACACTCCACACACTAGTATACTATACTCTTATAGAGTGGATACAGTTACACTCCACACACACTAGTATACTATACTCTTATAGAGTGGGTACAGTTACACTCCACACACTAGTATACTATACTCTTATAGAGTGGGTACAGTTACACTCCACACACTAGTATACTATACTCTTATAGAGTGGGTACAGTTACACTCCACACACTAGTATACTATACTCTTATAGAGTGGGTACAGTTACACTCCACACACTAGTATACTATACTCTTATAGAGTGGGTACAGTTACACTCCCCACACTAGTATACTATACTCTTATAGAGTGGGTACAGTTACACTCCACACACTAGTATACTATACTCTTATAGAGTGGGTACAGTTACACTCCACACACTAGTATACTATACTCTTATAGAGTGGGTACAGTTACACTCCACACACACTAGTATACTATACTCTTATAGAGTGGGTACAGTTACACTCCACACACACTAGTATACTATACTCTTATAGAGTGGGTACAGTTACACTCCACACACTAGTATACTATACTCTTATAGAGTGGGTACCGTTACACTCCACACACTAGTATATTATACTCTTATAGAGTGGGTACAGTTACACTCCACACACTAGTATACTATACTCTTATAGAGTGGGTACAGTTACACTCCACACACTAGTATACTATACTCTTATAGAGTGGGTACAGTTACACTCCACACACTAGTATACTATACTCTTATAGAGTGGGTACAGTTACACTCCACACACTAGTATACTATACTCTTATAGAGTGGGTACAGTTACACTCCACACACACTAGTATACTATACTCTTATAGAGTGGGTACAGTTACACTCCACACACTAGTATACTATACTCTTATAGAGTGGGTACAGTTACACTCCACACACTAGTATACTATACTCTTATAGAGTGGGTACAGTTACACTCCACACACTAGTATACTATACTCTTATAGAGTGGGTACAGTTACACTCCACACACTAGTATACTATACTCTTATAGAGTGGGTACAGTTACACTCCACACACTAGTATACTATACTCTTATAGAGTGGGTACAGTTACACTCCACACACTAGTATACTATACTCTTATAGAGTGGGTACAGTTACACTCCACACACTAGTATACTATACTCTTATAGAGTGGATACAGTTATACTCCACACACTAGTATACTATACTCTTATAGAGTGGGTACAGTTACACTCCACACACTAGTATACTATACTCTTATAGAGTGGATACAGTTACACTCCCCACACACTAGTATACTATACTCTTATAGAGTGGGTACAGTTACACTCCACACACTAGTATACTATACTCTTATAGAGTGGGTACAGTTACACTCCACACACACTAGTATACTATACTCTTATAGAGTGGGTACAGTTACACTCCACACACACTAGTATACTATACTCTTATAGAGTGGGTACAGTTACACTCCACACACACTAGTATACTATACTCTTATAGAGTGGGTACAGATACACTCCACACACTAGTATACTATACTCTTATAGAGTGGATACAGTTACACTCCACACACACTAGTATACTATACTCTTATAGAGTGGGTACAGTTACACTCCACACACACTAGTATACTATACTCTTATAGAGTGGGTACAGTTACACTCCACACACTAGTATACTATACTCTTATAGAGTGGGTACAGTTACACTCCACACACTAGTATACTATACTCTTATAGAGTGGGTACAGTTACACTCCACACACTAGTATACTATACTCTTATAGAGTGGATACAGTTACACTCCACACACTAGTATACTATACTCTTATAGAGTGGGTACAGATACACTCCACACACTAGTATACTATACTCTTATAGAGTGGATACAGTTACACTCCACACACACTAGTATACTATACTCTTATAGAGTGGATACAGTTACACTCCACACACTAGTATACTATACTCTTATAGAGTGGGTACAGTTACACTCCACACACTAGTATACTATACTCTTATAGAGTGGGTACAGTTACACTCCACACACACTAGTATACTATACTCTTATAGAGTGGATACAGTTACACTCCACACACTAGTATACTATACTCTTATAGAGTGGGTACAGTTACACTCCACACACTAGTATACTATACTCTTATAGAGTGGGTACAGTTACACTCCACACACTAGTATACTATACTCTTATAGAGTGGGTACAGTTACACTCCACACACTAGTATACTATACTCTTATAGAGTGGATACAGTTACACTCCACACACTAGTATACTATACTCTTATAGAGTGGGTACAGTTACACTCCACACACTAGTATACTATACTCTTATAGAGTGGATACAGTTACACTCCACACACTAGTATACTATACTCTTATAGAGTGGGTACAGTTACACTCCACACACTAGTATACTATACTCTTATAGAGTGGGTACAGTTACACTCCACACACTAGTATACTATACTCTTATAGAGTGGGTACAGTTACACTCCACACACTAGTATACTATACTCTTATAGAGTGGGTACAGTTACACTCCACACACTAGTATACTATACTCTTATAGAGTGGGTACAGTTACACTCCACACACTAGTATACTATACTCTTATAGAGTGGGTACAGTTACACTCCACACACTAGTATACTATACTCTTATAGAGTGGATACAGTTACACTCCACACACTAGTATACTATACTCTTATAGAGTGGGTACAGTTACACTCCACACACTAGTATACTATACTCTTATAGAGTGGGTACAGTTACACTCCACACACTAGTATACTATACTCTTATAGAGTGGGTACCGTTACACTCCCCACACTAGTATACTATACTCTTATAGAGTGGGTACAGTTACACTCCACACACTAGTATACTATACTCTTATAGAGTGGGTACAGTTACACTCCACACACTAGTATACTATACTCTTATAGAGTGGGTACAGTTACACTCCACACACTAGTATACTATACTCTTATAGAGTGGGTACAGTTACACTCCACACACTAGTATACTATACTCTTATAGAGTGGGTACAGTTACACTCCACACACACTAGTATACTATACTCTTATAGAGTGGGTACAGTTACACTCCACACACTAGTATACTATACTCTTATAGAGTGGGTACAGTTACACTCCACACACTAGTATACTATACTCTTATAGAGTGGGTACAGTTACACTCCACACACTAGTATACTATACTCTTATAGAGTGGGTACAGTTACACTCCACACACACTAGTATACTATACTCTTATAGAGTGGGTACAGTTACACTCCACACACTAGTATACTATACTCTTATAGAGTGGGTACAGTTACACTCCACACACACTAGTATACTATACTCTTATAGAGTGGGTACAGTTACACTCCACACACTAGTATACTATACTCTTATAGAGTGGGTACAGTTACACTCCCCCCACACTTGTATACTGCCAATCCCTTGATAAGGATTTTATCCATTGGTTTGTTTCTTCATTTCGTCTCATTCGTGTGTGTTGTAAATCCCTTAAGTGGTTTATAGAATAAACGTTAGCATTCTTCCCAATTTTGTCACAGTTATTGTATGATCCAATTTCCTTGCTCTTTTCACAGCAACCTAGGCCTAATTCACAAACACTACGTAGTTTATATTTACAATACAAAATATAGGTTAGTTCCTCAGTTTAGGGGCTGTGTGTACTTTGATAACCGGTATTAGTGTGTGTTATCAAGTAAGGACTGCAGACATTCCATATTCAAGTAGATCCATCTTTAGCTACCAAATGCCACCGTGAACGACTAACTAGTTCTGAACTTGGTTATTAGATGCCACCGCATTCGGCTCCTGGTGAACTACGTTGGAACCTAAGATCTTTAGTCAAATCCAACCTATAATTTACCTTCACACAAGTGTAATTTGTGGAAGGTTCTTTATCATGCCATAAATCTATGACAATGGTTGGTTGCACGAGGCGGGGAGGGGGGGGCGATGCGAACGCCATCTATTGCCTCTCCCGAGAAGCAAAGCGTCCGCCATATTGTTGTAAAAGCCGGAGTTAATTCGTGTGGTGAGAAGCGTAGGAGCATCAACTTTTAGTGATAAAAATGCCTTTTGTTGAGAAGTATTTGTTAAACGTCACTCCACCCCCCTCAAACATCCCACCAAAAGTTTGGATTTTTATTCACTGCCTGAGATTATATATTGAGCTGACACTGTTCGAACGAGGTATGGTGGTCGGTACCCGACGGATTTGAAGTGCGATTTCGGCAGTGGTGCGTTTGGCTTCACATAGTTAACCATGTCCAGGGTGAATGGTTGAATGTGGGTGTCACTAGCCATTCTGCTACCCTCGATGATCGTAACAAGCTACATCTGTGACGGATTGTCAACAGTGACAGGAGGGCAACAGTGCAACAAATCACGGCTCAATTCAACACACGCGTCTCTCAGTGGACAATCCGTAGGAACATGGGTTCCATGGGGTATGGGAGCCAGCGCCGCACACGGGTGCCACTGTTAACCCAATGTCATCGACACGACGCGCATTTGTCGCCAATCACCAGGGGTGGACACTGGGACAATGGCATAACGTGATATGGTCGGAAGAATCATGATTTCAATTGCACCATACTGATGGAAGGCACCGTGTGTGGCGCAGACCACATGAATCGACGGATCCCGCCTGCTTCGAAGGTCTGTTATGGTCTGGGGTGCATGTTCCTGGTATGGAATGGGCCCCCTGGCTGTTCTGGAAGAGACTTGGATGTTCTGCGATATGTTGAGCAGCCAGAGGCCCAACATGCTATTAGGTGACTATCCCATTACATTTCCTAAGTCAGTGTTCTAGCTAACGCGGCAAAAATCATTGATTCGGATATAGATTATTGATGAGTAGTACCGTATGCGCGGGGTTGGCAATATTGTATTTGTCCCACAATTCACGTGTATTATGGCGGACACAACTGGAATTTTACTATATAAGTCGTGATCTAAAAAGGGGATGGTGGGTGGTTTATAGGCAACGGAGGAAAAAAACATCTACTACCACAGCATTTCTACAATATTATGATCCATTAAAAAGGCATTTCGGCTCATTTTCGCAGTTTTATAGAATGTTCACCCCTTCTGAACTTTATTATGGCGCTCGTGCGGTCGATTAGTCTTCAGGCCAGTTAACACACGCTATAGAATAATACTATTATGGTGCTCGTGCGGTCGATTAGTCTTCAGGCCAGTTAACACACACTATAGAATAATACTATTATGGTGCTCGTGCGGTCGATTAGTCTTCAGGCCAGTTAACACACACTATAGAATAATACTATTATGGTGCTCGTGCGGTCGATTAGTCTTCAGGCCAGTCAACACACACTATAGAATAATACTATTATGGTGCTCGTGCGGTCGATTAGTCTTCAGGCCAGTTAACACACACTATAGAATAATATTATTATGGCGCTCGTGCGGTCGATTAGTCTTCAGGCCAGTTAACACACACTATAGAATAATATTATTATGGTGCTCGTGCGGTCGATTAGTCTTCAGGCCAGTTAACACACACTATAGAATAATATTATTATGGTGCTCGTGCGGTCGATTAGTCTTCAGGCCAGTTAACACACACTATAGAATAATATTATTATGGCGCTCGTGCGGTCGATTAGTCTTCAGGCCAGTTAACACACACTATAGAATAATATTATTATGGCGCTCGTGTGGTCGATTAGTCTTCAGGCCAGTTAACACACACTATAGAATAATACTATTATGGTGCTCGTGCGGTCGATTAGTCTTCAGGCCAGTTAACACACACTATAGAATAATACTATTATGGTGCTCGTGCGGTCGATTAGGCTTCAGGCCAGTTAACACACGCTATAGAATAATATTATTATGGCGCTCGTGCGGTCGATTAGTCTTCAGGCCAGTTAACACACGCTATAGAATAATATTATTATGGTGCTCGTGCGGTCGATTAGTCTTCAGGCCAGTTAACACACACTATAGAATAATATTATTATGGTGCTCGTGCGGTCGATTAGTCTTCAGGCCAGTTAACACACACTATAGAATAATATTATTATGGTGCTCGTGCGGTCGATTAGTCTTCAGGCCAGTTAACACACGCTATAGAATAATACTATTATGGTGCTCGTGCGGTCGATTAGTCTTCAGGCCAGTTAACACACGCTATAGAATAATATTATTATGGCGCTCGTGCGGTCGATTAGTCTTCAGGCCAGTTAACACACACTATAGAATAATACTATTATGGTGCTCGTGCGGTCGATTAGTCTTCAGGCCAGTTAACACACACTATAGAATAATATTATTATGGTGCTCGTGCGGTCGATTAGTCTTCAGGCCAGTTAACACACGCTATAGAATACTATTATTATGGTGCTCGTGCGGTCGATTGGTCTTCAGGCCAGTTAACACACACTATAGAATAATACTATTATGGCGCTCGTGCGGTCGATTAGTCTTCAGGCCAGTTAACACACACTATAGAATAATATTATTATGGTGCTCGTGCGGTCGATTAGTCTTCAGGCCAGTTAACACACACTATAGAATAATATTATTATGGCGCTCGTGCGGTCGATTAGTCTTCAGGCCAGTTAACACACACTATAGAATAATACTATTATGGTGCTCGTGCGGTCGATTAGTCTTCAGGCCAGTTAACACACACTATAGAATAATATTATTATGGTGCTCGTGCGGTCGATTAGTCTTCAGGCCAGTTAACACACACTATAGAATAATATTATTATGGCGCTCGTGCGGTCGATTAGTCTTCAGGCCAGTTAACACACACTATAGAATAATATTATTATGGTGCTCGTGCGGTCGATTAGTCTTCAGGCCAGTTAACACACGCTATAGAATAATACTATTATGGTGCTCGTGCGGTCGATTAGTCTTCAGGCCAGTTAACACACACTATAGAATAATATTATTATGGCGCTCGTGTGGTCGATTAGTCTTCAGGCCAGTTAACACACACTATAGAATAATACTATTATGGCGCTCGTGCGGTCGATTAGTCTTCAGGCCAGTTAACAGACAATATAGAATAATATTATTATGGCGCTCGTGTGGTCGATTAGTCTTCAGGCCAGTTAACACACACTATAGAATAATATTATTATGGCGCTCGTGCGGTCGATTAGTCTTCAGGCCAGTTAACACACGCTATAGAATAATACTATTATGGTGCTCGTGCGGTCGATTAGTCTTCAGGCCAGTTAACACACGCTATAGAATAATATTATTATGGCGCTCGTGTGGTCGATTAGTCTTCAGGCCAGTTAACACACACTATAGAATAATATTATTATGGTGCTCGTGCGGTCGATTAGTCTTCAGGCCAGTTAACACACACTATAGAATAATATTATTATGGCGCTCGTGCGGTCGATTAGTCTTCAGGCCAGTTAACACACACTATAGAATAATACTATTATGGTGCTCGTGCGGTCGATTAGTCTTCAGGCCAGTTAACACACACTATAGAATAATATTATTATGGCGCTCGTGCGGTCGATTAGTCTTCAGGCCAGTTAACACACGCTATAGAATAATATTATTATGGCGCTCGTGTGGTCGATTAGTCTTCAGGCCAGTGAACACACGCTATAGAATAATATTATTATGGCGCTCGTGTGGTCGATTAGTCTTCAGGCCAGTTAACACACGCTATAGAATAATATTATTATGGCGCTCGTGTGGTCGATTAGTCTTCAGGCCAGTTAACACACGCTATAGAATAATATTATTATGGCGCTCGTGCGGTCGATTAGTCTTCAGGCCAGTTAACACACACTATAGAATAATACTATTATGGTGCTCGTGCGGTCGATTAGTCTTCAGGCCAGTTAACACACACTATAGAATAATATTATTATGGTGCTCGTGCGGTCGATTAGTCTTCAGGCCAGTTAACACACACTATAGAATAATATTATTATGGCGCTCGTGCGGTCGATTAGTCTTCAGGCCAGTTAACACACACTATAGAATAATACTATTATGGTGCTCGTGCGGTCGATTAGTCTTCAGGCCAGTTAACACACGCTATAGAATAATACTATTATGGTGCTCGTGCGGTCGATTAGTCTTCAGGCCAGTTAACACACACTATAGAATAATATTATTATGGTGCTCGTGCGGTCGATTAGTCTTCAGGCCAGTTAACACACACTATAGAATAATATTATTATGGCGCTCGTGCGGTCGATTAGTCTTCAGGCCAGTTAACACACACTATAGAATAATACTATTATGGTGCTCGTGCGGTCGATTAGTCTTCAGGCCAGTTAACACACGCTATAGAATAATACTATTATGGTGCTCGTGCGGTCGATTAGTCTTCAGGCCAGTTAACACACACTGTAGAATAATATTATTATGGTGCTCGTGCGGTCGATTAGTCTTCAGGCCAGTTAACACACACTATAGAATAATATTATTATGGTGCTCGTGCGGTCGATTAGTCTTCAGGCCAGTTAACACACACTATAGAATAATATTATGGTGCTCGTGCGGTCGATTAGTCTTCAGGCCAGTTAACACACACTATAGAATAATATTATTATGGCGCTCGTGCGGTCGATTAGTCTTCAGGCCAGATAACACACGCTATAGAATAATACTATTATGGTGCTCGTGCGGTCGATTAGTCTTCAGGCCAGTTAACACACGCTATAGAATAAATTTATTATGGCGCTCGTGTGGTCGATTAGTCTTCAGGCCAGTTAACACACACTATAGAATAATATTATTATGGTGCTCGTGCGGTCGATTAGTCTTCAGGCCAGTTAACACACACTATAGAATAATATTATTATGGCGCTCGTGCGGTCGATTAGTCTTCAGGCCAGTTAACACACACTATAGAATAATACTATTATGGTGCTCGTGCGGTCGATTAGTCTTCAGGCCAGTTAACACACACTATAGAATAATATTATTATGGCGCTCGTGCGGTCGATTAGTCTTCAGGCCAGTTAACACACGCTATAGAATAATATTATTATGGCGCTCGTGTGGTCGATTAGTCTTCAGGCCAGTTAACACATGCTATAGAATAATATTATTATGGCGCTCGTGCGGTCGATTAGTCTTCAGGCCAGTTAACACACGCTATAGAATAATATTATTATGGCGCTCGTGTGGTCGATTAGTCTTCAGGCCAGTTAACACACGCTATAGAATAATATTATTATGGCGCTCGTGCGGTCGATTAGTCTTCAGGCCAGTTAACACACACTATAGAATAATACTATTATGGTGCTCGTGCGGTCGATTAGTCTTCAGGCCAGTTAACACACACTATAGAATAATATTATTATGGTGCTCGTGCGGTCGATTAGTCTTCAGGCCAGTTAACACACACTATAGAATAATATTATTATGGCGCTCGTGCGGTCGATTAGTCTTCAGGCCAGTTAACACACACTATAGAATAATACTATTATGGTGCTCGTGCGGTCGATTAGTCTTCAGGCCAGTTAACACACGCTATAGAATAATACTATTATGGTGCTCGTGCGGTCGATTAGTCTTCAGGCCAGTTAACACACACTATAGAATAATATTATTATGGTGCTCGTGCGGTCGATTAGTCTTCAGGCCAGTTAACACACACTATAGAATAATATTATTATGGCGCTCGTGCGGTCGATTAGTCTTCAGGCCAGTTAACACACACTATAGAATAATACTATTATGGTGCTCGTGCGGTCGATTAGTCTTCAGGCCAGTTCACACACGCTATAGAATAATACTATTATGGTGCTCGTGCGGTCGATTAGTCTTCAGGCCAGTTAACACACACTGTAGAATAATATTATTATGGTGCTCGTGCGGTCGATTAGTCTTCAGGCCAGTTAACACACACTATAGAATAATATTATTATGGTGCTCGTGCGGTCGATAGTCTTCAGGCCAGTTAACACACACTATAGAATAATATTATTATGGCGCTCGTGCGGTCGATTAGTCTTCAGGCCAGTTAACACACACTATAGAATAATATTATTATGGTGCTCGTGCGGTCGATTGGTCTTCAGGCCAGTTAACACACACTATAGAATAATATTATTATGGTGCTCGTGCGGTCGATTAGTCTTCAGGCCAGTTAACACACACTATAGAATAATATTATTATGGCGCTCGTGCGGTCGATTAGTCTTCAGGCCAGTTAACACACGCTATAGAATAATATTATTATGGTGCTCGTGCGGTCGATTAGTCTTCAGGCCAGTTAACACACACTATAGAATAATATTATTATGGCGCTCGTGCGGTCGATTAGTCTTCAGGCCAGTTAACACACACTATAGAATAATATTATTATGGTGCTCGTGCGGTCGATTAGTCTTCAGGCCAGTTAACACACACTATAGAATAATACTATTATGGTGCTCGTGCGGTCGATTAGTCTTCAGGCCAGTTAACACACACTATAGAATAATACTATTATGGTGCTCGTGCGGTCGATTAGTCTTCAGGCCAGTTAACACACACTATAGAATAATATTATTATGGTGCTCGTGTGGTCGATTAGTCTTCAGGCCAGTTAACACACACTATAGAATAATACTATTATGGTGCTCGTGCGGTCGATTAGTCTTCAGGCCAGTTAACACACGCTATAGAATAATACTATTATGGTGCTCGTGCGGTCGATTAGTCTTCAGGCCAGTTAACACACACTATAGAATAATATTATTATGGTGCTCGTGCGGTCGATTAGTCTTCAGGCCAGTTAACACACGCTATAGAATAATACTATTATGGCGCTCGTGCGGTCGATTAGTCTTCAGGCCAGTTAACACACGCTATAGAATAATACTATTATGGCGCTCGTGCGGTCGATTAGTCTTCAGGCCAGTTAACACACGCTATAGAATAATATTATTAAGGTGCTCGTGCGGTCGATTAGTCTTCAGGCCAGTTAACACACGCTATAGAATAATATTATTATGGTGCTCGTGCGGTCGATTAGTCTTCAGGCCAGTTAACACACGCTATAGAATAATACTATTATGGTGCTCGTGCGGTCGATTAGTCTTCAGGCCAGTTAACACACGCTATAGAATAATATTATTATGGTGCTCGTGCGGTCGATTAGTCTTCAGGCCAGTTAACACACGCTATAGAATAATATTATTATGGTGCTCGTGCGGTCGATTAGTCTTCAGGCCAGTTAACACACACTGTAGAATAATACTATTATGGTGCTCGTGCGGTCGATTAGACTTCAGGCCAGTTAACACACACTATAGAATAATATTATTATGGCGCTCGTGCGGTCGATTAGTCTTCAGGCCAGTTAACACACGCTATAGAATAATACTATTATGGTGCTCGTGCGGTCGATAGTCTTCAGGCCAGTTAACACACGCTATAGAATAATACTATTATGGCGCTCGTGCGGTCGATTAGTCTTCAGGCCAGTTAACACACGCTATAGAATAATACTATTATGGCGCTCGTGCGGTCGATAGTCTTCAGGCCAGTTAACACACGCTATAGAATAATACTATTATGGCGCTCGTGCGGTCGATTAGTCTTCAGGCCAGTTAACACACACTATAGAATAATATTATTATGGCGCTCGTGCGGTCGATTAGTCTTCAGGCCAGTTAACACACGCTATAGAATAATATTATTATGGCGCTCGTGCGGTCGATTAGTCTTCAGGCCAGTTAACACACACTATAGAATAATATTATTATGGCGCTCGTGCGGTCGATTAGTCTTCAGGCCAGTTAACACACACTATAGAATAATATTATTATGGTGCTCGTGCGGTCGATTAGTCTTCAGGCCAGTTAACACACACTATAGAATAATATTATTATGGTGCTCGTGTGGTCGATTAGTCTTCAGGCCAGTTAACACACACTATAGAATAATATTATTATGGTGCTCGTGTGGTCGATTAGTCTTCAGGCCAGTTAACACACACTATAGAATAATATTATTATGGCGCTCGTGCGGTCGATTAGTCTTCAGGCCAGTTAACACACACTATAGAATAATATTATTATGGCGCTCGTGCGGTCGATTAGTCTTCAGGCCAGTTAACACACACTATAGAATAATACTATTATGGTGCTCGTGCGGTCGATTAGTCTTCAGGCCAGTTAACACACGCTATAGAATAATACTATTATGGCGCTCGTGCGGTCGATTAGTCTTCAGGCCAGTTAACACACGCTATAGAATAATATTATTATGGTGCTCGTGCGGTCGATTAGTCTTCAGGCCAGTTAACACACACTATAGAATAATACTATTATGGTGCTCGTGCGGTCGATTAGTCTTCAGGCCAGTTAACACACACTATAGAATAATACTATTATGGCGCTCGTGCAGTCGATTAGTCTTCAGGCCAGTTAACACACACTATAGAATAATACTATTATGGTGCTCGTGCGGTCGATTAGTCTTCAGGCCAGTTAACACACACTATAGAATAATATTATTATGGCGCTCGTGCGGTCGATTAGTCTTCAGGCCAGTTAACACACACTATAGAATAATACTATTATGGTGCTCGTGCGGTCGATTAGTCTTCAGGCCAGTTAACACACGCTATAGAATAATACTATTATGGTGCTCGTGCGGTCGATTAGTCTTCAGGCCAGTTAACACACACTATAGAATAATATTATTATGGCGCTCGTGCGGTCGATTGGTCTTCAGGCCAGTTAACACACACTATAGAATAATACTATTATGGTGCTCGTGCGGTCGATTAGTCTTCAGGCCAGTTAACACACACTATAGAATAATATTATTATGGCGCTCGTGCGGTCGATTAGTCTTCAGGCCAGTTAACACACGCTATAGAATAATATTATTATGGTGCTCGTGCGGTCGATTAGTCTTCAGGCCAGTTAACACACGCTATAGAATAATATTTTTATGGCGCTCGTGCGGTCGATTAGTCTTCAGGCCAGTTAACACACCCTATAGAATAATATTATTATGGTGCTCGTGCGGTCGATTAGTCTTCAGGCCAGTTAACACACACTATAGAATAATATTATTATGGTGCTCGTGCGGTCGATTGGTCTTCAGGCCAGTTAACACACACTATAGAATAATATTATTATGGTGCTCGTGCGGTCGATTAGTCTTCAGGCCAGTTAACACACGCTATAGAATAATATTATTATGGCGCTCGTGCGGTCGATTAGTCTTCAGGCCAGTTAACACACACTATAGAATAATATTATTATGGCACTCGTGCGGTCGATTAGTCTTCAGGCCAGTTAACACACACTGTAGAATAATATTATTATGGTGCTCGTGCGGTCGATTAGTCTTCAGGCCAGTTAACACACACTATAGAATAATATTATTATGGTGCTCGTGCGGTCGATTAGTCTTCAGGCTAGTTAACACACGCTATAGAATAATACTATTATGGTGCTCGTGCGGTCGATTAGTCTTCAGGCTAGTTAACACACGCTATAGAATAATATTATTATGGCACTCGTGCGGTCGATTAGTCTTCAGGCCAGTTAAAACACACTATAGAATAATATTATTATGGTGCTCGTGCGGTCGATTAGTCTTCAGGCCAGTTAACACACGCTATAGAATAATATTATTATGGCGCTCGTGCGGTCGATTAGTCTTCAGGCTAGTTAACACACGCTATAGAATAATATTATTATGGTGCTCGTGCGGTCGATTAGTCTTCAGGCTAGTTAACACACGCTATAGAATAATACTATTATGGTGCTCGTGCGGTCGATTAGTCTTCAGGCCAGTTAACACACACTATAGAATAATATTATTATGGCGCTCGTGCGGTCGATTAGTCTTCAGGCCAGTTAACACACACTATAGAATAATATTATTATGGTGCTCGTGCGGTCGATTAGTCTTCAGGCCAGTTAACACACGCTATAGAATAATACTATTATGGCGCTCGTGCGGTCGATTAGTCTTCAGGCCAGTTAACACACACTGTAGAATAATATTATTATGGTGCTCGTGCGGTCGATTAGTCTTCAGGCCAGTTAAAACACACTATAGAATAATATTATTATGGTGCTCGTGCGGTCGATTAGTCTTCAGGCCAGTTAACACACGCTATAGAATAATACTATTATGGCGCTCGTGCGGTCGATTAGTCTTCAGGCCAGATAACACACACTATAGAATAATATTATTATGGCACTCGTGCGGTCGATTAGTCTTCAGGCCAGTTAACACACGCTATAGAATAATACTATTATGGTGCTCGTGCGGTCGATTAGTCTTCAGGCCAGTTAACATACACTATAGAATAATATTATTATGGTGCTCGTGCGGTCGATTAGTCTTCAGGCCAGTTAACACACACTATAGAATAATATTATTATGGCGCTCGTGCGGTCGATTAGTCTTCAGGCCAGTTAACACACAATATAGAATAATATTATTATGGCGCTCGTGCGGTCGATAGTCTTCAGGCCAGTTAACACACACTATAGAATAATACTATTATGGCGCTCGTGCGGTCGATTAGTCTTCAGGCCAGTTAACACACGCTATAGAATAATACTATTATGGCGCTCGTGCGGTCGATTAGTCTTCAGGCCAGTTAACACACACTATAGAATAATACTATTATGGCGCTCGTGCGGTCGATGGTCTTCAGGCCAGTTAACACACGCTATAGAATAATATTATTATGGTGCTCGTGCGGTCGATTAGTCTTCAGGCCAGTTAACACACACTATAGAATAATATTATTATGGTGCTCGTGCGGTCGATTAGTCTTCAGGCCAGTTAACACACACTATAGAATAATATTATTATGGCACTCGTGCGGTCGATTAGTCTTCAGGCCAGTTAACACACACTATAGAATAATACTATTATGGCGCTCGTGCGGTCGATTGGTCTTCAGGCCAGTTAACACACGCTATAGAATAATACTATTATGGTGCTCGTGCGGTCGATTAGTCTTCAGGCCAGTTAACACACACTATAGAATAATATTATTATGGTGCTCGTGCGGTCGATTAGTCTTCAGGCCAGTTAACACACACTATAGAATAATACTATTATGGCGCTCGTGCGGTCGATTAGTCTTCAGGCCAGTTAACACACGCTATAGAATAATATTATTATGGCGCTCGTGCGGTCGATAGTCTTCAGGCCAGTTAACACACACTATAGAATAATATTATTATGGCGCTCGTGCGGTCGATAGTCTTCAGGCCAGTTAACACACGCTATAGAATAATATTATTATGGCGCTCGTGCGGTCGATTAGTCTTCAGGCCAGTTAACACACGCTATAGAATAATATTATTATTATGGTGCTCGTGCGGTCGATTAGTCTTCAGGCCAGTTAACACACACTATAGAATAATATTATTATGGTGCTCGTGCGGTCGATTAGTCTTCAGGCCAGTTAACACACGCTATAGAATAATATTATTATGGCGCTCGTGTGGTCGATTAGTCTTCAGGCCAGTTAACACACGCTATAGAATAATATTATTATGGTGCTCGTGCGGTCGATTAGTCTTCAGGCCAGTTAACACACACTATAGAATAATACTATTATGGTGCTCGTGCGGTCGATTAGTCTTCAGGCCAGTTAACACACACTATAGAATAATACTATTATGGTGCTCGTGCGGTCGATTAGTCTTCAGGCCAGTTAACACACACTATAGAATAATATTATTATGGCGCTCGTGCGGTCGATTAGTCTTCAGGCCAGTTAACACACGCTATAGAATAATATTATTATGGCGCTCGTGCGGTCGATTAGTCTTCAGGCCAGTTAACACACGCTATAGAATAATATTATTATGGCGCTCGTGTGGTCGATAGTCTTCAGGCCAGTTAACACACGCTATAGAATAATACTATTATGGCGCTCGTGCGGTCGATTAGTCTTCAGGCCAGTTAACACACACTATAGAATAATACTATTATGGCGCTCGTGCGGTCGATTGGTCTTCAGGCCAGTTAACACACGCTATAGAATAATACTATTATGGTGCTCGTGCGGTCGATTAGTCTTCAGGCCAGTTAACACACACTATAGAATAATATTATTATGGTGCTCGTGCGGTCGATTAGTCTTCAGGCCAGTTAACACACACTATAGAATAATACTATTATGGCGCTCGTGCGGTCGATTAGTCTTCAGGCCAGTTAACACACGCTATAGAATAATATTATTATGGCGCTCGTGCGGTCGATAGTCTTCAGGCCAGTTAACACACACTATAGAATAATATTATTATGGCGCTCGTGCGGTAGATAGTCTTCAGGCCAGTTAACACACGCTATAGAATAATATTATTATGGCGCTCGTGCGGTCGATTAGTCTTCAGGCCAGTTAACACACGCTATAGAATAATATTATTATTATGGTGCTCGTGCGGTCGATTAGTCTTCAGGCCAGTTAACACACACTATAGAATAATATTATTATGGTGCTCGTGCGGTCGATTAGTCTTCAGGCCAGTTAACACACGCTATAGAATAATATTATTATGGCGCTCGTGTGGTCGATTAGTCTTCAGGCCAGTTAACACACGCTATAGAATAATATTATTATGGTGCTCGTGCGGTCGATTAGTCTTCAGGCCAGTTAACACACACTATAGAATAATACTATTATGGTGCTCGTGCGGTCGATTAGTCTTCAGGCCAGTTAACACACACTATAGAATAATACTATTATGGAGCTCGTGCGGTCGATTAGTCTTCAGGCCAGTTAACACACACTATAGAATAATATTATTATGGCGCTCGTGCGGTCGATTAGTCTTCAGGCCAGTTAACACACGCTATAGAATAATATTATTATGGCGCTCGTGCGGTCGATTAGTCTTCAGGCCAGTTAACACACGCTATAGAATAATATTATTATGGCGCTCGTGTGGTCTTTAGTCTTCAGGCCAGTTAACACACGCTATAGAATAATACTATTATGGCGCTCGTGCGGTCGATTAGTCTTCAGGCCAGTTAACACACACTATAGAATAATATTATTATGGCACTCGTGCGGTCGATTAGTCTTCAGGCCAGTTAACACACACTATAGAATAATACTATTATGGTGCTCGTGCGGTCGATTAGTCTTCAGGCCAGTTAACACACACTATAGAATAATATTATTATGGTGCTCGTGCGGTCGATTAGTCTTCAGGCCAGTTAACACACGCTAGAGAATAATACTATTATGGTGCTCGTGCGGTCGATTAGTCTTCAGGCCAGTTAACACACACTATAGAATAATACTATTATGGCACTCGTGCGGTCGATTAGTCTTCAGGCCAGTTAACACACGCTATAGAATAATATTATTATGGCGCTCGTGCGGTCGATTAGTCTTCAGGCCAGTTAACACACACTATAGAATAATATTATTATGGTGCTCGTGCGGTCGATTAGTCTTCAGGCCAGTTAACACACACTATAGAATAATACTATTATGGCACTCGTGCGGTCGATTAGTCTTCAGGCCAGTTAACACACGCTATAGAATTATATTATTATGGCGCTCGTGCGGTCGATTAGTCTTCAGGCCAGTTAACACACACTATAGAATAATACTATTATGGCGCTCGTGCGGTCGATTAGTCTTCAGGCCAGTTAACACACACTATAGAATAATATTATTATGGCGCTCGTGCGGTCGATTAGTCTTCAGGCCAGTTAACACACACTATAGAATAATATTATTATGGTGCTCGTGCGGTCGATTAGTCTTCAGGCCAGTTAACACACGCTATAGAATAATATTATTATGGTGCTCGTGCGGTCGATTAGTCTTCAGGCCAGTTAACACACACTATAGAATAATACTATTATGGTGCTCGTGCGGTCGATTAGTCTTCAGGCCAGTTAACACACACTATAGAATAATATTATTATGGCGCTCGTGCGGTCGATTAGTCTTCAGGCCAGTTAACACACACTATAGAATAATATTATTATGGCGCTCGTGCGGTCGATTAGTCTTCAGGCCAGTTAACACACACTATAGAATATTACTATTATGGCGCTCGTGCGGTCGATTAGTCTTCAGGCCAGTTAACACACACTATAGAATAATACTATTATGGTGCTCGTGCGGTCGATTAGTCTTCAGGCCAGTTAACACACACTATAGAATAATACTATTATGGTGCTCGTGCGGTCGATTAGTCTTCAGGCCAGTTAACACACGCTATAGAATAATACTATTATGGTGCTCAAGCGGTCGATTAGTCTTCAGGCCAGTTAACACACGCTATAGAATAATACTATTATGGCGCTCGTGCGGTCGATTAGTCTTCAGGCCAGTTAACACACACTATAGAATAATATTATTATGGTGCTCGTGCGGTCGATTAGTCTTCAGGCCAGTTAACACACACTATAGAATAATATTATTATGGCGCTCGTGTGGTCGATTAGTCTTCAGGCCAGTTAACACACACTGTAGAATAATATTATTATGGCGCTCGTGCGGTCGATTAGTCTTCAGGCCAGTTAACACACACTATAGAATAATATTATTATGGTGCTCGTGCGGTCGATTAGTCTTCAGGCCAGTTAACACACACTATAGAATAATACTATTATGGCGCTCGTGCGGTCGATTAGTCTTCAGGCCAGTTAACACACACTATAGAATAATATTATTATGGCACTCGTGCGGTCGATAGTCTTCAGGCCAGTTAACACACACTATAGAATAATATTATTATGGCACTCGTGCGGTCGATTAGTCTTCAGGCCAGTTAACACACGCTGTAGAATAATACTATTATGGTGCTCGTGCGGTCGATTAGTCTTCAGGCCAGTTAACACACACTGTAGAATAATACTATTATGGCGCTCGTGCGGTCGATAGTCTTCAGGCCAGTTAACACACACTATAGAATAATATTATTATGGTGCTCGTGCGGTCGATTAGTCTTCAGGCCAGTTAACACACACTGTAGAATAATACTATTATGGTGCTCGTGCGGTCGATTAGTCTTCAGGCCAGTTAACACACACTATTGAATAATATTATTATGGCACTCGTGCGGTCGATAGTCTTCAGGCCAGTTAACACACAGTATAGAATAATACTATTATGGTGCTCGTGCGGTCGATTAGTCTTCAGGCCAGTTAACACACACTGTAGAATAATACTATTATGGTGCTCGTGCGGTCGATTAGTCTTCAGGCCAGTTAACCCACACTATAGAATAATATTATTATGGCGCTCGTGCGGTCGATTAGTCTTCAGGCCAGTTAACACACACTATAGAATAATATTATTATGGCACTCGTGCGGTCGATTAGTCTTCAGGCCAGTTAACACACGCTGTAGAATAATATTATTATGGCGCTCGTGCGGTCAATTAGTCTTCAGGCCAGTTAACACACACTATAGAATAATATTATTATGGCACTCGTGCGGTCGATTAGTCTTCAGGCCAGTTAACACACGCTGTAGAATAATATTATTATGGCGCTCGTGCGGTCGATTAGTCTTCAGGCCAGTTAACACACACTATAGAATAATACTATTATGGCGCTCGTGCGGTCGATTAGTCTTCAGGCCAGTTAACACACACTATAGAATAATACTATTATGGTGCTCGTGCGGTCGATTAGTCTTCAGGCCGGTTAACACACACTGTAGAATAATACTATTATGGTGCTCGTGCGGTCGATTAGTCTTCAGGCCAGTTAACACACACTATAGAATAATATTATTATGGCGCTCGTGCGGTCGATTAGTCTTCAGGCCAGTTAACACACACTATAGAATAATATTATTATGGCACTCGTGCGGTCGATTAGTCTTCAGGCCAGTTAACACACGCTGTAGAATAATATTATTATGGCGCTCGTGCGGTCGATTAGTCTTCAGGCCAGTTAACACACACTATAGAATAATATTATTATGGCGCTCGTGCGGTCGATTAGTCTTCAGGCCAGTTAACACACACTATAGAATAATATTATTATGGCACTCGTGCGGTCGATTAGTCTTCAGGCCAGTTAACACACGCTGTAGAATAATATTATTATGGCGCTCGTGCGGTCGATTAGTCTTCAGGCCATTTAACACACACTATAGAATAATACTATTATGGTGCTCGTGCGGTCGATTAGTCTTCAGGCCAGTTAACACACACTATAGAATAATACTATTATGGCGCTCGTGCGGTCGATTAGTCTTCAGGCCAGTTAACACACACTGTAGAATAATATTATTATGGCGCTCGTGCGGTCGATTAGTCTTCAGGCCAGTTAACACACACTATAGAATAATACTATTATGGCGCTCGTGCGGTCGATTAGTCTTCAGGCCAGTTAACACACACTATAGAATAATATTATTATGGTGCTCGTGCGGTCGATTAGTCTTCAGGCCAGTTAACACACGCTATAGAATAATACTATTATGGCGCTCGTGCGGTCGATTAGTCTTCAGGCCAGTTAACACACACTATAGAATAATACTATTATGGCGCTCGTGTGGTCGATTAGTCTTCAGGCCAGTTAACACACGCTATAGAATAATACTATTATGGTGCTCGTGCGGTCGATTAGTCTTCAGGCCAGTTAACACACACTATAGAATAATACTATTATGGCGCTCGTGCGGTCGATTAGTCTTCAGGCCAGTTAACACACACTATAGAATAATACTATTATGGTGCTCGTGCGGTCGATTAGTCTTCAGGCCAGTTAACACACGCTATAGAATAATACTATTATGGTGCTCGTGCGGTCGATTAGTCTTCAGGCCAGTTAACACACGCTATAGAATAATACTATTATGGTGCTCGTGCGGTCGATTAGTCTTCAGGCCAGTTAACACACACTATAGAATAATATTATTATGGTGCTCGTGCGGTCGATTAGTCTTCAGGCCAGTTAACACACACTATAGAATAATACTATTATGGTGCTCGTGCGGTCGATTAGTCTTCAGGCCAGTTAACACACACTATAGAATAATATTATTATGGTGCTCGTGCGGTCGATTAGTCTTCAGGCCAGTTAACACACGCTATAGAATAATATTATTATGGTGCTCGTGCGGTCGATTAGTCTTCAGGCCAGTTAACACACGCTGTAGAATAATACTATTATGGTGCTCGTGCGGTCGATTAGTCTTCAGGCCAGTTAACACACACTATAGAATAATATTATTATGGTGCTCGTGCGGTCGATTAGTCTTCAGGCCAGTTAACACACACTATAGAATAATATTATTATGGTGCTCGTGCGGTCGATTAGTCTTCAGGCCAGTTAACACACACTATAGAATAATATTATTATGGTGCTCATGCGGTCGATTAGTCTTCAGGCCAGTTAACACACGCTATAGAATAATACTATTATGGCGCTCGTGCGGTCGATTAGTCTTCAGGCCAGTTAACACACACTATAGAATAATATTATTATGGCGCTCGTGCGGTCGATTAGTCTTCAGGCCAGTTAACACACGCTATAGAATAATATTATTATGGTGTTCGTGCAGTCGATTAGTCTTCAGGCCAGTTAACACACACTATAGAATAATACTATTATGGTGCTCGTGCGGTCGATTAGTCTTCAGGCCAGTTAACACACACTATAGAATAATATTATTATGGTGCTCGTGCGGTCGATTAGTCTTCAGGCCAGTTAACACACGCTATAGAATAATATTATTATGGTGCTCGTGCGGTCGATTAGTCTTCAGGCCAGTTAACACACACTATAGAATAATATTATTATGGTGCTCGTGCGGTCGATTAGTCTTCAGGCCAGTTAACACACGCTATAGAATAATATTATTATAGTGCTCGTGCGGTCGATTAGTCTTCAGGCCAGTTAACACACACTATAGAATAATACTATTATGGTGCTCGTGCGGTCGATTAGTCTTCAGGCCAGTAAACACACACTATAGAATAATATTATTATGGTGCTCGTGCGGTCGATTAGTCTTCAGGCCAGTTAACACACGCTATAGAATAATATTATTATGGCGCTCGTGCGGTCGATTAGTCTTCAGGCCAGTTAACACACACTATAGAATAATATTATTATGGCGCTCGTGCGGTCGATTAGTCTTCAGGCCAGTTAACACACGCTATAGAATAATACTATTATGGCGCTCGTGCGGTCGATTAGTCTTCAGGCCGGTTAACACACGCTATAGAATAATATTATTATGGTGCTCGTGCGGTCGATTAGTCTTCAGGCCAGTTAACACACGCTATAGAATAATATTATTATGGTGCTCGTGCGGTCGATTAGTCTTCAGGCTAGTTAACACACACTATAGAATAATATTAATATGGTGCTCGTGCGGTCGATTAGTCTTCAGGCCAGTTAACACACACTATAGAATAATACTATTATGGTGCTCGTGCGGTCGATTAGTCTTCAGGCCAGTTAACACACACTATAGAATAATATTATTATGGTGTTCGTGCGGTCGATTAGTCTTCAGGCCAGTTAACACACGCTATAGAATAATATTATTATGGCGCTCGTGCGGTCGATTGGTCTTCAGGCCAGTTAACACACGCTATAGAATAATATTATTATGGCGCTCGTGTGGTCGATTAGTCTTCAGGCCAGTTAACACACACTATAGAATAATATTATTATGGCGCTCGTGCGGTCGATTAGTCTTCAGGCCAGTTAACACACACTATAGAATAATACTATTATGGTGCTCGTGCGGTCGATTAGTCTTCAGGCCAGTTAACACACGCTATAGAATAATACTATTATGGTGCTCGTGCGGTCGATTAGTCTTCAGGCCAGTTAACACACGCTATAGAATAATACTATTATGGTGCTCGTGCGGTCGATTAGTCTTCAGGCCAGTTAACACACGCTATAAAATACTATTATTATGGTGCTCATGCGGTCGATTAGTCTTCAGGCCAGTTAACACACACTATAGAATAATACTATTATGGTGCTCGTGCGGTCGATTAGTCTTCAGGCCAGTTAACACACACTATAGAATAATATTATTATGGCACTCGTGCGGTCGATTAGTCTTCAGGCCAGTTAACACACACTATAGAATAATATTATTATGGTGCTCGTGCGGTCGATTAGTCTTCAGGCCAGTTAACACACACTATAGAATAATATTATTATGGCGCTCGTGCGGTCGATTAGTCTTCAGGCCAGTTAACATACACTGTAGAATAATATTATTATGGCGGTCGTGCGGTCGATTAGTCTTCAGGCCAGTTAACACACATTATAGAATAATATTATTATGGTGCTCGTGCGGTCGATTAGTCTTCAGGCCAGTTAACACACGCTATAGAATAATACTTTTATGGTGCTCGTGCGGTCGATTAGTCTTCAGGCCAGTTAACACACGCTATAGAATAATACTATTATGGCGCTCGTGCGGTCGATTAGTCTTCAGGCCAGTTAACACACACTGTAGAATAATACTATTATGGCGCTCGTGCGGTCGATTAGTCTTCAGGCCAGTTAACACACACTATAGAATAATATTATTATGGTGCTCGTGCGGTCGATTAGTCTTCAGGCCAGTTAACACACGCTATAGAATAATATTATTATGGTGCTCGTGCGGTCGATTAGTCTTCAGGCCAGTCAACACACACTATAGAATAATATTATTATGGCGCTCGTGCGGTCGATTAGTCTTCAGGCCAGTTAACACACACTATAGAATAATATTATTATGGCGCTCGTGTGGTCGATTAGTCTTCAGGCCAGTTAACACACACTATAGAATAATACTATTATAGTGCTCGTGCGGTCGATTAGTCTTCAGGCCAGTTAACACACGCTATAGAATAATATTATTATGGTGCTCGTGCGGTCGATTAGTCTTCAGGCCAGTTAACACACGCTATAGAATAATACTATTATGGTGCTCGTGCGGTCGATTAGTCTTCAGGCCAGTTAACACACACTATAGAATAATACTATTATGGTGCTCGTGCGGTCGATTAGTCTTCAGGCCAGTTAACACACGCTATAGAATAATATTATTATGGCGCTCGTGCGGTCGATTAGTCTTCAGGCCAGTTAACACACGCTATAGAATACTATTATTATGGTGCTCGAGCGGTCGATTAGTCTTCAGGCCAGTTAACACACGCTATAGAATACTATTATTATGGTGCTCGTGCGGTCGATTGGTCTTCAGGCCAGTTAACACACACTATAGAATAATATTATTATGGCGCTCGTGCGGTCGATTAGTCTTCAGGCCAGTTAACACACGCTATAGAATAATATTATTATGGTGCTCGTGCGGTCGATTAGTCTTCAGGCCAGTTAACACACACTATAGAATAATATTATTATGGCGCTCGTGCGGTCGATTAGTCTTCAGGCCAGTTAACACACACTATAGAATAATATTATTATGGCGCTCGTGCGGTCGATTAGTCTTCAGGCCAGTTAACACACGCTATAGAATAATACTATTATGGTGCTCGTGCGGTCGATTAGTCGTCAGGCCAGTTAACACACACTGTAGAATAATACTATTATGGCGCTCGTGCGGTCGATTAGTCTTCAGTCCAGTTAACACACACTATAGAATAATATTATTATGGTGCTCGTGCGGTCGATTAGTCTTAAGGCCAGTTAACACACACTATAGAATACTATTATTATGGTGCTCGTGCGGTCGATTAGTCTTCAGGCCAGTTAACACACGCTATAGAATAATACTATTATGGTGCTCGTGCGGTCGATTAGTCTTCAGGCCAGTTAACACACACTATAGAATAATATTATTATGGCGCTCGTGCGGTCGATTAGTCTTCAGGCCAGTTAACACACACTATAGAATAATATTATTATGGCGCTCGTGCGGTCGATTAGTCTTCAGGCCAGTTAACACACACTATAGAATAATATTATTATGGCGCTCGTGCGGTCGATTAGTCTTCAGGCCAGTTAACACACGCTATAGAATAATATTATTATGGTGCTCGTGCGGTCGATTAGTCTTCAGGCCAGTTAACACACACTATAGAATAATATTATTATGGCGCTCGTGCGGTCGATTAGTCTTCAGGCCAGTTAACACACGCTATAGAATAATATTATTATGGTGCTCGTGTGGTCGATTAGTCTTCAGGCCAGTTAACACACACTATAGAATAATATTATTATGGCGCTCGTGCGGTCGATTAGTCTTCAGGCCAGTTAACACACACTATAGAATAATACTATTATGGTGCTCGTGCGGTCGATTAGTCTTCAGGCCAGTTAACACACACTATAGAATAATACTATTATGGTGCTCGTGCGGTCGATTAGTCTTCAGGCCAGTTAACACACGCTATAGAATAATACTACTATGGTGCTCGTGCGGTTGATTAGTCTTCAGGCCAGTTAACACACGCTATAGAATAATACTATTATGGTGCTCGTGCGGTCGATTAGTCTTCAGGCCAGTTAACACACGCTATAGAATAATATTATTATGGCGCTCGTGCGGTCGATTAATCTTCAAGCCAGTTAACACACACTATAGAATAATATTATTATGGTGCTCGTGCGGTCGATTAGTCTTCAGGCCAGTTAACACACACTATAGAATAATATTATTATGGTGCTCGTGCGGTCGATTAGTCTTCAGGCCAGTTAACACACACTATAGAATAATACTATTATGGTGCTCGTGCGGTCGATTAGTCTTCAGGCCAGTTAACACACGCTATAGAATAATACTATTATGGTGCTCGTGCGGTCGATTAGTCTTCAGGCCAGTTAACACACACTATAGAATAATATTATTATGGTGCTCGTGCGGTCGATTAGTCTTCAGGCCAGTTAACACACACTATAGAATAATATTATTATGGTGCTCGTGCGGTCGATTAGTCTTCAGGCCAGTTAACACACACTATAGAATAATATTATTATGGCGCTCGTGCGGTCGATTAGTCTTCAGGCCAGTTAACACACACTATAGAATAATATTATTATGGCGCTCGTGCGGTCGATTAGTCTTCAGGCCAGTTAACACACACTATAGAATAATACTATTATGGCGCTCGTGCGGTCGATTAGTCTTCAGGCCAGTTAACACACGCTATAGAATAATATTATTATGGTGCTCGTGCGGTCGATAGTCTTCAGGCCAGTTAACACACACTATAGAATAATACTATTATGGCGCTCGTGCGGTCGATTAGTCTTCAGGCCAGTTAACACACACTATAGAATAATACTATTATGGCGCTCGTGTGGTCGATTAGTCTTCAGGCCAGTTAACACACGCTATAGAATAATACTATTATGGTGCTCGTGCGGTCGATTAGTCTTCAGGCCAGTTAACACACACTATAGAATAATACTATTATGGCGCTCGTGCGGTCGATTAGTCTTCAGGCCAGTTAACACACACTATAGAATAATACTATTATGGTGCTCGTGCGGTCGATTAGTCTTCAGGCCAGTTAACACACGCTATAGAATAATACTATTATGGTGCTCGTGCGGTCGATTAGTCTTCAGGCCAGTTAACACACGCTATAGAATAATACTATTATGGTGCTCGTGCGGTCGATTAGTCTTCAGGCCAGTTAACACACACTATAGAATAATATTATTATGGTGCTCGTGCGGTCGATTAGTCTTCAGGCCAGTTAACACACACTATAGAATAATACTATTATGGTGCTCGTGCGGTCGATTAGTCTTCAGGCCAGTTAACACACACTATAGAATAATATTATTATGGTGCTCGTGCGGTCGATTAGTCTTCAGGCCAGTTAACACACGCTATAGAATAATATTATTATGGTGCTCGTGCGGTCGATTAGTCTTCAGGCCAGTTAACACACGCTGTAGAATAATACTATTATGGTGCTCGTGCGGTCGATTAGTCTTCAGGCCAGTTAACACACACTATAGAATAATATTATTATGGTGCTCGTGCGGTCGATTAGTCTTCAGGCCAGTTAACACACACTATAGAATAATATTATTATGGTGCTCGTGCGGTCGATTAGTCTTCAGGCCAGTTAACACACACTATAGAATAATATTATTATGGTGCTCATGCGGTCGATTAGTCTTCAGGCCAGTTAACACACGCTATAGAATAATACTATTATGGCGCTCGTGCGGTCGATTAGTCTTCAGGCCAGTTAACACACACTATAGAATAATATTATTATGGCGCTCGTGCGGTCGATTAGTCTTCAGGCCAGTTAACACACGCTATAGAATAATATTATTATGGTGTTCGTGCAGTCGATTAGTCTTCAGGCCAGTTAACACACACTATAGAATAATACTATTATGGTGCTCGTGCGGTCGATTAGTCTTCAGGCCAGTTAACACACACTATAGAATAATATTATTATGGTGCTCGTGCGGTCGATTAGTCTTCAGGCCAGTTAACACACGCTATAGAATAATATTATTATGGTGCTCGTGCGGTCGATTAGTCTTCAGGCCAGTTAACACACACTATAGAATAATATTATTATGGTGCTCGTGCGGTCGATTAGTCTTCAGGCCAGTTAACACACGCTATAGAATAATATTATTATAGTGCTCGTGCGGTCGATTAGTCTTCAGGCCAGTTAACACACACTATAGAATAATACTATTATGGTGCTCGTGCGGTCGATTAGTCTTCAGGCCAGTAAACACACACTATAGAATAATATTATTATGGTGCTCGTGCGGTCGATTAGTCTTCAGGCCAGTTAATACACGCTATAGAATAATATTATTATGGCGCTCGTGCGGTCGATTAGTCTTCAGGCCAGTTAACACACACTATAGAATAATATTATTATGGCGCTCGTGCGGTCGATTAGTCTTCAGGCCAGTTAACACACGCTATAGAATAATACTATTATGGCGCTCGTGCGGTCGATTAGTCTTCAGGCCGGTTAACACACGCTATAGAATAATATTATTATGGTGCTCGTGCGGTCGATTAGTCTTCAGGCCAGTTAACACACGCTATAGAATAATATTATTATGGTGCTCGTGCGGTCGATTAGTCTTCAGGCTAGTTAACACACACTATAGAATAATATTAATATGGTGCTCGTGCGGTCGATTAGTCTTCAGGCCAGTTAACACACACTATAGAATAATACTATTATGGTGCTCGTGCGGTCGATTAGTCTTCAGGCCAGTTAACACACACTATAGAATAATATTATTATGGTGTTCGTGCGGTCGATTAGTCTTCAGGCCAGTTAACACACGCTATAGAATAATATTATTATGGCGCTCGTGCGGTCGATTGGTCTTCAGGCCAGTTAACACACGCTATAGAATAATATTATTATGGCGCTCGTGTGGTCGATTAGTCTTCAGGCCAGTTAACACACACTATAGAATAATATTATTATGGCGCTCGTGCGGTCGATTAGTCTTCAGGCCAGTTAACACACACTATAGAATAATACTATTATGGTGCTCGTGCGGTCGATTAGTCTTCAGGCCAGTTAACACACGCTATAGAATAATACTATTATGGTGCTCGTGCGGTCGATTAGTCTTCAGGCCAGTTAACACACGCTATAGAATAATACTATTATGGTGCTCGTGCGGTCGATTAGTCTTCAGGCCAGTTAACACACGCTATAAAATACTATTATTATGGTGCTCATGCGGTCGATTAGTCTTCAGGCCAGTTAACACACACTATAGAATAATACTATTATGGTGCTCGTGCGGTCGATTAGTCTTCAGGCCAGTTAACACACACTATAGAATAATATTATTATGGCACTCGTGCGGTCGATTAGTCTTCAGGCCAGTTAACACACACTATAGAATAAAATTATTATGGTGCTCGTGCGGTCGATTAGTCTTCAGGCCAGTTAACACACACTATAGAATAATATTATTATGGCGCTCGTGCGGTCGATTAGTCTTCAGGCCAGTTAACATACACTGTAGAATAATATTATTATGGCGGTCGTGCGGTCGATTAGTCTTCAGGCCAGTTAACACACATTATAGAATAATATTATTATGGTGCTCGTGCGGTCGATTAGTCTTCAGGCCAGTTAACACACGCTATAGAATAATACTTTTATGGTGCTCGTGCGGTCGATTAGTCTTCAGGCCAGTTAACACACGCTATAGAATAATACTATTATGGCGCTCGTGCGGTCGATTAGTCTTCAGGCCAGTTAACACACACTGTAGAATAATACTATTATGGCGCTCGTGCGGTCGATTAGTCTTCAGGCCAGTTAACACACACTATAGAATAATATTATTATGGTGCTCGTGCGGTCGATTAGTCTTCAGGCCAGTTAACACACGCTATAGAATAATATTATTATGGTGCTCGTGCGGTCGATTAGTCTTCAGGCCAGTCAACACACACTATAGAATAATATTATTATGGCGCTCGTGCGGTCGATTAGTCTTCAGGCCAGTTAACACACACTATAGAATAATATTATTATGGCGCTCGTGTGGTCGATTAGTCTTCAGGCCAGTTAACACACACTATAGAATAATACTATTATAGTGCTCGTGCGGTCGATTAGTCTTCAGGCCAGTTAACACACGCTATAGAATAATATTATTATGGTGCTCGTGCGGTCGATTAGTCTTCAGGCCAGTTAACACACGCTATAGAATAATACTATTATGGTGCTCGTGCGGTCGATTAGTCTTCAGGCCAGTTAACACACACTATAGAATAATACTATTATGGTGCTCGTGCGGTCGATTAGTCTTCAGGCCAGTTAACACACGCTATAGAATAATATTATTATGGCGCTCGTGCGGTCGATTAGTCTTCAGGCCAGTTAACACACGCTATAGAATACTATTATTATGGTGCTCGAGCGGTCGATTAGTCTTCAGGCCAGTTAACACACGCTATAGAATACTATTATTATGGTGCTCGTGCGGTCGATTGGTCTTCAGGCCAGTTAACACACACTATAGAATAATATTATTATGGCGCTCGTGCGGTCGATTAGTCTTCAGGCCAGTTAACACACGCTATAGAATAATATTATTATGGTGCTCGTGCGGTCGATTAGTCTTCAGGCCAGTTAACACACACTATAGAATAATATTATTATGGCGCTCGTGCGGTCGATTAGTCTTCAGGCCAGTTAACACACACTATAGAATAATATTATTATGGCGCTCGTGCGGTCGATTAGTCTTCAGGCCAGTTAACACACGCTATAGAATAATACTATTATGGTGCTCGTGCGGTCGATTAGTCGTCAGGCCAGTTAACACACACTGTAGAATAATACTATTATGGCGCTCGTGCGGTCGATTAGTCTTCAGTCCAGTTAACACACACTATAGAATAATATTATTATGGTGCTCGTGCGGTCGATTAGTCTTAAGGCCAGTTAACACACACTATAGAATACTATTATTATGGTGCTCGTGCGGTCGATTAGTCTTCAGGCCAGTTAACACACGCTATAGAATAATACTATTATGGTGCTCGTGCGGTCGATTAGTCTTCAGGCCAGTTAACACACACTATAGAATAATATTATTATGGCGCTCGTGCGGTCGATTAGTCTTCAGGCCAGTTAACACACACTATAGAATAATATTATTATGGCGCTCGTGCGGTCGATTAGTCTTCAGGCCAGTTAACACACACTATAGAATAATATTATTATGGCGCTCGTGCGGTCGATTAGTCTTCAGGCCAGTTAACACACGCTATAGAATAATATTATTATGGTGCTCGTGCGGTCGATTAGTCTTCAGGCCAGTTAACACACACTATAGAATAATATTATTATGGCGCTCGTGCGGTCGATTAGTCTTCAGGCCAGTTAACACACGCTATAGAATAATATTATTATGGTGCTCGTGTGGTCGATTAGTCTTCAGGCCAGTTAACACACACTATAGAATAATATTATTATGGCGCTCGTGCGGTCGATTAGTCTTCAGGCCAGTTAACACACACTATAGAATAATACTATTATGGTGCTCGTGCGGTCGATTAGTCTTCAGGCCAGTTAACACACACTATAGAATAATACTATTATGGTGCTCGTGCGGTCGATTAGTCTTCAGGCCAGTTAACACACGCTATAGAATAATACTATTATGGTGCTCGTGCGGTTGATTAGTCTTCAGGCCAGTTAACACACGCTATAGAATAATACTATTATGGTGCTCGTGCGGTCGATTAGTCTTCAGGCCAGTTAACACACGCTATAGAATAATATTATTATGGCGCTCGTGCGGTCGATTAATCTTCAAGCCAGTTAACACACACTATAGAATAATATTATTATGGTGCTCGTGCGGTCGATTAGTCTTCAGGCCAGTTAACACACACTATAGAATAATATTATTATGGTGCTCGTGCGGTCGATTAGTCTTCAGGCCAGTTAACACACACTATAGAATAATACTATTATGGTGCTCGTGCGGTCGATTAGTCTTCAGGCCAGTTAACACACGCTATAGAATAATACTATTATGGTGCTCGTGCGGTCGATTAGTCTTCAGGCCAGTTAACACACACTATAGAATAATATTATTATGGTGCTCGTGCGGTCGATTAGTCTTCAGGCCAGTTAACACACACTATAGAATAATATTATTATGGTGCTCGTGCGGTCGATTAGTCTTCAGGCCAGTTAACACACACTATAGAATAATATTATTATGGCGCTCGTGCGGTCGATTAGTCTTCAGGCCAGTTAACACACACTATAGAATAATATTATTATGGCGCTCGTGCGGTCGATTAGTCTTCAGGCCAGTTAACACACACTATAGAATAATACTATTATGGCGCTCGTGCGGTCGATTAGTCTTCAGGCCAGTTAACACACGCTATAGAATAATATTATTATGGTGCTCGTGCGGTCGATAGTCTTCAGGCCAGTTAACACACACTATAGAATAATACTATTATGGCGCTCGTGCGGTCGATTAGTCTTCAGGCCAGTTAACACACACTATAGAATAATATTATTATGGTGCTCGTGCGGTCGATTAGTCTTCAGGCCAGTTAACACACACTATAGAATAATATTATTATGGTGCTCGTGCGGTCGATTAGTCTTCAGGCCAGTTAACACACACTATAGAATAATACTATTATGGCACTCGTGTGGTCGATTAGTCTTCAGGCCAGTTAACACACGCTATAGAATAATACTATTATGGTGCTCGTGCGGTCGATTAGTCTTCAGGCCAGTTAACACACGCTATAGAATAATATTATTATGGCGCTCGTGCGGTCGATTAGGCCTCAGGCCAGTTAACACACACTATAGAATAATACTATTATGGTGCTCGTGCGGTCGATTAGTCTTCAGGCCAGTTAACACACGCTATAGAATAATATTATTATGGCGCTCGTGCGGTCGATTAGTCTTCAGGCCAGTTAACACAAGCTATAGAATAATACTATTATGGCGCTCGTGCGGTCGATTAGTCTTCAGGCCAGTTAACACACACTATAGAATAATATTATTATGGCGCTCGTGCGGTCGATTAGTCTTCAGGCCAGTTAACACACACTATAGAATAATACTATTATGGTGCTCGTGCGGTCGATTAGTCTTCAGGCCAGTTAACACACGCTATAGAATAATATTATTATGGCGCTCGTGCGGTCGATTAGTCTTCAGGCCAGTTAACACACGCTATAGAATAATACTCTTATGGCGCTCGTGCGGTCGATTAGTCTTCAGGCCAGTTAACACACACTATAGAATAATATTATTATGGCGCTCGTGCGGTCGATTAGTCTTCAGGCAAGTTAACACACGCTATAGAATAATATTATTATGGTGCTCGTGCGGTCGATTAGTCTTCAGGCCAGTTAACACACGCTGTAGAATAATATTATTATGGTGCTCGTGCGGTCGATTGGTCTTCAGGCCAGTTAACACACACTATAGAATAATATTATTATGGTGCTCGTGCGGTCGATTAGTCTTCAGGCCAGTTAACACACACTATAGAATAATATTATTATGGCACTCGTGCGGTCGATTAGTCTTCAGGTCAGTTAACACACGCTATAGAATAATATTATTATGGTGCTCGTGCGGTCGATTAGTCTTCAGGCCAGTTAACACACACTATAGAATAATATTATTATGGTGCTCGTGCGGTCGATTAGTCTTCAGGCCAGTTAACACACACTATAGAATAATATTATTATGGTGCTCGTGCGGTCGATTAGTCTTCAGGCCAGTTAACGCACGCTATAGAATAATATTATTATGGTGCTCGTGCGGTCGATTAGTCTTCAGGCCAGTTAACACACACTATAGAATAATATTATTATGGCACTCGTGCGGTCGATTAGTCTTCAGGCCAGTTAACACACACTATAGAATAATACTATTATGGTGCTCGTGCGGTCGATTAGTCTTCAGACCAGTTAACACACACTATAGAATAATACTATTATGGCGCTCGTGCGGTCGATTAGTCTTCAGGCCAGTTAACACACACTATAGAATAATATTATTATGGTGCTCGTGCGGTCGATTAGTCTTCAGGCCAGTTAACACACGCTATAGAATAATACTATTATGGTGCTCGTGCGGTCGATTAGTCTTCAGGCCAGTTAACACACACTATAGAATAATACTATTATGGCGCTCGTGCGGTCGATTAGTCTTCAGGCCAGTTAACACACGCTATAGAATAATATTATTATGGTGCTCGTGCGGTCGATTAGTCTTCAGGCCAGTTAACACACGCTATAGAATAATATTATTATGGTGCTCGTGCGGTCGATTAGTCTTCAGGCCAGTTAACACACACTATAGAATAATACTATTATGGCACTCGTGCGGTCGATTAGTCTTCAGGCCAGTTAACACACACTATAGAATAATACTATTATGGTGCTCGTGCGGTCGATTAGTCTTCAGGCCAGTTAACACACGCTATAGAATAATAATATTATGGCGCTCGTGCGGTCGATTAGTCTTCAGGCCAGTTAACACACACTATAGAATAATATTATTATGGTGCTCGTGCGGTCGATTAGTCTTCAGGCCAGTTAACACACACTATAGAATAATACTATTATGGCGCTCGTGCGGTCGATTAGTCTTCAGGCCAGTTAACACACGCTATAGAATGATACTATTATGGCGCTCGTGCGGTCGATTAGTCTTCAGGCCAGTTAACACACACTATAGAATAATACTATTATGGCGCTCGTGCGGTCGATAGTCTTCAGGCCAGTTAACACACGCTATAGAATAATATAATTATGGTGCTCGTGCGGTCGATAGTCTTCAGGCCAGTTAACACACACTATAGAATAATATTATTATGGTGCTCGTGCGGTCGATTAGTCTTCAGGCCAGTTAACACACACTATAGAATAATACTATTATGGCGCTCGTGCGGTCGATTAGTCTTCAGGCCAGTTAACACACACTATAGAATAATACTATTATGGCGCTCGTGCGGTCGATAGTCTTCAGGCCAGTTAACACACGCTATAGAATAATACTATTCTGGCGCTCGTGCGGTCGATAGTCTTCAGGCCAGTTAACACACACTATAGAATAATATTATTATGGTGCTCGTGCGGTCGATTAGTCTTCAGGCCAGTTAACACACACTATAGAATAATATTATAATGGCGCTCGTGCGGTCGATTAGTCTTCAGGCCAGTTAACACACACTATAGAATAATATTATTATGGTGCTCGTGCGGTCGATTAGTCTTCAGGCCAGTTAACACACGCTATAGAATAATACTATTATGGTGCTCGTGCAGTCGATTAGTCTTCAGGCCAGTTAACACACACTATAGAATAATATTATTATGGTGCTCGTGCGGTTGATTAGTCTTCAGGCCAGTTAACACACACTATAGAATAATATTATTATGGCGCTCGTGCGGTCGATTAGTCTTCAGGCCAGTTAACACACACTATAGAATAATATTATTATGGCGCTCGTGCGGTCGATAGTCTTCAGGCCAGTTAACACACACTATAGAATAATACTATTATGGCGCTCGTGCGGTCGATTAGTCTTCAGGCCAGTTAACACACGCTATAGAATAATACTATTATGGCGCTCGTGCGGTCGATTAGTCTTCAGGCCAGTTAACACACACTATAGAATAATATTATTATGGCGCTCGTGCGGTCGATTAGTCTTCAGGCCAGTTAACACACACTATAGAATAATACTATTATGGCGCTCGTGCGGTCGATAGTCTTCAGGCCAGTTAACACACGCTATAGAATAATATTATTATGGTGCTCGTGCGGTCGATAGTCTTCAGGCCAGTTAACACACACTATAGAATAATATTATTATGGTGCTCGTGCGGTCGATTAGTCTTCAGGCCAGTTAACACACACTATAGAATAATATTATTATGGCACTCGTGCGGTCGATTAGTCTTCAGGCCAGTTAACACACACTATAGAATAATACTATTATGGCGCTCGTGCGGTCGATAGTCTTCAGGCCAGTTAACACACGCTATAGAATAATATTATTATGGTGCTCGTGCGGTCGATAGTCTTCAGGCCAGTTAACACACACTATAGAATAATATTATTATGGTGCTCGTGCGGTCGATTAGTCTTCAGGCCAGTTAACACACACTATAGAATAATACTATTATGGCGCTCGTGCGGTCGATTAGTCTTCAGGCCAGTTAACACACACTATAGAATAATACTATTATGGCGCTCGTGCGGTCGATTGGTCTTCAGGCCAGTTAACACACGCTATAGAATAATACTATTATGGTGCTCGTGCGGTCGATTAGTCTTCAGGCCAGTTAACACACACTATAGAATAATATTATTATGGTGCTCCTGCGGTCGATTAGTCTTCAGGCCAGTTAACACACACTATAGAATAATACTATTATGGCGCTCGTGCGGTCGATTAGTCTTCAGGCCAGTTAACACACGCTATAGAATAATATTATTATGGCGCTCGTGCGGTCGATAGTCTTCAGGCCAGTTAACACACACTATAGAATAATATTATTATGGCGCTCGTGCGGTCGATAGTCTTCAGGCCAGTTAACACACGCTATAGAATAATACTATTATGGTGCTCGTGCGGTCGATTAGTCTTCAGGCCAGTTAACACACACTATAGAATAATATTATTATGGTGCTCGTGCGGTCGATTAGTCTTCAGGCCAGTTAACACACACTATAGAATAATACTATTATGGTGCTCGTGCGGTCGATTAGTCTTCAGGCCAGTTAACACACACTATAGAATAATATTATTATGGCGCTCGTGCGGTCGATTAGTCTTCAGGCCAGTTAACACACGCTATAGAATAATATTATTATGGCGCTCGTGCGGTCGATTAGTCTTCAGGCCAGTTAACACACACTATAGAATAATATTATTATGGTGCTCGTGCGGTCGATTAGTCTTCAGGCCAGTTAACACACGCTATAGAATAATATTATTATGGTGCTCGTGCGGTCGATTAGTCTTCAGGCCAGTTAACACACGCTATAGAATAATACTATTATGGCGCTCGTGCGGTCGATTAGTCTTCAGGCCAGTTAACACACACTATAGAATAATATTATTATGGTGCTCGTGCGGTCGATTAGTCTTCAGGCCAGTTAACACACACTATAGAATAATATTATTATGGTGCTCGTGCGGTCGATTAGTCTTCAGGCCAGTTATCACACACTATAGAATAATACTATTATGGCGCTCGTGCGGTCGATTAGTCTTCAGGCCAGTTAACACACACTATAGAATAATACTATTATGGCGCTCGTGCGGTCGATAGTCTTCAGGCCAGTTAACACACGCTATAGAATAATACTATTCTGGCGCTCGTGCGGTCGATAGTCTTCAGGCCAGTTAACACACACTATAGAATAATATTATTATGGTGCTCGTGCGGTCGATTAGTCTTCAGGCCAGTTAACACACACTATAGAATAATATTATAATGGCGCTCGTGCGGTCGATTAGTCTTCAGGCCAGTTAACACACACTATAGAATAATATTATTATGGTGCTCGTGCGGTCGATTAGTCTTCAGGCCAGTTAACACACGCTATAGAATAATACTATTATGGTGCTCGTGCAGTCGATTAGTCTTCAGGCCAGTTAACACACACTATAGAATAATATTATTATGGTGCTCGTGCGGTTGATTAGTCTTCAGGCCAGTTAACACACACTATAGAATAATATTATTATGGCGCTCGTGCGGTCGATTAGTCTTCAGGCCAGTTAACACACACTATAGAATAATATTATTATGGCGCTCGTGCGGTCGATAGTCTTCAGGCCAGTTAACACACACTATAGAATAATACTATTATGGCGCTCGTGCGGTCGATTAGTCTTCAGGCCAGTTAACACACGCTATAGAATAATACTATTATGGCGCTCGTGCGGTCGATTAGTCTTCAGGCCAGTTAACACACACTATAGAATAATATTATTATGGCGCTCGTGCGGTCGATTAGTCTTCAGGCCAGTTAACACACACTATAGAATAATACTATTATGGCGCTCGTGCGGTCGATAGTCTTCAGGCCAGTTAACACACGCTATAGAATAATATTATTATGGTGCTCGTGCGGTCGATAGTCTTCAGGCCAGTTAACACACACTATAGAATAATATTATTATGGTGCTCGTGCGGTCGATTAGTCTTCAGGCCAGTTAACACACACTATAGAATAATATTATTATGGCACTCGTGCGGTCGATTAGTCTTCAGGCCAGTTAACACACACTATAGAATAATACTATTATGGCGCTCGTGCGGTCGATAGTCTTCAGGCCAGTTAACACACGCTATAGAATAATATTATTATGGTGCTCGTGCGGTCGATAGTCTTCAGGCCAGTTAACACACACTATAGAATAATATTATTATGGTGCTCGTGCGGTCGATTAGTCTTCAGGCCAGTTAACACACACTATAGAATAATACTATTATGGCGCTCGTGCGGTCGATTAGTCTTCAGGCCAGTTAACACACACTATAGAATAATACTATTATGGCGCTCGTGCGGTCGATTGGTCTTCAGGCCAGTTAACACACGCTATAGAATAATACTATTATGGTGCTCGTGCGGTCGATTAGTCTTCAGGCCAGTTAACACACACTATAGAATAATATTATTATGGTGCTCCTGCGGTCGATTAGTCTTCAGGCCAGTTAACACACACTATAGAATAATACTATTATGGCGCTCGTGCGGTCGATTAGTCTTCAGGCCAGTTAACACACGCTATAGAATAATATTATTATGGCGCTCGTGCGGTCGATAGTCTTCAGGCCAGTTAACACACACTATAGAATAATATTATTATGGCGCTCGTGCGGTCGATAGTCTTCAGGCCAGTTAACACACGCTATAGAATAATACTATTATGGTGCTCGTGCGGTCGATTAGTCTTCAGGCCAGTTAACACACACTATAGAATAATATTATTATGGTGCTCGTGCGGTCGATTATTCTTCAGGCCAGTTAACACACACTATAGAATAATACTATTATGGTGCTCGTGCGGTCGATTAGTCTTCAGGCCAGTTAACACACACTATAGAATAATATTATTATGGCGCTCGTGCGGTCGATTAGTCTTCAGGCCAGTTAACACACGCTATAGAATAATATTATTATGGCGCTCGTGCGGTCGATTAGTCTTCAGGCCAGTTAACACACACTATAGAATAATATTATTATGGTGCTCGTGCGGTCGATTAGTCTTCAGGCCAGTTAACACACGCTATAGAATAATATTATTATGGTGCTCGTGCGGTCGATTAGTCTTCAGGCCAGTTAACACACGCTATAGAATAATACTATTATGGCGCTCGTGCGGTCGATTAGTCTTCAGGCCAGTTAACACACACTATAGAATAATATTATTATGGTGCTCGTGCGGTCGATTAGTCTTCAGGCCAGTTAACACACTCTATAGAATAATATTATTATGGTGCTCGTGCGGTCGATTAGTCTTCAGTGCCAGTTAACACACACTATAGAATAATACTATTATGGTGCTCGTGCGGTCGATTAGTCTTCAGGCCAGTTAACGCACGCTATAGAATAATACTATTATGGTGCTCGTGCGGTCGATTAGTCTTCAGGCCAGTTAACACACACTATAGAATAATATTATTATGGTGCTCGTGCGGTCGATTAGTCTTCAGGCCAGTTAACACACACTATAGAATAATACTATTATGGCGCTCGTGCGGTCGATTAGTCTTCAGGCCAGTTAACACACGCTATAGAATAATATTATTATGGTGCTCGTGCGGTCGATTAGTCTTCAGGCCAGTTAACACACGCTATAGAATAATATTATTATGGTGCTCGTGCGGTCGATTAGTCTTCAGGCCAGTTAACACACACTATAGAATAATACTATTATGGCACTCGTGCGGTCGATTAGTCTTCAGGCCAGTTAACACACACTATAGAATAATACTATTATGGTGCTCGTGCGGTCGATTAGTCTTCAGGCCAGTTAACACACGCTATAGAATAATAATATTATGGCGCTCGTGCGGTCGATTAGTCTTCAGGCCAGTTAACACACACTATAGAATAAAATTATTATGGTGCTCGTGCGGTCGATTAGTCTTCAGGCCAGTTAACACACACTATAGAATAATACTATTATGGCGCTCGTGCGGTCGATTAGTCTTCAGGCCAGTTAACACACGCTATAGAATAATACTATTATGGCGCTCGTGCGGTCGATTAGTCTTCAGGCCAGTTAACACACACTATAGAATAATACTATTATGGCGCTCGTGCGGTCGATAGTCTTCAGACCAGTTTACACACGCTATAGAATAATATAATTATGGTGCTCGTGCGGTCGATAGTCTTCAGGCCAGTTAACACACACTATAGAATAATATTATTATGGTGCTCGTGCGGTCGATTAGTCTTCAGGCCAGTTAACACACACTATAGAATAATACTATTATGGCGCTCGTGCGGTCGATTAGTCTTCAGGCCAGTTAACACACACTATAGAATAATACTATTATGGCGCTCGTGCGGTCGATAGTCTTCAGGCCAGTTAACACACGCTATAGAATAATACTATTATGGCGCTCGTGCGGTCGATAGTCTTCAGGCCAGTTAACACACACTATAGAATAATATTATTATGGTGCTCGTGCGGTCGATTAGTCTTCAGGCCAGTTAACACACACTATAGAATAATATTATAATGGCGCTCGTGCGGTCGATTAGTCTTCAGGCCAGTTAACACACACTATAGAATAATATTATTATGGTGCTCGTGCGGTCGATTAGTCTTCAGGCCAGTTAACACACGCTATAGAATAATACTATTATGGTGCTCGTGCGGTCGATTAGTCTTCAGGCCAGTTAACACACACTATAGAATAATATTATTATGGTGCTCGTGCGGTCGATTAGTCTTCAGGCCAGTTAACACACACTATAGAATAATATTATTATGGCGCTCGTGCGGTCGATTAGTCTTCAGGCCAGTTAACACACACTATAGAATAATATTATTATGGCGCTCGTGCGGTCGATAGTCTTCAGGCCAGTTAACACACACTATAGAATAATACTATTATGGCGCTCGTGCGGTCGATTAGTCTTCAGACCAGTTAACACACGCTATAGAATAATACTATTATGGCGCTCGTGCGGTCGATTAGTCTTCAGGCCAGTTAACACACACTATAGAATAATATTATTATGGCGCTCGTGCGGTCGATTAGTCTTCAGGCCAGTTAACACACATTATAGAATAATACTATTATGGCGCTCGTGCGGTCGATAGTCTTCAGGCCAGTTAACACACGCTATAGAATAATATTATTATGGTGCTCGTGCGGTCGATAGTCTTCAGGCCAGTTAACACACACTATAGAATAATATTATTATGGTGCTCGTGCGGTCGATTAGTCTTCAGGCCAGTTAACACACACTATAGAATAATACTATTATGGCGCTCGTGCGGTCGATTAGTCTTCAGGCCAGTTAACACACACTATAGAATAATACTATTATGGCGCTCGTGCGGTCGATTGGTCTTCAGGCCAGTTAACACACGCTATAGAATAATACTATTATGGTGCTCGTGCGGTCGATTAGTCTTCAGGCCAGTTAACACACACTATAGAATAATATTATTATGGTGCTCCTGCGGTCGATTAGTCTTCAGGCCAGTTAACACACACTATAGAATAATACTATTATGGCGCTCGTGCGGTCGATTAGTCTTCAGGCCAGTTAACACACGCTATAGAATAATATTATTATGGCGCTCGTGCGGTCGATAGTCTTCAGGCCAGTTAACACACACTATAGAATAATATTATTATGGCGCTCGTGCGGTCGATAGTCTTCAGGCCAGTTAACACACGCTATAGAATAATACTATTATGGTGCTCGTGCGGTCGATTAGTCTTCAGGCCAGTTAACACACACTATAGAATAATATTATTATGGTGCTCGTGCGGTCGATTAGTCTTCAGGCCAGTTAACACACACTATAGAATAATACTATTATGGTGCTCGTGCGGTCGATTAGTCTTCAGGCCAGTTAACACACACTATAGAATAATATTATTATGGCGCTCGTGCGGTCGATTAGTCTTCAGGCCAGTTAACACACGCTATAGAATAATATTATTATGGCGCTCGTGCGGTCGATTAGTCTTCAGGCCAGTTAACACACACTATAGAATAATATTATTATGGTGCTCGTGCGGTCGATTAGTCTTCAGGCCAGTTAACACACGCTATAGAATAATATTATTATGGTGCTCGTGCGGTCGATTAGTCTTCAGGCCAGTTAACACACGCTATAGAATAATACTATTATGGCGCTCGTGCGGTCGATTAGTCTTCAGGCCAGTTAACACACACTATAGAATAATATTATTATGGTGCTCGTGCGGTCGATTAGTCTTCAGGCCAGTTAACACACACTATAGAATAATATTATTATGGTGCTCGTGCGGTCGATTAGTCTTCAGGCCAGTTATCACACACTATAGAATAATACTATTATGGCGCTCGTGCGGTCGATTAGTCTTCAGGCCAGTTAACACACACTATAGAATAATACTATTATGGCGCTCGTGCGGTCGATAGTCTTCAGGCCAGTTAACACACGCTATAGAATAATACTATTCTGGCGCTCGTGCGGTCGATAGTCTTCAGGCCAGTTAACACACACTATAGAATAATATTATTATGGTGCTCGTGCGGTCGATTAGTCTTCAGGCCAGTTAACACACACTATAGAATAATATTATAATGGCGCTCGTGCGGTCGATTAGTCTTCAGGCCAGTTAACACACACTATAGAATAATATTATTATGGTGCTCGTGCGGTCGATTAGTCTTCAGGCCAGTTAACACACGCTATAGAATAATACTATTATGGTGCTCGTGCAGTCGATTAGTCTTCAGGCCAGTTAACACACACTATAGAATAATATTATTATGGTGCTCGTGCGGTTGATTAGTCTTCAGGCCAGTTAACACACACTATAGAATAATATTATTATGGCGCTCGTGCGGTCGATTAGTCTTCAGGCCAGTTAACACACACTATAGAATAATATTATTATGGCGCTCGTGCGGTCGATAGTCTTCAGGCCAGTTAACACACACTATAGAATAATACTATTATGGCGCTCGTGCGGTCGATTAGTCTTCAGGCCAGTTAACACACGCTATAGAATAATACTATTATGGCGCTCGTGCGGTCGATTAGTCTTCAGGCCAGTTAACACACACTATAGAATAATATTATTATGGCGCTCGTGCGGTCGATTAGTCTTCAGGCCAGTTAACACACACTATAGAATAATACTATTATGGCGCTCGTGCGGTCGATAGTCTTCAGGCCAGTTAACACACGCTATAGAATAATATTATTATGGTGCTCGTGCGGTCGATAGTCTTCAGGCCAGTTAACACACACTATAGAATAATATTATTATGGTGCTCGTGCGGTCGATTAGTCTTCAGGCCAGTTAACACACACTATAGAATAATATTATTATGGCACTCGTGCGGTCGATTAGTCTTCAGGCCAGTTAACACACACTATAGAATAATACTATTATGGCGCTCGTGCGGTCGATAGTCTTCAGGCGAGTTAACACACGCTATAGAATAATATTATTATGGTGCTCGTGCGGTCGATAGTCTTCAGGCCAGTTAACACACACTATAGAATAATATTATTATGGTGCTCGTGCGGTCGATTAGTCTTCAGGCCAGTTAACACACACTATAGAATAATACTATTATGGCGCTCGTGCGGTCGATTAGTCTTCAGGCCAGTTAACACACACTATAGAATAATACTATTATGGCGCTCGTGCGGTCGATTGGTCTTCAGGCCAGTTAACACACGCTATAGAATAATACTATTATGGTGCTCGTGCGGTCGATTAGTCTTCAGGCCAGTTAACACACACTATAGAATAATATTATTATGGTGCTCCTGCGGTCGATTAGTCTTCAGGCCAGTTAACACACACTATAGAATAATACTATTATGGCGCTCGTGCGGTCGATTAGTCTTCAGGCCAGTTAACACACGCTATAGAATAATATTATTATGGCGCTCGTGCGGTCGATAGTCTTCAGGCCAGTTAACACACACTATAGAATAATATTATTATGGCGCTCGTGCGGTCGATAGTCTTCAGGCCAGTTAACACACGCTATAGAATAATACTATTATGGTGCTCGTGCGGTCGATTAGTCTTCAGGCCAGTTAACACACACTATAGAATAATATTATTATGGTGCTCGTGCGGTCGATTAGTCTTCAGGCCAGTTAACACACACTATAGAATAATACTATTATGGTGCTCGTGCGGTCGATTAGTCTTCAGGCCAGTTAACACACACTATAGAATAATATTATTATGGCGCTCGTGCGGTCGATTAGTCTTCAGGCCAGTTAACACACGCTATAGAATAATATTATTATGGCGCTCGTGCGGTCGATTAGTCTTCAGGCCAGTTAACACACACTATAGAATAATATTATTATGGTGCTCGTGCGGTCGATTAGTCTTCAGGCCAGTTAACACACGCTATAGAATAATATTATTATGGTGCTCGTGCGGTCGATTAGTCTTCAGGCCAGTTAACACACGCTATAGAATAATACTATTATGGCGCTCGTGCGGTCGATTAGTCTTCAGGCCAGTTAACACACACTATAGAATAATATTATTATGGTGCTCGTGCGGTCGATTAGTCTTCAGGCCAGTTAACACACTCTATAGAATAATATTATTATGGTGCTCGTGCGGTCGATTAGTCTTCAGGCCAGTTAACACACACTATAGAATAATACTATTATGGTGCTCGTGCGGTCGATTAGTCTTCAGGCCAGTTAACGCACGCTATAGAATAATACTATTATGGTGCTCGTGCGGTCGATTAGTCTTCAGGCCAGTTAACACACACTATAGAATAATATTATTATGGTGCTCGTGCGGTCGATTAGTCTTCAGGCCAGTTAACACACACTATAGAATAATACTATTATGGCGCTCGTGCGGTCGATTAGTCTTCAGGCCAGTTAACACACGCTATAGAATAATATTATTATGGTGCTCGTGCGGTCGATTAGTCTTCAGGCCAGTTAACACACGCTATAGAATAATATTATTATGGTGCTCGTGCGGTCGATTAGTCTTCAGGCCAGTTAACACACACTATAGAATAATACTATTATGGCACTCGTGCGGTCGATTAGTCTTCAGGCCAGTTAACACACACTATAGAATAATACTATTATGGTGCTCGTGCGGTCGATTAGTCTTCAGGCCAGTTAACACACGCTATAGAATAATAATATTATGGCGCTCGTGCGGTCGATTAGTCTTCAGGCCAGTTAACACACACTATAGAATAATATTATTATGGTGCTCGTGCGGTCGATTAGTCTTCAGGCCAGTTAACACACACTATAGAATAATACTATTATGGCGCTCGTGCGGTCGATTAGTCTTCAGGCCAGTTAACACACGCTATAGAATAATACTATTATGGCGCTCGTGCGGTCGATTAGTCTTCAGGCCAGTTAACACACACTATAGAATAATACTATTATGGCGCTCGTGCGGTCGATAGTCTTCAGACCAGTTTACACACGCTATAGAATAATATAATTATGGTGCTCGTGCGGTCGATAGTCTTCAGGCCAGTTAACACACACTATAGAATAATATTATTATGGTGCTCGTGCGGTCGATTAGTCTTCAGGCCAGTTAACACACACTATAGAATAATACTATTATGGCGCTCGTGCGGTCGATTAGTCTTCAGGCCAGTTAACACACACTATAGAATAATACTATTATGGCGCTCGTGCGGTCGATAGTCTTCAGGCCAGTTAACACACGCTATAGAATAATACTATTATGGCGCTCGTGCGGTCGATAGTCTTCAGGCCAGTTAACACACACTATAGAATAATATTATTATGGTGCTCGTGCGGTCGATTAGTCTTCAGGCCAGTTAACACACACTATAGAATAATATTATAATGGCGCTCGTGCGGTCGATTAGTCTTCAGGCCAGTTAACACACACTATAGAATAATATTATTATGGTGCTCGTGCGGTCGATTAGTCTTCAGGCCAGTTAACACACGCTATAGAATAATACTATTATGGTGCTCGTGCGGTCGATTAGTCTTCAGGCCAGTTAACACACACTATAGAATAATATTATTATGGTGCTCGTGCGGTCGATTAGTCTTCAGGCCAGTTAACACACACTATAGAATAATATTATTATGGCGCTCGTGCGGTCGATTAGTCTTCAGGCCAGTTAACACACACTATAGAATAATATTATTATGGCGCTCGTGCGGTCGATAGTCTTCAGGCCAGTTAACACACACTATAGAATAATACTATTATGGCGCTCGTGCGGTCGATTAGTCTTCAGACCAGTTAACACACGCTATAGAATAATACTATTATGGCGCTCGTGCGGTCGATTAGTCTTCAGGCCAGTTAACACACACTATAGAATAATATTATTATGGCGCTCGTGCGGTCGATTAGTCTTCAGGCCAGTTAACACACACTATAGAATAATACTATTATGGCGCTCGTGCGGTCGATAGTCTTCAGGCCAGTTAACACACGCTATATAATAATATTATTATGGTGCTCGTGCGGTCGATAGTCTTCAGGCCAGTTAACACACACTATAGAATAATATTATTATGGTGCTCGTGCGGTCGATTAGTCTTCAGGCCAGTTAACACACACTATAGAATAATATTATTATGGCACTCGTGCGGTCGATTAGTCTTCAGGCCAGTTAACACACACTATAGAATAATACTATTATGGCGCTCGTGCGGTCGATAGTCTTCAGGCCAGTTAACACGCGCTATAGAATAATATTATTATGGTGCTCGTGCGGTCGATAGTCTTCAGGCCAGTTAACACACACTATAGAATAATATTATTATGGTGCTCGTGCGGTCGATTAGTCTTCAGGCCAGTTAACACACACTATAGAATAATACTATTATGGCGCTCGTGCGGTCGATTAGTCTTCAGGCCAGTTAACACACACTATAGAATAATACTATTATGGCGCTCGTGCGGTCGATTGGTCTTCAGGCCAGTTAACACACGCTATAGAATAATACTATTATGGTGCTCGTGCGGTCGATTAGTCTTCAGGCCAGTTAACACACACTATAGAATAATATTATTATGGTGCTCCTGCGGTCGATTAGTCTTCAGGCCAGTTAACACACACTATAGAATAATACTATTATGGCGCTCGTGCGGTCGATTAGTCTTCAGGCCAGTTAACACACGCTATAGAATAATATTATTATGGCGCTCGTGCGGTCGATAGTCTTCAGGCCAGTTAACACACACTATAGAATAATATTATTATGGCGCTCGTGCGGTCGATAGTCTTCAGGCCAGTTAACACACGCTATAGAATAATATTATTATGGCGCTCGTGCGGTCGATTAGTCTTCAGGCCAGTTAACACACGCTATAGAATAATATTATTATGGTGCTCGTGCGGTCGATTAGTCTTCTGGCCAGTTAACACACACTATAGAATAATATTATTATGGTGCTCGTGCGGTCGATTAGTCTTCAGGCCAGTTAACACACGCTATAGAATAATATTATTATGGCGCTCGTGTGGTCGATTAGTCTTCAGGCCAGTTAACACACGCTATAGAATAATATTATTATGGTGCTCGTGCGGTCGATTAGTCTTCAGGCCAGTTAACACACACTATAGAATAATACTATTATGGTGCTCGTGCGGTCGATTAGTCTTCAGGCCAGTTAACACACACTATAGAATAATACTATTATGGTGATCGTGCGGTCGATTAGTCTTCAGGCCAGTTAACACACACTATAGAATAATATTATTATGGCGCTCGTGCGGTCGATTAGTCTTCAGGCCAGTTAACACACGCTACAGAATAATATTATTATGGCGCTCGTGCGGTCGATTAGTCTTCAGGCCAGTTAACACACGCTATAGAATAATATTATTATGGCGCTCGTGTGGTCGATAGTCTTCAGGCCAGTTAACACACGCTATAGAATAATACTATTATGGCGCTCGTGCGGTCGATTAGTCTTCAGGCCAGTTAACACACACTATAGAATAATATTATTATGGCACTCGTGCGGTCGATTAGTCTTCAGGCCAGTTAACACACACTATAGAATAATACTATTATGGTGCTCGTGCGGTCGATTAGTCTTCAGGCCAGTTAACACACACTATAGAATAATATTATTATGGTGCTCGTGCGGTCGATTAGTCTTCAGGCCAGTTAACACACGCTATAGAATAATACTATTATGGTGCTCGTGCGGTCGATTAGTCTTCAGGCCAGTTAACACACACTATAGAATAATACTATTATGGCACTCGTGCGGTCGATTAGTCTTCAGGCCAGTTAACACACGCTATAGAATAATATTATTATGGCGCTCGTGCGGTCGATTAGTCTTCAGGCCAGTTAACACACACTATAGAATAATATTATTATGGTGCTCGTGCGGTCGATTAGTCTTCAGGCCAGTTAACACACACTATAGAATAATACTATTATGGCACTCGTGCGGTCGATTAGTCTTCAGGCCAGTTAACACACGCTATAGAATAATATTATTATGGCGCTCGTGCGGTCGATTAGTCTTCAGGCCAGTTAACACACACTATAGAATAATACTATTATGGCGCTCGTGCGGTCGATTAGTCTTCAGGCCAGTTAACACACACTATAGAATAATATTATTATGGCGCTCGTGCGGTCGATTAGTCTTCAGGCCAGTTAACACACACTATAGAATAATATTATTATGGTGCTCGTGCGGTCGATTAGTCTTCAGGCCAGTTAACACACGCTATAGAATAATATTATTATGGTGCTCGTGCGGTCGATTAGTCTTCAGGCCAGTTAACACACACTATAGAATAATACTATTATGGTGCTCGTGCGGTCGATTAGTCTTCAGGCCAGTTAACACACACTATAGAATAATACTATTATGGTGCTCGTGCGGTCGATTAGTCTTCAGGCCAGTTAACACACACTATAGAATAATACTATTATGGTGCTCGTGCGGTCGATTAGTCTTCAGGCCAGTTAACACACGCTATAGAATAATACTATTATGGTGCTCGTGCGGTCGATTAGTCTTCAGGCCAGTTAACACACACTATAGAATAATATTATTATGGTGCTCGTGCGGTCGATTAGTCTTCAGGCCAGTTAACACACACTATAGAATAATACTATTATGGTGCTCGTGCGGTCGATTAGTCTTCAGGCCAGTTAACACACACTATAGAATAATATTATTATGGTGCTCGTGCGGTCGATTAGTCTTCAGGCCAGTTAACACACACTATAGAATAATACTATTATGGTGCTCGTGCGGTCGATTAGTCTTCAGGCCAGTTAACACAAACTATAGATTAATATTATTATGGTGCTCGTGCGGTCGATTAGTCTTCAGGCCAGTTAACACACACTATAGAATAATACTATTATGGTGCTCGTGCGGTCGATTAGTCTTCAGGCCAGTTAACACACACTATAGAATAATACTATTATGGCGCTCGTGCGGTCGATTAGTCTTCAGGCCAGTTAACACACACTATAGAATAATACTATTATGGTGCTCGTGCGGTCGATTAGTCTTCAGGCCAGTTAACACACACTATAGAATAATACTATTATGGTGCTCGTGCGGTCGATTAGTCTTCAGGCCAGTTAACACACACTATAGAATAATACTATTATGGTGCTCGTGCGGTCGATTAGTGTTCAGGCCAGTTAACACACGCTATAGAATAATACTATTATGGTGCTCGTGCGGTCGATTTGTCTTCAGGCTAGTTAACACACACTATAGAATAATACTATTATGGCGCTCGTGCGGTCGATTAGTCTTCAGGCCAGTTAACACACACTATAGAATAATACTATTATGGTGCTCGTGCGGTCGATTAGTCTTCAGGCCAGTTAACACACGCTATAGAATAATATTATTATGGTGCTCGTGCGGTCGATTAGTCTTCAGGCCAGTTAACACACGCTATAGAATAATATTATTATGGCGCTCGTGCGGTCGATTAGTCTTCAGGCCAGTTAACACACACTATAGAATAATATTATTATGGTGCTCGTGCGGTCGATTAGTCTTCAGGCCAGTTAACACACGCTATAGAATAATATTATTATGGCGCTCGTGCGGTCGATTAGTCTTCAGGCCAGTTAACACACACTATAGAATAATATTATTATGGCGCTCGTGCGGTCGATTAGTCTTCAGGCCAGTTAACACACACTATAGAATAATATTATTATGGCGCTCGTGCGGTCGATTAGTCTTCAGGCCAGTTATCACACTATAGAATAATATTATTATGGTGCTCGTGCGGTCGATTAGTCTTCAGGCCAGTTAACACACACTATAGAATAATATTATTATGGCGCTCGTGCGGTCGATTAGTGTTCAGGCCAGTTAACACACACTATAGAATAATATTATTATGGTGCTCGTGCGGTCGATTAGTCTTCAGGCCAGTTAACACACACTATAGAATAATATTATTATGGTGCTCGTGCGGTCGATTAGTCTTCAGGCCAGTTAACACACACTATAGAATAATATTATTATGGTGCTCGTGCGGTCGATTAGTCTTCAGGCCAGTTAACACACACTATAGAATAATACTATTATGGCGTTCGTGCGGTCGATTAGTCTTCAGGCCAGTTAACACACGCTATAGAATAATATTATTATGGTGCTCGTGCGGTCGATTAGTCTTCAGGCCAGTTAACACACGCTATAGAATAATATTATTATGGTGCTCGTGCGGTCGATTAGTCTTCAGGCCAGGTAACACACGCTATAGAATAATATTATTATGGCGCTCGTGCGGTCGATTAGTCTTCAGGCCAGTTAACACACACTATAGAATAATACTATTATGGCGCTCGTGCGGTCGATTAGTCTTCAGGCTAGTTAACACACGCTATAGAATAATATTATTATGGTGCTCGTGCGGTCGATTAGTCTTCAGGCCAGTTAACACACACTATAGAATAATATTATTATGGCGCTCGTGCGGTCGATTAGTCTTCAGGCCAGTTAACACACACTATAGAATAATATTATTATGGCGCTCGTGCGGTCGATTAGTCTTCAGGCCAGTTAACACACACTATAGAATAATATTATTATGGTGCTCGTGCGGTCGATTAGTCTTCAGGCCAGTTAACACACACTATATAATAATATTATTATGGCGCTCGTGCGGTCGATTAGTGTTCAGGCCAGTTAACACACACTATAGAATAATATTATTATGGTGCTCGTGCGGTCGATTAGTCTTCAGGCCAGTTAACACACACTATAGAATAATATTATTATGGTGCTCGTGCGGTCGATTAGTCTTCAGGCCAGTTAACACACACTATAGAATAATATTATTATGGTGCTCGTGCGGTCGATTAGTCTTCAGGCCAGTTAACACACACTATAGAATAATACTATTATGGCGCTCGTGCGGTCGATTAGTCTTCAGGCCAGTTATCACACGCTATAGAATAATATTATTATGGTGCTCGTGCGGTCGATTAGTCTTCAGGCCAGTTAACACACGCTATAGAATAATATTATTATGGTGCTCGTGCGGTCGATTAGTCTTCAGGCCAGTTAACACACGCTATAGAATAATATTATTATGGCGCTCGTGCGGTCGATTAGTCTTCAGGCCAGTTAACACACACTATAGAATAATACTATTATGGCGCTCGTGCGGTCGATTAGTCTTCAGGCTAGTTAACACACGCTATAGAATAATATTATTATGGTGCTCGTGCGGTCGATTAGTCTTCAGGCCAGTTAACACACACTATAGAATAATATTATTATGGCGCTCGTGCGGTCGATTAGTCTTCAGGCCAGTTAACACACACTATAGAATAATACTATTATGGCGCTCGTGCGGTCGATTAGTCTTCAGGCCAGTTAACGCACGCTATAGAATAATATTATTATGGTGCTCGTGCGGTCGATTAGTCTTCAGGCCAGTTAACACACACTATAGAATAATATTATTATGGTGCTCGTGCGGTCGATTAGTCTTCAGGCCAGTTAACACACACTATAGAATAATACTATTATGGCGCTCGTGTGGTCGATTAGTCTTCAGGCCAGTTAACACACGCTATAGAATAATACTATTATGGCGCTCGTGTGGTCGATAGTCTTCAGGCCAGTTAACACACGCTATAGAATAATACTATTATGGCGCTCGTGTGGTCGATTAGTCTTCAGGCCAGTTAACACACGCTATAGAATAATATTATTATGGCGCTCGTGCGGTCGATTAGTCTTCAGGCCAGTTAACACACACTATAGAATAATATTATTATGGCGCTCGTGCGGTCGATTAGTCTTCAGGCCAGTTAACACACACTATAGAATAATACTATTATGGCGCTCGTGCGGTCGATTAGTCTTCAGGCCAGTTAACACACGCTATAGAATAATATTATTATGGTGCTCGTGTGGTCGATTAGTCTTCAGGCCAGTTAACACACACTATAGAATAATATTATTATGGTGCTCGTGCGGTCGATTAGTCTTCAGGCCAGTTAACACACACTATAGAATAATACTATTATGGCACTCGTGTGGTCGATTAGTCTTCAGGCCAGTTAACACACGCTATAGAATAATACTATTATGACGCTCGTGCGGTCGATTAGTCTTCAGGCCAGTTAACACACACTATAGAATAATACTATAATGGCGCTCGTGCGGTCGATTAGTCTTCAGGCCAGTTAACACACGCTATAGAATAATATTATTATGGTGCTCGTGTGGTCAATTAGTCTTCAGGCCAGTTAACACACACTATAGAATAATATTATTACGGTGCTCGTGCGGTCGATTAGTCTTCAGGCCAGTTAACACACACTATAGAATAATACTATTATGGCGCTCGTGTGGTCGATTAGTCTTCAGGCCAGTTAACACACGCTATAGAATAATACTATTATGGCGCTCGTGTGGTCGATAGTCTTCAGGCCAGTTAACACACGCTATAGAATAATACTATTATGGCGCTCGTGTGGTCGATTAGTCTTCAGGCCAGTTAACACACGCTATAGAATAATACTATTATGGCGCTCGTGTGGTCGATAGTCTTCAGGCCAGTTAACACACGCTATAGAATAATACTATTATGGCGCTCGTGTGGTCGATTAGTCTTCAGGCCAGTTAACACACACTATAGAATAATATTATTATGGCGCTCGTGCGGTCGATTAGTCTTCAGGCTAGTTAACACACACTGTAGAATAATATTATTATGGCGCTCGTGCGGTCGATTAGTCTTCAGGCCAGTTAACACACACTATAGAATAATATTATTATGGTGCTCGTGCGGTCGATTAGTCTTCAGGCCAGTTAACACACACTATAGAATAATACTATTATGGCGCTCGTGTTGTCGATAGTCTTCAGGCTAGTTAACACACACTATAGAATAATATTATTATGGCGCTCGTGCGGTCGATTAGTCTTCAGGCCAGTTAACACACGCTATAGAATAATACTATTATGGCGCTCGTGTGGTCGATAGTCTTCAGGCCAGTTATCACACGCTATAGAATAATACTATTATGGCGCTCGTGTGGTCGATTAGTCTTCAGGCCAGTTAACACACACTATAGAATAATATTATTATGGCGCTCGTGCGGTCGATTAGTCTTCAGGCCAGTTAACACACGCTATAGAATAATATTATTATGGTGCTCGTGCGGTCGATTAGTCTTCAGGCCAGTTAACACACACTATAGAATAATATTATTATGGTGCTCGTGCGGTCGATTAGTCTTCAGGCCAGTTAACACACGCTATAGAATAATATTATTATGGTGCTCGTGCGGTCGATTAGTCTTCAGGCCAGTTAACACACACTATAGAATAATATTATTATGGTGCTCGTGCGGTCGATTAGTCTTCAGGCCAGTTAACACACACTATAGAATAATACTATTATGGCGCTCGTGTGGTCGATTAGTCTTCAGGCCAGTTAACACACGCTATAGAATAATACTATTATGGCGCTCGTGTGGTCGATAGTCTTCAGGCCAGTTAACACACGCTATAGAATAATACTATTATGGCGCTGTTGTGGTCGATTAGTCTTCAGGCCAGTTAACACACGCTATAGAATAATACTATTATGGCGCTCGTGTGGTCGATAGTCTTCAGGCCAGTTAACACACGCTATAGAATAATACTATTATGGCGCTCGTGTGGTCGATTAGTCTTCAGGCCAGTTAACACACACTATAGAATAATATTATTATGGCGCTCGTGCGGTCGATTAGTCTTCAGGCTAGTTAACACACACTATAGAATAATATTATTATGGCGCTCGTGCGGTCGATTAGTCTTCAGGCCAGTTAACACACACTATAGAATAATACTATTATGGCGCTCGTGTGGTCGATAGTCTTCAGGCTAGTTAACACACACTATAGAATAATATTATTATGGCGCTCGTGCGGTCGATTAGTCTTCAGGCCAGTTAACACACACTATAGAATAATATTATTATGGTGCTCGTGCGGTCGATTAGTCTTCAGGCCAGTTAACACACGCTATAGAATAATACTATTATGGTGCTCGTGCGGTCGATTAGTCTTCAGGCCAGTTAACACACACTATAGAATAATACTATTATGGCGCTCGTGTGGTCGATAGTCTTCAGGCCAGTTAACACACGCTATAGAATAATACTATTATGGTGCTCGTGCGGTCGATTAGTCTTCAGGCCAGTTAACACACACTATAGAATAATATTATTATGGCGCTCGTGTGGTCGATAGTCTTCAGGCCAGTTAACACACGCTATAGAATAATACTATTATGGCGCTCGTGCGGTCGATTAGTCTTCAGGCCAGTTAACACACACTATAGAATAATACTATTATGGTGCTCGTGCGGTCGATTAGTCTTCAGGCCAGTTAACACACGCTATAGAATAATACTATTATGGTGCTCGTGCGGTCGATTAGTCTTCAGGCCAGTTAACACACACTATAGAATAATACTATTATGGCGCTCGTGTGGTCGATTGTCTTCAGGCCAGTTAACACACGCTATAGAATAATACTATTATGGCGCTCGTGCGGTCGATTAGTCTTCAGGCCAGTTAACACACACTATAGAATAATACTATTATGGTGCTCGTGCGGTCGATTAGTCTTCAGGCCAGTTAACACACGCTATAGAATAATACTATTATGGTGCTCGTGCGGTCGATTAGTCTTCAGGCCAGTTAACACACACTATAGAATAATATTATTATGGCGCTCGTGCGGTCGATTAGTCTTCAGGCCAGTTAACACACGCTATAGAATAATACTATTATGGTGCTCGTGCGGTCGATAGTCTTCAGGCCAGTTAACACACACTATAGAATAATACTATTATGGTGCTCGTGCGGTCGATAGTCTTCAGGCCAGTTAACACACGCTATAGAATAATACTATTATGGTGCTCGTGTGGTCGATTAGTCTTCAGGCCAGTTAACACACACTATAGAATAATACTATTATGGTGCTCGTGCGGTCGATTAGTCTTCAGGCCAGTTAACACACACTATAGAATAATACTATTATGGCGCTCGTGTGGTCGATAGTCTTCAGGCCAGTTAACACACGCTATAGAATAATACTATTATGGCGATCGTGCGGTCGATTAGTCTTCAGGCCAGTTAACACACACTATAGAATAATACTATTATGGTGCTCGTGCGGTCGATTAGTCTTCAGGCCAGTTAACACACGCTATAGAATAATACTATTATGGTGCTCGTGCGGTCGATTAGTCTTCAGGCCAGTTAACACACACTATAGAATAATATTATTATGGCGCTCGTGCGGTCGATTAGTCTTCAGGCCAGTTAACACACGCTATAGAATAATACTATTATGGTGCTCGTGCGGTCGATTAGTCTTCAGGCCAGTTAACACACACTATAGAATAATATTATTATGGCGCTCGTGCGGTCGATTAGTCTTCAGGCCAGTTAACACACACTATAGAATAATATTATTATGGTGCTCGTGCGGTCGATTAGTCTTCAGGCCAGTTAACACACGCTATAGAATAATATTATTATGGTGCTCGTGTGGTCGATTAGTCTTCAGGCCAGTTAACACACACTGTAGAATAATACTATTATGGCGCTCGTGCGGTCGATTAGTCTTCAGGCCAGTTAACACACGCTATAGAATAATATTATTATGGTGCTCGTGCGGTCGATTGGTCTTCAGGCCAGTTAACACACACTATAGAATAATATTATTATGGTGCTCGTGCGGTCGATTAGCCTTCAGGCCAGTTAACACACACTTCACTCATAGAATGACTTATATCACCTGCTCAAAATAACACTTTGCCGCGAATTCCAACAGCGTCACGATAAGAAAGAAGAACTCGTGTTCCCGTCGACCGTCCTGCAATACCAAAACAGGTCACCTCGCGTTCCGACCTACCACTGCCTCAAAAATACCACACGAGTCATACCTAGGCCAATATGATTGACCTTGAGCTGGGTTGGTCAACATCCCAAAGAGGCAAGTTTAAAAGCTGGAGCGTAGCGCTTGCTCGCTTCTTTGCTGTTGTTGTTGCATAAAGGCTGTGACATCGTGGTCATTTGGGTGTGTGCGTATGGAATTTGTGTGATAACCAGTGTTATTGTGATGGCTGTATTGGTGACTGTATTTGTAAATTGGGAATGGGATCAGGAAGGAGGTGGTCGTGGCATTAAGTTAGGAATCATCCAAGCATTTTCCTGGAGTGGAAGTGGGGAAACCACGGAACACCACTTCCAGGAATGCTGAGGAGGGAATCTAACTGCACATTACTGCAGTTACCACAATGCCACATTTTATCAGACAAATTCAACATACACATAAATACATGGGGCTGATGACCACGATCTGTCAGGTCTTACCGATTTATGCGAGAAAGCCACAGTGCTCGGCGTCTCTCGCTTTGTAAGTTCGCATTGGTTCTTGATCACTGACGGTATGCTGAAGAAACGTAGCCTACACCATCCTTGTGATCAGCTCTGTCCTTGTTGGTCCTCGTGTGGCAAGCAACAGTTGCCCAGCACACCATCTCGAATTCAACGAAGAAAATGGCTACTTTCTACGTTTTATCCCTATTGTTTACCGACTGGCCTTTACAACAAGATGGCAGACAGGCTGTTTCTGAGTACGTCGCATAGATGGCGTTAGCTTCGCAGGAGTAAAAGTAGGCAACCCACCCATGGGACCACCGCCGGCTTTACTTCCCCTGCGAAGGAACGCATATTTCTAACGCTCTTTAAAAATCAGATGACTTCGGCCGGGTTTGAACCCGCCACCGAAGCCGCCTTACAAAATATATTAACATCATTATTGGTGTTTGTAACCACGCCTCCGTGGCTTAGGCGGCAGCCCGCCGGCCTCTCACCGCTGAGTCCGTGGTTCAAAACCCGGTCACACCATGTGAGATCTGTGCTGGACAAAACGGAGGCAGACAGTTTTTCTCCGGGTACTCCGGTTTTCCCTGTCAAAATTTCATTCCAGCAACACTCTCCACTATCATTTCATTTCATCTGTCATTCATTTAATCATTGCCCCAGAGGAGTGCGTCAGGCCTCGGCAGCCGGCACAGTTCACATCCTCGCCGCTAGATGGGGGCTTCATTCATTCCATTCCTGACCCGGTCGGAGACTGGAAGCAGGCTGTGGATTTTCATTTCATTGGTGTTTGTAACACTGGCACACTAAGTTAGGGGAGATGTGTGGCTTACATTTCCGCTTCTTTGATTTCTAACTGGGTTTATGATTGCCTATTTTATATTTGTAGTTGACTTAGAAGAGAATTACTACTGGAACAAATTCACAACGAATTTACCAACAAACTTCGTTTTCGAACTTTTCCCAGCAAAATATAAACAAAAGCTTAATCCAAGGACCTGCCCACCACATGGAATCTCCCTGACGCTATAGGAACGATAAGCTGCGTATCATGTGTCCACGTTATTTACGGGACATGTCTCGGGTACCATAACAGATATTTACACAATAAATCTTTTCAAACCCGGCCAAAGTCGTCGGATTTTTTAAGAGCGTTAAAATCCATCAGAATGCCTTCCGTCGGAGGGAAAGTAAAGCCGGCGGTCCCTTGTCATAGATTTATGGCATGATAAAGAACCTTGCTCTAATTACACTTGTGTGAAGATAAATTATAGGTTAAATTTGACTAACGCTTTTAGGTTCCAACATTCGTCACCAGGAGCCGACTACGGTGGCATTTAGTGACAAAGTTCAGAACTAGGTGGTCGTTGACGGCGGCGTTTGGTAGCAATGGTTGGAACTACCTTGAAAATCGAATGTTTGCAGTACTTACTTGAACTAAAAAAAGATAACACACACTAATACAGACTTCACAATTATCTCTGGTTATCAGACAGCTTCCACCCAAAGTACACGGGGCTACACGACCGCGTTGTCGCAGCTCCTCAACTGAGGGACCAACCAACAACAAATTCCTTCATATTAAAGATAAGAGATTATTCTATGAAGAAAAAATAAATTGAAAAATGACTTTTTTTTTTGACCTGGTGGCTGGTATTAAGGAAGAAGACGAGGCCAAACCGGGAGGAGACATACATAACAGCCTGGATTCCCTCTCTTTGTTGCAGGATATGGTCACCTAGCTCCTTCCACCAATACAGGGCGAGCCATCACAATCGTCTACGCTATATTCGGCATTCCGCTCTTCCTAATCCTGCTGGCGGACTTCGGTAAACTCTTCACCAGAGGGATCAAATTCCTGTGGGCATTCGTGAGGCGAGTCTACTACACTGGCAGCTGTCGTAAAGTGCGCGGCACAGCACCCGTGCAGGTAGGCGACACGGTACTTTCTCAAGGTAATAAGATGATGTCAAACGCTAAAACGTCTGTCAAGACCAAAGGACATACCTTGACTGTAAGTGTGCGTTTCTGCATTCTGTTACAGTCTTGTAGGAGCTAGTGAACTGTATGAGCAAGTGTTACTACCCTGTAGAAGGTGATGGGAGTGTTCCTCTCTTGTGGGAACAGATGAACTGACAGTATGCTAGTCCCTTGTAACACATGGTGGAGTGTTTGAGAGTATGTTACTCTCTTGTAACACGTGGTGGAGTGTTTGACAGTATGTTACTCTCTTGTAACACGTGGTGGAGTGTTTGACAGTATGCTAGTCCCTTGTAACACATGGTGGAGTGTTTGACAGTATGTTACTCTCTTGTAACACGTGGTGGAGTGTTTGACAGTATGTTACTCTCTTGTAACACATGGTGGAGTGTTTGACACTATGTAACTCTCTTGTAACACGTGGTTGAGTGTTTGACAGTATGTTACTCTCTTGTAACACGTGGTGGAGTGTTTGACAGTATGTTACTCTCTTGTAACACATGGTGGAGTGTTTGACAGTATGCTAGTCCCTTGTAACACATGGTGGAGTGTTTGACAGTATGCTAGTCCCTTGTAACACATGGTGGAGTGTTTGAGAGTATGTTACTCTCTTGTAACACGTGGTGGAGTGTTTGAGAGTATGTTACTCTCTTGTAACACGTGGTGGAGTGTTTGACAGTATGTTACTCTCTTGTAACGCGTGGTGGAGTGTTTGACAGTATGTTACTCTCTTGTAACACATGGTGGAGTGTTTGACAGTATGCTAGTCCCTTGTAACACATGGTGGAGTGTTTGACAGTATGCTAGTCCCTTGTAACACATGGTGGAGTGTTTGAGAGTATGTTACTCTCTTGTAACACGTGGTGGAGTGTTTGACAGTATGTTACTCTCTTGTAACACGTGGTGGAGTGTTTGACAGTATGTTACTCTCTTGTAACACGTGGTGGAGTGTTTGACAGTATGTTACTCTCTTGTAACACGTGGTGGAGTGTTTGACAGTATGTTACTCTCATGTAACACGTGGTGGAGTGTTTGACAGTATGTTACTCTCTTGTAACACGTGGTGGAGTGCTTGACAGTATGTTACTCTCATGTAACACGTGGTGTAGTGTTTGACAGTATGTTACTCTCTTGTAACACGCGGTGGAGTGTTTGACAGTATGTTACTCTCTTGTAACACGTGGTGCAGTGTTTGACAGTATGCTAGTCCCTTGTAACACATGGTGGAGTGTTTGAGAGTATGTTACTCTCTTGTAACACGTGGTGCAGTGTTTGACAGTATGTTACTCTCTTGTAACACGTGGTGGAGTGTTTGACAGTATATAACTCTCTTGTAACACATGGTGGAGTGTTTGACAGTATGTTACTCTCTTGTAACACGTGGTGGAGTGTTTGACAGTAAGTTACCCTCTTGTAACACGTGGTGGAGTGTTTGACAGTATGCTAGTCCCTTGTAACACATGGTGGAGTGTTTGAGAGTATGTCTCTCTCTTGTAACACGTGGTGCAGTGTTTGACAGTATGTTACTCTCTTGTAACACGTGGTGGAGTGTTTGACAGTATGCTAGTCCCTTGTAACACATGGTGGAGTGTTTGACAGTATATTACTCTCTTGTAACACATGGTGGAGTGTTTGACAGTATGTTAATCTCTTGTAACACGTGGTGGAGTGTTTGACAGTATGTTACTCTCTTGTAACACGTGGTGCAGTGTTTGACAGTATGCTAGTCCCTTGTAACACATGGTGGAGTGTTTGAGAGTATGTCACTCTCTTGTAACACGTGGTGCAGTGTTTGACAGTATTTTACTCTCTTGTAACACGTGGTGGAGTGTTTGACAGTATATTACTCTCTTGTAACACATGGTGGAGTGTTTGACAGTATGTTACTCTCTTGTAACACGTGGTGGAGAGTTTGACAGTATGTTACTCTCTTGTATCAGGTGGTGGAGTGTTTGACAGTATGATACTCTCTTGTAACACATGGTGGAGTGTTTGACAGTATGCTAGTCCCTTGTAACACATGGTGGAGTGTTTGAGAGTATGTTACTCTCTTGTAACACGTGGTGGAGTGTTTGACAGTATGTTACTCTCTTGTAACACGTGGTGGAGTGTTTGACAGTATATTACTCTCTTGTAACACATGGTGGAGTGTTTGACAGTATGTTACTCTCTTGTAACACGTGGTGGAGTGTTTGACAGTATGTTTCTCTCTTGTAACACGTGGTGGAGTGTTTGACAGTATGTTACTCTCTTGTAACACATGGTGGAGTGTTTGACAGTATGTTACTCTCATGTAACACACGGTGGAGTGTTTAACAGTATGTAACTCTCTTGTAACACGTGGTGCAGTGTTTGGCAGTATGTTACTATCTTGTAACACATGGTGGAGTGTTTGACGGTAGGTTACTCTCATGTAACACTCGGTGCAGTTTTTGACAGTATGTTACTCTCATGTAACACAAGGTGGAGTGTTTGACAGTATGTTACGCTCTTGTAACACGCGGTGGAGTGTTTGACAGTAGGTTACTCTCATGTAACACACGGTGGAGTGTTTGACAGTATGTTACTCTCTTGTAACACGTGATACAGTGTTTGACAGTATGTTACTCACTTGTAACACATGGTGGAGTGTTTGACAGTATGTTACTCTCTTGTAACATATGGTGGTGTGTTTGACAGTCTGTTACTCTCTTGTAACACATGGTGGAGTGTTGGACAGTATGTTACTCTCTTGTAACACGTGGTGGAGTGTTTGACAATATGTTACTCTCTTGTAACACGTGGTGGAGTGTTTGAGAGTAAGTTACTCTCTTGTAACACGTGGTGGAGTGTTTGAGAGTATGTTACTCTCTTGTAACTCATGGTGGAGTGTTTGACAGTATGATACTCTCTTGTAACACACGGTGGAGTGTTTGATAGTATGTTACTCTCTTGTAACACATGGTGGAGTGTATGACAGTATGTTATTCTCTTGTAACACATGGTGAAGTGTTTGAGAGTATGTTACTCTCTTGTAACAAGTGGTCTGTGTTTGAGAGTATGTTACTCTCTTGTAACACGTGGTGGAGTGTTTGACAATATGTTACTCTCTTGTAACACGAGGTGGAGTGTTTGAGAGTATGTTACTCTCTTGTAACACGTGGTGGAGTGTTTGAGAGTATGTTACTCTCTTGTAACTCATGGTGGAGTGTTTGAGAGTATGATACTCTCTTGTAACACATGGTGGAGTGTTTGACAGTATGTTACTCTCTTGTAACACATGGTGGAGTGTTTGACAGTATGTTACACTCTTGTAACACGTGGTGGAGTGTTTGAGAGTATGTTACTCTCTTGTAACACGTGGTGGAGTGTTTGACAGTATGTTACTCTCTTGTAACACATGGTGGAGTGTTTGACAGTATGTTACTCTCTTGTAACACGCGGTGGAGTGTTTGAGAGTATGTTACTCTCTTGTAACTCATGGTGGAGTGTTTGACAGTATGTTACTCTCTTGTAACACATGGTGGAGTGTTTGACAGTATGTTACTCTCTTGTAACACATGGGTGAGTGTATGACAGTATGTTATTCTCTTGTAACACATGGTGAAGTGTTTGAGAGTATGTTACTCTCTTGTAACAAGTGGTCAGTGTTTGAGAGTATGTTACTCTCTTGTAACACGTGGTGGAGTGTTTGAGAGTGTGTTACTCTCTTGTAACACGTGGTGAAGTGTTTGACAGTATGTTACTCTCTTGTAACACGTGGTGGAGTGTATGACAGTATGTTACTCTCTTGTAACACATGCTGGAGTGTTGGACAGTATGTTACTCTCTTGTAACACGTGGTGGAGTGTTTGACAGTATGTTACTCCCTTGTAACACGTGGTGGAGTGTTTGACAGTATGTTACTCTCTTGTTACACGTGGTGGAGTGTTTGACAGTATGATACTGTCTTGTAACACATGGTGGAGTGTTTGACAGTATGTTACTCTCTTGCAACATATGGTGGAGTGTTTGACAGTCTGTTACTCTCTTGTAACACATGGTGGAGGGTTGGACAGTATGTTACTCTCTTGTAACATGTGGTGGAGTGTTTGAGAGTTTGTTAATATCTTGTAACACGTGGTGGAGTAATTGACAGTATGTTACTCTCTTGTAACACGTGGTGGTGTGTTTGACAGTATGTTACTCTCTTGTAACACGTGGTGGAGAGTTAGACAGTATGTTACTCTCTTGTAACACACGTGAAGTGTTTGACAATATGTTACTCTCTTGTAACACATGGTGGAGTGTTTGACAGTATGTTACTCTCTTGTAACACATGGTGGACTGTTTGACATTATGTTACTCTCTTGTAACACGTGGTGCAGTGTTTGACAGTATGTTACTCTCTTGTTACACATGGTGGAGTGTTTGACAGTATGTTACTGTCATGTAACACACGGTGGAGTGTTTGACAGTATTTTACTCTCTTGTAACACGTGGTGGAGTGTTTGACAGTATGTTACTCCATTATAACACATGGTGGAGTGTTTGACAGTATGTTACTCTCTTGTAATATGTGGTGGAGTGTTTGAGAGTATGTTACTCTCTTGTAACACGTGGTGGAGTGTTTGACAGTGTGTTACTCTCTTGTAACACATGGTGGAGTGTTTGACAGTAAGTTAGTCTCTTGTAACACGTGGTGGAGTGTTTGAGAGTATGTTACTATCTTGTAACACATAATGGAATGTTTGACAGTATGTTACTCTCTTGTAACACATGGTGGAGTGTTTGATAGTATGTTAGTCTCTTGTAACACGTGGTGGAGTGTTTGACAGTATGTTACTCTCTTGTAACACACGGTGGAGTATTAGACAGTATGTTACTCTCTTGTAACACATGGTGGAGTGTATGACAGTATGTAACTCTCATGTTACACGTGGTGAAGTGTTTGACAGTATGCTAGTCCCCTGTAACACATGGTGGAGTGTTTGACGGTATGTTACTATCTTTTAACAGTTGGTGGAGTGTTTGACAGTATGTTTCTCTCTTGTAGCACATGGTGGAGTGTTTGACAGTATGTTACTCTCTTGTAGCACATGGTGGAGTGTTTGACAGTATGTTACTCTCTTGTAACGCATGGAGGAGTGTTTGACAGTATGTTACTCTCTTGTAACACGTGGTGGAGTGTTTGACAGTATGTTACTCCTTTGTAACACGTGGTGGAGTGTTTGACAGTATGTTACTCTCTTGTTACACGTGGTGGAGTGTTTGAAAGTATGATACTGTCTTGTAACACACGGTGGAGTGTTTGACAGTATGTTACTCTCTTGTAACATATGGTGGAGTGTTTTGACAGTCTGTTACTCTCTTATAACACATGGTGGAGTGTTGGGACAGTATGTTACTCTCTTGTAACATGTGGTGGAGTGTTTGACAGTTTGTTAATATCTTGTAACACATGGTGGAGTGTTTGACAGTATGCTAGTCCCTTGTTACACATGGTGGAGTGTTAGACAGTATGCTAGTCCCTTGTAATACATGGTGGAGTGTTTGAGAGTATGTTACTCTCTTGTAACACGTGGTGGAGTGTTTGACAGTATGTTACTCTCTTGTAACACGTGGTGGAGTGTTTGACAGTATGTTACTCTCTTGTAACACATGGTGGAGTGTTTGACAATATGTTACTCTCTTGTAACACGTGGTTCAGTGTTTGACAGTATTTTACTCTCTTGTTACACATGGTGGAGTGTTTGACAGTATGTTACTGTCATGTAACACACGGTGGAGTGTTTGACAGTATTTTACTCTCTTGAAACACGTGGTGGAGTGTTTGACAGTATGTTACTCCATTATAACACATGGTGGAGTGTTTGACAGTATGTTACTCTCTTGTAACATGTGGTGGAGTGTTTGAGAGTATGTTACCCTCTTGTAACACGTGGTGGAGTGTTTGACAGTGTGTTACTCTCTTGTAACACATGGTGGAGTGTTTGACAGTATGTTACTCTCTTGTAACACGTGGTGGAGTGTTTGACAGTATATTACTCTCTTGTAACACATGGTGGAGTGTTTGACAGTATGTTACTCTCTTGTAACACGTGGTGGAGTGTTTGACAGTATGTTACTCTCTTGTAACACGTGGTGGAGTGTTTGACAGTATGATACTCTCTTGTAACACATGGTGGAGTGTTTGACAGTATGCTAGTCCCTTGTAACACATGGTGGAGTGTTTGAGAGTATGTTACTCTCTTGTAACACGTGGTGGAGTGTTTGACAGTATGTTACTCTCTTGTAACACGTGGTGGAGTGTTTGACAGTATATTACTCTCTTGTAACACATGGTGGAGTGTTTGACAGTATGTTACTCTCTTGTAACACGTGGTGGAGTGTTTGACAGTATGTTTCTCTCTTGTAACACGTGGTGGAGTGTTTGACAGTATGTTACTCTCTTGTAACACATGGTGGAGTGTTTGACAGTATGTTACTCTCATGTAACACACGGTGGAGTGTTTAACAGTATGTAACTCTCTTGTAACACGTGGTGCAGTGTTTGGCAGTATGTTACTATCTTGTAACACATGGTGGAGTGTTTGACGGTAGGTTACTCTCATGTAACACTCGGTGCAGTGTTTGACAGTATGTTACTCTCATGTAACACAAGGTGGAGTGTTTGACAGTATGTTACGCTCTTGTAACACGCGGTGGAGTGTTTGACAGTAGGTTACTCTCATGTAACACACGGTGGAGTGTTTGACAGTATGTTACTCTCTTGTAACACGTGATACAGTGTTTGACAGTATGTTACTCACTTGTAACACATGGTGGAGTGTTTGACAGTATGTTACTCTCTTGTAACATATGGTGGTGTGTTTGACAGTCTGTTACTCTCTTGTAACACATGGTGGAGTGTTGGACAGTATGTTACTCTCTTGTAACACGTGGTGGAGTGTTTGACAATATGTTACTCTCTTGTAACACGTGGTGGAGTGTTTGAGAGTAAGTTACTCTCTTGTAACACGTGGTGGAGTGTTTGAGAGTATGTTACTCTCTTGTAACTCATGGTGGAGTGTTTGACAGTATGATACTCTCTTGTAACACACGGTGGAGTGTTTGATAGTATGTTACTCTCTTGTAACACATGGTGGAGTGTATGACAGTATGTTATTCTCTTGTAACACATGGTGAAGTGTTTGAGAGTATGTTACTCTCTTGTAACAAGTGGTCTGTGTTTGAGAGTATGTTACTCTCTTGTAACACGTGGTGGAGTGTTTGACAATATGTTACTCTCTTGTAACACGAGGTGGAGTGTTTGAGAGTAAGTTACTCTCTTGTAACCCGTGGTGGAGTGTTTGAGAGTATGTTACTCTCTTGTAACTCATGGTGGAGTGTTTGACAGTATGATACTCTCTTGTAACACACGGTGGAGTGTTTGATATTATGTTACTCTCTTGTAACACATGGTGGAGTGTATGACAGTATGTTATTCTCTTGTAACACATGGTGAAGTGTTTGAGAGTATGTTACTCTCTTGTAACGCATGGAGGAGTGTTTGACAGTATGTTACTCTCTTGTAACACGTGGTGGAGTGTTTGACAGTATGTTACTCCTTTGTAACACGTGGTGGAGTGTTTGACAGTATGTTACTCTCTTGTTACACGTGGTGGAGTGTTTGAAAGTATGATACTGTCTTGTAACACACGGTGGAGTGTTTGACAGTATGTTACTCTCTTGTAACATATGGTGGAGTGTTTTGACAGTCTGTTACTCTCTTATAACACATGGTGGAGTGTTGGTACAGTATGTTACTCTCTTGTAACATGTGGTGGAGTGTTTGACAGTTTGTTAATATCTTGTAACACATGGTGGAGTGTTTGACAGTATGCTAGTCCCTTGTAACACATGGTGGAGTGTTAGACAGTATGCTAGTCCCTTGTAATACATGGTGGAGTGTTTGAGAGTATGTTACTCTCTTGTAACACGTGGTGGAGTGTTTGACAGTATGTTACTCTCTTGTAACACGTGGTGGAGTGTTTGACAGTATGTTACTCTCTTGTAACACATAGTGGAGTGTTTGACAATATGTTACTCTCTTGTAACACGTGGTTCAGTGTTTGAGAGTATTTTACTCTCTTGTTACACATGGTGGAGTGTTTGACAGTATGTTACTGTCATGTAACACACGGTGGAGTGTTTGACAGTATTTTACTCTCTTGAAACACGTGGTGGAGTGTTTGACAGTATGTTACTCCATTATAACACATGGTGGAGTGTTTGACAGTATGTTACTCTCTTGTAACATGTGGTGGAGTGTTTGAGAGTATGTTACTCTCTTGTAACACGTGGTGGAGTGTTTGACAGTGTGTTACTCTCTTGTAACACATGGTGGAGTGTTTGACAGTATGTTACTCTCTTGTAACACGTGGTGGAGTGTTTGACAGTATATTACTCTCTTGTAACACATGGTGGAGTGTTTGACTGTATGTTACTCTCTTGTAACACGTGGTGGAGTGTTTGACAGTATGTTACTCTCTTGTAACACGTGGTGGAGTGTTTGACAGTATGATACTCTCTTGTAACACATGGTGGAGTGTTTGACAGTATGCTAGTCCCTTGTAACACATGGTGGAGTGTTTGAGAGTATGTTACTCTCTTGTAACACGTGGTGGAGTGTTTGACAGTATGTTACTCTCTTGTAACACGTGGTGGAGTGTTTGACAGTATATTACTCTCTTGTAACACATGGTGGAGTGTTTGACAGTATGTTACTCTCTTGTAACACGTGGTGGAGTGTTTGACAGTATGTTTCTCTCTTGTAACACGTGGTGGAGTGTTTGACAGTATGTTACTCTCTTGTAACACATGGTGGAGTGTTTGACAGTATGTTACTCTCATGTAACACACGGTGGAGTGTTTAACAGTATGTAACTCTCTTGTAACACGTGGTGCAGTGTTTGGCAGTATGTTACTATCTTGTAACACATGGTGGAGTGTTTGACGGTAGGTTACTCTCATGTAACACTCGGTGCAGTGTTTGACAGTATGTTACTCTCATGTAACACAAGGTGGAGTGTTTGACAGTATGTTACGCTCTTGTAACACGCGGTGGAGTGTTTGACAGTAGGTTACTCTCATGTAACACACGGTGGAGTGTTTGACAGTATGTTACTCTCTTGTAACACGTGATACAGTGTTTGACAGTATGTTACTCACTTGTAACACATGGTGGAGTGTTTGACAGTATGTTACTCTCTTGTAACATATGGTGGTGTGTTTGACAGTCTGTTACTCTCTTGTAACACATGGTGGAGTGTTGGACAGTATGTTACTCTCTTGTAACACGTGGTGGAGTGTTTGACAATATGTTACTCTCTTGTAACACGTGGTGGAGTGTTTGAGAGTAAGTTACTCTCTTGTAACACGTGGTGGAGTGTTTGAGAGTATGTTACTCTCTTGTAACTCATGGTGGAGTGTTTGACAGTATGATACTCTCTTGTAACACACGGTGGAGTGTTTGATAATATGTTACTCTCTTGTAACACATGGTGGAGTGTATGACAGTATGTTATTCTCTTGTAACACATGGTGAAGTGTTTGAGAGTATGTTACTCTCTTGTAACAAGTGGTCTGTGTTTGAGAGTATGTTACTCTCTTGTAACACGTGGTGGAGTGTTTGACAATATGTTACTCTCTTGTAACACGAGGTGGAGTGTTTGAGAGTATGTTACTCTCTTGTAACACGTGGTGGAGTGTTTGAGAGTATGTTACTCTCTTGTAACTCATGGTGGAGTGTTTGAGAGTATGATACTCTCTTGTAACACATGGTGGAGTGTTTGACAGTATGTTACTCTCTTGTAACACATGGTGGAGTGTTTGACAGTATGTTACACTCTTGTAACACGTGGTGGAGTGTTTGAGAGTATGTTACTCTCTTGTAACACGTGGTGGAGTGTTTGACAGTATGTTACTCTCTTGTAACACGTGGTGGAGTGTTTGACAATATGTTACTCTCTTGTAACACGTGGTGGAGTGTTTGAGAGTATGTTACTCTCTTGTAACACGTGGTGGAGTGTTTGAGAGTATGTTACTCTCTTGTAACTCATGGTGGAGTGTTTGACAGTATGTTACTCTCTTGTAACACATGGTGGAGTGTTTGACAGTATGTTACTCTCTTGTAACACATGGGTGAGTGTATGACAGTATGTTATTCTCTTGTAACACATGGTGAAGTGTTTGAGAGTATGTTACTCTCTTGTAACAAGTGGTCAGTGTTTGAGAGTATGTTACTCTCTTGTAACACGTGGTGGAGTGCTTGAGAGTGTGTTACTCTCTTGTAACACGTGGTGAAGTGTTTGACAGTATGTTACTCTCTTGTAACACGTGGTGGAGTGTATGACAGTATGTTACTCTCTTGTAACACATGCTGGAGTGTTGGACAGTATGTTACTCTCTTGTAACACGTGGTGGAGTGTTTGACAGTATGTTACTCCCTTGTAACACGTGGTGGAGTGTTTGACAGTATGTTACTCTCTTGTTACACGTGGTGGAGTGTTTGACAGTATGATACTGTCTTGTAACACATGGTGGAGTGTTTGACAGTATGTTACTCTCTTGTAACATATGGTGGAGTGTTTGACAGTCTGTTACTCTCTTGTAACACATGGTGGAGGGTTGGACAGTATGTTACTCTCTTGTAACATGTGGTGGAGTGTTTGAGAGTTTGTTAATATCTTGTAACACGTGGTGGAGTAATTGACAGTATGTTACTCTCTTGTAACACGTGTTGGTGTGTTTGACAGTATGTTACTCTCTTGTAACACGTGGTGGAGAGTTAGACAGTATGTTACTCTCTTGTAACACACGTGAAGTGTTTGACAATATGTTACTCTCTTGTAACACATGGTGGAGTGTTTGACAGTATGTTACTCTCTTGTAACACATGGTGGAGTGTTTGACATTATGTTACTCTCTTGTAACACGTGGTGCAGTGTTTGACAGTATGTTACTCTCTTGTTACACATGGTGGAGTGTTTGACAGTATGTTACTGTCATGTAACACACGGTGGAGTGTTTGACAGTATTTTACTCTCTTGTAACACGTGGTGGAGTGTTTGACAGTATGTTACTCCATTATAACACATGGTGGAGTGTTTGACAGTATGTTACTCTCTTGTAATATGTGGTGGAGTGTTTGAGAGTATGTTACTCTCTTGTAACACGTGGTGGAGTGTTTGACAGTGTGTTACTCTCTTGTAACACATGGTGGAGTGTTTGACAGTAAGTTAGTCTCTTGTAACACGTGGTGGAGTGTTTGAGAGTATGTTACTATCTTGTAACACATAATGGAATGTTTGACAGTATGTTACTCTCTTGTAACACATGGTGGAGTGTTTGACAGTATGTTAGTCTCTTGTAACACGTGGTGGAGTGTTTGACAGTATGTTACTCTCTTGTAACACACGGTGGAGTATTAGACAGTATGTTACTCTCTTGTAACACATGGTGGAGTGTATGACAGTATGTAACTCTCATGTTACACGTGGTGAAGTGTTTGACAGTATGCTAGTCCCCTCTAACACATGGTGGAGTGTTTGACGGTATGTTACTATCTTTTAACACATGGTGGAGTGTTTGACAGTATGTTTCTCTCTTGTAGCACATGGTGGAGTGTTTGACAGTATGTTACTCTCTTGTAGCACATGGTGGAGTGTTTGACAGTATGTTACTCTCTTGTAACGCATGGAGGAGTGTTTGACAGTATGTTACTCTCTTGTAACACGTGGTGGAGTGTTTGACAGTACGTTACTCCATTGTAACACGTGGTGGAGTGTTTGACAGTATGTTACTCTCTTGTTACACGTGGTGGAGTGTTTGAAAGTATGATACTGTCTTGTAACACACGGTGGAGTGTTTGACAGTATGTTACTCTCTTGTAACATATGGTGGAGTGTTTTGACAGTCTGTTACTCTCTTATAACACATGGTGGAGTGTTGGGACAGTATGTTACTCTCTTGTAACATGTGGTGGAGTGTTTGACAGTTTGTTAATATCTTGTAACACATGGTGGAGTGTTTGACAGTATGCTAGTCCCTTGTAACACATGGTGGAGTGTTAGACAGTATGCTAGTCCCTTGTAATACATGGTGGAGTGTTTGAGAGTATGTTACTCTCTTGTAACACGTGGTGGAGTGTTTGACAGTATGTTACTCTCTTGTAACACGTGGTGGAGTGTTTGACAGTATGTTACTCTCTTGTAACACATGGTGGAGTGTTTGACAATAGGTTACTCTCTTGTAACACGTGGTTCAGTGTTTGACAGTATTTTACTCTCTTGTTACACATGGTGGAGTGTTTGACAGTATGTTACTGTCATGTAACACACGGTGGAGTGTTTGACAGTATTTTACTCTCTTGAAACACGTGGTGGAGTGTTTGACAGTATGTTACTCCATTATAACACATGGTGGAGTGTTTGACAGTATGTTACTCTCTTGTAACATGTGGTGGAGTGTTTGAGAGTATGTTACTCTCTTGTAACACGTGGTGGAGTGTTTGACAGTGTGTTACTCTCTTGTAACACATGGTGGAGTGTTTGACAGTAAGTTAGTCTCTTGTAATACGTGGTGGAGTGTTTGATAGTATGTTACTATCTTGTAACACATTATGGAGTGTTTGACAGTATGTTACTCTCTTGTAACACATGGTGGAGTGTTTGACAGTATGTTAGTCTCTTGTAACACGTGGTGGAGTGTTTGACAGTATGTTACTCTCTTGTAACACACGGTGGAGTATTAGACAGTATGTTACTCTCTTGTAACACATGGTGGAGTGTATGACAGTATGTAACTCTCTTGTTACACGTGGTGAAGTGTTTGACAGTATACTAGTCCCTTGTAACACATGGTGGAGTGTTTGACGGTATGTTACTCTCTTGTAACACGTGGTGGAGTGTTTGACAATATGTTACTCTCTTGTAACACGTGGTGGAGTGTTTGAGAGTAAGTTACTCTCTTGTAACCCGTGGTGGAGTGTTTGAGAGTATGTTACTCTCTTGTAACTCATGGTGGAGTGTTTGACAGTATGATACTCTCTTGTAACACACGGTGGAGTGTTTGATAGTATGTTACTCTCTTGTAACACATGGTGGAGTGTATGACAGTATGTTATTCTCTTGTAACACATGGTGAAGTGTTTGAGAGTATGTTACTCTCTTGTAACAAGTGGTCTGTGTTTGAGAGTATGTTACTCTCTTGTTACACATGGTGGAGTGTTTGACAGTATGTTACTCTCTTGTAACACGTGGTGGAGTGTCTGACAGTATGTTACTCTCTTGTAACACATGGTTGAGTGTTTGACAGTATGTTACTCTCTTGTTACACATGGTGGAGTGTTTGACAGTATGTTACTCTCTTGTAACACGTGGTGGAGTGTTTAACAGTATGTTACTCTCTTGTAACACATGGAGGAGTGTTTGATAGTATGTTACTCTCTTGTAACACATGGTGGAGTGTTTGACAGTATGTTACTCTCTTGTAACACATGGTGGAGTGTTTGACAGTGTGTTACTCTCTTGTAACGTGTGGTGGAGTGTTTGATAGTATGTTAATCTCTTGTAACACATGGTGGAGTGTTTGACAGTATGTTACTCTCTTGTAACACACGGTGGAGTGTTTGACAGTGTGTTACTCTTTTTTAACACATGGTGGAGTGTTTGACAGTATGTTACTCTCTTGTTACACATGGTGGAGTGTTTGACAGTGTGTTACTCTCTTGTAACACGTGGTGGAGTGTTTGATAGTATGTTACTCTCTTCTAACACATGGTGGAGTGTTTAACAGTATGTTACTCTCTTGTAACACATGGTGGAGTGTTTGATAGTATGTTACTCTCTTGTAGCACATGGTGGAGTGTTTGACAGTATGTTACTCTCTTGTAACACATGGTGGAGTGTTTGACAGTGTGTTACTCTCTTGTAACACGTGGTGGAGTGTTTGATAGTATGTTACTCTCTTGTAACACATGGTGGAGTGTTTGACAGTATGTTACTCTGTTGTAACACTCGGTGGAGTGTTTGACAGTATGTTACTTTCTTGTAACACATGGTGAGTGTTTGACAGTATGTTACTCACTTGTTACGCATGGTGGAGTGTTTGACAGTATGTTACTCTCTTGTAACACACGGTGGAGTGTTTGATAGTATGTTACTCTCTTGGTACACATGGTGGTGTTTTGGACAGTGTTAAACCATCCTTTACTGTGTTTGACCATGTCATATTGACTTGTAGGAGGTGATGAAGTCTTTGATCATTTTCCTCTTTCGCAGGAGGTTATGAAGGGCGTGCAACTAGTGTATGATTTCGCCACTTTTCGTCGCCCCAGCCAGTTGCCGCCAGGAGAAGAGGAAGGTACGGACGTCGCCGTGCCGCTTCAGACTAAGCCGAGCCATGTCGAACCTCAGTTAGTACCTTTGGACGGCATTGAGCTGCCTGGTACCCCTGCCCCGAGCCTGTACGCGGTGGATGACGAGTTCAACCTGCCCATATCCATTGCTATTGTTATCCTTCTTATGTACATTTTCGTGGGCGCTGCTGTTTACTTTATGTGGGAGAACTGGGGCTTCTTTGAATCATTTTACTTTGTCTTCATCTCCATGTCAACTATCGGCTTCGGGGATTTCGTGCCTCAGGTGAGTGATTACTAGCTATCCTTTTTATTAGAAAATCCCAGTTCAGAATAAAATTACGTACTCCCATATTGCTAACTCGAATAAAGATATGTTTTCTTGGTGCTGGCATGATTCCAATCGCTTTCGGGATTCAAACCCGTTTTTCGTATTGTCCGGGCAAGTACATTGTTGGACTCATGACCAAGTTCTGTGTTGATTGGCATTTTGTTGTGGTCCAAATACCATAGAGTACCAAATCTTTCATTAGGAAGTATACTGGGTCGCTTGTATGGGGACTGGCATATCAACCCAACATTTCCTTTCAAGCATACCAACCCAGCATTTCCTTTCAAGCATACCAACCCAACATTTCCTTGTAGATAGAGAGCATTGAATTCCAGCAACTTTTACTAGTCTCAATGAAGGATATCATATTTCTTGATATTCGATTCCATGACAATGGACCCCCCGGTGGGTGGGGGTTTAGAAAACACCCTCGGTATCCCCTGCCTGTCGTAAGAGGCGACTAAGAGGAGGGGGGGCTTGGCTATACTTAAAGGACTCCGCGTTGGTTTGTGAATTGGACCCTCAGTGGGTGGGAGGAAGCGAATACATCCACGGTAATCCCTGCCAGTCGTAAAAGGCGACTAGAAGGGTTTCTCGGATCGGTTCCCTTTCGAGGGTTTGACAGTCAGGTCTAAAAGACATACATCCGTGCGGTATAACTCTCATTAGGTTATATCGCACTTCTTTCCGTTACTGCTTTCAGGTTCTGGCAACCAAAATTTCCATATGTGCGTGCTGTTAGGGGATGGGCCACTTACGTTTGCGACTACGCTTGAAAGCCTGTCCAGTCTTGGCCGCGCCGACTGGTGGGTGCGCCATGTACCCCTGCAGTAGTATCCGCCTGACTACGCAGGTCCTCGCACAGCCGAATGTCAGAGCTGTAAAATCCAGTATATGCCAAGGGGTACATGCCAATGTGGCATTCTAAATCATCGGAACCCCGGGCAATGCCTTCCAAGCTAGGCGGGCCTTGCCCTGGCTGGGTAGCGCCTACTGTGACGACCCGTGATCGGATGTCGGTGGCATTCGGAGAGGATGATCTGGCCATGGGATCCAAAAGAAAAATCCCCAAACAGGGTGGTTACACACCCAAGTCTTTAACTTTCGATTCCCTACGGGATCAACCCCCTGGGAACAATCTGTACGTGAAGTTTCTGGTAGCGACCAGAACAGATGGGGGTGTTTTCAAGCTGGTAAAGAGTATTTTGTTTTCTCGCCACATAGAAGGTGTGTATGGTGAACTTGAGGAAGTTCAAAAGATGAGGAACGGTAGCTTGTTGCTCAAGACTAGGACTGGTGAGCAAGTTGAACAACTTCTGAAAAGTGACCACTTTGGCGAGATCCCTGTCAAAGTGGAAAAGCATTCGTCTCGGAATCTGGGCCGAGGAGTTATTTTCCACCGGGACCTGATTCTGAACAGTGACGAGGAGCTCAAGGAGGATATGCGGCACCGTCACGTGAGTGATGTACGGCGCAATACGCGCAAGGTCAATGGTCAAATCGTGGATACTGGTGCTTTCATTATTTCCTTTGAGCTTTCGGTGCTCCCGGAGAAAGTCAAGGTAACAAGTTACCGTTGTGAAGTACGGCCTTACATCCCTCCACCAATGAGGTGTTATAACAATACGCCAGAAGTTCGGGCACATGTTATCCCGATGTTCGAGCCCTCAAATTTGCGGAACATGCAGTAAGTTACCAAACGAAGCGGAAGAGTGTACAACACCATATCAGTGCACTAATTGCCCTGGATTTCATTCTCCTCTGGACAGGAACTGCCCTGTCTTCCTGAGTGAGAAGAAAATCCAGGAGATCAAAACCCTGGATGGTCTCACCTACCAGGAGGCCCGCAAGAAGTACCATACCACGATTTCTCCTTCTCTAAAGATTGATTATAGAGCTATACTACCAAATTTTGTCCCGGCAACCTCATCTTTTGTCTCAGCTGTGAAACCTTCCAATGTACCACCGCGATCTACATCTCCTTCTACACCCCAGATTCAGAAAGAGAGCCCGAAGGTGATTTCTACCCCACCTTCGGCCACAAAGAAGGCTGTGCGAGCGAAGGCTGCTCCGCCCGCACAGCAGGGGAGGAAGTTGAAGACTTACTCCCCACTCGGGAGGAAGTCGAAGACGTCCTCCCCACCCGCACGGTCGGCGAAAGCCGCGCCGAAGCCGGCGGAGGCGGCATCGTCGACCAGGGTCAGGAATACGTCTCCTGACCCGTCTAAATATCTGAAAGAGGCGGGGAAGAAGGGATCCCGCACTACGCATTAGCTTTCTCCTCCAAAAAAGGGGAAGCCATCCGCCCCACCAGCTGCGGATGCTTCTGCGCCTGGGAACGTTTTGGTCCCCAGATCTGCGCACTCCCCACGGAGATCCCCCTGCCGCCAAATTGCGTCCAGGAAATCTCCCGCTGAGTCGATTCACTCCACGACCTCGCCTGAGGACATGGAGATTATAGTCGACGTAGTGGGTGATGATCCTCCAGAGGGTAAGTTGTAGCTTGCTGCTCCAACTTATTCCCTAGTTTATAAGTTCACACTGGCACTGTTACAGTGGAATTGTAACAGTTATGACAGGCATTTGACAGAGCTCCGTCAGCTCATTGCACAATACGCAGCGAGTATAGTCTTTCTACAGGAAACAGACCTCAGACCTACACACGAGACTGTTCTGAGAGGTTTCCGACTATACTCTAAAGAGCGACAAGACGCCGCCCGGGCTTCCGGGGACGTTTGTACCTTCGTTCGCTCTGACTGCTATAGTGAAGAGTTTCCACTCGCCACTCCTCTGGAAGATATTGCAGTTCGCGTGTCCTTGCCTGCTATGACAACTGTTTGTAACGTGTACCATCCACCGAACCAGCTCCTTGATATTAATGACGTCTTTGATCTTGTTGATCAACTTCCAGTCCCTTTCCTTATCGTGGGTGATTTCAACTCGCATCACCCCCAATGGGGATCACCATCTTCCTGCCCCAGAGGAAGGGATGTGGAGGGCTTAATTCAAGGGTTGGATTTATCTCTATTAAATACAGGGGAAGCTACACATTATAGCTTAGCGCACGGCACGTACTCACACATTGACTTGAGTGTGTGTAGCCGTGCGCTGGTCCCCCTATTTGGTTGGTATGTACACGACGACCTCTGTGACAGTGACCATTTCCCGATCGTGCTTACACTTCTGAACCAGAAGCCCGTGGAGTTCCCCAGTCGTTGGGTTCTTAAGCGGGCAAATTGGCCCTTGTTTCGTGAACGAGCTGTGTTCGTTGATCTTGGTTGCCGGAGCGTCGATGACGAGGTACAGCACGTCACCGATGTGCTTTTTGCTGCCGCCGAAGAGTCCATTCCATCCTTTTCTGGGACTCCTCGGCGCAAACTCGTCCCCTGGTGGACCGAGGATATTGCAGCGGCAATACGAGACCGTCGTCGAGCTCACAAGCATTATCGGCGACGCCCAAACATGGCCAATTTGGTGGCGTTTAAGTAATTTCGTGCCAAGGCACGTTTTCTTATCCGCCAGATTAAGAAACAATCCTGGGAACGGTATGTGTCGTCTATCACGGCACATACCCCCTCCTCTCAAGTGTGGACTAAACTACGACGCATTTCGGGAATTCAGACATCTTCTACTGCACCGGGAATTTCCATTGATAATGAATTGGTTACAGATCCTTATCGCGTTGCAAACCATCTCACCTCGTATTTTGCCGATATATCTGGTTCGGATAATTATGCTCCAGATTTCGTTGCTTTGAAACGCGAGGCAGAACGCTTCCAGCTCTGTTTTGCTTCCCGCGCTTCGGAGGAGTACAACGTGCCCTTTACGGAGTGGGAACTCCTCGGAGCGCTGGCACTCTGCAGGGACACGCCTCTCGGGCCGGATAATATTCACAACCAGATGCTTAAACACCTAAACGATGAGAGCATTCGTTATTTGCTCAGGGTGTTTAATCGTATCTGGTTGGAAGGTGTGCTTCCAGCGCAATGGCAGGAAGGTATAATTATACCTATCCTGAAGCCCGATAAGGATCCCAATTTTCACAGGGAGTTACAGACCTATTTGTCTCACTAACGGTCTGTGCAAGCTCTTTGAGAGGATGGCCAATCGGCGCCTGGTGTGGGTTCTGGAGAAACTAGGACTCCTGTCTGAATACCCGTGTTGTTTCAGGGCGTCTCGGTGTACCAACGACCATCTGGTACGCCTCGAGACCGCCATGCAGGACGCTTTTATCCGGAGACAGCACCTAGTCGTTGTTTTCTTTGACCACGCGAAGGCCTATGACACCACTTGGCGTTACGGCATCCTCTCTACCCTGCATCAATGGAAATTCCGAGGTAACTTGTCGGTCTTTTTTGCGAATTTTCTGTCCCTTCGCCTTTCCGTGTCCGAATAGGGGGCACATATTCGCAATATCATGTACAGGAAAACGGAGTCCCACAGGGATCGGTGCTTAGCGTAACATTATTTGCGATTGCCATAAACGGTATAGTCGCTGCTGCTGGTCCAGCAGTAGTACCGTCGCTATATGTAGACGACTTCGCTCTACATTATAGTGAGCAATATATGGCGGTCACTGAACGACAGCTCCAACAAGCTATTCGGAGAATGGAACGCTGGACACTAGAGCATGGCTTTCGGTTCTCAACCTCTAAGACCTCGGTTGTCCATTTCTGCCGAAAGCGCACTCTCCATCCTGATCCTGAGCTTTATCTGGGCGATGTAGCTTTGCCTGTTGTTGCTACGTACCGGTTTCCTGGGCTCCTTTTCGATCAGAAGTTAACGTGGGAGCCACACGTGCGGTGTTTGTAAACTGCATGTGCTAAGAAGCTCAACATGTTGCGGTTTCTTGGCGGCATATCGTGGAGGGGCGGACCGCACGGTGCTCCTACGTTTTTATAAGGCACTGATTTTATCTCGATTAGGTTATGGCAGTGTAGCATATGGTTCGGCTCGTAAGTCAGTGTTTGTTAAACTGGACAGTGTCCACCACGGCGGTGTGAGGCTGGCGACGGGAGCCTTTCGGACGAGCCCAGTCGTCAGCTTGCTCGCCGAGGCTGGCGTAACTCCTTTACACCTGAGGCGCCAACAAGTACTGCTGACCTATGCTGCAACTATTCGACAGATGCCCCTTCATCCAAGCTATCCATGTTTGTTTTCCAATCCGAATCGCCGGCTGTATGATGCGCTCGCCCGAGCCACTCGGCCGGCGGGGATTCGCTTGGCTGACTTATACCGGCAGTTCCGATTTCCTACTGTCTCCTGTATCGTCCGAGTACCTAGCAAGGCCCCTCCGTGGATGGTCTCTCGCCCTGATATCATCCTGGATCTGCACACCGGCCCCAAGTTAGACACGGACTCCTCCGTCCATCGGAGGCTGTTCCAGTCCGTGGTGAGCCAGTATCCGGGATCAGGGCTTCTATTCACGGACGGTTCGGGAGTAAACGAGAAAGTAGGCTGTGCATTTGTGGTTGTGGATCGTCGGTTTCTCTTTTCACTTCCCTAGGCCTGTGGCGTGTTCACAGCGGATCTCTATGCTATCTTAGAGGCTCTGCGTTACACGTTATCAGACGATCACCAGCACTTTCTTGTGTGTACTGACTCTCTGAGTGCGCTACAAGCGATCGATGTGTGATTCCCGAAGCACCCGTTGGTCCAGCGTGTGCACGACCTGCTCGTCAGTGCGTGTAACGCTGGAACCGGGGTGACCTGTGTGTGGCTTCCTAGCAACATGGGTATTGCGTGAAACGAGCTTGCTGATCAGGCGGCGAGAGAGGCAGTCGGACTGCCCTCGCTACCGCTGCTAGTGATGTGCGCTCTCAGTTGCGGCATTCGATCCTGTCGCATTGGGAGGAAGCGTGGCGAGCCACGCCTCCGCCCAACAAACTGAGAGGCATCAAGGAGACAACGAAGGTGTGGAAATCTTCCTTCCGTTCTCTACGGAAGGAAGCTGTGGTACTCTGTCGACTCCGGATCGGCCATGGGATTGCTACGCACTCCCACTTGCTAAAGAGAGAAGTGTGTACTTGAGGCGCCCACCTAACCGTGGCACACATTCTATTGAAGTGTGTGGATCTGGCCGATCTGCGAAGGACTCTTAAACTGCCTAATACCCTCTCCCTTATTCTCCGTGATGACGTGCCGTCAGTAGACCTCGTCATCCGGTTCATGAGGGAGAGTGCTTACTTTTAATGTAAGTTAATGTAAGTTAATGTAAGTTAAGACTTTTAATTCGGGTTAAGTCTGTTTTATGTATTTTATTGCGTTCATCTATTTTATTGTTCACTCTGCCTTATTTGTTTTATTGTGTTTTACCATCCTCCTTTTATTCTTTATTATTCAAATATGGCATAATTGTTGGGGCTTACTGTCTAATTTAAATAAACCATTTTCCTTTCATCCATAGCAGTGAGCTGTTTTTATCTTCATCCTTTCATTTCACGCCATTTCATTTCATTCCATCAGGGGCCGATAACCTCGATGTTATGCCCCTTAAAACAACAATTATCATCATCATCATCATCATAACAATGGAAATCAATTGATAAATAAATGTGTTCATTTTGGGTATGTTATCGTTGTTTCGGTGTCCGGTCAGCTGCAGCTCTCATGGCCTCTTATCCTACTACTCGTCTGGCTGGGTGGCTCAGGGGTAACGTTCTCGCTTGCTGAGCCCAAGGTTGCAGGTTCGAAACCTGGCGCAGTCAGCTGGCATTTGAGGGTGCGCAAGTAGGTAATATAAGCCGAAGCTGGCGCAGGGGCTAATGGGCAAGATGGCCGCCGTGCGCAACCAGCCCTATGTTATTCTTATGGAGGGGTCAGTCAGAGCTGGCGCAGTGGCTAATGGGCAAGATGGCCGACACGCCCTGAGACCGTGCATGACGTCACAGAGAGAGGTCCGCCGTGTAGTTGCTAAATGGAGTATTTATTATTATTATTATTAGGTAATAGTAGGGGGGTGATACGGGTTCTGCTTCACTTGACACTCCTGTGCCCAATAAACCAACATGGCCGCCGCGCGAAGTTGAAACATTTAAATAGACTTTTCTCTCGAACCCATGGTCGGAGTTTCACGAATGAGGTGTTCATAGGACTTGAGGTGACGCCCCTTTGCTATGGACCACTCGTTATACTTTTGAAAAAAAAAAATGAAAATTTTTGTTTTTGAAACTAGGTGATAGTTTGAAAACTAAACATGATAGAACGTTGTGCCATAGCTCAAACGAATGGTCTTTATGCCCTTTATTTTCTATAATGAAACTTTTTTATTTTTTATATTTTTTTGAAAACACTCGAATTTTGAAAATCCTATATTTTGGAAACTAGGAACTCTACAAAAAAAATTGTTTAACGTAAATCAATGGTCCCTACCCCCTCTACCCCCAAAATAAATTTCAAGTCTCTAGGATGAAAACCTGCAGTAGTGGGATGGTGGGGGAGCTGCTTACAAAAGCAAGTGGTGAGCCCCTGCGACCTTGGAATGGAACGAGTCATGCTAGGAAGGCGTGCTTGGATTCGTTTTTTTCGTCTCGTCGTGCTCTTTACGGGAATGTCGGTGTCGAAAAGATGAAAATTTGGAAACATGTTTTTTTGGGGGGAAAACGTGATTTTGAACTTTTTGCTATATCTCACGAACCAATAACGCTAGAGGCGTGTTCGACAGGTCCAAGGACTCGGGGTGACGTCCTCTCTGCTATGGACCACTCGTTATAATTTTTAATAAAATTGGAAACTCGATTTTGGGGTAAACACGTGTTTTTTGTGATTTTGTCGATATCTCACGAAGCAATAACGCTAGAGGCATGTACGACGGGTCCAAGGATTCGGGAAGACGTCCTCTTTGCTATGGACCACTCGTTGTAATTTTAAAAAATTTTGGAAACGCGATTTTGGGGTAAACACGTGTTTTTTGTGATTTTTGCCGATATTTCACGAATCCATAACCGTAGAGACGTGTACGAGGTGTCCTAGGACTCGGGCTAACGCCCCCTTTCAAATGTGGTAGATATTTTTTTCGAAAAAATAATTCACAAAGGGCCTAACGCCATACATGTTGAAAAAACGTTTTCTTTTTCTTTACCTGTTTATAATTTTCATGGAGCGTAGTGGTTGAGAGAGACGATACGGCTGGATGTGTGTGTTTCAACGAACTTGTCGCTGACCAAGGTGGCTGTGTTCAATAGATCAATTGATATTTCGACGAGTCGGTGTATGACAGAGCGAGGGTGCGTTTTCTGATATTTTACCTTTAACGTGTAAACGGTGATGAGAACTTGGTTCTATGTTGATCGAAGCGAGTACAGAAAACAAACTTACAGGAGGTGAAGGTCATTTGAGCTTATTGGAAGGCTCCGATCTGACTTGACAACAGGTGACGCTTGAAGGTGAAATAATCTGACCATTGTGCTGGCAGGGAAGTGCGAAAGGCGTGCACACACATGTGTGAAACCACAGGCACGCTAAACCAGTGACATCCTGTTTTGCTTCGTACGTGACAAAATGCAAGTTGACGTGAAATTTGATCTACCGCAGGTGTTCGCCTGAGACGTTATCTGTCCACGTGCATGATAACTGTTAACAAGTTACATCCTGTCTTGCTTCGTACGTGACAAAATGCAAGTTCAGGTGAAATTTGATCCGGCACAGGTGTTCGCTTGGGTGTTATCTGTCCACGTGCACGATAAGAGAATGTTCAAAGCGTGGGAATCGCTGAATCAGTAAAAAGTATAATGCAACTTGTGGGAATCATGTCACAACCAATAGATAGGCAAGAGCTGCAAACAGCAGTGGTGGGAGGTGAAGGGAGGGAGAGGGGAGGGGGTGATGTATGAGAGAACACAGGAGGAAAGGGAAAGACAAACATGTATGAACATGCATGAAGCGCGGAGCGCTGTATACATAGAGCTATAGGTGGTGTACAACATGGGTGAATAAATAAAAAGTACACAGGTTCACACAACATGTAATTTATTGATCCAGGAATTAAACGTAGAGTTAAACCCTAACCATTTGACGTAGAGTTTATTTCCTTTTTGTTTCAACACTTTTTCCACAAGATAGTGCTGAGGAAATGCTGTTTTCTGAAGTTCATGTAGATAAAATCTACCTTTTATGGGTTGATGGTTGAGGTCCTCGAGTAAATAGGTGACTGGACTGTCCAAGTAGACTCGACGAATTCGAAATAGTTCAGTCCCCCACTGAGGCGTGTAGCCCTTATTGAAGGCAGACTTAAATTTGCTCACACGAACAAAATCCCCAATGTTCAGTCGGTGACGTTTAGGATCGGCTGTTTTTATGGGGTTAAACAGTTTATCCAATCGCTGAATATTTTTAGTTACGAGACGTGGCTTGGTCCCAATCGTTCTATGTTTGGTGTCATTGTAACGTGATACTAGCTCAGGTAACATGTCCAACCAGCGATACGTGCCCTGAGCGGTAAACGCTTTCCACATATGGGTTTTCAATGTTCGGTTGAACCGCTCGACCACACTGGCTTTGAGATTGCTGTACGTGGTGTAATGGTGAATATCCTTAGATTTGAGAAAACTGGAGAAATCCTTGTTGAAAAATTCTTTCCCCTGGTCGGTTTGTAGCAGCTGAGGTTGACGTTTGGAGTGTTGAATAATATGTTGAAAGGCCTTGGTAACTAGTGGGCCAGACTTGCGACGCACAGGTTCAACAAAGGCCATTTTGGAATAGACATCAATGACGGTCAACATATAGCGTACACCGTCGTTAACGCCAGCATAGGGTATCATTTCAACCAAGTCAGCCTGCCAAAGTTCATCCACACCTCGTGAAATCACCTTGAGTCGCGGATAGTGACGCCTAGCTGGGCGATGCAACTCGTGAGCAATACCCATTTTAATGGGTGAGGGCTTAAACAATAATTTTGGCATTTCGAAGTTCTTGTTCAATTTCTTGAATTTCCCAATCGTGACCGGTATGGCCAGCTTGACGTGAGGCATGCAACAACTGTAGCCGCTGGACGAGCTTATTGGGATTGTGCCAGTAGGTAACATCCACAAGGGGTTTTAACGGTTTAAATGTCACTCCCGAAGCGGACACTTTACGACGAGTACTTTGACTAGTGGGAAACATTTTTGCAATGATGGTTTTATATTTTTGAGATATATTGGCATTCACTTGTTGCGTGGGATCATACTGTCTTTTGTGAGCATGGGTATCCAATAAAATGGATTTATATTTGTCGAGATCCTCTGACGTATAATCATGGGAAGAGGGGGTCCGAGAAAAGAGCAGTTTTAACAGTCCTGGCGTTAATTTATAGTTGATGTTTTTAATGACAGCTTTAGTACGAGAAAATTTAATGGATGAATCGCCAATTTTAAAACTATCATCCTCATAGCGAACACCATACGTGGTATCTGTGTTTCCAATAAATAGATCGGTGAAATAGGGTTCCAATGTTGATCCATAATATTTTATTAAAATGGTTTTCAGTTGAGCTTTATGTTGAGGGGTGGCCAAGAGTTGTGAAAACGGAGACGCTCTGGAAGGGCAAGGTGTTTCGACCATGGCCAAGGATTTCTTTTTTCTCAAAAACTCTGCAAGGGGTGCGGCCTTTTTTTGAGGCGTAAACACTTGTTCCTCCTCATCCTCAACTTCACTAACACTAGTCAAATCTTCCTGTTCCTCTTCCTCAGGGTCCTCGTGCAGCGTCTGCGTGGCTTGTGAAACGGTGGGTAGCGTTTCAGATGGCTTGAAAGAGGGTTTCAACATGGCTTTTAGTGGAGGTGCTAAATGTTGCTGAATAAACAAAGCATGATTGGCACGTGATTGTTTCAATTGACGAAACTTTTGGCGAATAGTATTTTTTGCTCTAATAATATGCTTTTTTAATTGACTCTCTGCTAAGGCCATGGTGTCTTGACAAATGACTTGATGGGGAATGAGACAGGGCCTTAAATAGCAATAAAATGATCAAACCCTAAGCGATACCGTCCTTGGTTGAGTTCACTTTGTTTGTCAATCACTAAACAGGCATGACGTTGAGTGTTCCAGCATTTGGCACACAATTCTGTAAACATTTGAAAGGTCATATCAGGATTCACATGTTCATTATAAATGTGACGACTGTTCCTCTCGTCCTGACGAAATAAAACAATGACATTGGCATTGTCACGAATCAACTGTTTGGACATTTTTGAATACGTTTGCCCAAGATAGAAGCAATCGATATGTTTGTGTCGACCCATGCTGAAATAGCTTTGAATGATGCCTTGACGTTCAGTGGATACATCATCGAAAATCATGAGTGAATCAGGCTTTACCTCATCCGGTGAAATCACATTTTCTTGCATGGAAAATGTAAAATAACCCATATTCTCTTTTTGTAATCCAGACATGACTTGATCCAGAAACACGTAGAGGGGTTGGTAGAGAGATTTTGCAAAAATATAAATATTTTGAAAACGCAGACCATTGGGCGCTGTAATGAGCGTTAGCAAAAGATTAGTCTTTCCACAGCCGGAAGGCCCCACAATGATGCAGCGAATGGAAGATGGAAACAGTGAACCATGGCGTTGTTCACGTGATGTGGGACAGAGATGGGAAACCATGTCCCCCACGGGGAATGACTCTTGCTGCTTAATAATCTTCATTTCAACTAAGGCTTAGAAAGGCTAGCAGGCTGTCTATATACAGGACACCGAGCCTTGTCATAGAAACAGTAGACTGGTACTACAGGTTGACGATGGATGTCTTTGGACGTGCGTTGATGGCCAAAGCTAGGCCTGTCCCCATACATGATCCTAAACAGGAAACAGATCCTGCTAATAAACACTATGTGGATAGGTCAGTAGTGCCACGCACAAAACAGAGAGATTATGACTTTAAGGGAAAGCGGTTAACCCATGTAAAACATCCTCAAGTGTCTACAGACGTTACTACGAAAAAGTATGTGGATAACAAAGTGTATGAGTTTTATGACAAAGTGCCCCAGCTTATGGTGAATGGCTATAGCGCTAATCACCATCGGATTATTCACGTGGAAGACCCACAAGACGAAGACGATGTTTGTACCAAGCGTTACGTGACCCATGAAATGAAAAGGCTTTATAAATTTATCCCATCTGTGTTTTTAGTGTATCTGACAAATGAAAAACCTGTGAATGACAGAAACCATTTACCGCTAGTCCATGATCAGCACTTGACCTATGCGCTTGCTTCGGGTTTAAGCCACTATCGATTACACTATGATGGAACCATTCACATCAAATATGCCATACCTGATGAGAACCATTTACAAATAAAGATAAATGGTCATAGGATGTTGCTTCATAACCATGAAATGGTCAATGCAGGTGACGAATTATCCTTTTATCTCATGTTGACATGGGATGAAAAGCAAGCGGGAAAAACCATAAACGACTTCCCACTTTATGTGGAATTGGAATATACAGCCATGAAATAACCATCTGACGTTAGTTGTGATTTAAACTTTCTTGTGAAAGGTTGTGGGTCATTATCATCATGGTGAAACAAAGGTATGCAGTGAGAAAGACTAAAAAAAGGACTTTGTCCTTGGCAAAGCCAGGGCTTACAACATTCGAGGACAAGCCCTTGCGAAAGAAAAAAAGAAAAAATAATGTATTGACCATAAGGAAAGCCCTTCGAGCAGCACAGAGACAGGTTATTCCAAAACGTCGGCGACAGGTTTCAAACCAAGGGCGAGTGATTCCCGTTCCCAAACGAGCGGGATTTTTACCTGCATTATTTGCTGGTTTGGCTGCTCTGGGCTCACTTTTGGGCGGTGCCAGTGCAGTGGCGAAAACCATTAAAGCCGCGCAGCAGGGCAAGCAACAACTCAAAGAAAGTCAGCGACACAATGAAACGATGGAAGCGATTGCCATGGGGGCTAGAAATGCCAATTTAAAGCCAGCCTTTTATCAACAAGGATTTGGGATTTCACCATTTCGAAATATTAAAAAAAAAAAAATTTAACCTCAGCCATAGCGAGACATGCCCTGACGCATCAACAAGTGGAAAGCTATGCTAAACAACTAAAGCTTTCTCATTTTCGAGGTGTGTTTATGCGAAACCAATTACCCCCACGACCCTGGAAACAGGAATGTGCTGTTGTCAATTTGGATGATCACCGAGGACCAGGAACGCATTATGTAGCTTATGTCAAAGAGGGATCCACGGTATGGTACTTTGACAGTTTTGGGAATTTGCCCCCGCCCATGGAACTAGTGACCTATTTTGGAAACAGGATCAAGATATATTATAATGTGAAACGTGAGCAAACGTTTAACAGCCAACAGTGTGGACGTTTGTGTTTAATTTTTTTATATAAGACGCAGCATAAGCAAAAACGCCACCAGTATGTCGGTAGAAAGTAAAACGTTTACAGTGCATGGACGTGGACCTGAAGTCAGCCTAGACTTTTACCCGCCTATCGAATTGAGTGAAAAACCCTATGGTTTAGGACTTGTTTCTCTTGAAACGTACAATCGAATATACAACATACGTGAAAATGTGAACAACAAGTTTTACTATGATGATTCTGTGCTCACCCTGAACTCTGGTGGATACACGATCGATGATATTTATGAACACATTTATGTGGTGTTGATCAATCAGTATGGTTTAAAGTCATTTCTCGACGGAACGCACAAGTTTGAACTTGTAGGCAATACTAACACTCATCGCTGCAGTATTTTCTCTACCTTCAACATTGACTTTAAAACACACCCCGATTCCATTGGCCCATTACTCGGATTTAAACCACGTGTGTTGGAGCCCAACAAAAAACATGAATCGGACCATGAAGTGAAATTCATTGAGGACCATCATGTGTCGGTGACGTGTAATATTATTAGCCAAGTGTACACCAATCAAGAACCATCGCATTCGCTTTATGACTTTATTGTGACATCGCCCAATGGGTATATTATTCGTGAAAACCCTCCAGTGGTGCTTTTTCATGCTGTGGCTGTTGATAGTATTAGTAATATAACATTAAGACTGATCAATAGAGATCAACAACTCATTGATCTAGATTCCACTACACCAGTGACTTACAAGTTGGTGCTAAAGCCACTATGAAATTTGTGTATAAAGCAACAACACCGTCTAGGAACAGTGTTAGTTGTTTGCCACGTGAATACACGTTAACATCTCAAGGCAAGCAGATTTTACAGCATTTGGGTTACCACGTCAACCCTTATAATGAATTCTATCCTAGAGATAGCGAACCACATCGAGGAGCAACCAGGAGTGGTAAGAATTGATCTCCATTCCTATCAAGCTCAAACACCTGGACTCAATAACAATGATGAAATTCAATTTGTTATCAACAACCAAGATATTTACACCCTACCGCATGAAAGTGTTATTCAGATTGAAGGTCGGCTCACCAAAGCCGATGGCTCTACACCCACTACATCCAAGTTGGCCAACCATGGTTTAGCCTTTCTGTTTTCTGAAGTACGTTATGTCATTAACGATATCGTGGTGGATAGCACTCGAAATGTGGGTATTTCCAGTGTCATGAAACTATACCCCTCTTATAGTGAGGAAGAAGGTAAAACACTTTGCATGGCAGCTTGGTGCCCTGACTCGACCAATGACTGGATGGTACACACCGATGGGACCTTTACTGGATATTTACCTCTTAAACTGGTTCTAGGCTTTGCCGAAGATCACCAACGCATTGTGGTTAACGCAAGGCAAGTGCTTTATCTAGTGAGAGACAGGAGTGATAACAATGCACTCAAGGGGGCCGACAATGCCTCCATCGATTCAAAAATTCAACTACAACGCTTGCTATGGAAAGTGCCTCATGTGACCCTTAACGATAGCAAAAAACTGGACATACTCAAAATGGTAAAGAGAGATATGCCTCTACCCATGGAATTTAGAAGCTGGGCACTCCATGAGTATCCGCTATTGCCCACCACCAACACACACAGTTGGTCTGTAAAAACAGCTCGCTATACAGAGAGACCTCTCTACCTGATCGTGGGTTTTCAAACGAATCGCAAGTATCAACAAACCAAAGATGCCACGCAATTTGATCACCTGCAATTGAGAAATGCACGTCTTTTCCTCAACGGAGCTGTGTTTCCCTATGAAGGACTGGATTTGGATTTTTCAAAAAATAAGTTTGGCCCCCTGTACGACTTGTTTTCTAAATTTCGATGGTCGTATTATCAAAAAGAGAACGGTCCCATGCTACTACCCCAAGCGTTTAAGGCAAGAGCACCACTGATTGTTTTTGACTGTTCTTACCTGGAAGAGTCTGTCAAGCCATCCAATATCGACATTCGACTAGATTTTGAAACGCATGACAATGTACCAGCCAATACGACAGCCTACTGTTTAATTATTCATCACAAACAAGTCAACTATTATCCACTGTCCAACCAAGTGACGAGTGTATAAATAACAGCTCAACCCACGTCAAGTCGCTCAGTCATGTCTTGCTTTAAAGCCTCAAGAGACGTTACATCCATGAATTTAAACTCTGAGGAACAACGTTTCAAGACTTTTGCCACATGGCCAGTGCCTTTCATAAACCCTCAAGCCTTGGCGGCTGCTGGATTCTACTATTTAAAAACAAGAGATGAAGTGAAATGTGCCTTTTGTCCCATCATCATAGACCAATGGCAGGAGGGCGATGAACCCATGCAGGAACATCAGCGCTGGTCACCCACCTGCCCCTACCTGTGCAGAATGAAAGTGGGAAATATACCCTGTCATTCAAGCTATCCCTCACTTGTGTCTCTGGGTGATGAAAAAAATACAAGTTATGATACATGTGGGCCGTATGGTATCCATGGTGCTTCGGTGAGCAGCTCACCATCAAAAACGCCTAGTTTAGAGACATTGGGACATCATCGGTGTTATGGACGTTACAAACACAAGAGACTATATTGTTGTATCAGTTGCTATCGTCCTTATCCTAAAATGAGAAAAGCCTGTAAGACGTGTTATGATAATAAAATGATGTAATTCTTAAATTCTAATTTTTGCAGGTCCCCCTGTCCTACCCTAACCTTCTTTTTTGAAACTAGCATGGCAGGTAAGTCCATGTCATGATCACACCTGATCGTCAGTCAGTCGTCAGTTGAACTTGGTCCAGGCAAGCGTCAACATGTTGCGCACACTCATTGTGGATTGCCAAGGGTTTAAAATTGGTGACAACAAATTTATATTTAAACAAGTGGCCATGATCGATTGTACCACGTTTTGGATATCGCAAGCTACGCATTTGCTATTTAAACCACCCCATGCTTTTGATTTGTTGTGTGAAAAAGACCGTAAACAAACCCAGTGGATTGAAAATCATATGCAACTAGACTGGAATCAGGGAACCATTTCCTATAAATATTTGGACGTGGTCATGAAAGCACACTTGTCCTCGGCCAATGTGGTATTTGTGAAAGGTAATGAAAAACGTCAATGGTTGCAACCATTTTTGGCGTCTTACTGCCAATGTATCGACCTCATGGAGTTGGGCTGCCCCTCCCTGCAAACGCTCATGGATACTTGTTCCTGTGGCAACATTACCCATACAGCCCTATCGCATGCGTGGCATCTCTTTCATTGGTTAACCACTCATGCCTGCTGGGAGTTGTTGAACAAAATTATAACTCAAGATTTACCTGTGAATGACGTCAGTGAGATTTCTACAAGCGACGTGTAAACATCTACAGCACGTGATACCATGGAGAAAGGCAATGCTACGGACAAAGCCATCGGCAAGTTCTTTGTGTGCAAAAAGAAACTAGACAGTTTTACCAAAGAGGAACTCTTGGCGCTGCCCAAGTCGTTCATTTATTATGTGGCCGCCAATGCAGTGAAAGAAATCTGGCAACATGTACCAAAATCATGGACTCAAGACCCTGTGTTGAGTGAATTGCAACCCTGTACGGATTACGATCACCATAAGCAAGTGGCCATGGCAAAAATACCGTCTATGCGTCAGTGTGCGACTTGCCAGCTAGTGAAACTGTATCACGGTCATAAAAGTCCATGTAAAGACTTTGTTGAATCATTCCATGGGTGTCATGGCGAGAAAAAGCAACAACAACAACAACAACAACAAACACAAACATCGTCCACAGAGGAGGAGGAAGACCAAACCTTTTTACCATCGATGGAAAAGGATATGCCAGACCTGTACTGGCAATGGCGTCATTGACAAAGTGATTCAATACCTACCTTTCGAAATCCATCTTCCAGGTTATCGTTTTTGCGGCCCTGGAACTCGTCTCGAAAAACGTTTACAACGTGGTGATGTACCCATTAATCTTTTGGATCAAGCATGCAAGGAACATGACCTTTCTTATCGCCATAGTCATCCTGGTTTAAGACATGTGGCAGATAAATTGTTATTAAAGAAAGCTAAACAACGTTTCACATCCAGTGATGCCTCAGTGGGTGAAAGAATGGCAGCCCTAATTGTCATGAGTGCTATGAAAGGAAAGTTGATGATGCATGGACATAAACATTGAGGAGTGAGGAATTGGGATGTGTTTGTATTCTATTTTTCTTTTGTCAATTCACTATGACTATGAAATAAAAACAAAGGTTTACCAGAGCACAATGATTTGTTATTTTTAATTTTAAGAAATCGTGATGTTGATGGCTGATTTTTTCATTTTACACATTTCACATATAATGAATTCCACACACTGTCATTTGCCAATTTGCAATTTACAGTTTTTGAAAACGTTCATTTCAAGTCTAACGTTTTTGATGAAATGGATTTTTCCATTTTGTTGATGACACATTTTAAACAATGTCTGTTTGAAGTTTTTAAATTTTCAAATTTCACACGTGGCCATTTCCAGTTTTTAAAAATGTCCGTTTTAAGTTTTCCTGTTTTTGGTGATATGGAAACATGGATTTTTCATTTTGCTGTTTTCACATTTTTTCCATTTGGTGTATGTCGAAAGTTGAGATTTGACAATGATGTTGATGCGAGTGCTTGACCTTGATAATACTGCAATGTGTTAATGTGTGTTTGGAGAAACGTCGAGGTCTACGACTACTGCAGGTAAGACTGTTTTTACAAAAATAATGTCTTTTGACTGCCACATTTCAATGAAAAAACGAAACTATTTAAAACAAAATGAGTATATAAGTGACCATTTACCCCCTCCCCACCCACCCACCCTACCTCACCGTGTTTGCTCTGGTCAACCATATACATCAGTTTTCTCTCTCCACTCATACATTCACACCTGTCTTTGGGAACAAACACAACCACTTTATTTATTCCCAAAAGCACATTCTCGACATGCACACTCATCCCAAAAGAACTTTTTAGTTTATCATTTACATTACGAAAATAATTAAATACTAGTTATTAAAGTTACTAAAAATCTTACTTATTTCATATTTACAAAAAAACTCAACTTTGTACAGCGTTAAAATAATCACACTATTAACCAATCAAAAAAAAAATTAAAAAATAAGGTTGCATAGAACATTTTAAAGAGCAAAAGGTCCAAGTGGGTTGTCACTATTTACAAAATCTACTATTTACAATGACGGAAACCAATATTTACAAAATACTAAATCTACAAGTTACATAAAGCTATGTCCCATAAACGATTAAACAATGAAATCACACCTCCTCCTCGTTGCGATCATAACCCCAGGGCAGGCTGGTGAGCAGGTCATTAGCCCACACACGTTTGTTATCCATGGAGGCGAGGGTGCGTTTTCTCTGTTCCACAAGATACAAATGATGGTTGCTGGATTGTATCCTGCACTGTGTATGAGACATAGCTTTGCCCGTGCGTAAAACCGCTAGGTAATCGTCTACACGTAGCGATTTTACCACTGCCCTACCTACACCTTTTGCTCTTTTGGCTTCCTTACAGTCGAGTGTGCGGTAAGCATACATTTTTGAGGCCAAACCTACGAATTCCGTCATAATGGAATCACCGCATTCATCTTTTAAAACGCCCATTTTCTTTTTGTTTTTTATGGGCAGCTGAAACACGTTGTCAGCGCTATAGCAAGAGGTGTCGAACCAGTCACTATGTTGCCTCATGACGTCATAGGGGTTGCAGTGGCGAATGTGGTAAATGAATGAGTCCGTGTCCATATACAAAAGAGAGACGTCCTCAAAATGGCGTTTGGCAAACTCATAGTGGAATCGATACATGACCGATTTAGAAAAGTCTAAAATGACTTGACCCAAGTAAATGGGCTTATCCATGGTCACGCTGGTCTTACTCATTTCAATAGTAGCCAAATCCTCATCGATAATTTTGATCGATTTAAAATTTGGCTTGGCAATGTACCGCCGGGCACCCCACTGCCCCTCCCAGACATTCACTAATTTAATGTCACGGTATTTGCGGACATTCTCCATGGACTTGCCATAGATGCAGTTGTTCATTAATTTAAAAAAATTAATTTCAAACTGCTGTGTTGCCATTTGTCGGTGCTCTGTGTTGAGTCGCATGTATGGCTCAAGCCATGCTTTTTGAGCAAAAGAAATACCCCTGTGGACTTTCTTCAACACCAAGCCTTGGGCGAGGCATTGCACCAACATTTGTATATGTAGCACATACCGATTTTTGTTGTAAAGTGTGCCCATGAGTTTTTCAATCTTCACTTTACTGTCAGGGGGAACCATTTGCTCAAGGCAGAATGGGAAATCGGCATGTTCATCATACAAGGATGAGGGATATTCAATATCCACTTCTAGCACATATCCACAGCCTGTTTCTTGGCTAGCCTTCATTACATCAAATTCTGACACTTGTTTCTCTGTCAGCCAAGCAAACTTTCCATAGGGCAAAGGCTGACTCATGGCGTAACCGTACAAATTATTCACGTCATAGTACATTAAGTACGATTCTGGTTTGTCTGGTGAATAATCAGGCATGTAGACATTGTTCGCTTCAGCATGGCGCTGGTTAAGTGACACAAAGCCGCCACGAATGCCCTTTTCAAAAAATAGAACCATGTCTACATCAGTGAGTAAATCCAATTCCACTTGAGTGTATTTCAAAGCGGCATCAAACGAGAGCCCAGGACTCGTATAATAGTGAGCCGGGTCAAGACCGT